>CM028130.1:1192002500-1193202500 GCA_016271365.2 Neoceratodus forsteri | reverse complement strand
ACAAAAACTAAATAAATAAAATAAATAAATAAATGTTCCAGGCATCCAAAATGTTCTGGCAGATGAGCTAAACAGGTCACAGTCCAGAATGCACGAGTGGGACCTGCTGACCTCGGTGGTCGAAGACCTGTTTGACAGGTGGGGTCATCTAGATTGGGACCTTTTTGCGTCCCCACTCAACAGAAAACTGCCACTTTTCTGCTCACTCGTTCCAGGGCCTGGAGTTTTCTGGTGAGATGTGTTGTCCCTGTCTTAGGGAGATTTTTTTTTTACTCCTTCTCCCATTTCCTCTGATTCAGAGGGTGCTAATCAAGCTTCAGATAAAGGGAGCTACTCTAATTCTCATGGCTCCCTTTTGACCTCTCCAGATCTGGTTCCCCTTACTGCAACATCTGGCAGTGGAACCCCCAGTACTCCTGCCCCTGTGCAAGGGCTTGCTAATTCAGGAACAGGGAACCTTGATCTATCCAGACTTGAAGTCACTCCATCTCCATGTCTGGCTTCTGAAGACATAGCCATCACAAGATTTAGAGTGTCTCCAAAGGTGGCTGGCATCCTGGTGTCTACCAGAAAACCTTCCACCAGAGTCACTTATTCAGTGAAGTGAAAGCAGTTTACTTTGTGGGCCACTTCTCACCACTTGAATCCTTTCACTTTTCCAGTGAATCAGGTTCTGGAGTATTTTTTGTCCTCGTCTGATGCAGAACTGCAGTACTCTTCTATCAGAGTGCACTTGGCTGCTATTTCAACTTTCCATGTGCCTATCGATGGCCGTACGGTGGCTCAGCTAGAGGTGGCCAGTATGTTCTTGAGAGGAATCTTGCACTTGAAGCCTCCCATCCACAATCCAGTCCTGGTCTGGGACTTAAGTTTTGTGCTAGTGAAACTCACTTTGGCGCCTTTTGAGCCAGCCGTGACATGTGGCTTGCGCTTCCTTTTTTGGAAAGTGTTATTTTTAGTTGCTATTACTTCTGCTTAAAGGATTTCCAAGCTTCATGCTCTTATGTACGAGCCTCCTCATTTGATTTTCCATAATGACAGTGTGTCTTTACGGACCAACCCTAAGTTTCTTCCTAAGGTAGTGTCAGAGTTTACTTTGAATCAAACTATCCATCTGCCTGTTTATTTTGCAGAGCATGCCAATCCAGAGAAAGCATTGCTCCATACTTTAAATGTACATAGAACACTCAGATGATATGTTCATTGCATGAAGGACTGCAAGAAGTCCTCGCAGCTTTTTGTTTCCTTCACCCCTGGGAGAGAGGGCATACTGGTTTCTAAAAATTGCCTTTCCAGATGGTTGGGCAACTATATCACTTTCTGTTATAGGAAGTACTGCAAGGAACTTCCTTGCATTGTTCGTGGCCATTCAGCCAGAGACATGGCCACTTCTGTTGCCTGTTGTAGGAATGTATCGGCTGCAGAAATTTGCGCTGCTGCAAGTTGGAGTACTGTCCACACTTTCACTAAGCACTACAGTCTGGATATTGCCTCTAATAGAAGAGCAGGCTTCGACCTGGCTGTGCTTCAAGGCCACCTTTCTTAGGCCTATCGGCTCCAGCCACTCAGACTGTCTCTCTGTCACTACTGCTTGGGGCTTGTTCCATAGGTGTGGCCTGATGAAAGAGAGATCCTCGAAAAAGATGGTACAGTTACATAAGAACGTACCATAAAAGTAGACCTTCGGGAGAGTCTCATCAGGTCACACCATCCCACCCTCTGTCCCCCTTAGACCCAGAGCTTCTTTGCTCCTGTTTCTCTCTCTCTCTCTCTCTCTCCCTCTCTCCTCCCTCCTGATGAACTACCTGCTGTTTCCAGCCTTGCCTGGTACTGGAACTTCAGCTCTCTCCTGGTTCCCTAGAGGGAGGTCCTCTAAGTATGATCTCCGGTTGGGGAATTGAGGAGGGAGAGGGGCTGGCCCACATTTATATACGGAGAGGACATCGATGTAAAATGTTGTAATGTGTGGCCCCTAGTGGACTGCTAGCAAAAATGTTTCTGTGTGGTCCTGGTGCCCGACGGCTATAGTTCCATAGGCATGGTCTTATAAAAGAGATTCTCTCAAAGAATCTAGTGTTACGGTAAGTTCTTGCGTAACTGTACTTCTAAATTTGTGGGCATATGTACACTGGCTATCACAGTAAATATTTATCCAGAAATGGAACAGGTTCCAAGGAGAACTTTCGAGCAAGACTATTAGAAGGATTGTTACTTCCCCTTCCCCAACACACACACACACACACACACACACACACTACCTTTTTAAGGCTGCCTGACATAATCAGGACATTTTATTGTAAGTGAGTCTTTATAATACAGAAGAGTCATTTACTCATGTTACTACTGCAGTTACTGTGCGAGGACTACTTTCATGCCTCATTACAGTAACTGCAGTAGTAACATGCTGGTAGCACCTAGACACCTCATTTACATTGCCATACTAGGAACACAAAAAATAAGCCACAGTTGGTGGCTTCTCTAAAGTCCCCGTTGGGAGAAGGAGACACTGTAAGCACAGCTCTGTTTCAGCATAAATCAGTCTGCAGTACACAGAATGTCCATAGCAGCGGTAGTCAGAGGCATCTCCCCCCGCACACACACACAAGAGAGGGGCACCATTTCAGTTAGTGGCATCTCCTCCTGCCCCCCATACAAAGGAAAGTTAGCGGCAGCTGCTCCTGAGCCCCCAAGATCCATGAAAGAAGGGCAACACCATCATAATTATCAGCATCTACTCCCTTCCCTCAACACAAAAGAAGCAGCTGCTCCAGATTGGCAATGACTAAGCAAGCTGCAATCTGTGTCTGATCCTCAGCCACCTCTCAAGGGAGGGGAGTAATGGACCATGATTGGTGATCTCCTTGGGCTCTCTCTCAAGCAAGGGGGCAGAAGTGATTGAGCTGCGGCTGGTGATGCTCTCTGTGGGCCCCCTCAAGGGAGGGAACAGAAATGGTAGCATCACAGCTGGAAGTGATCTCCTTGGGTCCCCTTATGGGAGGCAGCAGAAATGATTGAGCCGTGGATGGCCGCATTGTCCTCAGGCCCCCTGGAGGGAGGAGGCAGAAATGGTATAGCTGCTGCTGGAGGCAATCTCCTCAGGTCCCCCTCAAGAAAGAGGGAAGAACAGTAGAGCCAACAGAGGGCACGGGGAGCTGGAGATGAGTGAGAGAGCTGTGTGCAGCAGCGCCAGTACACTAAAATTTATTTTTAGCCAGTGCAGGGCAGCAAAGATCTCTGTAATGGATACCTTTGCCTGCCTTAACTGTAAAGCGAAAACCTTGCAAAGCAAGTGGTCCTAAATGAAGGAATCGGGTAACTGAATGAGCTGTGCTCCCTGTGTCCATGTGAACACACTGCTTTTGATAGCTGTAGACACACTTGTCTCATAAATATCACATGAGTTCACTGCATTTTATTGGGTACATTTCTATTGAATTAGTATGATGTCCATGAACTATGCAGAGTATGTATGTGTGTGTGCACTGAAATAAACAGATGGGGAATATTTCTCTCCTATTTGGATATGAAACATCTTTTTTGGAAAACATTTTATTTTACTTGATTAATACCATACCACTTTGGGAGCAAATCACTATATACCAAGGTACCTTGTCTGTTGATGTTCTTTGTAAATTCAAGGGTAACATTAAGCACTTTTTTCCCCTGAGATGTCATTTTCCACATGCTGCTGGGCTTGCAGTTTTTCCTTCTTTGGGTTGCCAGAAGAGGTTTGCTGTGGCCAACGGGGAGGTTGAGGGTAGACACCATGAGAGAGGAACTTCTCCAAGAATGACTTGTCAGTTGTCTTTGTTGGGTATTCAGTGTATAATGGAATGACACCTGTTTGATTTAACTACAGAACTATAGAAGTCAAAACTACTGCTTTCTTCCTCTGGCTAAGCCAGAGCTGGATTTACACTTACACCAACTACGCTAGTGCATAAGGCGCCCTTCAGAGTGGTTTCTGTGCACAGCATTGACTTTTTTTTTTTTTGTTGCTTAACTGTGAACTGATCTCAGATGGAACTTCCTCATGTCTCCAAGGGGGTGTTGACCATCTGAGCCACAGCTGAGCTGTTTAACTGAATGTGGTTTGCTTGCTTCTCCTGTGATAGGCAGCTGAGGTCAAGAAGATGTTTGACCTTGAAGATGAACACAGAATAGTATTGGATGAAGGGGTTAAAAAAGGCTAGAGGAATGTAGAGCTAAACTCAGGAGATTACTTGACAGCAAGATAGAAAGGAACTTAAGGTACTCTCAGGAAAGATTTTTAAGAGGCCATCAACCAGGCTGGAAAATTACTAGCCTGGCAGCTTCGCAAGGAAGTGATAAGCAGAATGGTCCTATGCCTTAGAACAAACGAGACCCCCCAAAGATATGAATGATCACCATAAAATAGTGAAGGAGTTCTCCGAATTCTATAAAAAGCTATACCTGCAAGATAAAGTAAATAACTGTGAAGAGAAATTAGATACTTTCTTTACCAGAGTAAAAGTTTTAAAACTTAAACGGAGGAGTATGGAAGCCCTAGAGGCCCCAGTTACCATGGTGAAAGTTCAAGCCACTCTGAGCAACTTGAAATCAGGAAAAGGCCCAGGCCTGGTGGGGCTATCTTCTGGATTCTGCAAAACATTGAGGGAGGAATTCTTCTCTCATCTATTTTAGGACGTTACGGGCTATACAGGAGGGAGAGGGTCTCTCCCCCCCCCCCCACAACCTGTCAATATGCTCAGATCTTCCTAATGCAGGGAAGGACCCAGCTGTATGTAGTTCCAGCAGACCTATCTCCCTCCTTAACGTCGACCAGAAGATCTTTATCTCCATCCTCATGAATAGGCTGCTGGGCTGTGTGGGGGCCCTAGTCCACTCAGATCAAACAGGCTTCATCAATGGCAGGCTTATACATGATAACATCAGACGCTTATTAAATCTGCTGTCATGGCAGCACAAATTTTCAGATCCAGCACTGGCTGTATTTATGGATGCTAAAAAGGCATTCAGCCGGGTGGATTGGAGGTTCCTTCACAGAACCCTGACAGATATGGGTCTGGGAGAAAAGTTCCGGGAAAGCATTACAACTTCATATGCTTCTCCTCAAGCCATGGTAAAGGTAAATGGGGTGCTGGCCTAGCATTTTCATCTGACAAGGGGCACCAGGCAGGGCTTTCCCCCTCCCCCTCCTCTTCACCTTATGCATAGAACCATTGGCCATAGGAGTCTGTAGGAGTACTTATAAGCGGCATTAATACAAGGGACAGATGCCATAAAATACCATTATATGCAGATAACTCATTATTTTTCATCACCTCATCAGAGATATCAGTCTGCTCGATAAATTACATTTCTTTAATGAGGTTTTTGGGTACAAAATTAATGTACAAAAGTCAGAAGCCATCAAAATTGGTGGACCATTTGGAAGTGAATTCATGGCCACATTTCCATTCAAGTGGCAACTAACAACACGGTATGGTACCTGGGAGTGAGGATTACACCTAGTCTTGCATCCCTATTCGGGCTCAATTACGAGAAACTTCTGGGAGAGATCTGTTCCAACATTAAGCGGTGGGAGGTCCTGCCTTTTCTCTAGGGGGATGAATTGCAACTGTTAAAATGAATATATTGTCCTCTCCCCCCCTTCCCCCAAGTGTTACCGATAAGCATCCATACATCCTGCTGGGGGCAGGTGCAGAAATTTCTCATGTTGTTCATCTGGGCTAAAGATAGGCATAGGATAAGCAAGAAAATGCTGTCCTTCCAGAGAGACAAAGGGGGCTTGGCAATACCAGATCTTAAAGGAGTTGTACACCCTATTATCGTAATGCAATTTGTTTCCTTGTCAACAGAGAACTCTCTGTGTAACTGTTGAGGATACATGTACTTGCTTTAGTTTAGCTTGTTTTCACAGTTTACACCAGCCCCTGTAACTAGCCTGGGGGGTCTCCATTTTCTGGCTGTTGAAATCTGATTGTGTCTGAGAGCTGCATTAGCATGTGAGAACATGATGTGTCAGCACCCTTTACACTCTGCAGTATGCCTGTTGCTTAACTTAGAATTCAACAAATCAAGTTGAAGCAAGGTATGAAATACCACATTTACCTTCAATTAGTTTACAAACTGTCTTAGACGTAATGCAAGGTGTTTCCTTTAAACTGCATTCAATCTGTGTGTTGGAATTTTATCAGGTTATGTGTACTTTCAGCATAGAGATACATGGTGTAAATGGGTGCTGTGGCATCATGTTCTCATAACTACTACTCCTTTAAGTTATGTGATATTGCAGCCCAGTTGACCCCTTTTGTCTTCTGGCTCAAGCAGTTCAGTGATACAGGGTGGAGGGAAATTGAGGCTTAGCAGCTCAGGGTTCTTCCCCTATTTACCCTATTGCATGCTAATCTATCTCCCCACCCCCGTCTGGAATGTGATCACAAACCCATGGACCAGGCACACACTCCAAATGTTGACACAAACTAGAACCAATACAAAAACTCCCAATGAAATTGATGCCTTGACAATTATAAATGGAGATCCTGACTCACCCCTCCACCCCCATGTACCGACCCAGGCTTCACCAGATGGAAAGAGTAGCACTGACTAGGTGTCAGTCCCTGGTTAATAAAAAAAACAAAAAACTTTGCTATCCTTTGGGGAGCTGCAAGAAAAGTATAGTCTCCCACAAGGTGACATCTTTAGGTACCTACAGGCATGGCAATACTTGTAATCCCTAAATCTAGTTAATAAAATAGACAGGGACGTTATGCCATTGGAAAACTTTTTGTACTGGGTAACAATACTGACAGGCAGGGGAGGGACGGACAGTATCCCAGGTGTATAAAATGCTGCTGGGGAATGACCATCCCGAATTCTATAACCTGATGTCACAGTGGGAAGTAGACAGATTAACATTTCTGATGAGGATAGGAAAAAGACTTGGGAGAGGGGTGGGAAAGTCACTGCCTCTCCGGGGTGAAGAGAATATAGCTGGAAATGCATAACAATAGTTTTCCACATTCCCACAGTCACATCTCATTTTCAAGCAGGGAATTCTAATTTATGAATGAAAAAACAAAACCAGCACCACTCCAAAACTCTCAGAAGTGAATTTAATCAAAAATTGCATACCGCCAGGATTGTCACATGATGGCTGCCTGAGCAGACACACCTTCTGCTGCTCCCGCTCCTCCTGCTACAAATCTAAGTTCCTACCAGCGCTAAAATAATATTAGCCACCTTTCTGGCCCGTCAGGACCTTCTACGTACCTCCAGGATCCTGCTGAGCCAATATTTTGTGGTCATGGAAGCTGAAATGAGGGATTCACTCCCATGCCATACCCCTCCTACAACACCGTTGAAGGAAAAGTCGGCAAAGCGCTGTAAGCCACAGGCTTCTGGGGCAGCCTCTACTACGACCTCCCAGTCGGTTCTCACCGAAGCCAAGTTTCTTGAAGGGCTGAACCCCTTAAAAGTACTCGTGATACGCTTGTCCACAACCTGCAGACCATTAGATCTTCCCTAGATCTACTCACCAGGCATACTGGAGACAATGAAGTGAGGATCTCTTCATTGGATGGCTGGCGGGCTAAAGTTAACCAGAGATAGCTCGTTTGAGACAGCAGGTCAAGTCGATGGAGGGGAAGTTGGAGGACCTCGAGGGAAGGTCCAGGAGAAATAACCTTGTAATTTTGGGCCTCCTGGAGGGGGGAGGAAGGGTCGGTGCCTGTGGTCTGTGTCCAGAAGTTCTGCAAGAAGATTGCTGGCCTTTCCATGCATGGCCTTGAGTACGTAGTCGAGCGTGCACACAGATCACTTCGGTCTACTCCTGCTCCGGGCTCCCACCTCTGACCTCTAATTTTCTGACTACTCAATTTTTTAAGATGAGCAGCACATTCTTACCAAGCTGAGGGAACTGCATGAACTCCAGTGGGAAGGACAGCACATCAGAATTGCCCAGGACCTCCCCAAGTCGGTTCAGGTACGAAGGGCGGAACTACACCCAGTGGTGTCCCAACTGATTGCAGCAGGGATTAAGTATTGAATGCAGTATCCGGCGACCCCTGCAGGTCCTACATATGAATACCTGGTATAGTTATGAATCTCTTGATCAGGCTACTGCAAGCCTAAAATCACTGTACCCAGACCTTTTCAAGGGTGGAGTGACGTGAGCATCATACTCTTGTGAAGGGAGTCAGAAATACAGGAACTTCCTCTTAAAGTTTTTTGATCCCTTACCTTGGCATATCTTGAGCTGAGATATGCCCGGACTGCTTCCTTGGAGCAATGCTCACTTGTGAATGGATCTACTGGCCGATTTGGGCGATATTCATACTTTTGGTGGCCTTTACTATTTTTCTCTTTGGAACTGGGGCTCCATCTTGTGGTGAATTGGCTGTACTACACCAGCTGAAGGGGTCTTTCTAGATCTTCGACCGGACCTGATCTGCTGTAGTCCCCTTCCTGTCATTACAACTTTGCCACGTTCCCCCTGGACTGATAACTGTTATTTTGTGACTTGTTTTGCCTCATATCTTCAGCCCACTTCCAGGATTATTACTGTGCTTAGAGTACCAATTTGCTGGTAGCGACCATATGGCAGGAACACTCTCTGTGAAGGGGAGATTCCTTTTCCTTTTTACTTCTAAATGACTGTTCACCTGCCTATACTTTATCCTGGTACCTGCTGCTTTTTAGTTTCCCCTGCTAGGTCCCTGATATGAGATGAACCAGGTTGCTGGGGGAAATTGGCCCTATGTGCCTTGATCGGGCTGGATACCTCTTCGTTCTGGCAGTCTTTTATTGGTGCCCTTGTTATTTACAAACCCCTCTAGTCAGCACAGCTTTTAGTACCTGTGGCCTTATACACAGCTCCTCAATGGCCTAGCAGGGTTTCTTTTATATAGCCTGCTCTATATGTTTTTGCCTCACAAAGACTTTGCCGACAGAGCTTTAATGCAGACTTGTGCTTTTTTAAGTTTTGGCACTCCTTACTTTCATGGATACACTCTTTACCTGTTAATGTGCAGGCTGATTGTGAGAAAGGACTACCTCTTTATTTCCTTTATGACTTATACCAGGCTAGTTTTAGTTAATTTTATAGAGCTGCACTATGATGGTCCGCTAGAGTTTTTTTTCCTGTTTATGGAATGTTTATACCATATGTAGTACCATGGTTTGCCTGTTAATGGTTAAATTATTACAGGTTCTCACATTTCACTGTTCCTGTTTATTGGTTCATATGGGCTAGTCTTTGTCTTGGGAGGGGTGGTGGGGTGGTGGTGGGAGGTTCCTCTCGATAGTGAGGGATGTGTTTCATCGCGTCCAGGAATGAGAAGGAGGAGGATCAGTCTTCAGGACTAGAGACTTGGGGTAGGGTGGGATACATGCTAGTTTATTTGTGTATTTTGTTACTTGTGGGGTGGGGAGGGAACCCTATGCAACTCTCTTACTAATATGCACAGGGTGATGGGGGTAGGGTTTTGTTAGGGGGCTGGCTTATTGGGGGATTGAGTATGGAGACAGGGGTATCTCATATGAAGCTCTCCTTATACGCCACTTATATTTTCATTACTTCCCCACTATTTTGTCCACCGATTAGTGTCCCATGGACATGAGGTGCATTTCATGGAGTATTAAAGGTGCCAGATTGAGGGGGAAATTATACCAAGTTATTAAGCATCTTTGTTCCCATCAATGTGGGATTGCCTTTCTGCAGGAAACCCACCTCCTGTCTACGGAGTACTTGTTACTTCGGCAGGGGGTGGGGCAGGTTTTTGCAGCAGGCAACTCTACCCAACAGAGAAGGGTGGCTATCTTGTTTTTTAAGGGTGTTAACTTCATTGTTAAGCACAGTATAGCTGACCCATCAGGCCACTACATACTACTTCACGGAGTTTTAGACTGCTCGGAAGTACTTCTTGGGCGCATTTATGGCCCAAACACTCCCACCCCTGATTTTTTTTCCTCCCATTTGACCACCCTACTTGCTCCCTATCTGCACATTCCCATCATGCTTGCCGCAGATTGGAATGTAACCCTCACTGCGGATTTGGACAGGTCCAACCGCCATTCTGTAGGTTTTCCCCTACTCAATTAGCCTTGCATGATTTGATTGTAATGGGATGTTTGTGTGACCCTTGGAGAGTTTTGCACCTAACTGAGCAGGGATTTACTTTTTACTCTCCAGTTCACAAATCGTATTCCCATATAGACTTCTTCCTAATTGGTACTAGCTCCCTGCCTGGGGTTCTAGCTAGTGGAATCTTGGCACGTGTACTATCTGACCACTCCCCGGTCTGGATTGAGTACACCCCTTTCCCTAATATTAAAAGGGACCATATTTGGAAGCTTAACACACAGCTATTGAAAGACCCCAGATTTTAGAGGGAATTAAAGCATACATTAGTCAATTCATGGAGCAAAATGAAGGCTCTATACCTGATTATGATAAGATATGGAGCTCCCTCAAATGCTCCCTGAGAGGAGACTTTATTCATATCGCAGCCACTCAGAAAAGAAGACGGGAAGCTGTCATGAAGGATCTCTTGGCCCGAATCAGTTCTTTTGAGTGGGACCCACTTTTGGACTCCTCTGAGGTTAAGCAGGAAGAGTTGTCTAAGCTTAGACACCAGTATGCTGAGGCCCTGAGGGAGAAAGCGGAATACGCTATTCTCAAAACTCACTCTACTTACATAGACCAAGGAGATAAGGCGGGGCACATCTTGGCCCTCCATCTCAAACAGCAGGAAGCCTCTAGATTAATCCAAGCAATTTCTTCTCAGGTGGATGGCACCTTAAAGACATCCCCAGAGGACATAGCACAAGAGTTTGGCCAGTTTTATGCTGAGCTACTGTATATTCACCGCCCCCCCCCCAGTTCCCCACCCCAGAGTTGGCTCATTTATACCTGAATTGATCCTTGTCAGTTTTGACTCCAGACCAGCAGATGCTTTTGGTATGACCAATCTCCTCTCAGGAGATTCTTGAGGCCATTAAGTCTCTTCCACCGATAAGGCCCCTGGGCCGATGTTCCCCGAATTTTTATATAATGCCACGCAGAGCTTACCCTATCCTCCAGAGGGTCTTTGAGTTTCTTTGAGTTTCTTTGCCATAAAGGATTCACAGATCACTCCCTACTGGAAGCTTTCATAATTGTCCTGCCTAAACCAGACAAACCAGCTGATAGAGTATCCAGTTTCCACCCCATCTCCCTCATGAATTATGACATAAAAATTTTTGCAAAAATTATTTTCTCCTGGATCATGATGATTTGGGACAGCCTTATTGGGCCGGAACAAGTGAGCTTCATGAGGGGTAGGCATTTGGCTGACCATATAAGAAAGCTGACACACATCTTCTCTGCATCAGAGGAAGCCAAAACACCCATGGCGCTGGTCTCCCTGGACACAGAGAAGGCGTTTGACTGGGTTCAGTGGGGTTTCCTCTTTCTGGTTCTTGAGAAATATGGTTTTCCTGCCCAGTTTATTAGCTGGATTAAGGTGCTATACTCGGGACCAAAGGTTAAAGTCTATTGTAATGGGGTGTTCTACCAGGCTATTTCTCTCTTGTCAGGTACTCGTCAGGGCTGTCCCCTTTCCCCTTTCTTGTTCAATCTATATTTTGAACCCTTAGTATATCTCTTGCAAACACCCCCCCTGATATCAGGCGTCCCAGTGGGGACATTCGATCTCAGGAATTTCAGTGTATGCAGATGATATTTTGCTTCACTTATCGAATCTGCGCTCCTCTATGCCTGAAGTGCTCCATCTTATTACAGAGTTTGGTGAGTTTTATCCACCGTTTTGCCTCTTAATCCCCTAACCATACCTATCTAGGGTTAACTTGGGTGACTAGTATGAAATATCTCAGTATCCTTTTGTCTCTGAGCCCAGTGCTAACGAAGCAGCTAAACCTACATAAAATTGTGGAGTCTATTAAGTTTGACCTAGGAAGATGGACTCTCCTCTCCCTCTCACTACAGGCATGTATTAGTGTCATTAAAATGAATGTTCTCCCTGGGTGTTTTATCCCTTGAATATGCTGAATGTTTTCCTTCCTTGTAGCTGGTTTCAGCGCCTTCACTCAATCCTATCACAATTCATCTGGAAGGGTAAAATACCTTGTAAGGCCTACACCAAGCTTGGGGCCCCCAAGCACTTGGGTGGACTTAAGCACCCCAACTTCTTTATTTACTACTTAGCCAGTCATCTATCCAAATATGTTAGCTGGGCAGCGTCACCCCTGGAGTCCTCTTACACCCCAATCTGGCTCCAAATTGAACTGCAGCAGTTCCGCTCATTAGGTATTTCCCCATCCAGCTTCCTCTTCACTCTTCCCAGTAATTTGCCCACATCCCTTAAAAATTCTGTAGCACACGTTTTTCTAAAGGCACACGCCCAGCTGTGTAGGGCCATACACTATAACCATGTGCTTGACACCTCTCAGCCACTCTGTGGGCACTTGAATTTTCAGATGGGGGATCAGTGTTGTCCTAAGTTAGTTTCCCAGAGCTAATTGGCAAAACGGTCTCCGACCTCTTGGTGGGGAGACAGATCCTTACTAGTCAGGAGTTACTGGTTCACCTGCACCTCACAGCAAGAGGCATCTTCAAGGTGCTTCAACAGCGACACTTATTAATTGCCCAGTTTGGGGTAGGTAACTGGTCTACGAATCAAGGAGAGTTTATCTCCCAGACTATATCTAGCCTCACAACCACACGTAGTCTCCTCAATTAGTCTCCCTTTTGTTTGATCATATTTGTCCAGGGGTGTCAGGTGAACCTAAGTATTGGGTATCCTGCTTCCCCAACTCTTCTATTCCTTGGGATGCCCTGTGGTTAAACATGTACCATTTTGTAGCAAATGATAAGCTGAGCCTCACGCAATTTTACATACTGCACAACATATATCTTACCCCATGCCATTTGTACAAAAATGGGTAGGCTTCCCACTAGCCAGTGCACAAGGTGTGGGATGGCAGAGGGGAACCTCTTCCACATTCTCTGGGAATGTTCCAAAATAACACTCCTCTGGGAAAGAATCAAACTGAAGTTGGATCCCTTATTGGGGCCACAGGAATACTTTATACCTGAAATATGTGTACTGGGCAGCATGGCTGACATTCCGGTTAAGGAGAGGAGATTCCATATTTTGCTTATTTCCCTAACGGTTAAGAAACTAGTATTGCGCCACTGGCATGGTCAGGAGGATGTCTCTTTCGTAGAATGGCTGAATGAAATACTGTTTAACCTTAGAGTGGATAAAATTATTGCCAGCATTAGAAACCGACTCCCATCCTATTTCAGAACATGGGGGAACCTGGAGACCCTTCTCACCATCTAGTGTCCTTCTGCCCATCAGGATGGGGATGACACTGGAGCTGGCTGTCCCTAGTCCATGGGAAATCTGTAACAGCTTTCGCAATATGAGGTCATAGTGAGGGCCCAATAATTGGTCAGAATCATGTTCTTAGGGTGGCATTCTTTACCTTATTCCTGACCCTTGTCTCGGGGAGGGCAGGGAGGAACGGGGACTGGGGGGAGGGGGGTTTATTACAAGTACCATGTTATACTGTGTTAACCTGTGTAGTACACCTATGAGATGTCAGCTGGTAATTATACATGTCATTCTTACTCAGTGTGTTCTGGAGATGCATGGCTTGTTGTTTATTGTGTACTCAATCTCCCTGTACTTCAATGAAGTATAATAAATACAGATTAAAAAAAATTACTTACCGCCACAGCAAGCCAAGCACAGTTTTTTTTTTTAATTGATTTACTTACTGGTACTTTTCACACTCCATTGCAGTTGAGCTGTTTTGTTTTCTGACCAACTCCAATTTATGTTGGAGAGGTTGTGATCAAATAGGATCACATGATCATATATTTTGGGCCTGCCCAAAAATTACCTCATTCTGGTTGAAACTCCGGGATGCCCCTTTCCGCAAAGATGGTAAAATATAAATTTATGGGGTGATAGTCAAAGAGCTGGGGAATCGCAGACAACAATTAAAACTCTGTACAGCTGCCCAGCAAGAAATCACAGTGAACTGGTTGAAGGAAACATCACCTTGCTTTGAGTCATAGGTTAATAGGGTAAAAGAAATATAAAGGATGGAGAAGATAGCAAGCAAATAAAATTTTATTTATATGTGGCTCCCAATCCCTGGGGCTCTGTGCACCTTACAGGTTATAAAAGCAGGGTTAAGCAGACAACATGCGAGATATATAAATACATAATAAATTAATAAATAAATCAGTAGTATTAAAATCAGCTAAAACTTTCTAAAAATGTAGGTCTTCAGGTCCCTTTTAAATGCCTCCACCAATGAGGCCTCAGCCAGTTAGAGGACATCCAATTCTGAATTTTGACCAGGCACTCATTCAGCTCTTCAATGGTGCTGTTTGTTCCAGGTGTAAATGACATATACAGCTGGGTATCATCTGCATAGCCTCCACTGATGGGGCCTCCCTCAAAATTTTGGAAGCGAGTTCCAGAGAGCCAGGCCAGCCACCTCAAAGGAGCAGTCTCCTGAGGTTTTCAGCCTGGCCCTTGGAACTGCTAGGAGACCCTCAATGGAGGAGTGGAGGGAACATACCGGGATGACAGGTGTAAGGAGGTCAGATAGATAGCCAGGGCGTGAGCCATATGGGGCTTACAGGTGAACAATCCCACCTAGAAGACGATCCTCCACTGACCTGCAGCCAGTGCTGATCTTGCAGGACCGAGGTTACATGACGGGACCTGGGCAGGCCTGTCTGCAACCTGGCCACTGTCTTCTGCACCAGCTGCAGTTGGCCAAGGTTCTCTCCACTGACCCTGAAGAATAGAGCATTACAGTAGTCCAGCCTGGATGTCACAAAGGCATACACCAGTGAGGGTAGGTCTTCTGGCAGAATCAAAGGTTTAATCTGGATAATGTTCCTTAAGTGGTAAAAGGCACTTCGGAACACAGATGACACTTGGACATTATGTGCCAGTCTATCATCAAGGACAATGCTCAGATTTTTCACCTTGTGGGATGCCATCAAAGGGGTAGATCCCATGACCAAACCTGTCACCACCCCGAAGGCACTCCCATCACGCCAGTGACCAGGCTTGATCACCAGTACCTCCGTCTTGTCGAGGTTCAGCCTCAGCCAGTTAGAGGACATCCAGTCCTGAATTTTGGCCAGGCACTTTTTTAGCACTTCAATGGTGCCATTTGTTCCAGGGGCAAATGACATATACAGCTGGTTATCATCTGCATAGCAGTGGAAACCAAGACTGTATTGTCTAATGAGCTCACCCAGAGGCAGCATGTACACCGCAAACAGCATCAGCAAGAGGATTGAACCCTGAGGAACTTCACATGATAGGGGCTTCTAAGATGACAGCCAAACTTTGACTTACCCTAGAAAAGCACACAGAGCTCAGGGTCAGATGGGTGGTGGGAAAGAAACGAGGCCAATCAGGGATGTCGGATGGTTTGGGGTTGGGGTGGAAGCCGAGCTGTAAAATCCCAGGGTCCTTTCAAGTATAGATTGCCCAAGCTGGGTGCCCTATATGCTCCAGTAGTTCATTTTTTTATTACCTAAATGTGGGTATAGTCTAGTCAGTAAACAGAGTCTGTTGTTTATAGCCACATCTTGCACAGTTATGGACTCGTTTCTCTTCGGGCTGAATCGGTGTTAAGCATTGAGGGAAGTCATAAAAATCTGAAGACAGACATAAGACTTCTCTACAACTCATGGGAATCTTTTACCTCAGTAAAGCAGAGTTTGAAAAAAAAAAAGTGTCAGATATGAGGAAATAACGGTATTGAGGGGGTCAAACAAGCCATGAGCCCGAAGGGCCAGTGGTCTTTATGAGCTTGTCTGACCCTGAGATGGTGATATTTTACAAATATCTGGGACTTAGCCATCAGCTTTTTATATAAAAGATTGGCCTGTTTTAGATAAATGTGCTGGTTTTGTGCTTTGCTTGTTTAGTGTATTTCTTTAAGGGTCTGTATTTTCTTGATATAGTGGTTTCCTCTTATAGTGTGCCACTTAGTGTTTTTCCTAGTTTAGTGGCATTTTGAAGGTTGCCTAGTTTTGATCTTTAAAGGTTTCCATAGTGTTGTGGTCTGCTATAAAAGGAGTTATGGTTTCTGCATGCCTTCCCTTAGTTTTTGTCAGAATGACTGAGCAGTGGTTCAGTAAGTACAGTGGTTCCTTTTGAGAGTGGTAGCGCTGGAGCAGCCGTGAGACGTCAGTGGGTAGAAGTGGCAGTTAGACGCAGCATCATGAGGATGAGCAGCATGGAGTATGTGGAGGCAGTAGAAACGGCTGGGACATGGCTGTTTGTAAGTGTTTGGGGGAATGATTTGTGTTGTTCAGGTTAGGAACACTTTCCTTGGATATATTACAAAAGACTGAAACTCCATATCCTGAGTTTAAGTACCCCGACACCGATCGTCTGACAGTCAATATCCCGACTGCCCTCGGCAGAGTGTTTTTACATGTTTTGGTGGGCTTTGCCCCCTGCACCCCCCCTTACTATAGAGAATAAACTCCGCCACAGGCCATTACCAACTGTTGGGATATCGAGGTTCAAGCAATTGGTCTCAGGATTCTGACAGTTGGTCTTTCATAATACTCCCCTTTCCTTTTACAGGTCTAGTTCGTCTATCAAGGGCTGTAGCTGGAGAGGCTATGTAAGATGCAGTGTGGGTGTTCTCTATGGTGTTTAGGTCATTGGTTAAGGTTGTTATTACATGTGCTGGTAAGGTTGTTGTAGTAAGGTGATATTTACTAATAACGTATATTTTTTGTCTTCTGTACTTGTGGGTTTTTTTTTTTTTTTTTTTTATTTCTTCATTCTCTTTGGCTGAGGGCAGATTGTACCTGTGGTTCTCCCCCCCACTTCCAACTGTAGCCTCTGCCCTGCCCGCTCCATGCCTGGCCCCTCCCCAGCCACATCATGGTAGGGACTTACCCCGCTCACCGCGGAAGGCCAGGGGACAGACACCAGGGGAGCTACCTGGGGTGCATCTGGCATGGCACCGCTGGATTAGCCATCATTGTGTACGTGGAGGATTTTCGACATGACCTCCTCCCCTTGGCAAGGGCGTGCAATGATGCCAATGATGCTGTTGTGCATGATCCACACACGACACATTCAGTGTCGTCCGTGCCACCCCACAGCTTGACCCTGGTATGCACCACCCACCAGTCACCGCCAGGAGCCAGTGCAACTGCGGTATTCCCTCCTCACCTGCCCCAGAGGAGGAGAGCAGTCCCTGGGACACTCAATCCTCCTCCCCCCCGGCTGACCCTCCAGCGCCTGAGGTCGCTCCCGGCCCCGGGTAGCTGGCATGGCTCGAGGTGTGGCATCCAGCGCCTCAACCCTCAGCGCCACCAGGCCAGCTTTTGTCTGTACTTGTTATAGTTTGTTAGTAAGTTGTTGATTACATTGTAATAAGCTGGTGTACTAGTTAATTACTGTCTGATATGGGGAAAAGTCTGATGGTATTTCCTATGGGAACTAGTCCCAACCATGAGATATATAATATGGTGGACACTCAGGTGGGAGAAGACAATGTGCAGGGATCATGGGAAATTCAAGAAGTGGTACAAGAGCATGGCAGTTAGGGTTCAGTGCCAAAAAGTGCAAAATCATGCATCTAAGGCATAGGAATCCAGGAGCTGAGTATCAGGTGAGGTAGTACATTCGCTAAGCAGAAAAGGGACCTTAGAGTTGTTATAACTGATTACCTGAAAGTGGCAGGGCAGTGAGGCAAAGCAGTAGGTAGGCCTAGTGGGATGCTGAGGTGCATAGGGAGGGGTATCTCCAGTAGGAGGAGGGAGGTGGTCTTGCCACTGTATCGCTTGCTGGTGACAACCCACCTGGAGTACTGCGCCCAGTTTTGGGGGCTGTACTTCAGAAACGACATAGACAGGGTTGAAGCAATCCAGGGAAGGGCAACTAACACAGTGCACAAGTTGCATGAGAAGCTCTATGAGGCGAGACTTCGGGATCTTAACATGTACCCCCCTGGAAGAGAGGAGAGTGAGAGGAGACATGATAGAGACCTACAGATACCTCACAAGGGTGAATAGGGTACATGAGGGGAGTCTCTTTCAAAGGAGAAAGAGCACCAGGACCAGGGGGCATGCAGTGAAGGTGGGGGGGGGATTAAGAGAGATATGAGGAGAGCACTGCTTCACTGAAAGGGTAGTAAACACCCAGAACAGGCTGCCATTGGAAGTAGGGAAGGCAAAAACAGTGGGGGGGAGCTTTAAACATGCATGGGATAGACATAGGAGTATATTAGTAAATAACCTTCTACAGTCAAGAACTAGTAGGTGGGTGTGCAGACACGGGGGCACCCCCACTTGAAGAATCAGAACTCCACAATTCTGCGCACTCCCAAATGGCTACTGTATGCTTGCTTCTCTGGGCTATCTAGCTCAGTTTCAAAGCAAATGTTCCAGAAGTTCTTCAGATAAGGTAGCAAAAGCCCAGGTTGTAGATGCAACTTAATTTTATAGTGAAAAATAAAAAGCAAGTGAGAGGAAGCCTAGTAAAGCCACACTCGCTTTCTCTGAGGGAAGGGTCTTGTGAAGTCCCGTGGAAGAGAGTGTGGGTTCTAGAGTTCCTCTCCCTTGCTTTTTATTTTGTTTTTTCACAATAAAATTGAGTTTGTATCTATTACCTGGGCTTTTGCTGCCTTATTGAAGAACTTTTGTGGTCCTTTGGGAGTGCGCAGAATTGTGGAGCTATATTAATATAGACAGGGAGGAGGGAGGGTCACTGGAGACCAGTTAGGGTCTGTGGAGACAGATTAGGCAGGGAACATCTGGTCAGACTTGGTGGGCCAAGCGGTCTTTTTCTGCCTGCAAATTTCATGTTTTTCTATTTCTAGAAATAACATATAAATATGGATATATGCATACAGTATGAATATCCCAAACAGCGAGAATAGATTTAGATGAGTCATCTGACCTTTGATAATTATTAACCACATTATTGGTGGTTGCACGACTTCTACATATCATGCTGTTATATATGATTGCAGGAATAAGCACGTTATTAAATGTTTCAGTTTCATCGTTACTAGCCTTTAAAGGGGAACTACAGCCAAAATAAAATAAATGTTTTGCAGACTGTTTTGATTTGTGTGTGTAGTCCTAGTTTGGATTTCCTTTGTTTCAGTTAGAAGTTTTTTCTAAATTTGCCTACTAAATTTATGGCCCCCTGTGGATCTCCATGTTTGAATATTTTTATTGCTTTTTTTTTTTTTTCCTACAGTGCCTCCTATCCCATGTTCCAGTGACGTGCCTGTGATCATACAGGACACCACAGGGAAACGAAGCAGCTCCTGGTGGGGGATTCAATTATAGGGGATAGAACTGGGGGGAGCAGGGAAAACTGAAGTAAGGTGCCTGCCTGCCTGGTGCCATGGCTTAGAGAGACAGGAAGCGCATCCTCAGGATCATGAGAACAGCTGCACGGGAGACTGAGCTGGACGTCATTGTCCACCTAGGGATGAATGACTTGGCTCAACATGAGATTAGAGCAGTGCAGGAGGAGTTTGTGGAGTTGGGGAGGGCCTAAGGCAAGTAGCACACACAGTATCCTTCTCAGAGGTGCTGCCTGTCTATGACAAGGGTGAGGCTAGGGTACTTCGCACCATGCGATTCAATGAATGGTTGAAAAAATGGTGCAGAACACAGGGGTTTGGCTTCATTGGAGACTGGGATTCTACCTGGAGGGATACCAGCCTGTACTGGCAGGATGGTCTGCATCTGTCCAGGAAGGGAACAAGTCTTCTGGGTTATTGGTTTAAGTGCTTCATTGGCAAGCTTTTAAACTAGTCAAGGGGAGGCACTGATAAGCAGCAGGGAATTCCAAGCCTCCCCCTACAAAACAGGGTACTAAATGAGGTAAAGACCAAGGTAGAAAGGTCAGTAGCGAGCAGGACAGAGGTAAATGGAGAAAGCAAAGTCAATGAGGACAGGGATGGTGCTACAAGAGGTAAAGCTGTCAAAAAAATGGAGAGCAATGAGTACCAATGCTCATAGTCAGGGTAACAAGCTTCCTGAATTAGTGGCCTTGATGAGGAGGAACATCTGGATATCGTGGCAGTCACAGAAACATGGTACACACAGAACTATGACTGGGACATAAACATATCAGGATACACTATCTACAGGAGGGACAGGGAGGGTAAAAGAGGAGGAGGACTAGCTCTCTACATAAGGGAAGAAATCAAAGCAACAGAACAAAAGGGTAAACAGGGAGGAGAGGAAGCAATGTGGGTCAATTTGGAGACGGGCAGTGGCACCACAATCCACACAGAGGTTGTATACAGACCCCCATCTCAGGGGAGGAAGTGAACAAGGAAATGATATAAAGTGTCCTTAGAATGGCAGAAAATGGGGAGATATAACTGATGGGGATCTAAATATGCCTGATGTTAATTGGAGTGCATTTGCCTCAGCCACTTCTAAGAGTGGGGTCATTCTAGATGCCCTACAGGGGGCATGCCTTAAACAACTAGTATTGGAACCCACTCAAGAGGGAGTAATCTTTTTTTTTTATTTTATTTTACTTGTTTAACCAGGAGTAGCACACTAAGCTGAAAGCTTTTTTACAGGAGCAACCTGGGAGCACAGGGAAGTTAAGTGACTTGCTCAGGGTCACACAGTATACAAGTGGAAGCTGTGGGATTCAAACCCAGGTCTAGTCTGCTGGATGTCACCAGATTTGCAGCTCAGAGCCTTAAACCACTGCGCTATACTGCCTCCCAATCTTAGACCTGGTACTCTCAAATGGAGATGGCGAGAGGATCACAGATTTAGAAGTGGGTAGCCATCTGGGAACTAGTGACCACCGGACAGTATGGTTCACGATAAACACAGCAGTAGAGTCAAGACATACAAAGGCAAAGCTACTGGACTTCAGGAGGGCTGACTTTGCCAAAATGGGTGAGTGCCTAAGGAATGCACTAGCAAATGGGCAGGAAGGAGGGATGGAAGAACAATGGGGGATAATCAAAACTGCCATCACAGAGGCAACAATCCTTTGTGTGAAACAAATAAACAAAACAAAATGATGTAAGAAACCACTATGGTTCTCAAAGGAGGTAGCAGGGAGGGTTAGGGAGAAAAAGAAAGTATTCAGGAAGTACAAGGAAATGCAGAAGGAGCAGGACAGAGAATTGTATCAATTAAAGCAAAAGGAAGCAAGGAAGGCAGTCAGAACAGCACAGGCCCAAACCGAGGAAAGACAGCCAACTCAAGAAGGGGGATAAAACCTTTTATAGGTACATCAGGGAGCGAAGGAAGACCAAGGAGGGATAGTGCAGTTAATAAAGGAGGGTGGGCAGAGGGTGACTGTGAAAAGGCAGAGATACTAAACAAATATTTTTGCTCAGTATTCACAAATGAAGAGGGGGAGGTACCTAAACCAAACAGTAGAAACACTCTGGATATGGGGGTTGATACCAGCCCATTCACAGAAGAAAGGGTTCTGAAAGAACTCTTAAAACTGAAGGTGGACAAAGCAGTGGGGCCTGATGGGATTCATCCCAGAATTCTAAAAGAACTAAGGGTAGAACTAGTGACACCACTGACTACCCTCTTTAACAAATCATGGGAGGATGGGGTGGTACCTGAGGACTGGAGGAGGGCAGATGTTATTCCACTTCACAAAAGTGGGAGCAGGGCAGAAGCAGGAAACTACAGACTTGTTAGTTTAACCTCAGTGATTGGGAAAATGATGGAATCGCTTCTGAAGGAAAGAATTGTTGAGGACCTAGAGGCCAGAGGGGGCACAGGACCCAAGGCAGCATGGATTCACAGCGGGAAGGTCATGTCAGATGAATCTAATAGATTTCTTTGACTGGGTGACCAAAGTAGTAGTTCAGGGAGATGCTATGGACATGGCCTGCCTAGACTTTAGCAAGGCATTTGACACAGTCCCACACAAAAGATTAATATACAAGTTGGCCAGCCTGGGAGTGGGTCCCAAGATGGTAGCCTGCGTAAAGAACTGGCTGGAGAACAGGACACAGAGGGTAATAGTAAATGGAGTCCACTCTGAAGAAAGGGGGGGGTTACTAGTGGGGTACCACAGGGTTCAGTACTAGGACCAGTCCGCTTTAATGTCTTTATAAGTGACATTGGAGAAGGATTGGAAGGAAAAGTATGTCTCTTTGCAGACGACACAAAGATCTACAACAGAGTTGATACACAAGGTGGGGTGGAAAGGATGAGAAGGGAATTGGCAAGGTTGAAGGAATGGTCAAATGTATGGCAGCTTAGATTCTCAGATGACCTAAAGGTGGGCAAGCAATGTGAGAGGGCAGTAAGGAGGGCTGGGGGGATACTGGGATGCATAGGGAGAGGTATCACCAGTAGAAAACAGGAAGTTGATATCCCTCTGTACAGACAGCTGGTGAGACCCCATCTGGAGTACTGTGTGCAGTTCTGGAGACCCAGTCTCTGCAAAGACATAGACAGAGTGGAGGCAGTCCAGAAGAGGCAATTAAAATGGTGCAGGGTCTGCACCACAAGACATATGAGAGACTTAAGGAGCTTAATATGTATAGCCTCGAGGAAAGGAGGAAAGGGGGACATGATAGAAACTTTCAAGTACCTCAAGGAATCAACAAAGTCCAAGAGGGTAGCATCTTTCAGAAAAAGAGGTGTGCAAGAACAATGGGGCACAATTTGAAGATAGAGGGGGGACAGCTCAGAGGTAATGTGAAGAAGTATTTTTTCACGGAGAGGGTTGTGGATGCATGGAACAGCCTTCCTGAGGAGGTTATGGAGTCAAAAACTGGTGGAATTCAAGAATGCATGGGACAGTCATAAGGCAATTCTAGGGGGTGGGGGTAGGAAGAAGTAGGCTGTTGGTTAACTAGGATCTGCAGCTTATCCATTAGGTAGGGAAATGGCCAGTCTGGGTGGGCCTAGCGGTCCTTATCTGGCATCAGATTCTGTGTTTCTATATCATAGATTCAGCAAGTGCTGGTTAGTTGTCAAGTTTATAGTAGTAGAGCTGTGATTTTAACTGCCTCTCCTAATCCAGGGAGTGCTGATAAAGGCTACATTCGATTTGACAAACAGCTGAGAGATAACTGAGTGGGCATTCTGTAAGGTTTTTTTTGTTTGACTCAATTCCTGTCTTTTTGAATAAATCTTTTTTTCAAGAATTGGATGGACTGATCAGGAGATTTCTGTGGCAAGGGAGAAGGGCAAGAGTGTCACTGGATAAACTTCAATTAAGTAAAGAAAGAGGGACATTGTGTTGTCCCAATTTTTGGAATTATATGGCTGCACAGTTGGAAATACTTTATTATTGGTTTCATCCACAACAGGATGGAAATTCAGCAGGTATAGATTTTGAGGAGAAAAGCTTAGATCAGCGCCCATTAAATGTATTGACGTTATATGAAACTAGAGCTGGGGTGGTATCTATGGAAGCTTTAGAGATAACTAAAACTGCTCTGTTGGCGTGGATCCAGGCATCACAAAAAACTGAGAGTGAAAATGACATGTCTAAATTGAGCTCTGTTTATAAAAATAAGAATTTTCCACCTTCAATGCAGGACAATATCTTTAGGGTTTGGTATCACCAAAATCAAATCCATTCTGTATGAGATTTTTTATGAAGGGGATCTCTTTTTAACATTTAAGCAGTTTCAGGAAAAATATACAGTATTAGATGCATGTAAGTGGCAATACTTACAGGTAAAAAAATTAATTTATAAAAAACTCACTAAAATTAAAAGTAACACCATTAGAGGCATTATTCGTGAATTTGGAGTGTAATAAATAATTTCTAAACTATATAAGTTCCTGGAAGAGCAATCACATCATAACCTAGAGATAACTAAAGGGGCTTGGGAAAGAGATTTAAAGATTTCTATAACAGAAAATGAATGGAATAATTATACAAACTTGGATTCCATACAGGTAAAAAATAATAAGCTCTTGCAAATATATTCCAAGACTTTGCATAAAACCTGTTTCACCCCTTCTAGATTACACACCTTCGATGCTGCCATATCTGACCAGTGTGAGAGATGTAGGAAAGGGAGGGGTACATTGGCACATATGTTAGTATTATGTGATAAGATTAAGAAATACTGGGGGGATATATGGTCTTGGTTAGGGAAAACTATGAGCCTGGAAATACCTTTTGATCCAAGAACGGCAGTTTTCGGCTTTACAGCCAGATTTCCAGAGTTGTAGAACCACCAGCGGATCTTCTTAAGTATGGGAGTTACAGTAGCTAAAAAAGTGATTCTGCAACACTGGAAGGATGTAGAACCCTCATCATCTGTGGAGTGGTTTGAAAAAATGTTAGACCTCTCCAGAGTCGATAAATCCATTTATACTATGGAGGATAAATATGAATATTATTTGCAAATTTGTTCAGCTTTTTTGGCTAATTTGGACCCATAATTGGCATTTGATTCGGCCCTGGATGAAATGATAATGATGCAATTAAAACTTCAAGAGGGAAGCTATCCCCCCAGAGTACTAGAGGGAATTGATCCTCTGGGAAAAGTGGGGGTAGGAAGACAACTCCCTAAGTTTGAAGCACCCACGCGCTGAGTTCATAAAAAAAAAAAAAAAAAAAAAAAGAAACAGCCAGAGACTTCACCAATTATAGTACTGATGACCTGGTGAGAGAGTTGTGTGTTTTTTACAGCTGTGTGTAGTTTGATGAAATAAAAAGCTTTAAAAAACATACAAACATATGAATGTGCCAGCAGATAAAGGCCTTACGGTCTATCTAGTCTGCTCGAATGTGCAGTTCCCACTGTGTTTACAGAGCAAACTACACCCTATATACCCCATGACCTCTGTCAAATACCACCTCCCCCTTGCCCCCTACCTGCCACTTTCACCCACACCCAGTCACAACCTGTCTTGAGGCTGTCCACCATTTTTAGGGATCCCACCTCCTCTGGCAACTCATTTCACTTAACCACTACCCTCTCGGTGAAAAGTGCCTCCTCATTTCCCTTCTGAACTCTCCCCCTCCCCCAACAGCTTTAGTCTGTTACCCTAGTGGTCTTGTTTCCACTAAGGCAGAAGATCCCCCCATTGCTCACCTTGTTTATACCTTTTAGATACTTGAAGATCTCAGTCATGTTCCCCTCTCCCTTCTGTCCTCGAAAGTACTTGTTGAGCCCCCTGAGCCTCTCCTCATAGGTGTGGCCTTGCTGGCTGTGGATCATCTCAGTTGCCCATTTGTGGACTGTTTCCAGCAAGTTGATATCCTTCTTGAAATAAGGGCGTCAATACTGCACATTATATTCCAGGTGCAGTCCCACCAGAGACCTACACAGTGGCAACATTACTTCTATCCTTTCTGCTGATGATTCTCCTGGCTATGCAGCCCAGCATCCAATTTGCTTTGGCTGCAGCCTTCCTGCATTGTGTCATGTGTTTCAGGTCACTCTTGATAATTACACCCAGATTTTTTTCCTCCTCCTCCTCCAGCCTGGTTACTTACACCCCACCCAGCCAGTATTTGGTCCTAGGATTTTTTTTACTCCCAAGTGCATAACTTTACAGTTTATAGCATTGAACCTCAGTTGCCAAATGCCAGACCACTTCTCTAGCCTATCCAGGTCTTCTCTGAGTTCATGTCTCCCTTCCTTCATGTCCACCCTCCCACAGAGCTTTGTGTCATCCATGAGCAGGCGTAGCTTGCCCTGATCCTAGCCCTGATGTCATTTATGAATATGTTAAACAACACCAGACTGAGCACAGAGTCCTGTGGGACCCCATTGGTTACAGACCTACTGTAGCTTCTGAGAATAGCCCCCGCCCCCCACTACCACCCTTTGGCTTCCATCCTGTAGCCAACTTCTGACCCACCCAACTAGTATAGCCCCCACCCCAGGTCTTCTGGCTTCCTGAACTGTCTCCTGTGAGGTACAGAGTGGAAGGTCTTGCTGAAGTCCAGATATAGGATGTCAACTGCTTAGCCCTTGTCCACTGTTCTGATGACCCAGTCAAAGAAGTCAATTAGGTTTGTCTAGGAGGACCTTCCCAACACAGACCCTTGCTGCCTCACATTGTGGAGCCCATTATCTTCCAGAAAGCTCACCAGTCTCTTTCAGGACAGTCTCCATCAGCTTGCCCACTGTTGAGGTCAGGCTGACCAACCTGTAGTTCTGTGCTTAATCTTTTGGCACACTTTTATGAAGAGGTCTGGGGCCATGATCCTCTACTACAGTGAGGTGTTTGTCAGGGGATCTGCCAAAGCCTCCACCAGTTCTCTTTGGACCCTTGGATGCACGCCATCTGGCCCTGGGGATTTATCTGCCTTCAGGGCCCTTAGGCCCTTAAGTACCCCATCACCATGAATGATGCAATCAGTGACTTCCCTCCTGCCTGTCCCCACCCCCCTGCTACTCTGTGGCACTGGTCCATCCTTCTCTCTAGTGAAGGCTAAACAGAAGCACTTGTTAAGTACCTCTACTTTCTCTTCACTACCCTCTGCCAAACCACCCTCCTTTTTTAATCTATTTCATTCTTGTTGTTCCTTTCCTATCTCATATTGGAAGAAGGCCTTCTCCCCCATTTTTACCCCCGTACTAGCTGCACCTCCTTCTTAGCTTTTGCCACTCTAACTGCTCTGCTCGACTCTCTTGTCTAAACAGAATAATCCACCCTATCCTCTTCCTTCTGAGTATGTTTGTGCTTCTGGAAGGCTGCCTTCTTGTTACCTGCAGTCTTGCCATCTCCTTTCCAAGTCAGTTGGGCTTTTTGGCTTTAGTTTTCTTACTTTTGATTTTGGCACACTCACTAGTGGCCCCCACTTTATTATTGCCCATTTCTAGTCTACATCCAATTCCCTTCTATTCCCAGCAAGGTGACCTACTAGAATTTCTCCCATCCTACCAAAGTCAGCTCACTTAAAGTCCAGAATCCTTGTCCTGGTTCTGACTGACCCCTTGTCCATGTCCAGGTGGAACCATACCATGTGGTGGTCACTACCTGCAAGTGGCTGTTCCACTGTCACAGCCTGACATGCCACACAGTTGGACAGGATCAGGTCCAGTACAGCTCTCTGCCTAGTATGTTCCAAGACATCCTGGGCCAGGAAACCACTGTGAAATGCATACAGCCGTACTTGTTCCCTAGTGCAGGAGGTTGCCGTGATTTTCCAATCCACCCCTGGTAGATTGAAATCCCTCATTATTGCTACTTTCCCCTCACTCCATTTTGCTGATTTGAGACCCTAGTATCCTGTCCAATTCCTTTTCTTGGGAAGGTGGCCTGTAGACCATCCCCATAATTAGTTTCTTCCCCCTAGTGGATTGTGTCTGTACTCATAGCGCTTCAGTCTTGTCATCTGCCGCATCTTCTCTGGTACAAGTTATCACTTCCTTCTTGTATAGACCCCCCCCCCCTCCTGTCCCCCATTCCTTTCTATACAATTTATACCCTGGAACTGCAAGGTCCCAGTCCTGGTTTAGTGAGTCCCATGTCTCTGTAATTGCTGCTACATCCAACTCTCCCTCTGCCATCAGTGACTTCAAGTCTGTCATCTTGTTTCCAGAGCTTCTGGCATTCAGAGACACCACCCTCCACCATGACTTGGGACCTCCCTTCATCTTGATCTGTCCTCCATTGCCCCCCCCTCAGTCATCCTCCTATCTCCACCCTTCTCATCTACCTCCTCTGCATGCTGTCCTGATTGGGGGAAGGCCTATAGGCCCGCTCCATCAGGTGACTAAATGTGCCACACACCCTGCTGCCTCCCACCCATCAATTGAAATTGAGGCTGTTCCCTACGTATTCATCCAGTGCGCCCTTCAGGACCCTTGTACCCTGCGTACTCAAATGCAGCTTGTCCAGTGCAGAGAGGTCCTTGTTACCCCAGGTTCCTCCACAGACCCCAACAAGCCCGTAAAGCAAAACATTTACTCCTACTGGCTAGACTGAGACACATACCTAGAAAACAAAATGATTGGATTAGAAAAAGTTATTTAGTTGAGGCCAGAAAATCAGGCTCCTAACAGCAGATTACTGCTGCATCAGATGTCACTTATTGAATCAATGGTCCTGGACGCATCCGTGTCACATGGGACAGAAGGCATTGCAGAAAAAAGAAAAGCAATAAAAAATTCAAACATGGAGATCCCCACGGGCCATAAAATTAGTAGACAAATTTAGAAAAAACTCGTAACAGCAAATAACTACAGCACAGTACTGAGCACATGGTTTATAGTGACACAGAGGTAGTAAATCCCTCTTTGGCTGGTTTTGCTTCTCTCTGAATGCAAGCTGCTTCTGTGATGACATATGAAATGGCTCTCTGCAGGCTCAGTCGGGTCTCTTCTCCTCTCCATATGGCTCCCTGTGAGACTGCAGGTGCAGCTTCAGCCTGTGAACCCTGGCCTTGTCAGAACAGTACACCACATCTTGGCATCTAGTCATTGAGTACTGTGACAACTAGTATCAGCAGTGCTGCTCTCTGCGCAGCTGACCAGACACCGAGCTGCTCTGTTACAAATTCAGTGCAGCAAACATCTTTATGCCAGTAGAGTGATCACAGGGTGGCTGACCCTCACTAAACCCTCTCCTGGCTTGCTATGTGTACGTATATCTTTCAGTGCTGTACAAGCATGTGATTACTAAGACACATAATATGTCTGCTTACTTTCAATTCAGCTGTCCAGTCTCTCTCTACCAGAGGTCACATACAAACTGAGAAAGTCCTGTAACAATCCTAGCTGTTCACTGGGGAAATCCAGCTCTTGGCTGGCCCCTGGAGCTGTCACTCACTACCAGCAATGCTGGAGGTCCATTGCTCAGAAACTAATTTGCGACTTCAGTTGCACCTGAATTAATTAAGTCCATCTGCAGTCTATGAGCCCTTTGAGGCTTCCTCTGCAGGGTTTGGAACATAATTGGCTGAGCTGTTGCCACGAACTGTTGCCAAGCTGATGGGCAGAGGTGGTAAAGATGGCTTGAGAAGTTGTACTCAGCAGTCAGTCAAGATTTTTTTTTCCTATCACTTCATCTACATGTAACCCCCTTGTTACCAGGGGTTACTAGAATCCCAGTAAGACCTAGTGGTAGGCAGGGAAGGCAGCTTGCGAAACTCCAGTTAAATGGGTTTCACACTGTCTCACTCTTTTCTCAGTCTCAGCTGAGACTGAGGGATGCCATCACCAATAGAACTTTCGCAGCTGCATAAGCCACATTGGAATCTGCAGCAAAGGGAGTTAGATAGAACGTTGGGAGTTTTCAAAAGGAGAGTCTGCAGTTAGGCTTGAAGGAGTGAAGTTGTACTCAAGTGGCGGAGACCACTGTTTTCGGGTCTCAGTGCCCCTTCCCTCCGGAAGGGGGGGGTAAGATTCCCAGCAGATTCCTGGGGCAATCCCCTTAATTCTGCTAAGTGGAAGAAAAGCTGCATGTTTTAATCCAGGATTTATTTTGGAAGATGGAAGATTTGTGAGTCGCCTGTGGGGCACCTGCAACTTAAGGGTGAGTGTCTGCTCTGGCTAAAAGGGAATATGTTTTCTTCACCCTGGGACTTGTGTGAAAATCTAAGGATTGAACTACATATTGGGAAGCCTAGAGAAATGGGCCAAGCAAGTAAAAGTAGTGTCAAATCCCAGAGTTTTGTGAGATGCAAATAATATGTAGAGGAGATGTGACAGACATCTACCCTTAATCTACATTTAGGAGTTCAGCAAAGGAATTGTTCAGTTTTCCAGAGAAATGGCTGAGTATGGGCTGTGAGAGCTGGAGGTGGCCCTCCATCTTTAGTGACCAGGTCCACCTCTACGGATTTCTTCTGTGGTTTCTACTTTGCCTCAGGCACTTGGCCAGTGATGGGGGAAGTACCCAGATGTGGGGTTGTAAGGAAAATTCTCTCTAAGAGTTGCAGACTCTAGTGTGGTGTGGGGAGCCACGACAGGAAAATGGGTTCATTCGTCCAATGGACCGCGGATCAAGTGGCCGGCAAGGGAGCCGGGCCAGTGGGGAAAACCCAAGTGTGTACAAGTCGGGCTGTATACCCAAAGCTGTGTGCAAGTCTGGGCTGTGTGCCTGGTGGGTTCAGAGCCTGAGGACTGGAAATGGTGATAAAATGTTCTGTAGTCTCTGATCTGCATTACCAGGAAATGTAGCCCCATGGGGGTCCATCTATGCTTTGTTTGTTCAGCTAGTATGTGAATAAAAGCCACACTGAAGAATCTCATTTCTGGTTGTGGACATTAGTTATTGCTTCCTGTGTTTGGATTTACTTGGGTGCCCTTGTGCAGAGTAGCCAAACCTAGTAACAGAGTAGCCAAACCTGTACCGAGTAACCTCATCCTCCCCGAACCCAGATCCCCACCAGGTACTGCTGTCAGCTTCAACATCATGCCACCTGTCATTTTGGCAAAAAGGCAGGGGTGAGGGGTTACATACATAAATAAGGTGTCCTTCTCAGAAACATTCGGAGTAATGGTCGGTAGATTTTTTTTTCCAGCCCACTGAAGGTGAATGGGAGAAGCACTAGCAAGTTAAGACCTTTCTGAAAGCAAAGACTGCTTTACATGCTGCAATGTCTTCAACACTCGGCACTCAACATTCTAAATTTCTAAAAGTTTGTTTGAAATGTCCTCATGTGTCAGTCAAGTGGTACTCGATCATAAAACAAGTATGAAACACTGACATTTCTCTTTTACTGCCACTTAACTGATTTCAATTACACTACCGGTCAAAAGTTTTAGAACACCCCCATTTTTCCAGTTTTTATTGAAATTTACGCAGGTTAATGTCTCAATGTACTCTGAAATTAAAGCATAGAACAAATAAACAATTGGAGATAAAAAAGAAATCATTTTGTTTAACAAAATTTAATCTAAATTTTTGACTCATCAAAGTAGCCACCTTTTGCAGATATACTGTAGCCGCCGAACACACTTGTGACATTCTTCCTACAATGGACATCAAATATTGTTCGGGAAGTTCTTCCCAACACTGTTGCAGAAGTTTCCACAAATGTGTTGCACTTGTAGGTTGCTTTACTTTCACCCTTCTGTCAGTTCATCCCAAACCAGCTCGATGGGGTTTAAGTCTGGAGACTGTGCTGGCCATTCCATGATTTGAAGCCTACCGTCTTGTTCTTTTCCTCGAAGGTAGTTCTGACACTAGCCTGGAGGTATGTTTTGGGTCATTATCTTGCTGTAGGATGAACCCTGACCAACTAGGCGTAGACCAGAGGGTATTGCATGGCGCTGCAAAATGCTGTGGTAGCCCTTTTGGTTCAGGGTGCCAGTCACTCTGTGCTGTTGTCCTGTGAGCTGCCTATCATGCAAGCTGTTGACTCTCAGAAACTTGTCTTCTGATTCTGTTGTGGCTTTGGGTCTGCCAGACCTCTTCCTGTCAGAGTTTCCTCCAGTTTCCAAGTGCCTTTTGATGGTGTAGGAAACTGTACTCACTGACACCTTGGCTTTCTTTGCAATTTCTCTACAGCAGTTTTTGCTAACCTAAACTCTTTTTTTAACCTCTGGCAGTTTACCGCTTACCTTTGTACCATTTCAGGTTATTCACTGGACCTGAATTGCTTAAATTTCAATAAAAACTGGAAAAATGGGGGTGTTCTAAAACTTTTGACCGGTAGTGTATATAAAATGAAATCTGAAACGTGTGTGTTCTTCATTGTTAGAATAGCATGAAACAAAAGAAAATCAATAAAATATATTCCAAAAAACTCCTCATTTACTGCCATTGGGATTCTCTTCCCTGGTGTACCCCACTCCAGTTTGTGGTATTCCCATGACTTTTTTTTTTTTTTTTATGGTTGATCTCTTTTATCTCCACCAGTTCCCGGTTCAGTCGATCAACCCTTGCCACCCGAGCTCCATCGTGCCAACTTTCCTCTGGGACTTAGTCGCGCTTCTGCTGTGTGACCCGGGTGCTCACCAGGTCCTGCAAGTGGCTGGAGCTGGCCAGCTGGACAGGTACTGCTTTTTCCATCTCATGTGTCTTCTCTCTAGGGGAGTAGGTGTGCAAATGCCACCCAAGATGGCGCTATGCATGTGCCTGTGCGCAGGATGTCAGAGGCCACCACTTCCCTTGTCCCCTGTATAAGGATCCTTAGCTGCCTTGCTCCCCAGCCATCACATGGGGCCAGGCTTGCACTGGGTGCCATGAAACCCCCTTCCCCTGGAGAGGAGAGCTGTCTTCTGGACATTCAATCCTCTTTTTTCCTGGCTAGCCACCAAAGACCCTGGTCCGCTCTCGAACCCAGTTACTCAAAAGAACTTTATTTCAGATTTTTTTTTGTGTGTGTGTGTATTTTGATTTTTAAATCATGATTAAAGTCCATCCATATTTCAGCAGAAGCCCCATCCTGTTAAACATCTGACTTGTATACTGTAGGTGACAAAAAAAAACTCTGAAAAACAACTGCACCATCTGCAACTGCAGCCATACTGATGCTAATCTGTCCTACCTGGACAATCCCTAGAACAGCAGGTTATTTCGCATTCATCCCCTAGGTCTGAGAGCACAGCAGCAGCATCTCTGTCACTGGCCACTACCTTCAGTGCAAACACACTTAGGTGCCTTACTGCTTGGGTCAGCTATTGTATTTCTTCTTTATCCTACACTCATCAGCAAACCTGCAAAAAGAGCAATTGTGGGCAAACTCCAACCTGCTTAAGGTAGAAAAAGAAAAGATTAATAAAAAATAGTTGCTGAGAGATGCCTCTTGGCTAATCAGGAGCATCAACTAGATTTTTTAATATTACAGAAGAACCACAAAGAGTAAGAAGTCACAAGAGGACACTTTTTTTTTTAAATGTCATTCTTACTGAGTGAGACAAATCAATACAAACTGTTGATTTCTTTAAATTCTTCTGTGACATTGTTGTACATTAATCCTCATAGAACGAAATCATGTACTGGCCAACATTAATGACACCTCCACTTATATCTAGTAAAAAGGAAGGATACTGGCTCTCCATAGCCCTGACCCAAGATAAGGGGAAGGAGGGAGTAGGGAAATGGCACATAGAGCAGGCGGCCCTCCCCAACACCGGAAATAAGGTAGATTCATATGCCCCCCCTCTCCCCACACAGGAGGAAGGAGTAACAGCTGTGCCTTAGTTTCATTTAATTTACCACCTTAACTTGTCCCAGCCTAGCCCTTCCTTTATGATACAAATTCTGGGTCAACCAAGGCTAAATGTATTATTCATTTACATCATTTAAGTTCAAAAGAGTCCAGCTTATTGTGTATTTTAGCAGTTAAATGCTCTAGTTTGTATATTTCCAGGGTTACCTGCCACCAGTCCATCACGATGTAGAAGTGGTAGACATCCGTTTGCTTGTAATAGCTTTTTGGGCTGCCAAAATGTATCTTGGTAGTAGGGTGCACTCCTATCTTGGCCTATAAAGAGGGTAGATAGAGAGAATAGTTATTTCAGACATTAGTTCCAGTTCTTCATCCAGGCACTCCTTCAGTTACTGCTGGAGGGAACACCAAAAGGGAGTAAATTTAGGGCAAACCCAGAAAATGTGTCCCAGCCCCGCTAATGTTCAACCACACTCTCTCTCCAGAAATGCCCATAGGTGGTTGAAAGATATTTTGCTAAAATGGCTTGGGCTCTAAAGTATCTTGAATGGGACTTCCATGCGAACTCCCTCCAAACATAAGAGGAAGTAATTTTAATTGCACTTAACGTTGCACTTTCCCATTGCTGGAAGGAGACTTCTAGCTCCAGGGCTCCATTCTATGCTTCTAGGACTGATTGGGTAGAATCCCCAAGGGACTCCCTTAGAAGCCTATATATATGACCAATTAGCCTCATCCAAGGGTTTCCATTTAGGGAGTCTCTTAAAATAACCCATAGTATGGGAAGGGGAGTTGGGCGACTAGCTATAAATTCTTTCTGCCTTAGTATGTGGTTTCTCACCTGGGTATAGCAAAACATATCACAGTTGGGGAGAGAGTATGTGAGTTGGAGTTCAGCAAAAGGGATAATAGCCGTTTGATTTATAAATTGGTGGTAATAGCTAAGACCTAGTCTCCGCCATTGTGCAAAAGTCGAGTCAAGATTGGCCGGGACAAAGCTAGCATCCAAAGAAGGTAATGTAAAGAAGAACATAGTTTGCTTAAAGGCTCTTTTTTTTTGTTTTAAGGTGTACCAGATTTTTAAAATTTGGGCCAAGAAGTGTGTAAAGTCACGAAGGGGTGGGGTTTTTCTCTAGATGCGAGTACTATTTTCTCTATATCATGTAAATCATTAATATGAAACTCAATGGCCTTCCAGATATAATGGTTGTTAGGGGAAATCCATAAGAAGAAAATCTTCTAAAAAGTGGCTAAAGCGTAAAACTTTAGGTTAGGAAAATTAACCCCTGCATGAGACAACAGAAGGTAAAGGAGAGACGATCTAACCCTCAGTCTCTGTCCATCCCAGATAAAGGAGGAAATAATTTTCTCCCATGAGTTAAAGTAGAAAGGTTCTAGGAATGTAGGGATGTTTTGAAAAGACAAGTTTGGGGAGAATGATCATGTGAATGATATCAATACACCGAAAGAAGGAAAGCTTTAGTCATCCCCATTTAGATAAGTCACCTTGGATTTGGAGAGAGATGGGTTCATAGATGACCAAATCTAGGTGTATTAAGTTTTTGGGAATATGAATTCCAAGATATTTAATTTTAGTCCCTCGTCACTTAAAAAACAGGGCTTTTCTTAAATTGTTGGAGGGATCGAAGTAAAGCATTAAAGCATCTGTCTTAGCTGTGTTTAGTTTGAAGTTAGCTAATCTTTCAAATTTCTATAGGACTTCCCATGATGCTGGTTTGGAAGATTCTGGGGAAAGAAGAGTTAGCAAAATTATCATCCATGAATAGCGAAACCTTATATATTTTTTGTCCTAAAGGTAGGCCTTCTATATCAGGATGTAGGTGTAAAGCTACTGCCAGGGGTTCATACTTGGATTCATATTTGGAATGCAAGACATCAGAAGGCAATAGCCCATATGAGTTGTCCCCATCTTTCAGTGGAGGCCACCGGAGTAGTCGACTAACAGATGAGTCCAATTTTTTCTTACAACTCTCTAAGCTTGGTGCTAGGACAACTTCATCCGGAAGTCTTTTCCACCTTCTTGCAGTTCTTGGCTTAAAACTATTTTTCCATAACTCCATTCTACGTTGTACCTCAACTAGCTGTCACGGATTGCCCCTTAAGAAATAATTAGGTTCTTTATACCTCAAATCCATTTCACTCAGTAAATCATCCTCCTTAAGGACCCTATATAATAATAGTAAGTCCCCTCTTGTTCTCTGAAAATCCAAGGGCCATAACCCTAAAATGTTTAATCTTACTTCATATGGTAGGTCCCTCAGTCTTGCTGTCTGTCTAGTCAATACTCTCTGAGGCCTCTCAAACCTGTTTATATCCTTTTTTAGGTATGGGTTCCACACAGTTGAACAAAAATCAAGAAGGGGTCTTATATTTAATTTATATAATGGTATCAGCATTGACTCACTCCTTGAAAAGAAGGTTCTTCATATGCAATTTACCAAATACATTGCTTTATTAGAGACCATACTACTATGTATCCCAGGTTTCAAAGTGCTTCCAATATGGACCCCCCAAGTCCTTTTCACAAACTGATTCCCTCAGCCTCCTACCCTGCAAGTAATATTCCTGGTGTATATTATTCTTCCCCATATGCAACACTGTACATTTATGTATACTAAATTCCATTTTATTTTGCTCTGCTCATTCACCAATAGTTATCAGATCCTGTCCCAGCGATGGTCAGTCCTCAAAAGTGTTAACAACACCCCCTATCTTCATATCATCTGTGAATTTGATCAGTTTACTCCCACTGTCTCCCTTCAAGTGACTTACAAAAACATTAAACAGCAGGGGACCCAAGATGGACACTTGGGGCACCCCACTCGTAACACGTACCTCACTGGACACATGTCCCAAAACTCTCACCCTCTGCATCCTTCCCATCAACCAACCCCTAATCCAGGCCACCAGGTAATCTTCCAATACCATCTTTGCCAATTTACAAATCAGCCCTCCATGTGGCACCTTATCAAAGGCTCGGCTAAGATCCAACATAACCACATCCACCGATTCCCCTTTATCCACATGGGCACCTACATAGTCATAAAAACATACCAAATTGGTATCACATGATCTCTGTTTGGTAAATCCATGCTGTAATTTATCAATAACATTATTTTCTTCCAAGTATCTCCTGATTTCGTCTGAGATTACCCTTTAGATTATTTTCCCCACAATGGATGTCAAACTAACTGGACTGTAATTTGACACCTCCTCTCTCTTACCCTTCTTAAATATAGGAACCACAGTGGCAGTCCTCCAATCCCTTGGCATTCACCCTTCACTCAATGATTTATTAGCTATATCAACTATAAGTACGGCCAGTTCTCTACCTAATTCCTTTATAAAATGAGGATGAAGTCCATCAGGTCCTGTTGATTTATCCATCTTAAGTGCCTGGATTTTACTACATACTTTATCCACAGTTCCATGTATAAAGCAAAAAGGAGGGGGGATAATGGGCAACCCTGCCTAGTTCCTTGATAAATTGAGAATGGAGATAAGAGTGCCCCGTTAATTCGGATATATGCCTTAGGTTGGGAATACAGATTCTGGAGCCACTCCAGAGTACATTCTGGAAGAGAAAAGGCCCTAAGTGTATCCCATAGAAAATTCCACTGAACGCGGTCAAATGCTTTCTCAGCATTTAAACTTAGTATAGCTGATGGAATTTGTCTAGAATGTATATATTCCAGAAGAAGCATGGTGCGCCTAATATTGTCTGATGTACTCCAATGTTTTATGAATCCAGCCTGGTCTGGGTGTGTAAAGTTTGGGAAGAAGGGTTTCCAATCTGGAAGCCCAGACTGCCATATAGATTTTGTAATCTACGTTTAGAATAGAAATGGGGCGGTATGAGGCCATGTCAGTGGAGTCATTCTCTGGTTTAAGAAGAGGGGTTATTATCGCATAGTTCCAGGATGGGGGGTGGGTCACCTTCAGCCACAGCCCTGAAAGTGGGTAAGAGGGAGGGAAGAAGATGACCAGAGAATTTCTTGTACCATTCCAAAGTAAATCCATCCTGGCCTGGACATTTGGCTGGTTTTAAGAGTTTGATGTGGTCTAAGATTTCATTTGGGCTTATTGGAGCCTCCAAGGCAGAACGATGAGTGTCTGTGACTGTTGGAAGAGCAGGTTGAGAAAGAAAAGCTTACAAGAGGACACTCTTGATTAGTCAAAAGACATCTCTCAGTAATAGATTAATCCATTTAATCCATTACTGCTATACAGCGTGAAGTAACAGAAATAAAAAAAAATTCAGTGGAGACCCAAAAGGCCTTAGCCACATCTCTCCTAGATGATAATTCAGCAAGCAAAAAACTAAAGCTCTTGAAAATACAGCTAGAAGAAATAAGCTGAGATGTTTTTTGGGGTTCCATATCTGGAGGCAGACTTCTCAACAAATGTGTGGAACATAGTAAAAAGTATTATTTCTGAGACATTTAGTTTAACACTGAGATTGGTGTGTGTATTTAGAAATGTCTCAGAAAATCCTGCAACAGTTTTTAGTAACCTTTGCAATGGAATCAGATAAAAAATTACTAATGCAAGATTATAAGCTCCCTAAAGTATGAAAATACCAAAAAATGTATATATGTGTGTGTGTATATCCCAGTGTTGCTCCCCAATCCCAGGCACAGAGACAGTGATTTATTCAGTATACAGGAGAAATATAGGAGTTAGGTGGAAAACTGGCCATATTGTACCCATGCAAAGCTTGAGTCCCCTTCAAGATGTAAATAAATAAGCAAATGTAATTCATTAATTAATTTCAGTGCAGACCAGTTAAAAGACTTTATCCAGAACTATAAGGGGAGAAAACGGACTCTGTTGATACTGTTAGTACTGATTCTGAATTAGACTCTGGTGGTGTGGAAACTACAGTTATAACAGTGCCCAAAACTCTGTCTACATCAGTTCCCGTGCATACTATGTCTACAATGAGCCCATCTACCATTGGAAGCCCCTATTTTCAGTCTCTCCTCCCAGCCTCCAAAATACATTTGCAATCTTAAGAAAGTGACAGCATACTAGAAGTAAATATACCTATAATGTGTGTTGGTGATAAGGAAAATGGGCACACGTCTTCCAGCAACTGCAAACATTAATACTGAAACAAAGGATTTAGACATTCTGTAAATGATTGAAACCGACATACCGGCAGAGCAAAATGGAAAAAATTGTAGAAATAAGCACACTTCTTGTATATGAGTTTGATATCAAGTTGACATGAAGGCTGTTCAGATTTGAACACTTCCCAGAAGTAGCTGTATTATATAAAATATGGACGTAATAGAATTAAAAATAGTGTTCTTTTTTATGCTGCTATATTTCACTCTTAGGATACATATATGGTATATATAAAGATTAAATAGTACCTTTACCACTTTTTGTTTTTCCAACATAGAAAAATGGAAGGCTCTTTTTTTTTCTTTTCCTTAAATCTGTTTTGCCTTATAATTTAAGCTAGTTGCATCTTACCAGTTGAGAACATGTGACAGTAAATAGATGATTTTTTTTCTCCACTTATTTTCCATATGTTAAATTATTGTTTATTGTAGGAACTTCCCTCACATTAATGGGACTTAAACTGATGCTATAAAAAGTATTATTGGATTAACTGTCTAATTAAGCTTGCAAAGTGTTGATATAATTTGTCTTTGTTTTAAATAGCTTGTGAAGTAATTATGCTATGGTATGAAATATTAATTTTTATTGTTAATGTCCATTAATAACTTCAATAATATGTATTACAAAAGACATCTCTCTGTGACCATTTACTTACTGTATAATACAAATTTGGCTGATGCAGGCTGTAGTTTGTATTTTTTTGCTTTGTTTCTTTAGTTTTTGGTTTTTTTTTACCAATTATTTCACCAGGTGAGACGCACTAAGCTGAAAGCTTGTTTGCAGGTGCAACCAGGGAGCACGAGGAAGTTAAGTGACTTGCTCAGGGTCACACAGTATGCAAGTGGGATTCAAACCCAGGTCTCCAGATTTGCAGCTCAGAGCCTTAAACCACTGCGCCATACTGCCTCCTTAGTTGATGGTTGCTGTGTGAATAAGCTTTGACAGACAACCAGGTTATACAACTCAGTGACAGACTGTTAGGCCAAGCATTACTTAGGGAGGGGGGAAGAGAGCGAAACAGGGGAAAACTGCAGTATATGAGAAATGGTGATGGCGCAGGTCTCCTAAGTGCCACAGCAACACAGGTTGAAGTGGGCCCCCATTTTCTCCTCACTCTCTAGAACAGCATATGATCAGTGCTAGTAAAAGTTTTACATTTTTTGGGGGCTGGAGCCAGGGTTTTAAAACACTTTGTTTGCTGGGATCACAAACCCCATTTTCCCCAGATATCCCTGCTTTCCTACACCGATTGCTCATACAGCATGTTGTCTTGAACCAGACACTGTCTACAAGCGACACAGGCAGTGGTTTACTGAAAGGTCCCGCTACCAGATCCCACACTTATCTCAGCAGTAAGAGGTGCTGCAGGTTGACATACCACCCCCTGGAGAGTAATGGCATTTAATTTCCACAACATGAACACATGAAATATACTGATGGACGGAGAGCAATAGTCCCTTTGTTCCATCAGCCACTTAATGGTGATAGCCATTATATCCCAGAGCCCATATAAGCATCTATATTCTTTTCCAGTTTAACAGATGGGGCCTAGGCCACATCAGGTGGTAACCTGTTCAGTAGTGAAACCACTGTCTCAGTGGAAAAAAAAAATAACCTTATTAGTTCTCACTGGTTGACCTGATAATTGTAATGAATGACTTCTGGCACTAAATCCATTTTGAGCTTTAATTTGTACTTTTTAAAGTAGATTCCAATGTACCATTCTGCATTGACGTGTCTCTCCTAAGTCTCCTGATGTAAATAAGTTCTGCTGTTTCAGTCTTGATTCATTGTCTAAATGCTCCATACCTGATATTATTTTGGTTAATTTACTTTGGATTTTTTCATGCCTCAGGCACTCACCTTTCTGGTATAGAGACCAGAATTGTGCATGGTACTCCAAATTTGGATGCACCAATTGTATACAGTGGCATAAGTACATTTTGGTGCATGCTTTTAATATGTTTGCAGCCAAAGATGTGGTTCTCAAAGAAACTGCAACAGCAACAAGCAAAATAACAAAATATTGCCATCCGCCACTCCACAAACCATGAATCCATCCAGGAACTCGAATGCCATGTCACTATTGTTTCGACGTCCTTATATTGACACATTCTTCAGAGACAGAAAATGTCAGTGCAGTGACATCCTTATTTTCAGCCGAATCAATAATTTTCCTTTTTATCTAGTGCACTGTGATAGCATTTGATGCATTTGCACAAGCATTTATTAGTATCAGCTTTGGTGATGATTTGTGGTTCCTCTTTACTAACCGCTTGAAGACCGAACCTCTAACCGCACAGCAAGTGAGAAACTGAAGTAATTCAGTTAAACTACTGAGCTTGTATATTTTACTGTGTGTGATGCTGCTGTTTTGAAATTAATGAAGATTTCTTGGGATTTAATACAAATGAAATTTTCCACTTTGTGGTAATGAGACTTCACCTAATTGATGAGGATGACTATTACTTTTTCTAGCAGCCAACTGTATTTCACTACAAATGATGTCATTGTACTCGCTGTTTTGATCTGGTGGTCTGTAACAGATACCTAGAACATTGTATTTTTCTTTCCCTCTTCAGGCAGACAGGCAATGTAGTTCTAGTTCATTATTTGTCTATCACATTTATATTATTTTTAACATAGCATGCCACCCACCTCTTCTTTTGCCCTCTCTATCCTTTCTAAATGAGTTGTATCCTGGTAAGATTTTTACACATAACATATATCCAATTCTACCCACCAGGTTTCAAATTGTTCTGTACTTGCTGGCCCAGTGGCACTGAGGGTTGAGGCGCTGGATGCCACACCTTGCGGCAGCCGTCAACCAGAGTTCGGGAGTGAGCTCGGGCGCCTGGGGTCGGCAGGGGAGGGACTGGATTGAGCACCCACTGGGTTGCTGTCCTGTCCCAGCGGGAGGGCATCAGGGAGCTTGGTGCTCCGGCGGCCCCTGGTGGAGACTGGGGGGCGCTGTAGAGGGGCAGAGCTGCACGTAATAGCGGCGGCCTGATGCTGGCAGGGTAGCCGCAGCCAATGCGTGGAGTGCACATGCATGGGAAGGGGCCGGGCACAACAGAACACAGGAAAACCCCGGTTCTAGGGGTAGGCGACGGCACCAATCCCCATGCCAATGACTGGGTCTATCTCGGCCGGCCTTCACAAGATCCTCCACCCAAAAGGCCCGCGTCAGCAGCTGGAGTCTACAAAGTTAAGAGCACCCAAGGTAGGAGGGGTGGCCCCACCCCGGAGGGGTTCAGCTGGGGGTGCCAGCTGTGAGGCGAGGATGGAGGAGTGGAGGGCTTGGACAGGAGACTTCAGGCAGGGCAGGATAAGATTGGATACCTGAGAGAGGCTCCTAGAACCGTGACCGGAGGGAAAAAAGAATTGAAAGAAAAAAAAAAAGTTCTGTTCTTGTAAGTGCCCCATATTCATTGAATTTGTTATGTAAGCTTGTTGCATTTAATGAAATGCAGTTTCAGTCCCTTTTAATTTTATTATTTATTTTCTTAGATATTCTCTCCGTATTGCTGCCAGATAGAGTATGCAGCGATTTTGCTAAGTCCTTAAATAAACAATCTTCCCCTACTCCTGTCCTTATATGCTTTAAAAACTGCTGATGCCTCAAGAGAAACTTTGAATAACAGAATATTTAAGCGCAATTCACCTTATATTCTGTATAGCTTCTACATATGTCTCTTCCCTGTATTTATTACTAAGGAAGTCTGCATGAAAACAGGATCTTTTTCCATTAGAGTTCATCTGTAGCTTATTCAATACTTGAAGTCACAATCCTCTGCCATGACATTACAATCTGTTGGCATGGGAGTAACTGTGATGTCACAGGCAGTGAGTGTATTATGACCTCGGGTAGGGTATAAGCAGCAGGACTAAATGGGCTCTTTAGGAGCACAGCTGCTGTTGTCAGACAGATGATCCTAGTAATAAATAACAGTGAGGAATTATTTAGAACTAATGAGAAACATAAGCTGAACTGACTCTAAATATTATGTTTTCTTAACATTCTACTGGAGGTGTCGACTGCTCTTTAAATGTTTCTCAATACTATTGTTCAACCTATTTCCCAACACCGTTGTCCCCATTTTATTGGGGTGGATGCCGTCCCCTTTAACCAATCCAGTCTATTCCTGAAGCAATTCCAGTTCAGTAAAAAATACAAATCCTACTGCTCTGCCCAGCTCCTTAAAATGCATTCATTTTAGCTATGTATTTATTTATTCAGAATTCGGATAGTACCTTTCAGTCAGACTCATTTACAAAGGTTCCACATCACAAAAATTGACAGTATAGTATCAAGGTAGACATACAATGCAAGAAACTATAACAGCTAGATACATTGGCAAGAGTACAAAAGTAAGCTAGGTACATGGAAAAAAGTACAGCGTAAGGCTCACAATCAGGACCAGAGAAACTTTGGGTGATACAGATAAGTATAAAGTAAGACTGGAAGGGGAGGCTAGCCAGAGGCTGTTGTCATTGTGGGGGAGGATCAGGAAACAGATTCAGTCGCAGTGGTTAGAGGACTGGAGATGTGTCTTTAGGTGTGATTTGAAGAGGCCGATGAAGTTTTCGTTTGTGATGAAGCTGGGTAGGCCATTCATCCAGGAGGGAGCCTTGAAGCTGAAGGACCTTTGGAATGGCGAGGTATGACATCGGGGAACTGTGAACAGCTTCTTGCTGGAGCTACGAGTTACTTTAGGGGCTGTAGCCTAAGAGATTAAGGAGGTGAGTCCAGGCGGGGAGAGCCCTAGGGTAATTCTTTTGGCCATAAGACAGGTATGGAACTGGATCCTATTGTCTAAGTTAAGCCAGTTAATGAAGTTATAAAGTGAGCAGGTATGAGTGAGGTGATCGCAATCCAGTATGAGGTGGCAGGTTTTGTTGAGGGAGAGGCGGAGCCTATTGAGGGCCAAGGTGGTGGCAGCACTGTATATGAGAATACCGTAATTGAGGAGGAAGAGGATAGAGGATGAGACTGGTAGTTTGAGGGCGTCTTGGGTAAGGCAGTGTTTAAGCAGGTAGAGCAGGCCAAAGCGGACATATAGGGCAGTGAACCGGTGATGTATGTATTGGTGGAAATTGAGAGCCGGGTCAAGGGTGATTCTCAGGTATTTGACAGATTCCACTTGCTCGAGTGGGGTAAGGTCAGCAGTTAAGACCTGGGGGCAAAGTTTCTTCCTAGTGTTCTGGGGGTTGGCGAAAATCATGAACTTGATCTTTTTGTAGTTCAAAACAAGGCGTTGTGCAGTGAACCACTGTTCAGCTTCACTAAAGGAGGACTGGAGGATTTGGTGGAGTTGCAGAGGGTCAGGGTTGGAAGCATAAATGATGGTGGCAGCTGCATAAAGCAGAAGATTGCCTGAGCAGGTCGTGGGGAGGAAGTTAAGGTAAAGGCTGAAAATAAGAGGACCAAGGATGGACCCCTGACAGAACTGGGAGCTTATTGGATAGGGTAGAGCCAATTTTGATCTGCTGGTACCTACCCGATAAATAGTCTGTGAACCAGTGCAGGGCATCCTGTGAAAAGCCAGTGTTGGAGAGGGTGACTAGCAAGAGGGAGTGATTGGTGTCAAATGCCTTAGTAAGGTCAACAAATACAGCACCAGTGGTGTGGCCTTTGTCAAGAGCAGAGTGGATGTGTGCGGTGAATTCCAGGAGGGCTGAAGTCATACTGTACCCTTTGCGGAAGCCATGTTGCTGTTTACAGAGCAGATTTTGCTTGTTGAGGTGTTCGGTGAGCTGATCATAGATAATGCGCTCAATGGCTTTGGATGGGGGGGGGGGGAGTATAGAGATAGGCCGGTAGCTGTTGGTGGCCATACGGTCCCTGCTCTTAAATATAGGGGTTATGGAGGCAGATTTGCACTGGGAGGGGAATTTGCCTTGGCAGAGAGAAAGGTTGAGAATATGGGTGAGGGGGTAGAGTACGTCATTGAGGGTGAGCCGGAGAAGCTTCAGATCCAAGGAGTCACTGCTATGGTGAGCGTGTCTTAGTGCATTTTTTTAGATACGGCTCTGTGGTCTTGAGGGTGAGGCACCTTAAATGAACGGGGGGTTAGGCTGGCGGGGGGGACCGGTCAGGGAGTGGGTTGAAGAAGTTGGGAGGGAGGATATGGCTGAGGTTAGAAAAAGCTTGATTGAAGGCTGAGGTTATACTGATGGGATCAGAGGTTAGTTGCCCATCAACAGCAATCAGGTTGGGGGCGGTAGGGTTTTTCGCACCGATTTCCTTGATATTATTCCAAAATTTGCACCCTGCACCCCAGGTGGCAGTGAGGGCAGCTTTACAGTGCTCAGTCTTGGCTTTGCATATTGCCCACGTACATTTGTTCCAGGCCTCTCTGTACCTCTGCCTATCAGCTGGATGGCTGGTCTCATTTGAGAGGTGCCAAAGGGAGTCGCGAGTGCACATCAGGGCAAGGAGACGATCAGAGATCCAAGGGAGAGAGTTGCCTTTGACCATCCTTTTGGTGAGCGGGGCAAATTGGTCACAGATGGCATTGAAGGTGCAAGTGAAGAGGTCAAGGGCTAGGTCTGGGTCTACGGTATTAGTTAAGAAGGACCAGTCCAGTGTCCTGAGATGCAATTTTAGGAGGTCAAGTTTTGCCGGGCCAAGTTTTCAATGGAAGATTACCCTGGGGGGGGGGGGATCCTGGGAATTTTGCAGGACCACGTGCAGAGTACTGGGGAGTGATCGCTAAGCGTATTAGGTAACACCGTGGTGCTAGTGATTTTATGGGGACAGTTTGTGAAGACTAGATCTAGTAGGGAGGAAGTACCGGTGCGGGGATCCAGACGAGTGGGACTGAGGACTACTAATGTGAGGTCTTGGGCTGTGGCTGTGTCGATGAGCGGGGAGACCGATTTAGCCAGCCAGTTGGTGTTGAAATCTCCAAGAATAATTTTTTCGTTTTGATGTGGGAGGGTGGCGAGATAGGAGTGAGTGGAAGACTACTTTCTGGTCTCTAGGGGGAATACAGGCTGCTGTGATGAGAAGGGGGGTTTGAGAGTGACCCAGAGCGAGTTTGAGTGTAATGGCCTGAGGCCTGGATACCAGCGGGGGGGGGAGTAGCTGGCATGTATTGAGTCTTTTATGTGGATGGCGCAACCCCCACACACACACACATTTCCCTTGTCGATCGGCTCGGAAGAGGTTGAACCCTGGCAGGGCAACCACCAAGTCTGGGGTCAGAGGGAATAGCCAGGTTTCATTCAAGACAATGATATTAGGTTGGTGCTGGTGGACCCATCCCTGATACAGATCCCACTTTTTGAGTAGGCTACAGACATTGAGGCTGGGAATGCGAAGCCCTCTGATGTGGGCATGGTTAGGCACCGAGATAGTAATTGGGCCAGGGTTAGGGTGGATATTACCAGATATTAGGAGTAGCAATAGGAGTAGTGACCTGAGCACGGCATTCCAGGCCGATATTTTTTTGATTCGGTGAGTTGCACGAGCAGGGGTCCCAGGTGCCATGGTTCTCCCCAGACATGCATTAGCTGTAGATAGCTTTTCTGATATTATGATCCTGTTTTTTTTTTTTGTCCTTATAAATCCTCATCAACCCTCCATCCAATGCCATTTTACCAGTGTGTATTACAAAGATAGAGCCTTCTCTCAGGCCTTGTGTTAATGCATTGACTCTATTGTTTATATCACAAGCTTTTTCCTCTGAGAGACAATTGACTAGTGTTTTCTCTCTCCTTTTTGCACATAATTGTGTCTGTTCCTTTTATAATCAATTTACATACTATTGGGGAAGGCCCAGTGGCGCTGAGGGCTGAGGCGCTGGATGCCTAACCTCACACCATGCTGGCAACCCGTGTTTGGGAACGAGAACGGACCGCCGGGGTCGGCCGGGAAGAGAAGGAGAACGCCAACGGGTCTCCTCTCTGGGGGCAACCTGCAAGCTCCCGCCGTGATACTGCCACCTGGGGGAGCTCAGGTGGTAGGAGCAGTAGAGGGGAGGAAGCAGCATGGGGACGGGGTAGACGTCAGCAGAGGGGTGGAGCAGGAAGTGTGTCTCACCACATCTCCTCTCTCATTGGCCCTCATTGCATGCCGACGTCAGGTGAAGAACTCAAGATAAATACCCCCATCTCACCTAGGTGATGACTCCTCACTGCATGCCCTCGGATCAACGGGGCAGACTCCGCTGTACCAGTCCACAATCAATATCTGGGGAGATGGGGTTCTTCCCCATCCCACACCAGGGGTAATCCGGCCATCAAGGGCTTAGTGTGGCACCAGATAATCTAGGGGCAGACCCCGGCGAGAAGAGGGACCATGCAACAGAGGAAGTCTGAAAGAGTGCTGAGTAGGGAGCGGTATGATGTATAAACACAGAGTGGAAAAAAAAAGTTGCCTACTATTAGGACCTTTCTTGCATGTTTGATAGTATCACTACTTTCAGTCCAATTTATAACTAGCTTTTGATTATTCATATTTGCAAGAGGTCAAAAAATGTTTTGTGTTGGAATAGGGAGGAGGGCAGGGGCTGCTATGTGCCACGTTTTGTATGTATATTCACCTGTTACCAGTATCCAGCTGTCACCTAGGTTGTTACCCTATTCATCTGGTCTTTCTTTTTTGACTTAAAGCTCCTAATTTTTGCAGATTAATATGCCTTGATATTCAGCTTGTTCTCTATATAATGGCTCCTTTGTGGACTCATCTAATCTCTGTGTGTACAGATGGTCTCGGTTGTAGTGGCTGCCTTCCACCAGTCCAGTGAATGCAAGACATCAGTTTGTACCCAAACTTATGTTGTTTGCTTGGTACCAAAACGTGACACTGCACAGCCATTGGGCTGGCTTTTAAACAATTTTTTTTTTTACTTTTTTTTTTTATTTGTTGTTAATCAATCCAATGAGTTCAAATAGTTCAGGTTAATTGGTCCTTAAAATATAATTTATCTCACAGGATGTGCTTGAAAATAGGTATTTATATGCATAGTGCACTTAATTGGTCAACAGAAAGAACAAAATAAATAAATTTGAATATGAATAGTTGTAGATATCGAATAGTCACCAGGTTCCTAGTTTTCCTTAACAAAAAAAAAGTGCAGGGCAGTGAACTGATCTGGTCAGTGAAAGCAGCTGCTGACAGGCAAGGCTATCTGCCTTTTGTGTTGCTGGCTTGGATCCAGTTGTTTCAATGTAAATGTGATTTTGATATTTAGTATGGAGAAAGACTTCTGTCACTGCTGTGCACAGTAAATGTAACTGCGGATTCCACTGTAGGCAGCAGCCACTTCAGCAGTTTCCCTCTGTGAATAAATATTGGAACATCAGTCAGGGGTATGGTATGAGGCACAGATACAGCTAAACAAAGTATTTAATAATCTGGTGATGGATTTTGTAGGGGTTCAGCAGAAATTTGATAGACCTCGGTCTCCATTATTATTAAAAGCATGATTTAACTAATTACTGTGTGAATCAAAGCACACAATAGTTAGCTCAGCATATGCTACCATATGACTAACTATGAGAATGTGGTAACAGTTAACATTTTATTTGTTTTAATTTCCCAGACTGCTTCCCCTTCCACCAATTGAAGTTCTAGATTTACTGCTAACAGTTTAGCGCAAGTCAAGCTACACTAAGTAATGGCTGTTAGAGTGAAAGATACGCACTTCTGTGTTCTGCAGTGTCAATTCTGTAAAGAAAAAAATCCTTGATTTACTAGGAATATACTTGTAACCCCCCTGCAAATGGGGGTTCCCAAAAGACTTCCAGGAGCTTGCTTGAATGCTCCAAGCCTGAATGGTGTTTGGCGTTTAAGCCATTTATCAGTGAGTGTTTTTAGAACCTCTGGTACTGTCTCTTTAAGAGCTGTCTGCTTGCAGACATAATTAGTTTGTATGGGGGACTGTGTGTTTCTTTGAGTACCACTCGAGCTGCTGCCAATTCACTCCATTTTTGCAGTCACTAGGAGTGCAAAGGGAACCTATCTGAAAGATGTAACTGTTTGCCAGAAACCATTTAGAGTAATAATGAAATTACAGTTTGTCTAACCTGCTTTCTTTGCAGTCAGAACTGTGTCTGCCTAGTTCCCATTCTGGTTTTGAACTGCTGAACTGGACCAATCAGTGTGGGGTAAGCTAGCTCTAAAATGGTGCCTTGGACGAATCAGAACTTGGACTCATAATCTGAGCCAGCCACAAGAGGATTGTATGGGCAGTGACTCTGGGAGATGTAGTTTAGACTTCTGCGCCTTTTGGACCAACAGGAGCAGTCTGTGAGTGACAGCCAATCCAGTCAAGAACTGGGAGGAACTCAAAGGAAGTGCCGGTTTTGTCTGTTGGAGTTTCAGTTGAGCTCTGGCAGTGAAGAAGGAAGGAGCCCTGTGCTTTTTCAGTGTGCAGTTTTAGTCGGAAGCGTGTGTAAGGCCCAGAGTTTCGGTCTGCAGCTTGTGTAACTGCTTGTTAGGACTGAATCCGTCCTGTGAAGAGAATCAAAGGATATCTGAAGAGTAGAAACCAGGCTCACCCTGTAGAAGACTGGAGAAATTGCTGAATTGCACTCGGTCTGTCAGGAACTGAATCTGCTGTGTGTTCTCCCGGGTGTTGTGCAGTAATTGCGTCGGGATAGAGAAGCAGCCTGCCTGGTATAGTACTTTCTGTTTTACCATATAAATGTGTAAGAAGCTTGTGTACCTCAAGTGAATCCTGCTGCCATTAAAGGACTTTTGCCTGTTACTGTTCACCATATAAATGTGTGAGGAGGCTTGGTTAGCTCAAGTGAATCCTGCTGCCATTAAAGGACTTTTGCCTGTTGCAGTTTGCCATATAAATGTGTGAGGAGTCTCGTGGAGCTCAAGAGTAGCCCTGCTGACATTGAAGGACCCTATCTTGTTTGGAGGTCATGAGTACTAATTCAGGGTGCTCCTGTTGAATTGCCACATTGAATCCAAATGGAATCACTGTACTGCTGACTGTTTAAACTAATTTTCTTTTCTCTGTGGGAAAGGGCCCCTACCAGCTGCCACGGTTTGGACTAGCCACTGGGCTTGGGTACCCAGGGACAGTAACTGGTAGGGATAGGCCTATGCTACAGAGCCATGGATGAGTAAAGTGATAAGCTAATTAACCTGATTTCCCCTGTCCTTGTTATATTCCCCTAAATAAATCCGAGCTGCTTGTTTCAGCAAAGTTATACTGCCTGAGGTATTTGTCTATGTTAAAGTATTGTACTGTGATTGTTGCACTGTATCTTATTTTACAGGAGGTCCCAGTGCCTGAACCAGCCCTGGGGGTAAGTGTATACTGTGAAGGTAATTCTGATATATTGTGTGGGCCACTAGTGGGAAGAAAGGGGGGTTGCAGTGTCCCAGAGGGCTGTGACCAAGTAAGTTTAACTATTGCAAACCCTGACCTCTGGGTGGAGGCACCCGCCATTGGATCCAGGCCCCTCAACCTGTTAGTGGCAAATCAGGCAGGGGTAGTATCCCCTGGGATAGCGCCATCTAGGGGTTACATCTTGGAGGCAGCGCTGGGATTGTGTGTCTTCTAGTGGCCATATTTATGAACCACTGTTAAGAAAAAATGGGTACCCCGACAGAAGTGGCTGTGCACCGGCTGGTGGAGTGGTGTACTGGGGAGGAGATCGACCCCCAAAATGCTATGCTTATACTGGACATCCCTTGGGTATCAATACGGACATTGTACAGGAGTACTTTCCAAGGTGGAAGGTTTACAAAACCCTGTGGTGGTGGGTGGCATGCTAATCTGCTCACCCACACTTTTCTGGCCCTAGTAGAGTTTAAGGATCCCATAGATAGCTCCAAAGTGCCACAGACCATTACCCCAGAGGGAGCCCTCACTGGGAGAGTGATAACTAAGGACAGTAAGACCTGGGGAATGAGCCCCACCACTATCTGAAACTTTTGAGGAGAAATTTGCTAAATGGTTGCTGGGAGAAGGGAAAACTGTGGAGGACTTGAAGAAACTATTCTTGCCACCTGGGGGTGTTCCTCCCCCAACACCCTCTCCCGCTCCAGTGCCCGTAATGGTGGCTGAACCAATGCAGACTCCTATTTCTGCACCTGCCATTAGTCACGACTCTTACCGAAGGTTGAGGATCTTCTCTGGCACCCTCCCAACCCCCCAAGGGGAGGATGACTGGGAGACCTGGATGAACTATGTTGCCCCCAAGTGCTAGAATGGCAATGCTCAGAAGCCCGAAAAGTGAAGAGGTTGAGTGAGAGCCTCCGAGGTCCTGCCCTGGCTACCATCCATGCTAAATGGCCAGTAACCCTGAAGCGACTGCACAGGCCTATCTGAGGCCTTGGAGAATGTGTATGTGGAGCCCAGATTCTGATGAGGACCCTATGGTGGAGAGTAAGAAATGCACAACAGTACCAAAGGGAGTTGTTGTCTGTGTATGTATCTCGGCTGGAAAAATTGTTGCAAGAATGCCTCGAAAGGGTAGTTTGCCAGCGATTGAACTGGACCGAACCAGACTGGACAGAATCCTTAAGTCTCCCTTCTCAGAACTGCTGTTGCTTCAGTTCGCCTGGCAAATTGACTGGAATCCCCACCCTCCTATGATGAGTTAATGAGAGAAATTCGAGGAGTTGAGAAAAGGCGACCTCGGGAGGGACCTGCACCAACAGCTGTGCTACGACCAGTGACTGAGGGTGACCCATCAAGTGAAGTTCAGGGGCAGGGTTGACAGTCAATGAGTGCTCTGACAAGGAAAAAGATATGTCACAATGGGGCGAACTGTTGAGAGAGATCTGGGAATTCAAAAACAGTCCCTTTATGAGGCCACGCCAACAATGCAGGCCCTGACCTATATCCGACTGCATCTGCTATGGGGTGGAGGTACCCACCCATGTATCTCCTGCTGATAACAGCTCCAAACTCAATTCCTTGACCATGGAAGTGGAGAAACTGACGAGATGTCTCCAAATGCTTATCACGCCGCAGACAGAGATGGCACCAAGGTTCCAGTTAGTAGTACCCGCCCTGGCTCCCAGTGTGGCGCCTCGGCCAGCTCAAACTCCAGAAAGTATGTTTTGCTATAATTGCGGGAAGGATGGGCACATGAAGAGGAATGCCGGTCCCAAAGACACTGACAAAGTTGCATATAGGCTACAAGGAGAGCTCTGAGAACAAATCAGTGGTTAAGAGGTGCACAAAATGATCCCAGTGAGGGCACCAAAATGCTAACTCACGTCTTTTGTGGCAGGTCAGTTGCCCAGGCCCCCACTACCGCCTCTCAGACTGGTCCAGAATAGTGGGTCCCTCCATGGAGACCACTGTAAAGGTGAATGGAGTGTCTACAAGAGCTGTATTAGACAGTGGCTCCCAAGTGACAATTATGTTCCAAGATTGGTATCAGAAGCATTTGTCAGGCGTACCCTAACAACCATTAGAAGGACTGCATGTATGGGGTTAAGTGAGAAGGCCTACCCTATTCCGGGTACATCGAATTTGGCTGTCTTTCCCCACCTCCGTGGCTGGAGTGGCGAACAAGTAGAGACCCTAGCCTTAGTGTGTCCCCCACTGGACTGTATGATGGTGTCCTTTGTTGATTGGAACAAATGCTCATATGTTCGGAAGGCTGGCACAGTTATGTTATGAAAACAGGGTCAAAGACTAGTAGAGCTTTGAGTTCGGCTTTAATTAAGAAGGCCTATGAGGCACAGAGAGTGCTGAAAAAATAGAACCAGAGGAACCAGTGAATTGTATGGAAGAAGGATCCTGAGTCTCTGATCCTGCGCCAAATGCCCAGTGTACCTTACAGGAGAGGTCCGTATCAGAAAGGATGTTAAGAATAAAATATTAATGTTGGATGCACCAGGCAATGGAAAATTGCCAGAGGGACTGCTGGTCAAGCCTAGTATTTTGCCCGCTAGAGCCCATGCTTATGCCAGAAGGGTAATGGTCCAAGTTCATAATGTGTCTGAAAGAGACATTCGAGTAAATAGAGGTTGCATCCTGGCTAATGTGCATTGTGCAGACACTGCAGTGCTACCCAGCAGCAGAGTTCAAGGAAGAATGACAGAGTAACGCCTGACTTGTTTGATTCAGCGACTCCCATTGCCAGCTGAATGGAAAGTGAGGATCAGTAGAAGCTTGCCCAGAGAGACCAGGTGTTTTCTTTAAAGGAATGGGACGTAGGATGCATGCAGGAGCTGAGCACAATATCCGGCTGCATGACGAAAGACCATTTCGTGAGAGGTCTCGACGCCTGGCACCTGCTGACATAGATGATGTGAGCGGCATCTGCAAGAGATGTTAGCTGCTGGTGTAATACAAGAATCCAGAAGCCCTTATGCTTCCCCATTGTAGTAGTGAGGAAAAGAATGGGACAGTAAGGATGTGTGTGGATTATCGCACCTTAAACCGGCGGATTATCCCTGATCAGTACACAATGCCCGCATTCAGGATGCTTTGGACTGCCTAAGCGGGAGCAAGTGGTTCTCTGTGTTGGATCTCCTGAGTGGGTACTACAGATCCCAATGGCCCCAGAGGACCGTGAGAAGACAGCCTTTATCTGTCCGCTTGGCTTCTATGAATTCATGAGGATGCCTCAAGGGTTTCAGGTGCCCAGCCACTTTTCAACGATTGATGGAGCGTGCAGTGGGGACATGAACTTACTAGAGTGCCTGGTATACCTAGATGATGTTATTGTGTTTGGCAGCTCACTGGAGGAACATGAGAGCAGATTATTTAAGGTATTGGACCGACTGGAGGACTTTGGCCTTAAACTGTCCATTGATAAGTGTCAATTCTTTCAAACATCAGTAAAGTATGTGGGACACATAGTATCCACCGAGGAATAGAGACCAACCCAAGTAAAGTTGAGGCCTTGACCACCTGGCCACAGCCCAAAAATCTAAAAGAACTGCAAAGATTCCTGGGATTCTGTGGTTATTATCGGCGTTTCATCAAGGACTATTCAAGAGTGATCCGCCTTTACTTAACCTTACTCAAGGTATCCCCAACCCACAAAAATACCAAAAGTCAGTCCCTCAAGACTGAAAGAGTGTATTTTCATCCGAGTGAAGTATTTGGGGACCGCTGGACTCCTGATTGTGAGACTGCTTTTCATGAGATCATATATCAACTTACCCATGCTCCAGTGCTGGCCTATGCCGATCCAAGAAAACCTTACGTCCTGCACACTGATGCTAGCTTGCAAGGGTTGGGGCTGTGCTGTACCAAGAGCACGAGAATGGCCTGAGACCAGTGGCCTTTGCCAGTAGAAGCCTGACCCCATCTGAAAAGAACTATCCTGTACATAAGTTAGAGTTCCTAGCTTTGAAGTGGGCTATTTGTTGACCAGTTCCATGAGTACTTGTATGGGGCTAAAATACTAGTAAAAACTGACAATAATCCTTTGATCTATGTGCAGACCTCAGCTAAGTTGGATGCCACTGGCCACAGGTGGCTTTCTGCATTATCTACATATGACTATGCTCTCGAATACCGAGCAGGTCTGAACCACATAGATGCTGATGCTCTCTCCCGGAGGCCTGTTCCCCAGAATGATTGGGTCCGATTGGCAGAACCTGACATTCGGGCACTCTGCCGGAAGTTTGACAGGGAGGAACAAATGTCCACGGACGCAGTGGACTGCATGGTGGATTGCTTAGGGACCCTCTGAGAATTGCATACCTGCTGCTTATTGCCACTTTTCTGCAATAGACATTGGTGCACTGCCTCAGCTGGACAATGACAGTATTCGTGGGTTCAATCCCGTGATCCTATGATCAAATCAGCTTTAGAAGCCCTCTATGCAGGAAAAGATGTGTCCAAATTCGCTCCACTGATTTGAGAACTGCACTGTTATAACAAAGAAGGTCCTAAGTTGAAACTGATCAATAAACTGTTATACAGAGAAACAGTAGACAGAGGGGACAAGTAGACAAACAACAACTGGTGCTGCCCACTCTTGAGACTCAGTATTGAGGTCCTTGCACAACCACATGGGGCACCTTGGTATAGACAGAACACTTGACTTGGTGAGATCCAGATTCTATTGGCCTAAGATGGGGGCTGATGTGGAGCAACACATTCGAACTTGTAGTCGCTGCTTACAGAGGAAAGCTTTCCCCAGAGGGCTGCCCCCTTTTAACATAACCACCAGTGCACCCATGGAGCTGGTCTGTATTGATTTTCTGAGTTTGGAGTCAGATCAAAGAAATATCAGTAATGTGCTGGTGGTCACTGACCATTTCACGAGATATGCCCAAGCTTTCCCCACCAAAGACCAGAAAGCATCCACTGTGGCCAAAGTACTTGTAGAAAACTTTTTGTTCACTATGGGGCTCCACAAAGAATCCATTCTGATCAAGGGAGAACTTTGAGAGTCGTCTGATCAAAGAGATGCTTTCTCTGTGGGGAGTGAGAAAGTCCAGAACCACTCCTTACCACCCCAGGGGACCCACAGCCTGAACGTTTCAATCGCACTTTGCTAGATATGCTAGGCACCCTGCACCCAAAGGACAAGACTAGATGGAGCCAACAAATTAGCACCCTGGTACATGCTTATAACTGCACCAAAAGTGATGCCACTGGGTTCTCCCCTACCGCCTGATGTTTGGAAGAGAAGCTCGACTACCGGTAGATGTGTGTTTGGGGTCTCTCTGATGGGGTTCAAGCTGACAACTATTTACAGTATGTGCAAAGTTAAAGGCCCAGCTAACTCATGCGTACAACTGGCTCAAACCATGGCTGCCAAAAGAAATCTGGCCAACAAAGAAAGGTATGATAAAAGGTGAAAGCACAGGAACTCCAGGAGGGAGATCGGGTATTGCTAAGAAATCTGGGACTGCATGGCAAGCACAAGATTGCTGACAGATGGCACCATCTCCCTCACATTGTAGTGGCAAACTAGATGATCTGCCAGTGTACAAAGTAAGGCCTGAGAATAATTCAAAAGATGTAAAACAATGCATAGAAATCATTTACTGCCCATTGGACAAATCTTAATTGAGTCTGAGCCCCTAGAAGATGCCCCTCTGGACCAGTGACTAGAGCTGCTGCTAAGAAAAGATCAAGAAAGTCTGCACCTACAGAAGCAAAGTTAAGTGTCCCCTCCACAAGTCCCAGTTGAGCATGACTGTCAGTCCATATCGGAAGAAAGTGAGAGTGACTTTGAATACTATCCTTCTTACTGAACTGAGTCAATTGTTTGAGGGCAATCCCTAGTCAATACCGGAGATGAAGCTGGGCCTTCTGGACTGTCCAAGCCCCAAGCTCGTCCTGAGCCAATGCTCCCAGAAAGTGAAGTGCAAAGCATCAGATCAGATGAAATGGAATCATTGTGCATGGTTGAACTGTTTGAGCTTTCAGGGAGGAAAATGATGGATTGGGTCAGACTGGTGATACACCAGAACAAGAAGAGTATTTTGAGTGCCCTGACAGTCCACTGCCAGTGTCGAAAGCTCTCCATGCGAGCCAAATGTTGTGGACTCAGAAACTGTAACTCCTGGAGCTGAAAGTGCCCCAAGTTCTAGCCTCTCTACCCCCATGGAGACTCCTGACAAGTGAGGACAATGCTGAAAATGAGGCTCAGAGTGCAGAGACTGTAACAGTTCCCCTAGAAAGACTGGTCGAGCTGTAAAGCCTGTGGTGCACTTCAGTTATGATTCCCTGGGCGCCAGTGGATCTGCCTCTCAATGTTGTCCATAAAGGAGTGTATGTGTCCCGAGCTCATTGCCCAAACTGAGCGTCAGTGCTAACTCAAGTTACTTGTGTTGCCCTCTAAGTATGGTGCCGCCCCATCCAGCCCCAAGGTAACTGATAGGAAGGGCCCCCTCTTCAGGTTTCATGTACAAGAGGTAATAACTTGAGTTATGGTACAATGTGTATGTAATACTGTGTAAAGAGTGACGTACTGCAATGTTTCAGAAATGTGTTCTTGGTAAAATGATATATTGACTGATGATTACTATGTGAGGCCTAATGCAAATGTATATGGTTGCAGTTGAAACTTATGGGGGTACTTGGAACGGATGTAAGCTTTCCAGACCAGGAAGGTGTAACCCCCTGCAAATGGGGGTTCCCAAAAGACTTCAGGAGCTTGCTTGAATGCTCCAAGCCTGAATGGTGTTTGGCGTTTATGCCATTTATCAGTGTGTTTTAGAACCTCTGGTACTGTCTCTTTAAGAGCTGTCTGCTTGCAGACATAATTAGTTGTATGGGGGACTGTGTGTTCTTTGAGTACCACTCGAGCTGCTGCAATTCACTCCATTTTGCAGTCACTAGGGTGCAAAGGAACCTATCTGAAAGATGTAACTGTTTGCCAGAAACCATTTAGAGTAATAATGAAATTACAGTTTGTCTAACCTGCTTTCTTTGCAGTCAGAACTGTGTCTGCCTAGTTCCCCATTCTGGTTTTGAACTGCTGAACTGGACCAATCAGTGTGGGGTAAGCTAGCTCTAAAATGGTGCCTTGGACAAATCAGAACTTGGACTCATAATCTGAGCCAGCCACAAGAGGATTGTATGGGCAGTGACTCTGGGAGATGTGGTTTGAACTTCTCGCCTTTTGGACCAACAGGAGCAGTCTATTGTGAGTGACAGCCAATCCAGTCAAGAACTGGGAGGAACTCAAAGGAAGTGCCCGTTTTGTCTGTTGGAGTTTCAGTTGAGCTCTGGCAGTGAAGAAGGAAGGAGCCCTGTGCTTTTCAGTGTGCAGTTTTAGTCGGAAGCGTGTGTAAGGCCCAGAGTTCGGTCTGCAGCTTGTGTAACTGCTTGTTAGGACTGAATCCGTCCTGTGAAGAGAATCAAGGATATCTGAAGAGTAGAAACCAGGCTCACCCTGTAGAAGACTGGAGAAATTGCTGAATTGCACTCGGTCTGTCAGGAACTGAATCTGCTGTGTGTTCTCGGGTAGTGTGCAGTAATTACGATCGGGATAGAGAAGCAGCCTGCCTGGTATAGTACTTTCTGTTTTACCATATAAATGTGTGAAGAGGCTTGTGTACCTCAAGTGAATCCTGCTGCCATTAAAGGACTTTTGCCTGTTACTGTTCACCATATAAATGTGTGAGGAGGCTTGGTTAGCTCAAGTGAATCCTGCTGCCATTAAAGGACTTTTGCCTGTTGCAGTTTGCCATATAAATGTGTGAGAGTCTCATGGAGCTCAAGAGTAGCCCTGCTGACATTGAAGGACCCTATCTTGTTTGGAGGTCGTGAGTACTAATTCAGGGTCGCTCCCTGTTGAATTGCCACATTGAATCCAAATGGAATCACTGTACTGCTGACTGTTTAAACTAATTTTTCTTTCTCTGTGGGAAAGGGCCCCTACCAGCTGCCACGGTTTGGACTAGCCACTAGGGCTTGGGTACCCAGGGACAGTAACTGGTAGGGATAGGCCTGTGCACAGAGCCATAGGTAGATGAGTAAAGTGATAAGCTAATTAACCTGATTTCCCCTGTCTTGTTATATTCCCCTAAATAAATCCAGCTGCTTGTTTCAGCAAAGTTATACTGCCTGAGGTATTTGTCTATGTTAAAGTATTGTACTGTGATTGATGCACTGTATCTTATTTTACAGGAGGTCCCAGTGCCTGAACCAGCCCTGGGGGTAAGTGTATACTGTGAAGATAATTCTGATATATTGTGTGGGCCACTAGTGGGAAGAAAGGGGGGTTGCAGTGTCCCAGAGGGCTGTGACCAAGTAAGTTTAACTATTGCAAACCCTGACCTCTGGGTGGAGGCACCCGCCATTGGATCCAGGCCCCTCAACCTGTTAGTGGCAAATCAGGCAGGGGTAGTATCCCCTGGGATAGCGCCATCTAGGGGTTACATACTGAACTAATTTTATTTTGCTTTTGTTCCTTCAGGTGCTGTATAAAGTACTTAACTCGTTTGTTGAAATGGGCACAGAAAATATCCAGGCTGCGGACTATGTAAAAGGAGTTGGTAGGTACATCCTATGTTTAAGTCCTATGTTATTATGTTGTGCGTTTCCTTTTTACTAATGTTTGCATCACTAGGTTTCTCCACTCTTTGATGGAATTTTGAAACGGAGAAAAGGTGGAGGACAGAAACAGACATGAACAGTCCATCCAGTTGGTCCCAAGATTATCTAACATACAATCTCTCTAGAATGGCTAGGATTTGGGGGACCTTCCCCCAGTCAGGGGCCACCAAGTCTGCTACCGTTGCCCCAGAGGGTGCCTAGGAGGAGGGCAGGCAGGACTGTAGTGAGCACCAGGTGGGTGAGGGTAAGAGAACACATTCCTCAGTCTGTGCCACTACAGAACTCTTGTGGCACCCTGGTGGGATGGAACTGCCGAGATAAGACACCCATGGTAGTGGCAGATGAGGTTATGGGGGTCATTCTGAGTGGCGGCCCAAGGTGGAAGGCAGAGGACCCCAGCTGAAGAGAAAGCAACTTTTAGTGGGGGTTTCAAGTCATCAAGGGGGTAGTTTTGGGAACACCACAGGAGCGAAGGAGGGAGGTGAAGTACCTACTTGGAATGGAGGGATGGGGAGCGGATCCTTAGGATCTTTAGGATGGCAGAGCAGGAGAGGGAGCTGGATGTCTTTGTCCCTCTGTGGACAAATGACCTGGCAGAGGATGCAACCAGTGTGGTGCAGGATAGATTTAGGGAGCTGGGGAGGTGCCTGAAGCAGGTAGCACACGTGGTGACCTTCACTGAGCTGCCATCTATTCAAGGCTGGAGGAGGAGAGGAAACACCACACCACAGCCTTTAGCAACTGTTTGAAGGCATGGTGCTGGGAGGAGGGGTGTGGTTACATTGGGGACTGGAGTCCTACCTCGAGGGATAAAGTTCTGTACAAATGGAATGGTCTCCATCTATCCAGAAGGGGAATGGCAGTCCTGGGTGGAAGGTTTAAATACTACTTTGATGGGCATGTAAACTAGCCATGGGGAGGCAGCAGAAATGAGAGAGGCAGTGATTGCTCCCCCCCCCCCCAATAATGGAGCAGAATTGAGGAAAAACCTTGGGGAAGTAAATTCTCCATGGGTACTGGGAGTAGGGGGAAAGAGAAGGGTGAAGGATGGGACCAGGAAGGGTGGGCAAAGTACTGTGGTAGCAAGGAGGAACAAAGGGTGTGGAGAGTCATATCCGAGGAGCCTAAGGAACAAAATTCCTGACTTTAAAGGTACCATTGTGCAGTGGGACCTGGTGCTGGTGGTCATAACAGAATCATGGTGTCCTGTCAACCACAAGTGGGAGGTGGCCATACCGGAATAAAACAGGTTTCAATAAGATAAGGCAGGAATGAAAGTGGGGGTTGTTTTGTATGTAAGGGAAGGTATAAAGGCCATGGAAATACAAGGACAGAGCGGGGGGAAAGGAGGAGCTAGAGGTTCTTTGGGTTGGATTAGAGATGGGGTCCTGGGTCTTTATATGAGTGGGGGTGGGGTACAGGCAACCAACACAGGGAGAGGAATTGAACAGGGTTTTGGGGAGGCTATAGGCAAAATGGCAAGGAAAAGGGAAGTAATAATTATGGGCAACTTTCATATGCCAGTTGTGGACTGGAACATCCGAGCTGCAGCTACAACTGGGAGCAGGGTCATACTAGAATCCTGCAAAGGGCATTTCTCATGCAGCTGGTTACAGATTCCACCAGGGACAGGGCAGTGCTAGATACTATATGTTATTTACGAACAGGGACATTATTGTAGATGTCACAGTGTGCAGCCCCCAGGTACAAGTGATCATCGTACAATGTGGTTTGGCATATGGACTGGACAGGAGAAAACCACACTAGGATGAGGATCCTGGACTTCAGGAGAGCAAATTTTAAAGAAATAGGAGACTGCCTTCAGAAATACCTTGAAGGGGGGAATAGCCAGAGGGGCGGAGGCACAGTGGAATAGAAGAAAGGGGGGAATAACTAAGGTAATGGCTAGCTGTTTAACTCATTACTTCCAGTAGCTTTGTATGAACTCCAAACTATCCATTGCTTAACCTGACATAAAATGGCTGCCCGGAAGATGAGTTAATGGTAGTCAACAAATGTAAGAGCAGAAAAAGGTGAAGACACTGTGGTTCTCAAAGGAAGTGCCTAAGGCAGTAAGGGAGGGAAACAAACTGCTTTCAGTAAGTACAGTATAAGGAGACCCAAGTGGAGACTGACAGGGAGGTATAGCTAGAGAAACAAAGCAAGACAGGAAGAAGGCTAAGGACAGCAAGGCTCAAACTGGGGAAAGGATCACCCAGGAGGTCCAGAAGGAGGGGGGGAGACCAGATTTTCTTTAGGAATGTGAGTGAAAAGAGGAGGGTGAGAGATGGTATAGTGAAAATCAGGAGACTGAGGTGGGGGGGAGCTATGCAGAGGAAGACCAAGAAAAAGCTAACATTTTAAATGAATACTTCTGCTTGGTCTTCAGAGTGGAAGGTGGTGGGATGTGCAGACATGCAGTAACAGGCACAGAGGAGAGGGGAAAGTGGACACAAGTCCATTTACAGAAGAGAGAGTCCACTAGGGATAGGAAACCTTAAAGGGAAACAAGGCAATGGGGCTGGACAGGATCCATCCAAGGGTACTTTAAGAACTGAACACAGTGCTAGCCGCTCCTCTGGCAACACTGTTTAGCGCCTCATTGGAAAGGGGGGTAGTTCCAGAGGAATGGTGGAAGGTCGAGTTGGTCCCTCTGTACAACAGTGGCTGCAGGGAGGAAGCCAGCAATTACAGACCAGTCAGGTTTCACATCAGTGGTGGAAAAGTTAATGGAGTCCCTGCCAAAAGAGACACTGATGGAGTACCAGGAGACATATGGGCTGCAGGACCACTGGCACCAAGGCTTCACGAGGAGGTCCTATTAAACAAATCTCATAGATTTCTTAGACTGGGTAACTAGAGAGGTGGTGGCTCAGGGAAGGGCAATGGATGTTGCCTATCTGGACTTCAGTAAGGCCTTTGACAATGTACCACACAGGAGACTGAAGAAACTTAGCAGCCTGGGGGTGAGGGAGAAGCTAGTGAACTGGGTAGCCAACTGGTTGAAAGATAGGCGACAGATGGTGGTTGTAAATGGCAGTTGCTTGGAGGATGGGAGAGTGACCAATGGAGTACCACAGGGATCAGTATTACGCCCTGCCCTCTTCAGTGTATTCATAAGTGACATTGCTGAGGAATTGCAGCGGAAGGTGTGCCTCTTTGCAGATAACACAAAACCTGCAACAGGGTGGACATCCAGGAGGGGGTGGAGAGAATACAAAGGGATCTGGGAAAACTAGAGAAATGGTCTAGGGAGTGGTAGCGGGGTTTCAGTGCCAAGAAGGGTGAAGTCAAGCACCTAGGGAGGAGAAACCCAGGGACTGAGTATAAGATGAGGGTGGGGGTACTTACAGTTACCAAGCAAGAGAGATTCTTTGGGGTGATCATATCTGATGATCTCAAGGTGGCAGGGCAGTAGGCAAGGCAAGCTGGATGCTGGGGTGCGTAGGAAAGAAGATCTCTAGTAGAAGGGAGGCAATGTTGCCTCTGTATCGCTCACTTGTGAGACCCCACCTGGAGTACTGTCCAACTGTGTGCAGCTCCACAAGGACATCAACAGGGTGGAAGTGATAGAAGGCTACTAAAATGGTATGGGGACTGCATGAGAAACCTTACAAGGAGAGGCTGTGGGAACTCAACGAGTACTCCGTGGAGGAAAGGAGAGCGAGAGGGGACATGATTAAGACTTGTAAGTAACTCACCGGGGTGAACAAAGTGCAGGAGGGGGGTCTCTTTCACATGAGGAAGAGCACCAGAACACTGAGGCATGCTAAGAAGCTTAGGGTGGGGGAGTGTAGCAGGGATGTGAGGAAATACTTCTTCACAGAAAGGGTGGTGGATGTCTGGAACAGCCTGCCAAAAGAGTTGATAGGGGCAGAGACAGTGAGAAGCTTTAAACATGCATGGGATACGCCCGGCCCGCCTGTGCAGCAGTGGTGTTGCCACTTGCGACGTCAGCGACCCAGGATCAGGAGCGGTCTCAGGTTGCTAGAGGGCCAGCCGGGGGGAGGAGGATTGAGTGCCTGGGGCTGCTCTCCTCCTCCAGGGAGGGAGGGCTGCTTGTCCCACCGCTTTACTGCCACCTGGGTAACCATGGGTGGAGGTGCAGCAGGACTGCAGAAATACGGGTGGGAAGACGTCTGTTGGGAGTCAGAGTGGCAGCATGTCTCAGCATGCCCCGCCTCATTGGCCCCCATTGCAGACAGACATCTGAAGGGGAGGAACAGAAAAGTGGAAAAAAAACCAAACCAGACATCTGTAGAAGGGACGCGGCAGTCCCGAGACTCCTATACTGGGCTCCTTGCGGGGCCAAACGGACCACCCAATGCAGACTTACAGACTGAGGAGGGGATGATACGGGTGTCCCCTCCCTCCCCACCAAGGGGGCAAAACCGAGGCAGGATAGGGGTAGGTCCTCCGATACCTCTGTGGAGTTACTCTGGGTGGAGCTGCAGGAGCGAGCACTGCCTAGGGCTCCTGGAAGATATGGTCTGGTTAGGTGAATGGAGGGGCCTTAAAGAGCAAAAAAAAACCATGTGGGATAGCCACATGAGTGTAATAAATAAAGGTGAGGAGGAGTGGTAACACCTATGACCAAATAAAGTCTAGGGTGTAGAGTGAGGCACGGGAAAAAGGGCAGACTAAATGGGCCTCAGCCCTTTTCTGCCGACACATTCTGTTTCTGTGTAATCTATTATTCCTCCCAGTTTCTCCTTCCCTCCCACAGTATCCTGTCTGATTACTCCTTTCACTACTTCCCAATTTTTCTTGAACCCTGCTGTTGTCTTTACTTCCACAATCTCATCTGGATATTTGTTCTACTCCTCCATCACTTTTTCTGTGAAGTAGTACTTAATGAATTTTTAAAACTATCTATCATGACCTGCTCTCCCTTCAATCCTCCAGCAAGTTCATGGTAAAACATCTCAGCCTGTCTTTGTAGATCTTGCCCTGTTGGCCTTGCATCATCTTTGTGTCCTTTCTCTACTCTGCCACTGAATTATTCCTGTATTTGCCTGTGTAACCTCTAGGATCCCTCTGGGCTCCTGTAGTGTAAGACTTGTAGTTCCCAACCCTAAATGGTTAACTCTTGGAAGCTGGTAGGCTATGTCACTGCAGATTGTGGGGCTTACCACATCAGCATAAGCCCCACTGTGCTCTGTCAATGACAGTTGGTGGGAGGGGACTAACTGCCCAGTTCTCACAGCCCTGCAGCAGCAATCAGTTTCCTATAGGATAAGAAGACACCAACCACCTGTCACATCTTTGTGGCAGCCATTTGTACATTTGTCCCAGATGGGGCACAGACTGTCCAAAACCCTGTCCTCCAGAAGGAACTGTGAGTAAAAGCCTGATGGCTGATCTGTTCGGAGAAAATGGACTTTGACGCTCTGGTATACTGGAATAAACATTTTGTCACAGTCCAACTGGCCCTGTAGCCTAACAGTGCAAATACAAACTTTGTTGGACCAAATACTTGTGGCGATTAAGCCTTAAGCCTTGCCTCAAAAAAATGGCCTTTGGCTAAGGGAAATGACAAACAGAAGAGGAAAGAAAATATATGAAGTGCAGTTTAGATTTTGATCTTTTCCTCTCCCCAAGTGGGGAGGGTGTCTCATACGTTGGAGTCTAGCCAACCACTATCTTTTCCAAGGTACAAGTTGGAGTGAGGGCTGTAGACCCTATAGTAACCTTGCTAAGCCTGGCAGGGGTGGACCATGCTTGACATCACTAGTATTGGGGCAGTGGCGCCATGGAGGTTGGAAGAATAACCCTGTAGTGCCTTATAATTTAGGGTGTGATCCCCAAAGTTCCTCCTGAGTGGACATTGCTCTTGTGTTATGGCAAATGAAGAGGGTGGACATGTATTGGGATAATGAAGTACAAGTAACCTATCTTCTGGGAACGCGCAGATATCCAGCATTCAGCTGAGGACTTTTGATCATCTGTGAAGTGTTTCTAAATCACCTCTGTACTGAAGGAAGTGCAGTGCATACCATTCCATACCATATCAAATAACTGTAAGGCTATAGACAGAAAATACTTTTATTTTTTTTTTCTTTGATATTTCTTTTTATCCCCCACCTGGACCCAGCACTGTCACATGACTTAAACCGCCAGCACCTCGAGCCTGGAGGGACCCCCCATGGAGCCATGGTTTACCCCCAGGCGAGGACAGAGTGGGAGTGGGCAGCCTGCCCCTTAGCCACCCCTCCTGGTTCCATACCTTCTGCACCTCATCGGGGTCCACTTCTCAAGCTGCTGCGCCAGTGGCAAAGGTCCATCATGCTGACCCTCATGTCGGTGTTGCGCTGGGCCAGGAATTTTGTAGTGTACAATATGTCCTCCTCGGAGATGTGACGTGTGCTGATGCCAAGGCAAAGCCATCATCCGTCATGCTGCACCCCCTAGTTTTTGGCTCTGGCATGCCAATCCTCCAGCCACCACTAGAGGCCGGTCATGCACTGGGCCATGACTCCCCTTACCCCCCCTGAGGAGACGAGCAGTCCTGGGATGCTCAAGCTTCCTCCCCCTGGCGGCCCTCCGACAACCCGAGCCCGTTCCTGAACTTCGGTTGATGGTGTCGCAAGTGGTAGTGCTACTGCTGCACCAGCAGGCTGGCCAAGAAAATACATTTCTTTCGCCACCTAAATGTCTGGACTTTATGAATGGACTTTGGACTCTGTCCCTTGTGGGACAGTCAACTGCTCAGATATTCAGAATTAAAGAACACCTTTCCTGGTGCTCAGGACAAAAACTGTAAAGGAGCCGTGCCTGCTCCAAAGTCTGTGAGAGCCAAAAGGAGAATTTTAATATTGCTAGATTTGGTGATGGAAGGGATCGTAATTTGGCTCCGTGGAGCTGAGTGCCGCAGATCCCTTCCCACTTCCTTGTGTTCAGCGCCACTCCACCCTGGCACCTATTATGACTTTTTTTTTTTGCTACCACCAAGCCCCAGCCCATTCCAGACCCCATCGCGCCCCAGGACTTCCCTCTTGGGCAGAGGATACCCCCTGGATTGCCCCCAAGGGCAGGGCCAATGTATCCAGCATACACCTGCATGAGACGGAGGAAGGATTTCAGCAGGGGAGGCTACTGGTATTGCCTCCCTGGCTTACCCCTCAGGGTGGAGCATGGAGTTGGCCAGCCACACCGGGGGCCATAATGGTTCAAAGCCCAGAGTGCCACGGCAGTGCGACTGGAGCCAGGATTGTGGGGCCTCATAGAAGTGGCAGCTATGTTTTTTAGTGTTGCATCCCTGGGGGCGGGTAAGTGCAATGATGTTCTGTGTCCTCCCCCTCAAGTGACAGCACCAGCACGGTGGTGCCCCAGCCTCTGCAACGGGTCCACAATGTGCTGGACACTCTACACCCCTCCCCCTGGAGAAGGAAATCAGTCCCTAGGATGCTCAATCCCTCTCTTCCCCCCCCCCCGGGCTGGCCCTCCGACATCCCAAGTCCGTTCCCAAACCCGGGTCACCGATGTTTGACGAGTACCCTGCGCCAGTGGGCCAGCTCTGTTATGACACTTTAAATGAGCATAGATTACTGTAGCAGTTGATTTTTATGTATTTTTTTATTAATAGTTCAGGGTACCAATTCGGATAAAACAAGGCCACCATTCAACTAACAAGGCTGTTGTGTTTTTTTTTTTATTCTCTATTTATCCCCCAGCGCCTCTTCCTACCCTCAACTCTCCACTCAGTCGGAGCTCCCAATACCACAAGCGTTGCGACCTATCTGACCTTCAAGGTCTGCCCCTACAGTACCTCAGCTCGATTCCCCTACGACCTACGACCTTGATGTCTCGGATTACCCCCGGGCGGAGTGAGGAAAGGTTCCCCCTTACCTTGTCCCCCGAATGTTCACAGGAAGAGGACCTTGGCACAGTGGAGCCTGCCCTGATGTGGTCGGTGGTGGCATGACTGCTTGCTGGGGAGATCGTCACCTAGGAGAGGTGAAAGATTTTTCCTCCGCCCCTGATGCCGGCGTTCAATGGGAACAAGGGTCAGGCGCGCCGATGAATCGTGCATCGCCCAAATCCTGCCAGTGTCAACCCACTACGTTGCTGCATTTTCTCCTTCGCACCGACTTCCCCCAGTTCTCAGGAGGTGGCGGTGTGCAACAGAGAAAGGTTGATCCCCGGAGAAGGAGAGGAGCTGTTGGGCGCCGATCCTTCTCCCCCACGGCCTACTCACCGACGACCCGAGTCCGTTCCCGAACCCAGGTCATCTGCATGGAGCGAGGTGTGGCATCCAGTGCCTCAACCCTCAGCGCCACCGGGCCGGCACCCACAAGGCTGTTGTTAATTGAGTGGTGGCCTTGATGTATCCGAATCAGAACTCTGAAACATTCCAAAAAAAAAATATGTAAATGTCAGCCCCTATGGTAGTCTGTGGAGGGCAGTCCCATGCTTTCCATATAAATACGTCACAAAACATGTCAGCATGGAGGCGGTGCTGAACACAAGGATGTGGAAGGGATCAGCGGCTCGGCTCCATGGAGCCAAATTACGATCCCTCCCATCACCAAATCTGGCAACATTAAAATTTTCCTTTTGGCTTCCACGGACTTTGGAGCAAGTAAGGAACCTATAGTGTTTCTGGGGGAATTTCTGCAAATGTCAGTAAAGGTGCTGTTTAAGTGTACCTTTTGAATGTAAATCCCATCCTGCCTACAGGCTGAAAAATTAATTCTGGAACTGGGAAATAAGACGAGATCCACTCTTAGACTCTACTTCATTGTGAACATTGCATCTGTTTAAAAAAGGTGTGCTACTTATAACTTTTGCCTTGTAGCCCCCTGTCAGTGACTTGGCATGGTGCCATCCTGGGAAGTCATCTCAGATCTAGAGGTCAAGTAATTGCATAGTTTGTAGTTGATGTAATGCAGCTTCCCAGTAAGTGAGTAATGGTTACTTTTGCCCTAGACCTGGGAGGATTACACTTAGGTAACAGCCCCATAACTACGCACAGTATTCTGGGGGGTTCTGACTAGTGATTTCTAGAGTGGCATTGTTACCTCCCTCTTTTTTGCCAGATAATCTCCCTCCCTATACATCCTGTTGACCATTCTGTATGCCTTTTTGCACTGAGAACCTGCTTTTAGGTTATTGCCTTAGCACTAGGCAGAGACAAGCGAGGCTCCGACATACCCCTGTCTTCAAGACTCATGATTGCACCAGTGCAGTGGTGGTGTTACTGCTTGTGACACAGACAACCTAGGTTTGGAAGCGTGCCTGGGAGTTGGAGGGCCAGCCGGGGAAGGGGGGAGAATTGAGCGTCCTACGAAAGGCTCTCTGGGTGAGGGGGGGAGGGTATGGAAGCACCTGGTGCTCTAGTGACCTCTAGTGGAGGCTAGGGGTGACTGGCAACCGGAGCTTGGCATCATTCAGGGGCGTGCCAGCCATTGGCTGTGTGCCTCACATCATTGCACGCCATGCCCCCTGGGATAACTCTGCTCGAAAAATCTGTCAAGCTGAACACTGGAGGACATCCACTCTGCCGTTCCCCACACAGCTGTCAGAGGCACTCACTCTCCTGGATCAAGTTCAGATGTTTATTGGGGAGTTGAGGGGGTCTCCTCAGCAAGGTAAGCCAGGTGGCAGTCCAGGGGGGTAAGAGGTAAGTCCCAGGGGATGGGTGGGTGGCTGGAGTTCGAACTGATGGCTGGCTAGCCGACAGGAAAAAAGCATACTAAATTAAAACACAAACAAAAAAACAAAACCGATAGCAACCTGCTGGAAGAGGTGCCCCTTTTCAAGTAACTAGGGGTATGGCTTGACCAATCCTCATTTTTTCAACGGACATTGACACCATGCATAAGAAACTCCACCTTCCTCTCCCAATCTGCTGCTAGATTATCTTCAAGATGATCTTGCTAGTGTTTGACTATGCAGATGTAGTCTACAGTGCTGCCCCAAAGTCTACACTTGCCAGACTGGATTCCATTTTTCATTCCTTCTGCTGCTTCTTCCTTAGTGCTCCATCTCTCACCCATCACAGTTCTGTCTTTGTAAATCTCTGTCCCTTCCCTAGTGGGCCAGCATCTCTTGCACTGTTCCTCCTTCCTGGCCAAATACTGTCGTGCTGCTACTCCCACTAAACCTCTCCTCTCTCCTTGAGCCTGCCATCCCACCCTCCTACTCCTTGTGATCATCCAAAGCCAATTCCTTTCTTATCTCTCACTTTAAATCTGTTCAGGGCAGACTGGATGGTCACTCGGCAGGCTGGATGGACACTGGGCAGGCTGGATGGACTCTGGGCAGGCTGGATGGACTCTGGGCAGGCTGGATGGATCTTTGGTCTTTTTTTTGCTGTCACTGTCTATGTTTCTGTGTAGCAGGCCAGTCTTCTTTCTCCATCTGCCTTCCAACAGTGTTTTTATTTCTATTTATACATTCGGATAAATGCCTTTGAGCTTTGGAGCTCATTTACAAAGGTTCCTCGTCAGTGTGATATACAACAATTATTATAAACAGGGTAAAGTAGGCATCTCCAGTGGGGCTTTGTCATAGATATTTACAGCAGATATAACTTAGAACATTTCTTCAGACACAGTGTGGAACAGCCTCTTTCACCATCTCTCTCTCATCGTCCCTGCACTTTCTCAAACCACTCTTACTAGCACACTTTTCAAGTGCTTGCACGTGCAGCTAGCCATCTTCTTCTGTCTAGCATTACAGCAACCCATGCTCTCTTCACCCCTTCCCTTCTTATCAATTTCACCACTTACTCTATTGTATAGCTTAAAAGTCAGTGAACTCTATAACTTGAATGTTATGCCACCATGATTCTGCTAAAGGCATCTTGATATATGTAGACTATACACTTGCCTAGCTCTGAACCTTGCTAGTTCCATAACATCTGACTTTGCATAAGTTTTGCATTGCTTTAGTCTTCTTTCTTGAATTTATTACATGTACCTTGAGTTTTATTTATGTGCATGCCCCCCCCTCCCCGTTGTCACTATCTAGTAGTTCCTCGCTATAGCGAATGGAATTGGAGCCATAATGTGGGTTTTTTATAGCACTCCATTCATTACGAGGGACACTGGAAAAGGCAGACTACCGAGCACTATTACAGTACTGCAGTAAGTTCCATTCACAGGATCATCTCTGAGAGGTGTGCTGCTGGTTTAATGTGTTGATGTACGTCATTCTGCAGTTGTTACTTTTTATGTTTTCAGGTGCTACTGGTTATTTTATATTTGTGGTTTAAATAATGTATTTACCACCCAGTCCAGCCCTCCCACTCGCTTGCACATTCCCAAGTCCCAACTCCTGTTTTGAGACAGGCTGCAGAGTCGGTGTTTTCTGTACTAAACTGCCCTACAAATAATTTATTTATAAATATACCAATAAAATATAAGTGCAATAATGTATCTGCAATAGTGGGAGTGGGAGCAGGGTTCGAGCGACATTAAGGAACGGAAGTACTGTATAAAATCACAGCTGAATACGCTGTGATCAAGCTGGTTGGTGTTTTAACAGGTCAAATCTCTGCTACAGCGCTCGTGACTCTTATTGTAGTATTTTGGTAGCTCTTGAATTGTCAGCAGGCAGTCTGTGTGAGGGAGTTTTGGGAGGATTTGTGTGTACTAATAAAAAGTGTTGAGAGCCATGAAGTGTATTCGTTATAACCATGAGTTCGGTATAGAGAGGTTCAGTATAGCGAGGGAGCTCTGTATTTGTTCTTGTTGTTTCACTCCCAGATCGATCCTTTCTGGGTCTCACCTGGAAATGAGGTCAGACTCAGTGTGCTTGTCCCAGTCACCAAATCTTAAATAATGTAAATCAATCAAATAAATGAACATGTATTTCTCTTCAACACCAAGTATGCAAAATGTTTTTAAATGTTAGCATAAATATTCTTATAGTAAACTATGTGGGGAAAATATAAAAAAAAAAAAAAACAGAACAACAGTTGCACCCTGGTACTATGAGCTGTAAAGCCCAGAATCTTTTATGTCCTAAAAAAGACCTACTAGGATGTTACTACTGATATAGTGACTACTTTCTTACAGTAAAAGTTTTTCTTGGCAAATTGGGTTGCATATTCATGAAAAAGTTCCATGGTACATGCAAACATAGAGGGCCTAATTAATTCAAAAATGGAAAATGTGTGATTTTTGACTTGCACACGTTTTTAAAAGCAGATGGCTAAGTTTTAACACATCATCTGTTAGGGAATGAATATCTTTACAAACCCTACAAAGGAAGCATCTGAATCTGTTGCTTCCTTAGAGTTGCGTGTTATACTGTACTAAGGTTCATACTAAGGTAAGTTGCAAGAGCAAGAAGGCAGAAGCCCATGAAGCTCTTATACTAATCCAAAACATAGTAGGAGAGGTCATACCCTTTACAAATAAGACCATCCAATCTATTTTTAAAAATACTTATAGTTTCACTAATAACAACATTTAGTGGTAGCCTGTTCCATGGACCAACAACTCTAATAGTAAAAAAATATTTACGGCTTGACTTTGAACTGGCTGGAAATCTTTCATTTTCCAAAAAATGGTATTTAAAATACAAGCCTATATTGTTAAATCAGTTAGTTACGCAGTACAATCCAAGTAAGATGCAGTGTCTCATTTTAAGGGGGATGCCACCACTAATCAGTTTTACTGCTTTGTGTGGTACTTAGAAGAAGGTACTGTAAGCCAACTGACTTGATCAAGGTTACAAGGTGAGGAACTACAGTGAACCCTATTATAAGAACTCCTGGTAAGAACATCCCAATTATTCTGTAAACTCTAAATTGGGCCTGGTTTACAGGGTAAGACCCTGAAAGACCATTTTTCTATAGAAAAAGATGTCCTACTGCTGAGCCTGACTTATGGTGCTTAGTCTACCACACCTCCAAATGCAGCTTATCAAAATGGGATGTGGTATATAATAATGTTGGGGAAAGGGGGTTGTCCCTTGATCAATGGTCAAGGGTGGGGGAAGAGGTGCCACAAGAAGGTGGGGTCATTCTTTTATTTATTTCAAACTTTTTTTAAAGGTACTTTGCACTGTGAATTGTTTGCAAAGTGTCACATGTTACATAGCTACGCACAGCGCAAAGTTCGGCTCTTATTTATTTAAAAATCAGTTACTAGGGAGGCACTCTGAGCCAGAGCTGATTTTCAGGTGCAGCCCAGGGGAAAGGAAAGGGGAGAACACAATTACAAAGATTATAGCAAGTCAAATATTGCAGTTACAATGACAATAAAACACAACAGTAGTGTGCAAGACAAATGAGATAGCAAAATCATCGCATATAGCAGTGGACAAATAAATTAGCATACAAATAGCTGTGCAACTGGAGATGATCAAAAAGTGCTTAGTGGCCGAATGAACAGAGGCTGACCTAGACTTGAGGGGAGGAGTTAAACGGGCTGTTAATCTGCCCCAAAATAACCAAAACCATGTGGTTGGAGGGGGGGAAGGGCAGAAATCACATGGGAAGGGTTAGGAAGGGTTCAGGTAGAGGGTTGGCAGGAACAGGGGTCTGAAGGGAGAAGTTTTAGCTGGTGCCTAATGGAGGGAAGAGAGGCGGAGAGACAGATAGACCAACAATTTACTAGTGAAGTAAAACTTCACAACACTTCTACTCCGAAGTGCTGGAATTCTGTCCTACTGGGAATCGGAAGCTCTTCTACTCCTCAGCACTTCAGAACAGAACTTACACAATACCTGTTACAACAAATGTCTGTACCTGCTTTAAACTGTTGTGCTGTTACTGCTGTAATCTGTTGTATGTATCTCAAGCAAGGCTGTGTTACTGTGTACTGTCCATCTTGGTATGTTATGAAAACTCACATTTAGTTGTCTAGTGCCCTTTCCTGGTTAGCAAAAACTAAATGAATAAGAAGATATGGTTTAAATCCCAATTATTTTGTATTTACAGCGTTGTTATATAGCCGTATGTAAGAACACATTTTCCTGGATATAAGAATATCCCTCTTGTATGAACAGCTTTGTGGCTGAGTATTTGAGAAATGTTTTCATGAGCTATGAGGCTGGAGTCAACAGTACTCTTGTTTGTACTGCATACTAAGTCTTCTCATACTGTTATAAATGAGTTACCCCCCAAAAAAATTAAAACAAATTTGGACCAGTTTCATTGTATATTAACCATTTATTTTACATGTTTGTATATGCTTCTCAGATTAATTAGTTAACTAGTTAGTTATCAGGCTAGCTAGTTTGCTTTCCTCAAGAAAACATACTGAGCTGGGAAAACCGTAGTCGTCCTGTATCTGCGTCCTGGGGAAGGGTTCACGGGATCATGATAAACATTGTAGTACCAGTGAGCAAAAATAAGTTACAAACTGCAAATAGAAGTGAAAACTTGTACAAAAAGGATGGTGCAAAAATGGTGCAAGAACAGTTTAAAAATCAAAGCAAAACATGAAAGTCATGTAGAAGTCAACAGCCAGGGACCTGTGTGCTTTGCATCAAGTAATATACAATTATGCTGATGTGCAGTACAAGCTATGTAAGTAATTTATGGGCAGACCGGAATGAAGGTGTGTGAGTTAAAAGGTTGACAAGAAGGAGGAAACGTGATAGTAGGTGAGGAGAAATGAGGGGAATTAAGGTATGAATGGTCTGGTGACAGAGTAAAGTCTTTAGAGCAGTGCGTGATGAGGAGGGGTAGATTGGGGAGACTAGACTAAAGTCAGAGGAGCATATAGGAGAAACCAGCCTGATCGACAAAGATTTGCATGGGGAAGAGGGAAGGAGTGGAATATGAAGTTTCTGAGGTGGAAAGAGGAGAGAGGTGGACAGGTGAGAAGAGATCAAAGATAGGAGGGGAGGGATCTAAACCAGAATTTAGAGATGAGGGAGGCACAGTGAGAGATGTCTGTCCTCTTTGCAGTTTAGCCTAAAGGGTTAAAGCACAAAACTGTGAACCTTAAGATCCAGTAGGCCTGAAATTGATAACCCACAACTGCCACTTGTATACTCTGTGACCCTGCACAAGTCAGGTAACAGCCCTGTGTTCCCAGGATGCACCTGGAAAAAAGCTCCGGCTCAGTGTGCCTTTCTTAGCCAAAACAATCCCAAAATAAAAATAAGCTTATAAAAATAAACCCTAGAGAGAGGTGAGTGAGGAGGAGAACTAATGAAAACAGTGATGATTACAGAAAGGGCAAGCAAGGGCAGCGAGATATGAGTGGTAGAGGGGGTTGAGTCTGGTATTGGGTGGATTTGGAGGCAGCACTGTGCATCACATCCCCGTAGCTGAAAGCTGGGAGGATCATTTTCTCAACAATCTCGTGGCAGATGGGTAGGGATTGTCATCAAGGCACAGGTCAAGAAGCACAGAAAAAAACTGGAGCAGCTGTAGAATTCACAAAAACTGTTTATTAGTACTAGCAGTAACATAAAAAAAGTTTGTTCAGGATAACTGTTTACAAAGGCAGAATAAACAGAGAAGATCCATCTGAGTTTTCCTTCAATCTGTGTGTCTCTCAAAACATTGCAACTCTTTCTCTTATAAGTCTTTGCAAGCCCCCTCCTTAAGCATCCTGTTTTTTTTTTCTAAAATGTTCTTGTAGTTTCAGGCAGGTGCAGCAAGAACACAATGTCCCAGAACTAAGGCCCCTTCTCCACAGCTTCTGAAAAAGGGCTTAAAAACTGCTCTCAAGTTAACTAACCCCTTGACTTCCCAATAACTTTTTGCAATAATCTCAAACTATAATTATATACATTTCAACAATAACTTCTAAATAAAGGGATCCCAATATCAGTTACATTTCCACATAATGATCTGCATATATTTTTGTATCAGCAGATATGCAAGGCAGGAAAAAGACAGAAATATCAGGGAAAGACTGAGACACAGTAAGAGGCAGAGAATTTGCGAGACCGTCAGGGTTAACAAGTCCCAGGTCTCGCGAGAAAATTTACTTGTGCAACCAGACAGACAAGAGACAGGAAAGGAAAGAACAGAACAGATCCTTGAATTCAAACTCTCCATAACAACTGGAATGGGGACCTATTCAATCCTGTCACATACACCCCCTCCTTAAGAGGGAACCAGTTTTATTAAACAGGTTTCCAAAACCTTCTATTAATTCTCTACTATTAGCTTCTAACTTTCAGAAATTAAGCACATGTGCAATATCCTTTTTCCTATAATAGTACAGCAAACAGTAAAGTTTAAACTCATACATTTGTTTTTCAGCCTTCAGAACCCTCAATTCCTGGTCCATATCTTGACAGAAAATCAGCATTGCTATTCTGTTTACCAGATTTGTGTATCACCTTGAATTTAAATGGCTATAGTGCCAGGTACCACCTTGCAATTCTGGAATTTTTTTCTTTCATTTGGTTAAGCCAACAGAGAGGATTGTGATATGTTGTATGTACAAAGTCTGTCCTTAGCAAATAAAACTTAAGGGACTCCTTGGACCACTTTGCTGCTAAACATTCCTTTTCAGTGGTGGAGTACATTTTCTCTCTGTCATGCAACTTCTTACTTATGTACAGAATAGGTTGTTCCTTCCCATCTATATTTTGACTCAGGACTGAACCTAGGCCTACCTCTGATGCACCTGTTTGTGACAAAAATGGTTTCTCAAAATCTGGGCTTCTTGAAACAGGGGCTGAACATAATTGATTAGCTTTTGTTGACCAGATAAGCACACTAGACAAAACAGTTGCCCATTTTCAGGTACAACCTGGGAGAGTACAATGAGGGACAAATCCATACAAAAAACATTAAGATACAATTAATCAATGCACAGGATTAAATAGGACCAGGTGACATAACACAAGCAGTCAAGAGTTTAACACAGCTGAATAGGAGAAATATACATAGAAGCAGCTAAGGATAAGAACAGTGCATCTGACAAATCACCGCTCAGAGGCGTAGGATGAATACGTTTCAGTACGGAACAGGACCACCAGACAGTGCATCAGACAAGGTTCCACCTAGAGCAGAGGAACAGGTACAATATTATGCAAAGCAGGACCTTAGCAAGTGAGATCCACCCTCTGGACCCACGCAGGGGCCACCAGAAATGCAGGGACATATTGATCCAGTACAGGGACCCAGATTAGATTATGGCGGCTTAGGACAACCACATGCAGAGGAGAGCTTCAGGTAAGTCCAGAGGGAGCTCTGAAAGCATGAGTGAGAGGGTGAGGAGTGGACCTGGGAGGGAAAGGATTTCCAAACTCTGGGAGCATAAGCAGCAAAATCCCTATCCCCCATTTGTGTTCTAGTGGCAGGGACTTTGAGAACAACAGAACTCAAAGACTGGAGGGAGTAAGAAGAGGCGGCAGGTATGAGGAGCTCAGCCAGTCCTTGAGGAGGTGCCAGTTCTAAGCACCTTGCCTGTGAAGCTACCCAGGACAAAGCTCCTATAGGTGGGCGGGGAGAGCCAGTCAAGCTTGCTGTACAGGTCACAATGGTGGGTGAGACGGGCAGCAAGTGCAAAATGACAAATGTTGCTGTAGACTACATTCCACCTAGCAAGGTGGGCTTTGGAAGTATGCACAAACAGGATGAGCCCATAACAGAGTGTAGGAAGAAACGTACCTCTGGCCAGTGCATGACGGGCAGCAGAAGTAAGGTTGGTCTTCGCTCTATAGGCTAGACCCAGCTTGCAGTTGACTGCCCTACATCCATTATGGATATGACGACCAAGGTCAAGCTGGGGGTCAAGTGTCTCCCCCAAGTATTTAATAGTATCAGTAAAAATGACAGGAGAGCCGTTGATTCCGGTGATGCACAGGAGGGCAGGGGAGGCCTTAATCTTGGCTGGGACCCAAAAAGCATGGTCTGGGTCTTTTTAAGATTAAGGACAAGCTTGTTTGCCATGATCCAGGACTGGATGTTCCTGAAATCAGTGGTCAGTTGGTGGTTGATGGTCCCGATGTCGCGGGAATGGGTAAGGATAATCAGGTCATCCGCATATAGAATAGAGCTACAATGGGAAGAAATGGAGGGAAAGCTGTTAACAAAGATGGAAAAAAGGAAGGGCCCCAGGACTGACCCCTGAGGGACACCAGTGGTCACGGGGGTGGTGTCAGTGAGGATCTTACTGAATTTAGTTAGTTGATTTCTACCCTGGAGGTAGCTGGTAAACCATCTTAGGACAGGGCGGACAGCCCAAGGGACCAGAGCCGAGAGATAAGTAAAGCATGATCAACTAGGTCGAAGGCCTTGGATAGGTCAATGAAGATGGCATCTGAGAGCTTACCCTGGTCCATTGCTGCCCTGATCCCGGAGGAGACAGTAACAAGTGCAGAGGACGTACTGTGCCCTTTCTGAAAGTTGTGCGGCGCAGGAGACAGAAACTCATGGGCCTGGATATACTCCGTAAGTTGCCCAGCAACAACTTTCTCCAGGAGTTTACTGATAGCCAACAGGATGGCTATAGGCCTTAATGGTTTGAAAAGCTAATGCAGCCTTAATGGCTTGAAAAGCTTCATCACACTCTGAGGTCCATTTCACATTATTTGGGTACCGTTTTTTTGTGAGTTCTGTGAGGGGAGTAGCTAACTCTGCAAAGTTGGGAACAATTCTCCGATAATAACCAGTCAGCCCTGAAAAAAATGGCTTGACATGTTTCTTTGTTTTAAAGACAGGGCTGTTAGCAACAGCTTCTATTTTAGAAATTTCTGGCTTAACGTCTCCATTTCCCAACACATAGCCCAAATATCTGGCTTCCTGCATGCCCAGTGCACATTTGGTAAGATTGATAGGCCTGCATTTTTGATAGCTTTGATAACTGCTCCTATGTGTTCCAGGTGGCTTTTCCAGTCTGGACTGTACACCACAACATCATCCAGGTACTCAGCACAATAACCAGTGTGAGGTGATAAAATTACATCCATGTACTGTTGGAATGTAGCTGGCACGCCACATAAACCAAATGACATGGTGGTGAACTGATAGAATCCAACAGGAGTGGCAAATGCAGTTTTTTGTCTGGATTCTTTAGCTAAAGGCATTTTCCAGTAACCCTTGGTGAGATCGAGGGTACTGATATACTTAGCACTCCCCAGTCTGTTCACCAAATCATCTACAGTATTCTGGGTATAGGATAACTGTCAAATTCTGACACTTGATTAAGTTTCCTAAAATCAAGGCAGATTCTAACACCCCCTTCTTTTTTGTTTACAATTACCTGTAACCCCCACCCAGGTATGCCATTTCTATCTTGACAGCTCTTCCTGGTGGGCTGGGTTCGGGAAGGAATATGTCACTCGGCACATTGGCTAGGTTTGGCTACTCTGCAACAGGGACACCCAAGTAGCTCCGGACAAAGGAAGCAATAACTGTAATATCCAATACCAGAAGTGGGATTCTAAAGTGTGGCTTTTATTCACATCTAACAGAATAAACAAAGCATAGATGGACCCCCACGGGGCTACACTCCTGGTAATGCAGATTTAATGAGACCAGAACACATGCTCATCACTTTAGCCCTCAGGCTCTGAAACACACTGGGCACACAGCCCGAACTTGTACGCTGCTCTGGGTTTTCCCTGGCTCGGCTCCCTTGCCAGCCAGTTGGACACTTTCCATATAGCATGGAAACATTTACTGGTGTCTCCCTAAACCACCTATGAGCACTTCTGCTCCATCAGGAAATCTTCATCAATCCCAAGTCTGGGTACTTTCCTCAGGCACTGGCCAAGTACCTGAGAGAAAGCAACAGGTGTCCCAGAGCAAATCCATAGAGGTGAATTTGGTTACTACTGATGGGGGTTCTCCCACCTCTCGCTCCCATAATTCATACCCGGCCATTTCTCTGGACTGTAACACCTTATTCTTTAAAACACTTTGCTGTGTAGATTCTTTTTAAATGCATGCCACATTCAGTCTATTGTCTTTACATCCCATTTGTGCTGAACTTGAACATATTTAATAAGAGGCTGTGTCCATTACTCTGGACCCCCCACAGAGTTAAGCAATCCAATCCCCACATCTTCCAAACTGTGTTTGGCTGTCTTTTCATGACCCCACAGTAACAGTCCCTTTCGTTTCATCTTGATTCAGGTGAAAACACATGGCCCTTTAGCAGAGTGAACTCACCCCTTGGTTGCAGGTGCCCCACAAGCGTTTTCTCCTCAAAGAACTCTCATCCAGAGCTTCTGGTGCCTCAGCACAAACTTAAATCAGGCAGCTTCTTTTCTGTAGCCGGACCAGGGAGGTTGCCCCTGGAAGCAGGCTGATTCCTTTCCTCCATCCCCGCAGGGATGGGGCCCTGAACCACTGAAAGCGGTCTCCTCCACTTCAATGTGCTCTTCTTGTGTTCCTCTTCAGGTGAGAACACACACCTATACAAAAAAAATATAGCTCTTTGACAGAACTTAGAGCTGTGAGAGCCTGCCTACAGCAGAGCACCTCTTCTACTCACTGCACAGACTCTGCTCAACTCACAGCCTGACTTCAAATTCCCCAACGTTCTACTCTAACCTCCAACTGCAACATTCCAGTGTGGCTTATGCAGCTGCAACAGTTCTAAATAATGTCGTCCCTCAGTCTCAGCTGAGACTGAGAACAGAGTGAGACAGTGTGAAATCCATTTAACTGGAGTTTCACAAGCTGCCTTCCCCTGCCTACCACTAGGTCTTACTGGGATTCTAGTAACCCCGGGTAACAGGGGGATTACATACCATTGGAGATGACAGCACTCCTCGACTCTTCTATGATACCCAATTCTTTCATTTTTTGTATTTCCTTAACCACATCCGCTCTTAACCACTCTGGTAACCTGTATGTCTTTTGCCCAGTAGGGTGAGCATTCCTAGTCACTATTACGTGCTCGACCCCCTTTTGCTCGGCCTGGTACTGTAGTAAAAGTACTGTTAAATTTCTTTAGCACATTATGAATTTCTGCAGTTTGTTCTGAGGTTAAGGAAACATTCACCTTTACAGCATCAGCAGTTACAGTTTGTTCCAGTCTATCATAAGCTACATCAATATCTTCTTTATCAGTTTCTGGTAAAAGTAGCAAAACAGCTTTTGGCATTTTTTCAACCCATTTCTTGAAGAGGTTATCATTTTATATCTTAGTAGGATTTTTTCTGTCAGGGATCTCAGTCTCGTAGTTAACAGTGCCAGAACATCTAAGCACTCTATAAGGCCCTTGCCACTTCATTAACAGTTTATTTTCTGTTGTGCGTAACAGTAGCAAAACCTTTTCACCTGGCTCACAAACTTTTCCTTTTACCCCATGGTCATAATATACCTTTTGCTGATTTTGGGCCTCTTCCTGATTACTATGGGCAATTTCAACATATTTTGCCAGCTTCTTTCTTGGGGCACACATATAAGATGTTATAGATTGTTTCTGAGTGGGGTTATCTTCCCATGTTTCTTTTATCACATCCAGTGGCCTTCCTGGCTACCTACCATACAGCATTTCAAATGGTGAAAATCCTGTTGATGCCTGTGGCACTTGTCTGTAAGCAAAAAGTAGGTAAGGCAAGTACTGGTCCCAATCTTTCCCTTCCCCTTCCACAAACCTTTTTAACATGCATTTTAGGGTTTGGTTAAAACGCTGAACAAGACCATCTGTCTGAGGATGATGTTCTTATGGCAGGGATACCTAGTAGTCTGCACAGCTCCTTAAGTAATGCAGCACCAAAATTACTACCCTGATCAGTAATCATTTCTTTATGTATTCCCACTCTGCTGAACATTTTTGCAAGCTCTTCTGCCACTTTTGAAGCTGTGACAGTACACATTGGAACTGCTTCTGGGTATCGAGTAGCATAGTCACATACTACCAGGAAAAGTATTTTACCCTTTTTACTTTTGTCTAAAGGATCAACTACATCCATTGCAATTCTCTCAAAAAGCACATCTATAAAGGGTAGGGGCACCAGGGGCACCTTGTCTTTTCTAGTGACTGGGACTACTTTCTGACACTCAGCACAGGAATTATAATAGATAGCAACATCTTCATGAATTCCAGGCCAATAAAATCTGTATAGCAATCTGGTAAGGATGCAATCCCTCCCTGAGTGACCAGCCATAGGACTATCATGTGCTATCTGTAACAACTCTGTTCTGTACTTCTGTGGTATAACCAATTGTTCTGTCTGTTCCTGTGCCTGAAGTTTAACCTAAACTCTGCACAGCAACCCATTACATTTTTTAAACATTGGTTCACCCTGTTTTGGTTTCACCCCGCAGCTGCTTAAAATAACCCTGGAGAGAAACATAGTTGGCTTGCTCTGAAATAAAATCACTATCAGTTATCAGTTTAGTTTCAGCATTTTTATTTTTTAACATAGAAACATAGAAGCTGATGGCAGATAAGGACCACAAGGCCTATCCAGTCTGCCCTTTTTTTCTACTTTGTGAATGTGCCATAGGCCTGTAAACTGTCAATGGCCTATCTATTCATACTCCTCTTTATTGCTCCCTTATGCCTATCCCATGCCTGTTTGAAGCCCTGCACTGTATTCATATCCACCACTTCCTGACGTTGGCCGTTTCATGCATCCACCACCCTTTCTGTGAAAAAGAACTTCCTCACATTCCCCCTTAATCGGCCTCCCTCTAATCTCATGCTGTGTCCTCTTGTCCTGCTATTTTTCTTATATTGAAACATGCCAGACTCTTTCACCTTGTTAATGCCCTTAAGATGTTTGAATGTTTAGCTCATATCACCTCTCTCCCTCCTTTGCTCTAGGGTATACATATTGAGCTCCGTTAATCCGTCCTCATATATTTTTTGATGCAGTTCCTACACCATTTTGGTTGCCCTTCTCTGGACTGCCTCCATTTTGTTAATGTCCTTGTGCAGGTGTGGTCTCCAGTACTGCACACAGTACTCCAGATGGGGCTTAACCAGTGTCTTGTAGAGAGGGATTATTACCTCCCTCTTATGACTTCTTGTCATTGCCAGCAACTCCCCTCCCAACCTATAGGTGGCTTCAGGGTTTCTCTTCCCTATGTGCATGATCTTGCACTTCTTTGCATTAAACCCCATTTGCCACTCATTCAACCATTTTGCCAGTTTATCCAGATCTCTTCTCATTCTGCCCACCCCATCTGGATCATCTACTCTGTTGCAGATCTTGGTGTCATCTGCACAAAGACAAACCTTACCCTCCAGTCCACCTGCAATGTCACTGATGAAGATATTGAGGAGGACTGGCCCCCAGAACTGATCCGTGAGGTACCCCACTTGTGACTTGCGTCTCTTCTGACTGTATACAGTTTACCACCGCTCTCTGTTTTCTGCCTACCAACCAGTCTGCCACCCAGTTGACCAACTTCTGATCCACCCAGTTTATTAATTCATCTTCTGTGTGGAACAATATCGAAAGCTTTGCTGAAGTCAAGGTAGGTGACATCAACTGCTCCCCCTTGGTCCACCACTCTGGTTACCCAGTCAAAGAAATCTATGAGATTAGTTTGACATGACCTTCCTGTTGTAAACCCATGCTGTCTTGGATCCTGTGCTCCTATGGATTCCAGGTGTTTCACTATTCTTTCCTTGAGGAGTATCTTCATAATCTTGCCTACTACTGAGGTAAGACTGACTAGTCTGTAGTTCCCTGCCTCCTCCCTGCTACCACTCCTCTGGAGCGTGATCACATGAGCCCTTCTTCAATCTTCTGGGACCTCTCCTGTGCTCAGAGACTTCTAATAATGGCTCTGTTAGTTCCACCCTTAGCTCCTTTAGTACCCTGGGATGTATCCCATCAGGTCCCATTGCCTTGTCCACCATGAGCTTAGCGAGCTCTTGCAGGACCCTTTCTCTTGTGAAGGGACCAGTGCACACCTCCCTCCCCCCTGTGTCCATGGTGCTGAGCTTGGGCCTTGCCCTACCTTCTCCTCAGTAAATACTGAGCAGAAGTATCTATTTAGGATAGATGCTTTTCCTTGGTCCTCCTCCTCCTCACACTTCCCCTTATCCCCTTTGATCTTAGCAATATCCCCTCTGGACTTTCTCTTTTCACTAATGTATCTATAGAAAGTCTTGCCACCTTCTTTTACTGCTCGTGCTATTGTTTCTTCAGTTTGGGTCTTTGCCTGCCTTACTGCCTTCCCTGCTTTCCTTAGGGAAGTTTAGTATGCCTCCCTGTCTTCATCCTGCTGCGTTCTCTTACGTGTCGTGAAGGCCAGCCTTTTGGCTCTGACCTTTTCTGCTACTGTTTTTGAGAACCAAAGTGGTTTCTTTCTTCTTTTGCACTTCCTTTTCTGTCTAGTACAATGGGATGTTGCTTCAAGTATTGCATCCTAAATGCTTGCCCACTTTGCCTGTACCCCCTCACCTGTATTTCTTTTTGCCAGGCTAGTTTAACTCTGTTGGGCATCTTATCAAAGCCAGCTCCTCTGAAGTCTCATATGTTTGCCTTGGAATGGGATGATTTAGTTCTAGTGGCCAAATTGATCCATACTATGTGATGGTCACTGTCCCCCAGGTGACTTTCTACCTGGAGATCTGTGATTCTTTCCACGTTAGTCAGTACTAGATATAGGATAGCCCTGTCTCTTGTGGGTTGTTGAACCAATTGTTTGAGGCCCTCCCACTGAAGGGAATCCACTATGTGTCTAGTTCTGGCAGATGTTCCTGCTGGTATTGACCAATCTCTGTCTGGCATGTTGAAATCTCCCATTATCAGAACTTCCCCTTTAGCTGTCAAGTTGTGTATATCTTCTAACAGTAATGTGTCTGTGTCCTCCCCTGGTCTGGAGGCCTATAGACAACCGCAGTTCTTATGGCTGTCCCAGTTCCTGTTTCCAGGGTAACCCACAGTTCTTCTGGCTCCTTATGTATATCCGGAATTTCTGTAGCTTTCATATTTTCATTGACATAAAGGGCCACTCCACCCCCATTTGCACCTTGGTCTCTTCTGAACAGTACATAACCGGGTACTGAAGTCTCCCAAGTGTGGTTACTGGTGAACCATATCTTGCTAATGGCTACTATATCCAGTTTACCCTCTGTCGTTGTTGCCTGCAGGTCTGGGATCTTGTTTCCCAGACTGCAAGCATTTGTGTACATGATTTTCTATTGGCCAGATTTCGGTGTGTTAGTTGTTGGGTGAGGTCTAGTGTTTTCTGTGTGCGTCATGTGGGAAGCTGGACCTTTATCCTTACATGGTGATGCAAATGAACTGCAAAGAATCTAACTCCTGTTTGATCACTAGCTGAGGGGTGTTCTTCCTAGTCAATGTATCTGGTGCTGCACCCTCTCCCCATTTTCTAGTTTAAACTTTCTGCAAAGACGTCAAATTTCTGCCCCAATGCACTGACTCCCTCCTTAGTCAGATGCAGTCCATTGAATTTAAAGAACCTTCTCTCCCAAAACTGTTGCCAGTTACCTATAAATTTGTGTCCTTTTTCCTGGCAGCAGCCCTTAAGCCACATGTTTAGCTCCCCTTCTCTTACCTTCCATCCATCTGCCCCCCCCCACCCCCCAGACTGGCAGGATCTCAGAGAAAGAGATGCCAGACGAAATGGATGACAGTTTGTCACCCAGCCTGGTCAGATGTTCCTTGGACACCACAACTGACTAGCTGGCAAGATTGTTAGTACCTATGTGTACCAGAACATCAATGTTTTCTCCTGCTTCTTGCGCAATTTTTTGCAATGTGGTCAGTGTCTCTCCACGCTGATGTACTGTACCTGGAAGACATCTGTCCATTACCCCCTGCTGGAGGTAGGTATCAACTCCCCAAATCATGGAGTCTCCTGTGATCAGAAGTGTTTTGGATTTCCTTTTTGCCTTTTTTGGTTTGGTCCCGGTTTTGGGTGAGTTTTGTTGTGCTATCTCCTGTGCTGCAGTGTCCTCAGCCCCTTTGTCTGATTTCAGAGATAGAGGCAGATACCTGTTTGTAGTTTTTTTATGGTTTGTGGAGGTGGTACATTGGAGGGCACTGAGTGATGGGGCACCTGATTTACCCTTCCTAACCACTTGCCAACCTTCCTGACCAACTACCCTCTGCGATCAAGGTGCTTCTGTTGGATGTTGGGGAAATGGCAGGCGATTCTTATATTTCCTCCTGAAAATGCGATTTGAGGCACACAGTCTCTGCCCATGCTGCCTGGAGTTGAGCCCTTAGATCTCCAATGATCCAGCATGTAGGACAGTGTCTTAAATCCCGTATAACTGCCCTTTTGGAAAGTGTCCCGCAGTACCTGCAGTTAATAATGTCCATTCCAGATGAGTTGCTGGGTTTATAACCTGGTCAGAGTAATTAGAGGGAGTAAAATGAAAGCAAAAACTTGATATTGTGTTTTGTTTGTTTTTGTATAACTTGTTATAACAATTTAAATTACTTGTGCCCCGGTAAATGGGGTCAATGTGTGGATTTAACTCTGATCCTCACCTTCATGCTTTGCTGCAGGAAATGTCACGACTGTGCTACCCTACAAAAGGAGTGTAGCGTGGGATGGCTGGGGATGGGGTGGGTGGCTGGGCCTTCCCCTGCCAAAAAAGAACCACAGACAAAAGAAACAAGGAGGAAAGAGCAGAAACAATCAACCAACAACAAAAGCCATAGCCCTGAAAGCTTAGCCTAATGATAGATAAAACTGTAAAACACTACCTGTAATAATTTCACAGAAGATATACCCTGTAAAAAACACTTTGCTACAGAGAACAATAAAGCAGTAACAGAAGATATACCTTGCAAAAAGCAATTTGAATCGTTGAAGATAACAGCAGTAATCTGTAAGCACAAACCTGTAGGCACACCCTGTAATAATGCAGCAGAAAATATACCCTGCAACAACAATTTGAATCAGAGAAAAGTAAAGCAGTAAAATGTTAGCAACAAGCAGTAACAACCCCTGTGAGTACAAAAGAACATAACACCACACAGTAAATCTGCTTTGCCAAAAGAAGGCTTAATCTTTTTCCTTGCTCTGTCATTATAAGCAGCCTAGAAGAAAAGAGCTCAGGTGAAGTTAGGTGCCTTTGCCAGCGAACCTGGTCTTTATGTCCATCAGTCTTTTGTTGCCACTGATGTTTCTGACGTCTTCTTTCTTTCCTGGACTTCTGGATCTTGGAGCTGTTCTCAAACAAGTCTGAATCAAAATCTGCGAAAAGAAGAGTCCCCACCATCTGAGATTTTCTTTGGCTGAGCTCTTGTCACCACAGCTGCTGAAACATCAGGATTTATTCCCTCTTTGATTAACTCAGTAAATTCTGGACAGTCATTTCCAATAATCACGGGTACAGGTAACTTGGGTACTACCCCCACTTTCATTTGGTGCGACACACCCTTAATGGTCAGAGTCACTTGGGTGGTGGGATAGTATCAAGTGTCCTCGTGGATGCAGATGACACCAGTATCTGGTCCTTTTGCACAGTGTTTTCCCAGCACTTCAATATGCACTAGGGTCTGTCTGCTTCCCGAATCAGTGAGTCCCTTTACAGTCTTATCCGCCACCTTCACATCTGTTATGTACTTGCCCCAACTTGCCCAGGACAAATCTGCTCCAGTGCCACTCTCCTTATTATGGCAGTTTCTTGCAATATGGCCTGGCTTGTTATAATTATAACAAATAGTATTTGGGGGCAGATTTGTTACCCCCACCAGAGTTCTTATCAGATTTGGAGTTTAAATGGGAAAAAGAATGTCTTACCAGTGCTTGGCTGTTACCTTGCTGCTGTGGCATCTGTCTGGCCATCTGATAGTCCTCTGCCAAAGAAACAGCCTTTTCCCCATTTTCTGGTCGATGTTCTTTCACCCGAAGCTGCACATCTGTGGACAGGATGTTGATGAATTGCTCCATTGCAAATGTATAGATGATCTGTGGGACTGTTTTGCCCTCTGGTTGAAGCCATTTAATCAGGAGTTTTCTGAGTCAGATGAAGGCTTCTCGAGGATTGTTGAATGCGTTGTACTTCAGAGACCGGAATCTTTGCCTGTAGATCTCTCCTGAGATGTAGTATCTTTTCAGGATTTCTTTTTTTCACAAGGTCTTAGTTTTCTGACTGTGCAGTATCCATACTGCTAAGGGCAAGTTAGGCTTTACCTGTCAGGTAGAGTACCAGTCTGATTGTCCATTGCTGCTTTGGCCATTGGCAGGCTGTGGCAACTCCTTCAAAAGTTGTCAGATATGCCTCAATATCATCCGAGGGACACAACTTTATAAGTTTAATGTCTTTTAAGTTGCTTGTACCTTGTTGCTCTGCTGGACCAGTGCCAGATCCTTCTGCTTTGATAGCTTGCAAGGCATCCAGCCAGCACTGCTCCTGTCACTGCATCTCTTCTTTTCTTTGTTGCTCCTGTCGCTGCATCTCTTCTTCTCTGTCTCTTTTTATTGTATAGCCCGTCATTTGAAAAAGTCCATCAGGCTTTCAGGTTCTGTCACTGCCTGTTCTTCTTCCATAACTTGTGCTGGCTGTACAATCTCAGCTTGGCTGCCATTCTTTTAATAACCACTCCTGGACTTGCTGCTGCAGAATCCATACCTTTCTCTGTGCTTCCCTGGTACTAGGTCCAGCACCCACGCACAAAACTCCTGGCTTAGAGTATGCACTGTGTAACTCCCATTTAGGCTGACACCATCTGTCGTCGAGGCAAAGATCAGAAAGCATAGAAAAAAACAGGAGCATTTGTAGAATTCATAAAAAGTGTTTATTAGTACTAGCAGTAACATAAAAATGAACTTTGTTCAAGATAACTATTTACAAAGGAAGAATAAACAGACGATCCATCTGAGTTTTCCATCAATCTCTGTGTGTCTCTCAAAACATTGCAGCTCTCTCTTATAAGTCTTTGCAAGCCCCCTCCTTAACAAGCATCCTGTTTTTTTTCTAAAACGTTCTTGTAAGTTTCAGGCAGGTGCAGCAAGAACACAATGTCTCAGAACTGAGGCCCCTTCTCCACAGCTTCTAAAAAAGGGCTTAAAAACTGCTCTCAGGTTAGCCTCTTGAGTTCCTAATAGCTTTTTGAAGTCATCTCAAGCTTTAATTATATACATTTCAACAGTAGCACTATATAATTTCTAAACAAAGGGATCCCAATATCAGTTACATTTCCACATAATGATCTGCATATATTTTTATACCGGCAGATATGCAAGGTAGGAAAAAGACAGACATCAAGGGAAGACTGAGAGACAGTGAGAGGCAGAGAATTGCGAGACCGTGGGGGTGATCAAGTCCTAGGTCTCATGAGAAAATTTGATTGCACAACCAGACAGACAAGAGACAGGAAAGGACAGAACAGATCCTTCCATTCAAACTCTCTATAACAACTGGGACAGGGCCCTATTCAACCCTGTCACAGGGATATACTGGCTTTGTTTCTGTGTAGTGCCCAAAGTTTTGGGAGGAGCTTCATATGGATGGCATTATTGTAGGAGGAGAAAGTGAGATGAGTTACCCAGGTATTTTAAAATAATGTAACAACTTCTTCCATACTGGAAGTTATCCAGAATCATGAAGATGGGGGGAAACTGGGTTTTGACTAGTCATTACCTGATGCCAGATGTCATGGACATGGTTTTCTTGGCATTGAGGGAGAACTGGTTGGCACAGAACCATCGCTGGACAATACCAAAGTCCCTTTGGAGCTGTGAAGCAAGTTCAGGGGCAGAGGAACCACAGCAGAATGCACAGCATCATCCATGTATGTGTGACTGTATGATGAAACACATGTCTTAGGTTGGTCATTTAAAAACCGAGAACAGAATGCAGCCAAGGACAGGGCCTTGCAGAACACCTTAACTGACTGAAGGAAGGAAGGGAGTCATCTATAAAGCCCACTTGGGCCCTTGTCCAACAGCTGCAAGCTTGAACCATTTGACCATAAAGTTAGATAGCCCATCCCTTGTAAGTCTGTCCAGTACGAGGGGATGGGCAATAGTGTTAAAAGACTTTGGCCATCTTTACAAAGATGATAGAGGTTTTCAGGCCCTGAACCATCCCCTTTAAGATGTTGTCAGTGTGCCTAAGTGAGGACACTGTGTACTGGGACTTTCTAAAGCCAGACTGTAAGGCAGCAAGGAAGAAGGAGTCTTCAAAAATGGTTGTAGTTAGGAGGGTGCCATGTAATCCTAGAGTGTTGCCAAAGCAGAGATAAGGGAGATGAGATGATAGTTTCCCTGGGCAGAGGGCTCACCACCTTTATGAAGAAGGATAATGTTGGCCCTCTTCCAAGCAGCATAGACTGTACCAGTCAAAAAGGAGAAACTAAGAAGTGCAGAAATGGGGAAAGCCACAGCAAGAGCAGAAAGTCAGAGGAGTGCAGGATCCAGCCATTTGGGACTCTTACATTTGGAGGGGTCGAGTGCCAGAAGAGCCAAGAATGTAGCTACAGGAATGTTAAGGGAGAAGGATAACATGGAGGTGGGAGGAGCAGTCAAAGAGGAGGAGGAGGAGGAGGGGTTCAGTCAGAGGGCACAGATGGAGAAAAAGTTTTTAAATGCAGAGACCACCTCTGCTGGGTCAGAAATGGTAGAACTCCCAAGCCTGAGGAGAGGGATTGATGACCTGCCAGGGGGATAAAAAAGTCAATGAATAAACTTCCAGAAATTAGAGAGGACATTAAGATTATTATGAAATTGGGAAACAAAATATTGCAATATGGCCAGCCTTCTAGCTTTCATACAGAGGTGTCAAAGCTGTTTGTACCTAGAATGATTTTCTGGAGAGCCAGATGCCCTGTGAGGCCACCAAACAGAGTCTCGAGCTTTGAGACAGGCAATTAGCACGGCTGGGACACAGGGAATGTTGGAGCTTTTAACATGGACCCTCTGAAGAGGGGCATGCCTGTCCCAAATGACAACAAAGTTGGTTTAAAATAGTGTTTGGCCTGAAAAAATGAACATAAACATGAAAGCAGATCCAATTAGGAAAGCATCAAGAGAAAGAAGTTAATAAAGAAGGAAGAACTGTGTACTATTAAAAGTCTTCTGCTTCGCACTGAGAACAGATTAGTCCTATTGACAGACCAGGAAAATGAAGAAGCACAGGACGAGCTAGATAATGTAATTCCAGTAATGCCCAGCAAGACTCATACAAGACTTACAGTATGCAAGGAGATAATGACTGTGGGTGGTTCAGTCCTTAAATATACTGTACATGTAGAAAATTGTAACACAAAAGCAAAGTAAATGGTGGATTCTGCTGTCTTTTAGGAGCTTGAATTAAGCACATTACTGAAAGGACAGACTATTGGAGCTCCTTGGAGCACACCCCTTGATAGTTATGCATGTTGGTACAAACCACACCATTATCAAGAAGGAAGATTAAATCATGAAGGACTTCAGAAACCAGGGACAGAATATTAAAGAAAAGAAAGCAGATGCCATCTTCTCGAAGATACTACCAGACCAGTATGCAGATGACTGATATTAAACCAGGTTTAAAGAATTAATGCACAAATTAGGTGTTGGTGCAAAAAAGGAGGATTTGCCTTCATTAGAAACTGAATGGCCTCTGATGAAAGAAACAGTCTTTTCAGGAAAGATTGATTACATGTGAATTAAAAAAAAAAAAAGGTGCAAACATCTTAACAGATCAGCACAGTGATAGCAAAGACTTTAAACTGACCATAGGGAGTGAGGTATAGAAGAGAGGCTAGTGAAGCCAAAAAATAACCAGGGGAGGGATGCAAATGAACAAAGTCTTGTCAGACAGTATAATTCAGTGGAAGAGACAAGGAGCAAAACTGAAGCAGTACAAGCTGCAAAGAAGTGTAGCAAAACTGCATGGGATATGTATGTACACTGTGCAAGACGACTGAGAAACAAGCTGGATGAAATAGAAATACTGGAAGAAATTGATCTAATAGGAATAATGGAGACATGGTGCAAAGATGATGACCTGTAGAGAATGAAGATAGTCGACTACAAACTATACAGTAAGGATAGACTAGGCAAGAAAGGAAGAGGGGTAGCCCTGTATGTCAAGCCAGTTGCTTGTACCTGAACTACAGAACCTTAGCACAAAGAAGACAGGAAAACTTTGGCTGCGAGTATGTAATGAAAGTGGGGAGAGAGTCACTGTTGACTTATGCTATAGACCACCATACCATAAGGAGAACCAGGGCCTTGTACTTCGTGACATAATCCAAAAGGCAGCAGCAGAGGGACATGGACATGCTCAGGGAAATGGGCAGGAAAGTAGCAGTTGAAAATCAGCCTTAAAATGTAAAGTAATGCGTGTAGGTAAGAAAACTGTGACAGCAAAGTACTACCTGCACAAAACAGAAAGCGAAGTACTACCTACGCAAAACAGAAATTAGACATTTTGCTGAGCAAAAACATGAAGGCAATGATTAGCAACAGTGTTAACTAAGTGCAAGAGTGTGGGGCAGCAGCTAGCAAAGCAAAATAAATCATGACGTGCATGAAGAGAAACTGGTAAGCAGATTAAGCAATATCATGTTGTCCCTTTACAAATCATTGGTCAGACCTCGTAGTGCACAGCCGTGGTCCCCATATCTAAGAAAGGAAATTGACAAGCTTGAGAAGGTGCAGAGAAAAGTGAAAAATGTAGTTATGGGCTTGAAAAACAAGGGCCGTGATGTCAGACTGAAAGAATTAGGGCAGTTCTCCATGGAAACAAGGAGATTCAGGGGTGACGTGATTACAATTTTCAGATATCTAAGAGGGTTAACACCATCTAACCAAATGCAGCTGTTCTGGATGTAAAAAGATGAGAGGACATAGGGGAATGCAATTTATTTGAAAGGAAGATGATGCCAGTTAGATCATTTTGGTGCAGTATTAGCCACTGCAAAGCAATTTAAATCACAAAGTGCAGTGAGAAAGAAATATGACCTACTGGGAATTGAACCTAGGCCCCCGGATTACTGTCTCGGTGCTCTAACCACTGAGCACCAAGATATCATCTGGTGGTCTATAGCATAAGGCAGCAGTAATCACAAGGAGGAAGATGCAAAAGAACTATCAGGATGTACTACTGCACACAAGTGGTGGAGACTTGAAATAGGCTTCCAGAACTTGTGGTATCAGTCTACAACATATCTGTCTTCAAACTTACAGTAGATAAATACCTTGAAGAAATGGGACAGACAGGTATTCCCACTTACTGGGGGAAAGAACTCGATAGACCAGTGGTCTTCTTTCTTTCCCATATTAGTATGCATTATCTATATCTATGGATATGGAAATGTGGGCCCAGTTGGTGGTGTGGAGGTCAATCAACAAGGTAAACAAGTCTAACAACCTGAAAAACTGGAGCCGAATAACCTTGAGGGAGAACTTTGGGACAGTGAACTGTATGCTCACAGTAGACCATGCAGTGTTCACTGCATCTGTCGGGGAGAGTGCCATCTTCCACAGTGAGGTGGGTGTGGGAAAAGGGAACCTTGTCAGTTATGGAGTGGTTTGAAGTTGAGCGATTGAGCAGGGTTGGTTCTTAGAATGTGTTGCTTGTGTTGAATGGGCTGGATAATCAGGACTACTGTAGCTGGCAATAAAGCGTCAACATTTCAAGACTTTTTTTTTCTCATTTTTTCCTCCTCGCAACCAGAGGACCTGCTCTTCAGCCCAGTCCCCGGCCCCCCACACCGGCTTCCTTGCCACCTCAGCCACCTACCTGGTCTTATGATTTCCCTGTGAGCATCCTCCTTGTGTCAGGGCCGAGGAGGGAGGGCCATCCTCCCCTGCCTCATTTAACATACTTGAGGCAGACCAGCGTGGTGAGTGACTAGGCGGCAGTACAGATATGGAGTGGCCGCGCTGCACTTCACTGAGCCTCTACAATTCCATTTTCATGTTTTTCTCCCACCACAGTGCGGAGCACCGTATTAGTGTGTGGCAGTGTACCCATCTGGTGTGGCCCTGCAGTTCCCTGTCTTACATGCCTCCCTAGTGCTGCCCTATCCCCAGGCCTCCAACTAGGGGCAGCCTTGGCTGGGCCAACATGTCACCCTTCCCTGAGAGAGGAGATCAGTCCTTCAGATGATTGATCTTCTCCTACCTCGGTCGACCCCCGACAACCTGAGTCCATTCTTGAACTTGGGTTGCTGGCATGGGAAGAGTTAAAGCGCTAGGCACCTCAGCTCTCTGCGCCACAGGGTCAGCCCCTAACATTTCAAGACTTATAAGATGATCCTTAGCAACATGTGCCACTACTTCTCAACCACAGCAGTTATTGCAGAAATTATTTTAAAAAAAAAACTGAGTCCTAGTCTCAGAAGCTATTTTGCTCTAGGCACAAAATGGGGGAAGCACTTTTGAAACTTGAACACTAATTCTGCCAATCTGTAGAACATTTTAAAGTAGCTCAAGTATAAATGGACATCCTTTACTACATATTTTTATAAAATGTGTTTGAGAAATCATGTATTGTGATTGGTTGAATCTTGTTACATGACTGTGTAGTTATTACGGCACAGCTGCACAGGCGAGTCATCATTTTGTCTTTCTTTTCAGCTTTTTGGACTTTTTTAAACATGCGTAAAATAATGCACCCCAGGATACACGGATTGGTTCTACTACAGTAGCTGCACTTTTCAGATGGATGAAGGGCACTTGACTTGTATTCATGCCTTTCAACCCACCTGGGTGTTCAGTTATTACATCATAACTGCATATGCTGCCATGTGGTATCCCTTGTATAACAATCAACGATTCACATTTTAAAATCAGTATTTATTTTATAATTTCTCTTTATGCCCCCTGCTCTCTACCCCCGAGCTCCCTCATGACTCCATAGGCACTGCACTTGGACGTTCCTACCTGTACCAAGGTGCCATCTTCCATACAGCCTTGGCTTGCCTCCAGGGTGGGGACAGGGTGGAGGGGTGTAAACCTCAAAACTCTTGTCTCGTTAGGAGATGTCCTTTGATTAGGTAGGGACTGACCCCAACAGTACCAAGGTGGTACTTTGTTGGGAAATAGGGCCTCTTATTTTCCAGTTTGTCCATCGCCCACAAAAAGCTTTGTGTGCAAGGACTGAGCCACGCAAAGTGTAGCACCATCCACAGTCAACGAAGGCCCTCCAACCATCAGTCTTTTCTTACAGCACTGCCCTCTACATCTAGGTGGCAGTGTGGCTGCAGAAAGCAGAGTGCTTCCTCCCGGAAGCAGAAGAATGTCCTCTGGGACGCTTAGTCCTTCTCCCCCCAGCAGAGACAATATTTTTAATTAGAAAATTAACTGAATACATTATCTGTACCTGTTAACTAACATTATTTTTCTTTTCTCTTCCAGCCTCCTTTTTCGTGGTTGGTTTGGGTGGGACAGCAATTGGCTTGGTGTTTGCATTTATCTTGGCACTTGTCACCCGATTTACGAAGCGTGTTCGAATGATTGAGCCTCTCTTTGTGTTCCTGCTTGTTTACCTGGCATACCTCACTGCTGAAATGATTTCCCTTTCCTCAATACTAGCGTAAGTTATCAATCCAAAAGACCAAAGCCTATGAACTAATGACTCAACAAATCAAATGAAAAATTATTTAAGAAGTCAATGTATGCTCTTAATAATATTAGTCATGATGTGGCTTATATCATGAGAGTCCCTCTTTCCTAAATATTTGCCACTGTAGTTCATGGAGCTAAATGTATAGTTACCCCCCCAAAATGCATGATTTAAATAGAACCTGCAGTTTAATAACTGGATTGTTACAATTTCAGTATTACTCAGGACAACTCAGCTGAGATGCAGCATTTTGTTTACAGCAGGTTTCCACATGTACCCAGTTGTTTTTTTTTTAGCTTGGAAGACTGAACTACCTGGAGATCTAATGACTTGCTCAGGGGCACACAGGGAAGCAGTGGCTTTGTTCAGATTGATCATAGACAAGGTCACTGATTTTCATTTATTTTTACAGGAAACCCCAGTAAAATTCAGGAATTTGGACTGCCTGCACACCAGTAAAAACAAGAAATGTCACCGAATTTGGTATTTTAGGCCAGATCAGTAAATCTGCAGAACTTGTTTTTTTTCTTAAAATTGCTTCCTGTACTAGTTTATTTGCTTCAATTAATGCTCTGTATAGTAATCCTTCTTTTATTGATTATTTATACACATTCTGAGACTGGCAGTAGAAACCCAGTAAAATCCAGAAATTAGGCTAGCAGTCACCAGTGTAATTCATGGAATTTCAAGTCTTTAAAATGGAATTAAATTATTTTAATCACCGTAAATCTGTGGCCTTGATCTTGGATTCCTGGGATCTGATGATTCACAGTTCTGTGTTTAACCACTGCATCACACAGCCTCCCTTAAAGCAGCAGTATTTGTTAGTCACCATGTAGGGTTTTTTTCAGCAATAATGGTTTTCTGGCAAAAACATCAATTTTCCCATTTTAAATTTCATTTTCTTTCATTCCAAAAGTAAAATACCAGATTTTGAAGTTTTTAAAAATGTTTGCACTCCAATGCCATACCCACCATGAAATAATTAAGTATCTTGGTACAGTGCTGTGCTGTTTACTATCAGGAATATGTGATAGCATTATCCTAATATAGCTACAGTATAAATATAATATATACATTCATTATTTAAACTTAAGCCAAAGAGGATTTGTAGAAAGTGTGTGGCTGCCTTCTTTAATCCCTTACATAGAAAAACAAACAATGATGGCAGAAGCTCACCCCAGGACCTAGAGTCCATCGAATGTTTTAGCCCTCCCCATCCACTCCTATCTCTGTTACTGTCACCCCAATTAACCACTATGACCTTCACTCCATCCCAACTGTGCTTGAAGCTATTAATGGTTTTAGCACCCACCACCTCAGCTGGGAGACTGTTCCATGGCTCAACCTCCCTCTCGGTAAAGTAATACTTCCTCATATCCCTCCTGAACCTCCCTTCTGTCAGATTCCACTTGTGCCCTTTTGACCTAGAACTGTTGCTCATGCTGAATAAATTCCTGCAATTCACCTTGTTTATTCCCTTCAGGAACCTGATGTCTCTATCTTGTCTCCCCTCTCCCATCTGTTCTCCAGCGAGTACATCTTCAGTGCCTTAAGGTGCTCTTTGTAAGACCTGCCCTGTTGGCCCTGAATCATTTTGGTCATCCTTTCGCTGCACCATCTCCAGTCTGTCTGTATCCTTCCTGAGTTGAGTACTCCAGAACTGGGCACAGTACTCCAGGTGAGGTCTCACCAAAGATCTGTAAAGAGGTAGTATTACGGTACCTCTTTTCTTGTACTGTCAATACCCCTCCCAATACATCCCAGCATCCTATTTACTTTACCATAAGCCTTGATACACTGGCTTGACTGTTTGATGGTGTCACTGATGATACCCCGAGGTTCTGTTCCTCAGCTGTAGTGATAAGTCTTATTCCACCCATCTAGTACACTAGCCTGGGGTTTTTGTCCCCAAGGTGCATCACCTTGCACTGTTTGGCATTGAATTTTAACTTCCAAAGCTTAGACCACCTTTCTAGCCTTTGCAGGTCACTCTGCATTTCCCTGACACCCTCGTCACTGTCCACCCTCCCACAGAGCTTAGTGTCATCTGCGAAGAGACATGACCTGCCCCAGTTTCCCTCACCAGTGTCGCTGATGAACATATTAAAGAGGACCAGGCCCAAGACAGATCCCTGTGGTACTCCACTTGTGACCTCCCTCCTCTGATTTAGTTCCATTAACCATAACCCTGTGCTGCCTCGGTACCGGGTCAATGTTGCCCAAGAAAGACAGCGCGGTATTAACCACGCTGTGAATAGTGCACCTGGAATTACAGCGACAGGGGTAGAACAGCAGTAGGGAATTAGCACTACCCCTTTTGCTGCACACTAAAATGTGAAGTATCAGATTTCCGTATGCTGGGTTGCTGGTCGAGCCAGTCCTGTGGCGGAGTCACAAAGGCACCAGCACATGGTAGAATGGAGACCTTGGACTGTGGTTAGGTTCCTACCAGGTCTCCTTCTGCTGCAACTTTGTGTGGCTTTTATTTTATTTTTTTTTTAAAGAAACTTTTCCCCCTTCTCGAGTTACTCCCCATCCCTGGAGTCCATCGCCCCCCCCCCCCCGAGTTTGTAATAATCCTGGGAGGGGTGGAGAGCGAATCCCCCCTTAAAAACACAAAGAAGCCCATTGTTTTAAAGGGTGTGCGCTGTTTGTGTCGGGTCGGTGTTTTACCCGATGATATTGCAGTGCACACCCTTTTGCTTGTGGCATTGGTTGCTGCCCGGTTTTTGCTTTCGGCAGAATGACCCCATGCCTACTGCCTCCCCTTTAGCTATCACTTACCCACTTACCCGCCTTCCTTTTGCTAGCCTTGCTTGTAGAGCAGAAAGCAGCTAACTAAAAGAAGCTACATTTTCTTATTAATTTAACACTTATATCTTAGCAGGAGGCAGTGTCTGTTGAGTTTAAGCAGACAGATACTTTATTAGAAGTAGAAGGGGCCTTATTTAGGGTTTAAAAAAAAAGAAAAGAAAGAAAGTGTGTGTTCTGTGCTGGGAAGGGTTCTGTATCAGTTTACTTTGCTAAACCAGTAGGAGGAAAGAGAGCTTAATTGGGGGTGTGGCTTAGACACTATAAAAGCAGGTGACTCAAATTACATCATCATGTTGCTAGCCTTTTTTCTTACTAATTGCCCTCCATCCCACCCCACCCCATCACCCACACTAAGCCAGTTCTACTTTTATAGCCACTGGATTTGACTGTCAACAGGAACTTCCTGTTTGGCAGTAGGAAGGGAAGGATCATAGAGAAACATTAGTTTTGTCAACCCTAAAGGAAAAAAGTAGCTCACTCTCCCCAGCTGCTGGTGATCTGACACTGAGCAAGGAAGAAGGAGGCTACTGAAAAATATAGGAAGTTATTGTCCCAGAACAGGAAGGGTGAGAGTTGTAAGGAGAGGAGAGAGTAAGCATACAGAGAAACAGGAGAGGGGACACAAAATAAGACATGATAGGAGTGGTGCAGTGCAATGGCTGTGGGGCGGCAGTGTTCCAGGAGACATTCTGGAGGCTGCGATGCTGCCCTATTTGCAGGCAGGCACTTCTCTGGTCTGAGGGAGGAGGTTGCCTGTCTCCAGGCTGACCTTGCTAGGATTCGTGAAACCTCCTCCCCCACCCAGGGACCACCAGGACCAATGCCACTACCTCAGAGGTTGCCAAGAAAGAGGAGAGCCTGGACCAGGGTGGGCTCGGGGAGGGAGAGGGTGGTGGAACAGAGTTGCATCCCTCCAGCTGTACCTCTCCACAATTCATTTGCTCTTCTAGTTCTTAAATCCTTTAAGCGGGATTTTAAGACTTTTTTGTGGAGTAAGGCTTTTATAAATTGATGCTATTGTGAATGTTGATTTTATATGTATATTTTTGATTCTAATATTCATTTGTACAGTGCCTTGGTGCTTGAAAGGTGCTTAATAAATAAAGTTTTATTTATTTTATTTATTATTTATTTATAGTGGTTCCTCTACGGAGGCACCTGCAGTGGAGACCAAGGAGGATGCTGGGAACCTTCACAAAGGAGACCCACAGGAGGGTGGCATGAGACCCCACAGGGGAAGGAAACAACTCCTGGTGGGGGACTCAATCATTAGGGGGTAGAAATGGGGGAGGAAGGGGAGAGGGAAGTAAGGTGCTTGCCTAGTGCCATGGCTTGGAGGGACAGGAAGCGAATCCTCAGGATCATGGGAGCAGCTGCATGGGGGAGGGAGCTGGATGTTACTGTCCATCTAGGGACAAATGACCTGGCTAGGAATGGGATCAGAGCAGTGCAAGAGGAGTTTGTAGAGTTGGGGAGGGGCCTTAGACAAGTAGCGCATACAGTAACCTTCTCAGAGGTGCTGCCTGTCTATGGCAAGGGTGATGCTAGGGTACTCCTCACCAGGGCATTCAATGAATGGTTGAAAAACTGGTGTGGAGCTCAGGATTTTGGCTTCATTGGGGACTGGGGAGTCACCTGGAGGGATGCAGACCTATACTGGTGCGATGGTCTGCATCAGTCCGGGGGGGGAACCAGGATCCTAGGTGAGAGGTTTAAATGCTTCATTGGCAAGCATTTAAACTAGCCAAGGGGGAGGCACTGAAAAGGAGCAGGGAAATCCCAGCCTCCCCCTACCAACAACAGTAATTAGTGAGGTAAACACCAAGGTAGAGAAGTCATTAGGGAGCAGGCCAGAAGTAAATGTAAAAAAAGGCAAAGGCAGTAAGAACAGAAATGGGGCTAAAAAGGGGTAAGGCCATCAAAATGTGGAGGGTGATGAGTACCAATGCCCGTAGTCTGTGTAACAAGCTTCCTGAACTAGTGGCCTTGATGGAAGAGGGTTGCCTGGATATTGTGGCAGTCACAGAAACATGGTACACAGAGAACCATGACTGGGATGTCAACATACCAGGATACACAATCTACAGGAGGGACAGGGAGGGTAAAAGAGGAGGAGGAGTAGCTCTTTATGTAAAGGAAGGGATCAAAGCAACAGAACTAAAGAGTAAACAGGGAGCAGATGAGACACTCTGGGTCACCCTGGAGACAGAAAATGGCACCACAATCCGCATGGGGGTTGTATACAGACCCCCATCTCAGGGGGAGGGAATGGACAAGGAAATGATAGAAGGCTTCCTTAGAATGGCAGAAAAAGGGGAGATATTGTTGATGGGGGACCTGAATATGCCAGATGGTAACTGGAGCACCTTTGCTGCAGGCACATCCAAGAGCAGGGTCATTCTTGATGCCCTACAGGGGGCATGCCTCAGACAGCTAGTACTGGAACCCACTCGGGAGGGAGCAATCTTAGACCTGGTACTCTCAAATGGGGACGGAGAAAGAATCTCAGATTTAGAAGTGGGTAGCCATCTGGGAACAAGCGACCACCAAACAGTGTGGTTCACGATAAACACAGCCATACAATCAAGCCATACAAAAGCAAGAGTATTGGACTTTAGGAGGGCTGACTTTGGGAAAATGAGAGAGTGCCTCTGAAAAGCACTAGAAACAGGCAAGAAAGAGGGGTGGAGGAACAATGGAGAGTAATCAAAACAGCCATCACAGAGGCAACAAGCCTTTGTGTAAAGCAAATCAACAAAACACAATGAAGGAAAAAAACGCTATGATTCTCAAAAGAGGTGGCAGGGAAGGTTAAGGAGAAAAGTATAGCATTCAGGAAATATAAGGAAACACAAAAGGAGAAGGACAGAGAACTTTATCAGTTAAAACAGAAAGAGGCTGGGAAGGAAGGCAGTCAGAATAACAAAGGCCCAAACTGAGGAAAGGATAGCCAACTCTGTTAAGAAGGGGGATAAGACCTTTTATAGGTACATTAGGGAGTGAAGAAAGACCAAAGGAGGGATACTGAGGCTTAACAAGGGAGGAATGTGGGTGAGGGTGACAATGAAAAAGCAGGGATACTGAACGAATATTTCTGCTCAGTATTCACAAAGGAAGAGGAGGGGGAGGTACCTAAACCAAACAAGAGAAACACTCTGAAGACGAGGGTCGATACCAGTCCATTTACAGAAGAAAGGGTTCTGAAAGAACTAATAAAATTGAAGGTGGACAAAGCAATGGGGCCTGATGGGATTCGTCCAAGAATTCTAAAAGAACTAAGGGTAGAACTAATGACACCGCTGACTACTCTCTTTAACAAATCATGGGAGGATGGGGTGGTACCTGAGGACTGGAGGAGGGCGGATGTGATTCCTCTTCACAAAAGTTGGAGCAGGACAGAGGCAGGAAACTACAGACCAGTTAGTTTGAACTCAGTGGTAGGTAAAATGATGGAATCACTTCTGAAGGAAAGAATTGTTGAGTACCTAGAGGCTAGTGGGGCACAGGACCCAAGGCAGCATGGATTCACGATGGGAAGGTTGTGTCAGATGAATCTAATTGATTTCTTTGACTGGGTGACCAAAGTAGTAGACCAGGGAGGGGCTGTGGACATGGCTTACCTAGATTTTAGCGAGGCATTTGATACAGTCATGCACGAAAGATTAATACACAAGTTGGCCAGCCTTGGAGTGGGTCCCAAGATGGTAGCCTGGATAAAAAATTTGCTAGACAACAGGATGCAAAGGGTAGTAGTAAATGGAGTCCACAGTGAAGAAAGGAGGGTTACTAGTGGGGTACCGTAGGGTTCAGTACTGGGACCGGTCCTTTTTAATGTCTTTATAAGTGACATTGCAGAGGAACTGGAAGGAAAAGTATGTCTCTTTGCAGATGACACAAAAATCTGCAACAGGGTTGATACACCAGATGGAGTGGAAAGGACAAGAAGGGACTTGGCAAGGTTGGAGGAATGGTCAAATGTATGGCAGCTCAGATTCAGTGCAAAGAAGTGCAAGGTAATGCACCTGGGAAACGAAAACCCAGGGCAAGAGTACACAATGGGGGGTGAGATACTGACAACAGTAAAAATGGAAAGGGACCTGGGAGTAATTATATCGATGACCTAAAGGTGGGCAAGCAATGTGAGAAGGCAGTAAGGAAGGCTGGGGGGATATTGGGATGCATAGGGAGAGGCATCAATAGTAGAAAACAGGAAGTTGTTATCCCTCTATACAGACAGTTGGTGAGACCCCATCTGGAGTACTGTGTACAGTTCTGGAGACCCCATCTCTGCAAAGACATAGAGTGGAGGCTGTCCAGAGGAGGGCAACCAAAATGGTGCAGGGTCTGCACCAGAAGACATACGAAGAAAGACTAAAGGAGCTTAATATGTATACCCTTGAGGAAAGGAGGGAGAGAGGGGACATGATAGAAACTTTCAAGTACCTCAAGGGAATTAACAAAGTCTAAGAGGGTGGCATCTTTCAGAAAAAGAGATGTGCAAGAACAAGGGGGCACAATTTGAAGATAGAGGGGGGACGGCTCAGAGATAATGTGAGGAAGTATTTTTTCACAGAGAGGGTTGTGGATGCATGGAACAGCCTCCCTGAGGAGGTCGTGGAGTCAAGAACAGTGGGGGAATTCAAGAATACATGGGACAGACGTAAGGCAGTCCTAGTGGGGGGTAGGAGGAAGTAAGCTGTTGGTTAATTAGGATCTGCAGCTTATCTGTTAGGTAGGAAAATGGGCAGACTAGGTGGGCCAAGCGGTCCTTATCTGCCGTCAAATTCAAATTCTGTGTTTCTATATTGTGCCCCTGGCTACATCCAAATCCTCCATCTTCTTCAGTAATCATCTGTGTGGTTCCAAGTACTAAGCCTTGCTGAAATCAAAGTAGAGTAAATCTATGACGTGGCCCCTATCCACTGTTCTTGTCACCCAGTTGAACAAAACTATCACATTTGTCTGACAAGACCTCATTGCCATGAACCAGTGCTGTTTACTATCCTGGAAACCATTGCTCTCCAGATAGTCCTCATGGTCTTCTTTGACCAGTGACTCCATCAACTCCCAACAACAGACAGAAGTTAGACTGACAGGTCTGTGGTTCCCTGCATTCTCCTCATCTCCCCCAACCCACCGAGGAGTGGAACTATGTCTGACATCCTTCAGTCCTGTGAGTCATTAATTGTAGAATTAGCTATAAAATCTGTTTTAAAAATAGCTGACAAAAATAAAAATACACTGAAGATGAATATAATGTCAGAAATATTTTTTACTAAAAAAAAAAACTATACTGTATGATGACATTTTTGCTGACTAAAAATACTGCTGCTTGAATATACTGTAGATACTGCCATATTCCATTAAGGTGGCTAGGCATGCTTCCAGGACTGCACCTTCCCACCCAAACAGGCAAACTTTTGGAATTTAATAAGGAGTCTCGAGTTATAAAGATGTTGAAGGACATACCACCATCACAATTGTCATATTAAGTATGTATCTGTTACTTTGAGGTGTGACTGTTCTCAAGAAAGTTGACAACTGTATCCATTTCTAGCTTTTGTAAAGCTTCTGTCTTTGGTCTTTGGAAAAAGAAAGTTAACATTCCCATTTAATTATGCCAGGTTTTTACATGTAGGAATATGTTTCCAAAAACACCATAGAATTTTTAATCCTTTATCAAACAAAGAGGAAAATACATATTCCATGTTAGTAGACAGAGCATATGCAGTAAAAATGTGGATGGTTTGCGTGACTGGCTTCTTCTACACATTTCAAACAAATAATGAAATTACTGTTTGCATTGCAATCAGGTCAGCCAGACATGAAGCAGGGTATGGATTGCCCCTGAAAAGTGAGAACATAAAAGGTTCTGATTTATAATTTGGCACCCTGACCTGATTGCTGGCACCCACAGTAATCCTGATGAACTACAGTTTTACACAGTAATCCCATACTGAGAAACCATATGTTATCCATACATGGCAAAAAATATATTTTATATATGCCAAAAATGGGCTGTTTTGGGGGATATTTTGAATACATGAAATAGCAGGAAAATATAGCTCACATGTATGTACAGTATATGAACAGTATAGAGACTATACATTCCCAAAATATAAAAGACATTCATGTTATATACTGCCTGTGTATTGTCCATATATTCTATGTATATTTAAGCAATAATGTCTGACTTTGAGGGCCTTTCCAAGAGGATAATGCTCATTGAGAGGAGTTGTGTGGCTTAAACCTTCCAATGAGCATTATCCTTCTAGAAAGGACTGAGGATGAGGGTCTTATTGCTATTATAAACATTTATTTTCATCTGAAACTATTAAAACTGTTTTAGATGTTTGTTGCTGGGTTCTCTGTAGTGACATTGGCAACTGATGGAACTATGTGTATGGGGAGCATTCTCTGGGAATCTACTAGTTGATGATGCATGTTGGTCAGACCCACCACCAGATGCTGTGTTTAGCAGATGGTACTAACAAAGGGTTTACAATTTCCCTCTAGTCCATGTATCTAAGATATCTCAAAGCAGTCAATTTTAGGATATGTTAAACATATGTAAAATACATGTTTGAATTAGACAGAAAATATATGGTTGTTTGGTGTACACTATGACCTATATTGAGTTGTATGACTGTAAAACATTATAGTCATAGATACATAGACAGCGTCGGCAGATAAGGGCCTATGGCCCACCCAGTCTGCCCATTTGAGCTTATAAGTTCAGTTTATGTTTTCCAAGAAGTCTGTTGCCCCTGACCTCCAGAATTCCTTTATGTCTATCCCATGCATTCTTAAATCTCATGATTGTTTCAGCCCCCACCACTTCCTTTGGCAGGGTGTTCCACTTGTCCACCACCCGTTCTGTGAAGAAATTCTTCCTCACGTTTCCTCTGAATAGTCCTCCCTCCAACTTCATCCCATGCCCTCTAGTCCTGGAACATCTTTTTCGCTTAAAAATAGTGTATTCCTGCACCCTGTTCCTCCCTGTAAGATACTTGTATGTCTCTATCATATCCCCTCTCTCCCTCCTTTCCTCCAGGGAGTACATGTTCAGTTCCTTCAACCTGTCCTCATAGGACTTGTGATGCAATCCATGCACCTTCTTTGTTGCCCTCATACTGTGCAGAGTCTTACTTATTATGACTCAGTGTAGTTTAACTGAATTACAGAAAGAGTGTCCAGCAGGTATAAAGTCTTTCTTTTGAAACCTACTAAGATAGTTGTTTTCCCCCTTTTCATACATCAACAGAGAGGAATGAATGAGTGCAGATCGATTATAAGAGCATTCCTGAATCCCAAAGTACTTTATTAGCATAGCCCGATAATCAGAACATAGTAATCTAACATGCTGTACACGTTGCCTCATAACTCCCTGTTCATCCAGTTTTACCTTCACACTCTCCTCTCATAGTCTTCCAGGGGGAAAATGTCTCATTTTTAACAGTTATTTAGCAGGGATAGCATAGCTGAAATGCGATATCTTGTTTCCAGTGGGGACCTGATTCTGCTCATTTACACAAATGCGTGAACTGGAGCATTGAGAGGTTGTGACATGTCAAAAGTCACACAGTGAGTATTTGACTTTAGTGAGGTTTGAACATGCAGTCTCCTAGTTGACAAGCTGATGCTCTAAACACCACACCCAGATGCTTCCAATCTCATTTCCAGATGCTGATGCTAGATGACAGAAGCCTTTCTTTTAAGGCACACTGCGTGGTAGTGCTAAGGGTATTCATTACAGAGGTACCAATGGTATAGTTTTATTTATTGGATTTTGGTGACTGGGTGGGTACGAACAAGGTCCCTTTTTCAGGTGCAATTTGTGAAGTTAATTACAGATAACCGTGATAGTTTATGGTAGATGCATGTTAACTCAGACACAAGAACAGGCAACATTATATTAAAAATTATTATAAAATGGGTATCCAAAATAAAGAAGTCTCATGGGTCAAAACATAGCAAATGACCGTGCATTAAATCTCTATAATGCACAGTCATCCTGGTCCTAAACCACATCACAAAGTGAGCAAATTAGTCGTCCTATAGCCAGAAGTATCTTCCATCAGTCCCTTTGCAACCAAAATTGATCTTCCATCACAAACATGGCTGCTACCTTTACACTGTAAAAACCTTAACTGGGTCCTGAAAATAAAACTACCTTAAATACGAAAATAAAACAAATTGATTAAATGTTGTTTTCCCTGATCATCACACTCTCCTTACACACATAAACAAATTAGAAACATTAAGTATTGTTTATAGTTTTCATTACAACTGTTTCTTTGCTGACAATGAAAAATGCCCCTTATAGCTTTACCTGCTCTTCAAGGAAATCTCTTCTGCTTGCCCTGACAGTGAAATAATTGAGTCTCTGGCTCTAGAAGAGGCATTTGTTGGGTGTGTGCCCAGCAAGTAAGGAGAGGAACATTCAATCAGTGGAACTGAGAATTTTGAATCCCAGTATTCCCTGGTAAACATTTCATGATAAACATTCCATATCTTGAATGTAGGGATAACAGAGGAAAAAAACAGGATGACGAAAAGTAGGCAATAATACTTTATAAACAAAGAGAAAAGGTGAGAAAGCAGTTACATAGGCAGAGGCAGATCCAAACTGCTGAAATACATTTGTGAAGTTTATAAAAGCAGGTACATTTTAATCATATATGGGTATTTTCAGGTGAAATCTATCACCCCACCACCAAAAAAGGGCAACCTGGGAGGTTTAAAGTTTTTAACACATTTCATTTAAGAGATAGTACTTGTATTGATTTGAAATGCAAGGTAACATGTTTTTCTTACTAACCTTTCACCTCAATCCTATAGCAGCGTTCCTCTTAAGTAGAGCACGATACATAAGTAAAAAAATAGAGAATGTTGCCTTCAATGAAACTATATTACATAGAAAGATAGAAATTGATGGTAGATAAGGACCACTAGTCCCATCCAATCTGCCCATTTTCCCTAACCACTACAAAAGCCGCAGACCCTACTTGATCTCAGACTTTACCTTCTCATTCCTAATGCTATGGTTTCCCTATGTCTGTACCAGCATTTTTGAATTCCCCCACTGTGTTTGCCCCCACAGCCTCTGCTGGGAAGTCTGTTCCATGCATCCACCACCCTTTCTATGAATAAATACTTCCTCACATTACCTCGTAGTCTACCCCTTCCAGCCTCATGACATGCCCCCTTGTTCCTGAACATCTCCTTTTCTGAAAGATGCTACCCTCCAGTACCCTGTTTCTGCCCTTTATATATTTGTAGGTTGCTATCAAATCTCCCCTGTCTCCTCTCCTCCAGGATATATGTATTAAGGTCTCCCAATCTCTCCTCACATGACCTTTAGTGTAGGCCCTGCACCATCTTTGTTATGAACATACAAACATACGAAATTTGCCAGCAGATAAAGGCCTAGAGGTCTATCAAGTCTGCTCGAATGTGCAGCTAGCACCCCTTATTCTGCAGCTGCCCCTCCCTTCCACCCTTCCCCTTCATTAACCCTCCCCCTTGTCCTGTCCCATCCTCGTTTGAAGCAGTCCACTGTTCTACTGCATACCACTTCAGCAGGTAACGCATTCCACCCAGCCACCACCCTCTCTGTAAAAAAAAAATCTCCTCATCTCCCTCCTGAACCTTCCTTGCTCTAGTCTCATATCATGGCCCCTGGTGGCCCTCCCCTCCCTTACTTTGAACAGCCCCTCTGTACCCATCTTGTTTATTCCTTTCATGTATTTAAAGGTTTCAATCATGTCACCCCTGTCTCTCCTCTCCTCTCCTCCAGTGAGTACATGTTCAACTCCTTCAACCCCCTCTCGTATAAGTCCCCCAGCCCCTTGATCATCTTTGTCGCTCTGCGCTGCACCCCCTCCAGTAACTTAATGTCCCTCTTCAGATACAGACGCCAGTACTGCACACAGTACTCCAGGTGTGGTCTAACTAATGACCTATACAGTGGCAGAATCACCTCCTCCCTCCTCGAGGATATACCCCTTGCAATACAACCCAGCATTTTGTTGGCCTCTGCAGCTGCCTTCCTACATTGTGCCGAGTTGTTCATTGACCCTGTAATGAGCACACCCAGATCCTTCTCCTCCTCTGTCTGGGCTAGCTGCACTCCCCCCAGCTGGTAACTCCTCCTTGGGTTCTTCATCCCAAATGCAGCACCTTGCACTTTTGGCATTAAAGCCCAGTTGCCAGGTGTCTGACCAGGTTTCAAGCTTTGCCAGATCATCCTGCAACCCCTGCCATCCAACTTTAGGTCATCCACCACCGCACCTACCTTGGTATCATCAGCAAACAGACTGATCTTGCTCTTGATGTCCCATGATATGTCTGCAATGAATATCCCAGACAACACTGGTCCCAACACTGAGCCCTGTGGAACACCGCTCATCACTGCCCTTGGGTGTGAGAGCTCCCCACCCACCACCACCCTCTGTTGCCTTCCCTGCAGCCAGTTTCCTACCCATCTCACCAGCTTTGCACCCTCCCCTGTGCCTACTAACTTCCTTCCCAGCCTTCCATGTGGCACTGAGTTGAATGCCTTACTGAAGTCCAGATACAGGACATCCACTGCATGGCCCCTGTCCAGTTGCCTAGTTACCAGTCATAGAACTCAACCAGGTTGGTTTGGCAGGATCTGCCACATATGAAGCCATGCTGTCTGCTGTCCTGTAGTCTTTTGGCCTCTAGGAGGGGCCACCAGCCTCTCCTTCAGGATAGTCTTCATTAGCTTACCCACGATGGATGTGAGGCTCACTGGTCTGTAGTTTCCCGGTTCATCCTTGAGGCCCACTTTTGTGGAGGGCACCACATGAGCCATCCTCCAGTCCTGAGGTACACACCCCGAATGTAGTGGAGGCATTAAATAGGTCTGCCAAGGTCCTGCAAGGACCTCTGCCAGCTCCTTCAGTACCCTGGGGTGGATGCCATCTGGGCCTGGTGCCTTGTCCACCCTCAGTGCCTTCAAACCCTCTCGAACTCTGCTCTCCATGATTCCCCATCTGTCACCACTTCCCCCTGCTTCTGCCATTTCTCCCACCTTGGGTGTCACCCCCTTCTCTTTAGTAAATACTGAGCAGAGTACTCATTTAGTGCTTCCATGCTCATACCCTGCTTCCACCCAACCCCCTCCTTCCTAATCCTTACTATGTGGTCCTTATAGCTCCTTTTCTCCCTGATGTACTTAAAAGTCCTTCTCCCCTTCTTAATGCCTTGTACGGCCTGAGTTCCGTAGATGCTTTGGCTCATACTGCCCTTGTCACCTCCTTCAGTTCTGTCAAGTACTCCTCTCCTGTCCTCCCCTCCTGTTTCTTGTACTTCCCAAAGCAGCTCTTTTCCTCCTTACCTTTTCCATGACCTCCTTGCAACCAGATCGGTTTCTTAGCCCTAGCCTTCTTGCTCTGGGCTTTGCAGCAGGTTTTGGTTGCCTCCACTATCCCCAGCTTTATGAGCTCCACCTCTGGTTAGTGTCCATACTAGATTGAATTCTGACCAGGTACCCTTTTACCACTTCCCCATCCTCCCAAGTCAGCCCTCCTGAGTCCAGCACTATTGTGCAGATTCCCTCCTTCCTTGCCCATATCCAATGTGAGCCATACTGAGCGGTGGTCACTCCTGACAGTGGTTCTTCCACTGTAAGTTCTCTCACAAAGTCCCCATTTGCCAGCACAAGGTCAAGGGTATTTCCTAACCTGGTTGGTTCACTGACCATTTGCAGCAGGAAGCTGTCCTAGACGGCATCCAGCAGTACCTGCTCCCTTCTGTTCCTGGTTGTTGGGGTGCCCCAGTCCACTCCTGGCATGTTGAAGTCCCTCACAGTCACCACACTACCCTTCTCACAGGTCCTCCTAATCTGTCCCGCTAGTTCTCTGTCTAACTCCTCCGTCTGAGATGGTGGCCTGTACACCACTCCCATTCTAAGAATCCTATTCTTGGAATCCTGGATTTACATCCAAAGTGACTCCATACTACCCTCCTCCCCTTCCTCCCTTACACACTTCAGTCCTTCCTTCACATATAGTGCCACCCCCCCCTCCTTTCCCAATCACCCTGTCCCTAAGAAATAATCTGTACCCTGGTACAGACAGGTCCCAGTCATTATATTGGGTGGCCCATGTTTCCGTGATGACTGCAATGTCCACCTCTCCCTCTGCCATGAGAACCTGTAACTCTGCAGTTTTCCTCCCAAGGCTCCTAGCATTAAGGGTAACCACCTTCCCCCCCTCCCATCCTGCCCTCCTTTCCTAGCATCACCAACAGTACTTGCCATGTGTCCTTTGTCACTGTTATGGGGGGTAAGCTCATATGGTTTCACAACCTGTGGTCTCTGCATATCTCTTCCCCAACTGCCACCCCCCCACTCCTAGTTTAAATTCCCAACTTCCTCATGTACTCCTCCAGCCTCTGTTTCAACACTTTCTTTCCCTCCTCACTCAAGTGTAGTCTGTCCTTGGCATAGAGACTACTGTCCTCCCAGATCCTCCCCCCCCCCACCCCCAACAGCCCATACCCTTTAGCACAACACCAGGTTCTTAGCCATCCGTTAAATTCCTCTATTCTCAGCTTTCTTGTTGTGCTTGCCTTTGTCACGGGAAGTATCTCTGAAAAAGTTACTGATCTTCCTGCCCCCTCACATAATTGTGCTAGTTCCTCAAACCTCCTCTGGACTGTATCTGCTGCCTTGTCAGCCAGGTTGTTTGTCCCAAGATGTATAATTAAATGAGGCTTGTCCCTACCCCTTCTAGCATATTTCAGAACAGACTGTCCCACCCTTTCCGCTGTCATTCCTGGCATGGCCTCCACTCAAATGCGACTATGCCTCTCCCATTTGCTACCCCACCTAACTCCTCTTAGTGTTGAGTCCGCCAGCACTACGATTCCACCCCTCTTACTCCCTGCTTGCTTCCATTCATCTCCCTCTCTCATTTCCAGCTCCTCTTCTTCCTCCTGTACATTATTTCCCCCTTTTACCCCTATTGCAATTCTCCCAACAGAACTTCCCCCCGCTCCAGTTTGGTCCAGGCATTTATCAATTACTCCTCTAATTTCATCATTTCCTCCTCCACCTTCTTCTCTAGCAGCAGCACAACTATTTTCTGAAGGCCCTTCACAAATGCCCGCTCCCTCTCTCTTCATAGTAACCTGTTCTCTCCTTTCCACTCCATGACTTTTGACACTTCTTCGCCTCCCCTCACAAGTCTCTATCTCCTCCTTCCATTTGTCTTTTGTCTTCTGACCTGGTTTCCCCAGCAATTGTTCTTCCTGGCCTGGGCCCCTTTGTCTCTGCTTCCCATCTTCTGACCCTCTCCTGTTGTTGCCCTTCTTTGAACTGCCTCCACCCTGTCTATGTTCTTTCAGAGATGCAGCCTCTGGAACAGGACACTGTATTCCAAATGAGGCCTCACCAATGATCTGTACAGTGGCATCACCACTTCTTTTCTTTTGCTGGTGACACCCCTTCCTATGCACTCCGGCATACCACTGGCTCTCCCCACAGCCTGGCACATTGTTTGCCCACCTTTAGGTAATCAGATATATGATTACCCCCAAATCCCTTTCCTGTTTGGTGGCTGTCATTATTCCCCACCCCCATGTAATCCTCCCCTGGTTTTTTGTGCTCCAAATGCATGATTTTGTACTTTTTCGCATTGAATCTCAGCTGCTACACTCTAGACCATTCCTCCAGTTTACCTAGGTCCCTCCTCATTTTTCCACCGCTCCGGGAGTGTTCACCCTGTTGCAGAACTTAGTGTCATCTGCAAAGAGGCACACCTTCCCTTTCAGCCTCTCTCAGTGTCACTTATGAAGACATTAAACAGGGCTGGCCCCAGAACAGATCCCTGTGGCACCCTGCTGGTCACCTTCCTTTCCTCAGATTTTTCTTTTTCTTTCTACACCCCGGGCATCCTTCAGGAGTGCCCACACGGATCTCCACCCTACTCCGCATCTCCCCAACTCCCTCCCCTGATTGACCACAGGCAGACCCAACCCCCGGTACCATCTCCAGGGCTGATTCCGCTCCCCCCTCAGTAGCTACTCCTAAGTGTGAGGGGCCTACCTGTACATTGTCGGGTCCTCCAGAGGGAGTTCATGGGCGAATCTGGGCCGGTATCTGGGATGTGGGAGGGTCCACTGGGGCCACCGTCATCTCACCGGTGCATAGGGAGCATTTTTAGTTGTTTTTGTTCCCACCCCCATGGAGCTCAGCTAGCATGGCAATGTAGCACCGTAGCTCTGCCCTCCCCCTGGCATGGGCCATGCTGCTCAGTCGGCAAACCCCAGCCACCTCCAGAGGTTGCTCCATGAGTGAGCATATCCCATCCCCTCCCCTGGGAAGAGAGGGCAGTCCTCCAGACACTCGATCCCCCCCCCGCCAACCCCCGGCGACTCCTGGCTCATTCCTGAACCAGGGTCACCGGCGTGTCACAAGGTGTGGCGTCCAGCGCCTCAACCCTCAGCACCACCGTGCCAGCTCCTTTTCTCAGATTGAGCTCCATTTACCACCACCTTCTGTCTTCTATCACTCAGCCAGTTCCTAACACAGTTTACTACCTTGTGACCCACTCCCAGGCTGCCAAGCTTATTCACAAGTCTTCTATGTGGAACAGTATCGAAGAAACATAGAAACATAGAATTTGACGGCAGATAAGGACCACTTGGCTCACCTAGTCTGCCCATTTCCCTACCTAACAGATAAGCTGCAGATCCTAGTTAACCAACTGCTTACTTCCTCTTACCCCCACTAGAACTGCCTTATGTCTGTCCCATGCATTCTTGAATTCCCCCACTGTTTTTGACTCTACGACCTCCTCAGGAAGGCTGTTCCATGTATCCACAATCCTCTCTGTGAAGAAATACTTCCTCACATTGCCTCTGAGCCGCTCCCCCCATCTTCAAATTGTGCCCTCTTGTTTTTGCACATCTCTTTTTCTGAAAGATGCTACCTTCTTGGACTTTGTTGATTCCCTTGAGGTATTTGAAAGTTTCTATCATGTCCCCCCTCTCCCTCCTTTCCTTAGGCCTTACTGAAATCCAGGTAGGCCACATCCACTGCTCCCCCACCAAATCCACTTCCCCAGTCACCCAGTCAAAGAAATCAATTAGATAAAAATGTTAATTCTAAGGCTATTTGGAAAACATTAAGTAGTTTAATGGGCAAGGGCAAGAAACCAGATAATAGTTCAATTCAGTTAAATGGGCAATTAGTCAATCAGCCAGTTAAGGTTGCAAATTGTTTAATTCACATTTTGTCAATTTGGATAGGTATAGAACCCCTGGGCAGGTTTTAAATATTGAATTGAAGGAGGAATTGGCTGAAGAAATGGCTAAATTGGAATGCACAGGTATCCCCAAAATTTGTTTTCCGGTTATTATCTACTGAGGAGACTATGTCTGGTATATTAAAGATGGATCCTAGACCAAGTATTGGGATTGACTTTAGGATTTTGAAAAAAGCTGGAACTTTAATGGCCTCAATGTTGACCAAACTTTTTAATTTTTCCCTTTGTAATAATGTGTTTCCTTCAATATGGAAATGTGGTATTGTTAGACCTATATTTAAATCTGGTAGCATGTTGACTGTTAATGATTATCGACCAATTACACTGTTGGCTCCCTAATCTAAGCTTTTAGAAAGGGTTGTCTTAGATCAGATTATGGACCATTTAGATAAATATAGGTTATGGTCTCCTTCTCAACATGGTTTTCGGTCTGGACACAATACAAAGACTGCCTTGGTGAGGTTCACAAGCCTGGTACATAGGGCCCTTGATGAGGGTAGTATAGTTACTGCTGGGTTTGTGGACCTCACCAAGGCATTTGATGTTGTGGATCATAGGAAATTATTAATGAGCTTACTTAAAGTGAATTTTTCTGATGAAGTGATATTATGGGTGGAAAATTACTTAGCTGGGAGGGTGCAGAAAACTTTGATTAATAGTGCATTATCTGATGAGGGTAAACTGATTTGTGGAGTTCCTCAGGGATCCATTTTGGGCCCCCTGTTTTCCCTTTTTATAAATTCATTGTATAAAGTATGTAATAATACTGAACTTATTTTATACGCAGATGACGCAGTTTTATTGTGTAATGGAGAATCAAGTCAAAAGGTTCAACAATGTTTGCAAAAGGACTTTAGCTTAATGCATGATTGGTTTATTAGGCATAATTTGGTTGTAAACCCCGGTAAAACAAAATGTATGTTTTTTAAAAATCCTAGGACAAATATAACTTTTGATTTGACATTGAGTGATAATTATGGTAATAAGATTGAGAGGGTTTTTGATATAAGATATTTGGGTTTGATTGTAGATTGTCATTTATCTTTCGAGTTACATATTACAAAATTGATGCGTAAAATACATCAAAGATTGGGAATGCTGTATCGATTAGTCATTTGACTTATGAAACTAGGGTAATACTGGCACATAGTTTGTTATTTTCAATAACTGATTATGGATTGATTATATATTTTTTTCTACAGATAGAATTCTTACAAAGTTTAAAGGGACAATGTCAACCCCCTTATGTCTCAAAGTGTCCCTAGTTTAAAAAACATATGATTGACAAAATTCTGTGAAGATTGCAGATGTAGCTGGTAGTTTAATTCTGACTCTTATTTTTTTTTTTTTTTAAACAAAACAGACTTCACAACATACTGGTGTTGTTACACCAAAACAGGTTTGTTTACATTCCTTGATCAACTCTAACTGGATCTTTCCTGAACTTGGGAACACCCACAAAACATTCTAGCCTCTCATGATGCAGTGGGAGTTTAGGAGGCTACTGCCTTATGAGTGACTGCTCTCTTTGGTTGTGTTTCTAATGCTCAGGAAGTTTGCAGTAAGAGCAGATCCAGGATTGTAAACAAAAAAAAGGTTGTTTATAAATATACATTGCCATGCATTTTAGTTCTGCTAAGCAAGGAGACAGACAAAACAAAGAGTTACATCAGTGAATTTTAGAGAGGATAAGCAATCATAAAATGTGGAGTTTCAACTAGAAATAATATAATAAAAAAAAGGTTGACAGTGTCCCTTTAAAACAACTTATCATAATATAATTTGATTTGTTACTAGACAGAATAAAAGGACACATCATTGTTATTTATATAGTAATCTGGGGTGTCTGTCTTTTTCAGACAGATTTAGAATGTGTGCATTAGTGTTTTTGCATAAATTGCATTTGGGATATTTACCTGGGATAATCTGAGTTATTTCCTAGATTGATTAATTCTATTTTGACAAGATCACATGCTGATTATAAATTTCAGATTCCTTTTTTTCAAACAACAATGGCACAGAATTCTCTGCAATTTTATGCTGTAAAACTATATAAGAATTTGCCTCAAAATATTACTGTGTCTATAACCCATTTCATCATTTAAAAGTGTACTTCAAAAGTTAGTTATCTGAAGCTAAATGTTGATGTTTTAATTGATTTCATATTGTATTGTATAATCTTTTTGTACTATTGTATGTATTGTGTTATGTCTTTTGTAAACTTGTTGTGAGTGGTCACCAGTGAAAATGGGCATTTTATACTCTCTGGTTATTCAGTATAAAAATAAACAAACAAATAGATTTGTTTGACATGACCTTCCCGCTGTAAATCCATGCTGTCTCTGATCCTGTGCTCCGATGGCTACAAGGTGTTCCACAATTCTTTGTTTAAGTAGTGATTCCATAACTTTCTCCGCTATTGAGGGGAGGCTGATGGGTCTATAGTTTCCAGCCTCCTCCCTACTCCCCCCTTTTTTTGTGTGTGTGAAGAGGAACTACATCTGCCCTCCTCTAGTCATCTAGAGCCACTCCTGTATCAAGTGATTAATTGAAAAGGGCTGCCAGTGGTGCTGCCAGCACCTCCTGTATGTCCCATAATAATTCTAGGGTGTATTCTATCCCTACAGTGTAATGAAAATAAAGTTTTAAACACTTTTTTTTTTTTACTAATTTACAGGTGTTACATTGCATTTTTATGATAATTTACATGTTACAGAGAAAAAAAAATCACTTACTGTAGTAACCTTGTTTCTTCCCAGTGATACTCAGATATTCATAACTTTATGCAGTAAGCCTTCTAAGTAGAACTGCCCAGAGAGATAGAATGTATGCAAATGACGGAATCTTTTGCATGAGCCACTTTTCAAATGCTGCATTCTACTAACTGCCTTAGCTGTAAAGCCTTCATATTTCCTAGAAGCCTGGAAAGACAGGCCCACGAGGACTAAATGTAACAATAATAATAACAATATTGAACATTAATAATAATAATATTAATCATGATAATTATAGTAGGAACTCCTTTAACACCCAAAAAGGCCTCCAACAGGAGGGCATAACATAATGAAAGAAGACCTCTGAATGTCAGAATCACTTGACAAGGGGGAACAACAATAGTGAACACAATCACAACATATGTGCCAGAAATGGCATTTATACCCCTGAGAGCACAGTATGCAGGAGTGCAGAGGCTAAAAGTTCTGGAAGGGGATGCAGGGTGCGAGCTATAAATACCTGAGTATCACTGGGAAGAAACAAGATTACTATGGTAAGTAATTTTTTCTTCTAATACCAGTAATACTCAGGTAATTCATAACTTTATGCAGACTACAAAGCAGTATCACTGGAGGTGGGCACAGAACTTTTGAATGGGACCTCAACCCTGTTGAGGGCTCCTTTCCAGCAATAAAAAACTGGATACAAACCAGCATGAAATGGACCTTTTGATTCTAGGTTACCCATTCCCACATTTCATAGGTCAAGGATAGCTGTTATCTGTCCTGCTCATGGATTGCAGTAACTGTCAAGTAGTAGCTAAGAGCTCTCTGACGTCCAGACTATGAAGACTCCTTTCACTTGAACCAAAGTGTTCAGTGAAAACACAAGTAAGGTAACAAGTTGGTTCAAATGGACTCAGAAACCCTTTTAGGAAGAACTTCCTGTTTGTTTTCAAGACCCTTTTGTCTCTGTGGAATGAAATGTAGTTATGTTCAATGCAGAGAGACTGGAGCTCACTGATTCCTCTGACAGAGGTCATTACCATAAGGAAAACAATTTTCCATATGACATATTCTCAAAAAACTGAAACATAGGCTCAAGGGAAAATATGAGCCTAATCATATACACATTTAGGTGCTATGCTGGCACTGGCCCCTGTGACGTGTGTGCAGATGGACTAAGCCTTTAGGGAACCTTTTGAAGACAGGGTCTGAGGACAGAGAAACAGAGAATATTCTGTCCACTGAAATGTAAGTATATGCTTTTAAGGTACTGGACTACAAGCCCAGTAAATGCAAATAGGTAAGATAGTCCGGCACAGCTGAGACACCAGCCTGTACTGTTATGGGCCAAACCCTTAAAGAGCCTTTTTGAACTAGTATCTGGAACTATTTGAAACATTTTGTCCAGCTGATATGCAAGCAGATGCTACAGTTATAGGGACCTTAAGAGTGCTGGACTGCAAGTCCAATGAATATAAATAGGAAAGATAATCAAGCACAGCTGGGACCCCAGTATGTGTTGGTACCAGTTCCTAGTTGGATACCAAACAGAAAAATCTTTTACCTTGAAGCATAGATTTTCTTAATAGAGGGCTTCCTGTAACCACTTAAAATGTCCATGACACTTTCATAAGAACACAGAACCCACATATTATAGGCATCAGAGGCCATGCCTCTAGCCTGAATGACCTGAGGCTTGGGTACAGGAGCCTCCCTTGGTTGGAGGTTAGCAGATCAGATTGTGCCTCAGAGGAAGGTGTATTGGATCAGAACCAGACATGGAGAGTAGCATAGAGTACCATGGCTGCCAGGCCCAGTCTGGTGCTATCAAGATCATTGATGCTGACTGGGACCTGAGCTTAAGAAATACTCTGTACACCAGAGTGAAGGAGGAAAAGCATGTAGGTCCTTCCCTGACTAATCCAGAGCATCCAGAGGAATCGTTCCCATATCTGGTGGTCTGCCAAACTACTATGGCAAGTGGTGATTCTGGTGGGACACAAACAAGTTTACCTCTGGGGTGTCCCACCACCTAAAGACTACTTGCACCACCTGACTGTCAAAGGCCCATTCGTGATGGGATTAGTTGATTTGAGTTAGGGTATCTGCCAAGGTGTGGTGTCCTTGCCTGGCAGAAGAATAGCCTGCAGGGAGCCCCCATGAAGCATCCTAGACTGACTCCATATTAGCATGAGTCCTGTGCAGGGAGGGTTTGACCTTATCCATCTCTGCTTATTTGTATAGTACATTGTGGTGGTAATGTCTGTTCTGACCTAAACCACCTTCCCTGAACTACTTATGGGAAAGCCTTTAGTGCCAGTAACACTAATCTTGGCTCCAGCCGGTTTCTGCAGGAGTGACTTTGCACTTGGATGGTGTGAACCTCCAGGTGGGAACCCCACTCTAGTAGAGATGCATCTGTTGGCAGAAACAACTGTTAGGAACTCTTGCTGAAAAAAGGGGCCCCTTTCCTCAGGTTGGTTGTTTCTTTCCACCCTTGGAGGGCCTGTAACAATGTTTTCTGTTACTAGAATTAGTTTTGAAAGCGGGTCCTTTCTCCCAGTGAGCCCTAAGGTGAAACTGAATGTCCCTCATCTATAACCTGGATTCAAGGACTATGCCAGTGGCAGGCGCCATGTGGCCAGTAGCTGAAGAAACTGTCATTCAGCTTTTGGTTTGTTCATGCTGAATGAGCCCACTATCAGTGGAATACCTCTTGCACTGCCAAGAGGCAGGTATGCCCTGCCTTGCAGGGTATCTAGCTGTGCTCCTATGAACTGTAGTGCCTAAATAGGCTGAAGGACAGAACTTCTTTAGCTTTGTCAGGAACCCTATAGACTCTAGGAGCCCCTGGGTGAGTTGCAGATGCTCCCACTTGCTGGGTTTATTTTACAACCCCCAGCCAACCACCTAGGTATGGGAAAACTGTGACACCTTTTCTTTGAAGGTGTACCACAACCCCTGCCAAGCACTTTGTGTACAATCTTGGAGAGTGACCTGATGGGAGTATGAACTCAAGGTACTTTCTGTGAGACTCCCTTATGGGGATGTGGAAATAATCACCTTTTAAGTCCAGTGATGCTAACCATTCCCTTGTTTGGAGTGTTAGCATACTCAGTGACAAAGTTATCATTTTGAACTTTGGCCTTGTTAAGCCCTGTTTAGTACCCTGAAGTCTAACATAGGCCTGCACTCCCCATTTTCTTTGTGGTACCTTTTGCTGTACTAGGACAGGCTCCACTGTTTGTCAGTAACAGGTTTTGAACCTTACATCTGTAAATGGTTTTAATTTTTTTTTCGTTTGTACTGTTGGAAGGGATTTGAACTCTGAGACAATCCCTAACTCACTGTGGTGCCTGAAGTACCCCTGCTGTGGATACTGCTGATGCTGAGGCACAACCCTGACCTGATAAAAGAAAGGCTTTGTGTGAAATGATCTGCCTCTGCCTCCCCTTCCATAAGTTTTATTGGACAGGGAAGCTTTCTTTTGCAGAATTGCTACTTTAGGTGGTTTTGTATACATCCACCATTTTCATGTAAGCCTTTATCTTTCCTCCATGAAGGAATTACCCTCAACTGGGAAATACATAGCCTTGGTTTGGGTATCCTGAGTGAGGTTTGTAGCTCTCATGCAGGCAAACCTCCTTTGAACCACTGTAACTGCCATCCATCTGGCAGCAATGTCATAAAGTCAGCAGCAGACATATGACTAGTATTTGGCTGCTCCCAAACCAGACTTCACTGTTTCAGCTAGATTATCTGACAGGGGAGTCTGAGCCTTGACTGCCATGGCAAGGACAGACTGCCATAGTGACCTTTGGTATTGAGCATCAGAGGCTTGAAAGCCGTATTGTCAATTTTTCTGGAATCCTTGTTAGGAGGATGGGATGCCTGGGGTATTTTTGCCTTGTCACAGGCACTTGTACTACTACTTGGTGGACAGGGTGGGAGAATAAACATTCAGCTCCCTCCCCGCACAAAACAAAGTAGCAAAACAGTAACACAGCACTGGTAGTATGTCAATAGAAATTACAATAAATACAAATGCAAAAATGTGTGTACAGAGACTAGAGTGCCATGCAGTTCAATAAAGAACACCTTACAAAATGAATATGCAGCAATGGCAGAAGTAGCTGGTGAATAAAAACAATATTGTCAAAAAGGCAGATGACTTACATGGCAATTTAAATTGTTTTAACTCCTAGTGGGTGGAGAAACTGAAGTGGTGTGGAGTAAGGATAAAGTATGCAATTAAAGACCATGTAAACTGTTAAATAAGGGGAGTGGAGGAGGAGGTGGTGAGATTATATGTCCTAACAAACCAACAAAAAAAGGGGAAGATATTAACAATTTTACCTGGAGGGTGCTTCTGTTAAATGCCAGAAACTGAAGGAATAAAATTCATGTTCTACAATATATCCTACATACAGAATATATAATTCTGTGTGCTGTGACAAACATGGTGGGAGAAAAATGACTGGGAAGTTAAGGTGGCAGGCTATCAAGTGTTTCTCAAGAAAAGACAAAATAAAAAAGGAGGCGGAGTAGCTTTATTGATAAAAGAAGGTATAGATGCTAGACAAATCCAATATGACAGTATGGGATCTGAGGAACAACTATGGATAAATATAATTCCAGCAGTAAATAAAAAGATCACAGTTGGACTCTGCTATAGCTTTCCATCCCTGACAATCGAAGAAACACAGACATTTCTAAATATTATAAAGAACAGGATAATAGTAGTAAACTGATAGTATTAGGTGACTTTAATTTCCCGGAATCAATTAGGTGCAGTAATAAACCCACAACAAACATGGAAGCACAATTTTTAGATATGGGTGAACTGTGTCTTGTAAATTGTATAAAAAGTAATACAAGAGGGGACAGAATCCTGGACTTGATACTGAGTAATGTAGATGAGGAAGTCAGGGACTTAGTTTAGTTTATTTTAGCCGTTGGTAACTGGGTAAGGCCCATTAGGCACAAATGCCTGTTTTCAGGGGCAACCTGGGAGCACTGGGTGGTTAAGTGACTTGTTCAGAGTCACACAGTATGTAAGTGGAGGTTGTGAGAATCAAACCCTGGTCTGGTCTGCTGGATGTACCAAGCTCTTTCACAACTCGTTACTCTAACCTCTAGGCTATAGTGACCATAATATGGTCTAGTTTGAGCTCACCTTATCAAGAAGCAAGCAGGGAGGGGTAACAACTACAAAAATGTCTAAATAAAACAAATTATAATGATATTAGGAAATATCTACAAGGGTGGGATTGGGAAGGAGACTTTGAGGGAAGCTCATTGCAAGAAAAATGGGACAAATTTAAAAATAAAATGACCACCTGTATAAATCGTTGCATACCAACAGCAAAGAAATATAATAACAAAGGGACGTATACCAGTTTGGCTAAACAAGAGAATTAAAAGATATATCAAACTTAAAAAAAGAGCTTATAATATGGCCAAAATAAGGGCAACTCAGGAAGCATGGGGGGATTATAAAATTAAAGGGGAACTGTCATCAGTAGGGTTTCTTAATGTCTGAAAGACCATAAACAGCTAATTTGAGTGAGCCATTGTGTTCATCTGGAGTTTTTGCAGTCCAGAGTTATTCATATGTAAATCAGCCTGTAATTAAAGGCTGGGGCATCCATATGTTTTAGGCTCCTGACAGGAAACGATGTCGCCGAGAATCTTGGCTCTCAATTGACTATAGGTTAAATAGCAAATTGTCTGTTTATTAAGTGTGTTTTAAGGTGTTATTACAACATTTTCTACATTTAAAATACTTGTTTTGTATGTGCATTGAAACTAGTGAGTTATCACCTTTACATTTCAAACTGTTATTAAAAATAATCCATCTTTAGGATTGCTTTAACCTCTAGGTTATACTGCCAGCTGATCATTAAAAACTACACTTCTCACGGCTGGCTTCTGTGTGCCAACGAGTATTGGCGCCCCATACTATATCAGGATTTCTAAACCCTGTCTGTGTTCATGTCAGTACAGATGTCTGGGGCTGCCACAACACCAACTTTGGTCTTTTTCCATTCCCTCTTACAGCCATTTCTCTTACAATTTTGGGTGTGAACTCAGGTCTACAAGATGCAAATGTGGCTATGTACCTACTGGCCCGGCATCATGGGGCCAGCCTTGAAATGTGAAGTTTCTGATTAACAGCTGGCAGTATATCCTAGAGGTTAAAACAGAGAGCTGGGAACAACCTTGATTCATCCAGCAGAATGGATTTTGATTCCATCATGCTGTACTTGTATATTGCGTGAGCAGAGCAATTCCTGTGCTCCCAAAACACACCCAGAAACGAGCTGTAGTGTGTGCCTTTTGTGGACAAAGACAGTAAAAACAATCTGAGCATGTGTTATGATTCTGAAAATATTATGCTCTTTCTATTCAGATTTGACTTCAAAAGAAAAAATAGGACACCATTACTTGTCCATCTATGTGTTTTTGCGATTAATAAACAACACAGTTACAACATGCATAACCTGAAATGCATTATTAAAAGAATATTTTACTTCTTTTGATTAAATTAAAAGTATAACAGTTTCTTACTGAAATACTATAACTGAAAAGGACCTAGGAATAACAGTTACATATCAGTTAACTCAGGGAGAACATTGCAGAAAGGTTGCCCAAATGCGTAATTATGTAATATCAATCAAACAATCTTACATATCTAGGAATGAGAATTGTGTTATCCCCTTGTATAAATCATATGTGTGTCCGCATACTGATTATGCAGCATCCTTCTGGGCCTCATGTATCTGTAAAGATAAAAAACGTATTGAAAGTATGCATAGGAGAATAACTAAACTAATTTCACAGGTCAAAAATCTCCCATATAATGAGAGGTTAAAAAATCTTGGCCTCTATGATTTACAGTTAGAGGGACAGAGGTGACCTATTGATGCTTTACAACATACTATAGGACCCTAATCTTGTGAAAGAATGCAATATTGTAATGGCTAACAAACCAATAAACTTAAGATGTCATAATAAACAAATATGTATACCTAGAGCAACTACCAACAAGCACGAATACTACTTTAGAGTGAGGGCCTCAACACTCTGGAATAATCTACCTCAGTATATTGTGGCATTTTGGTTACTTGGTCTGCCACTAAAAGGACCCCTTACCTTCTCTGTGGTCTGCTAGACCCTTCGGTTGCTGCTGGTGAAGACCCCATCTGGACCGTGTGAATAACTAGATGGATGCATAAAGTAATAATAAGGCAGGTTTATTCTGTGCTGCAGATGTTCTTCTCATGAGGACAAGCCCAAGACTGACAAATTATCTGACCATTAGGCATACATGGCACTGTCAGGCAGTGCAGCAATTAGCTGCATGCAAGTTCTAAGTGCTCTTAAAGGGGCAGCAGCTTAACATTAAGCCCCATGCTTAATGTGTGCTTCACAATATGGTAGCTATAGCTAGTGTGAATTAATTTAAAATTAGGCTGGGCAAACTATTACTAGGGTTAGAATAACATATGCCCCACAAGTGTGGGGAAGGTGGTCTTGATGGGCTGTAGGCCTACTTCCACCTAAAATGACTGAGTAATACCATGGATGGAATGGGATTTTCTACTGTAAAGGAAAAAAAAAATCTGGTTGATCCTGCTACCCATACCCTTCGAGCATGTCTTACGCTCCTCAGCTATACCGACGGACCGTGGCTTTCCAGAATGCCATTCCCACTGTAATATTAAAAAAGAAAGAAAAAAAAACAAAGGGAGAGATGGGGTTTGTGTGTGTGTGTGTGTGTGTGTGTGTGTGTGTGTGTGTGTGTGTGTATGTATGTGTGCGCGCACATGCGCATGTGGTGTGTGTGTGTGTGTGCGTGCAGTGTGTATCTCTGACAGATGTGCTGCACTAACTGAACTGTGCTGAAAGGGAAAAAATTATCACCATTAATTAAATAAAATAATATGTGGGTGGGTGGGTATAAAGAACAGAATTTTGCGCACACCCTTGGTGTGGGATGCTTTTATAAACCACTCGGACTTTGCCATCGAGGTTAATGTAGCATCCCACACCTTGGGTGTATGTAAAATTTTGGTTACACACACCCATATATTATTCTATATTTTAATAATGCAGTTCAGATTATGCTTTTTTAAACAATGTTGTCCATCCATGTGTTTTTGCAAATTATAAACAATTAATGGTCTTATTTTTTCTTTTCAAGTTAAATCTGGATAGAAAGAGCATAATATTTTCAGAATCATAATGCATGCTCATATTGTTTTTACTGTCTTTGTCCACAAAAGGCACACAGCTACAGCTTGTTTCTGGGTGTGTTTTGGGAGCACAAGGAAGTTAAATGACTCACCCTGGTCACACAGTATATAAGTAGAGCATGCTGGAATCAAACCCCATTCTGCTGGATGAATGAAGCTTGTTCGCAGCTCTTTGCTTTAACCTCTAGGTTATACTGCCAGCTGTTAATCAAAAACTACACATTTCAAGTCTTGCCCCATGATGCCAGGCCAGTAGGTACATAGTGACATTTGGGTATTGTAAACCTGAGTTCATACCCAAAATTGTAAAAGAGGGGATGAAATAAGACAGAAGTCAGTGCTGTGGCAGCCCCAGATATCTGCACTGACATGAACACAGCCAGGGTTTAGAAATCCTGATACAGTATGGGGCCCCAATACCTGTTGGCACCACAGAGCCAGCCTTAAGATGTGTAGTTTTTAATGATCAGCTGGCAGTATAGCCTAGAGTTTAAAGCATTCCTAAAGATGGATTATTTTTACTAACAGTTTGAAATGTAAGGATGATAACTCACTAGTTTTAATGCACATACAAAATTATTATAAATGTAGAAAGTGTTGTAATAACACCTTAAAAAATACTTAATAAAACAGACTATTTCCTATTTATCCTACAGTCAATGAAGTGCCAAGCTCCTCTGTGAAATCATTTCCTGTCAGGAGCCTAAATGATATAGCTGCCCCCAGCCCTTAATTACAGACTGATTTACATATAAATAACTCTGGACTGCAAAGACTCATAGATAAACATAATGGCTCACTCAAATTAGCTTTTTACAAAATCACACATGCCCCCACAATGCAAAGCATCATGGGCTGCATATACAAATCACCACAGAATGTTATGCTGGTCCAACTTTAAGCAGAATTGCATGGTGCCAAAAGGCCACTCACACAGTTTGCAAAGAGTGCTAACAGAGACATAGACACGTGTTTCGTCCTACCAGGACTCATCAGTATGCCTCGTCTGTTTGACGCCCCATTAGAATGGACCAGCTACCCTTAAGGCAGTGTACCTTGGATATATTGTAGTGAACCCACTAAAATAAAAACTCCATTTTTTACTTGTTAGCGAGATTGTTTGTGCTCTAATTGAGTTTTTACAAGTATTTTTATTTATGGAACTGGGAAAAATTCTCATCTGACTCCCAAAATATGGGCCGGTCCTGTTAAAGTAAGAGTCACCAATTGCTTGTATTGTACAGAAGTACACAATTATTTGACATTTGTATCGTTATGAGTTGTAGACATCTGCAGAGATATAGAAATGCCTTGTACAGTGGAAATAGCCAGATAATCTATGTATACATCTCATAATCAGGTATGAATTATTCACAGTAGCACTTAATGCAATGCACACCATTAAATGCATGGATAGAGTACCTTGGTATGGTAAATAAAGAAATGATGTGTTTTTTTGTTGCTTTTAAAACCATTCATATTTCTAAGTATGGTTAACTATGTACATTCAATTGAGCTCATATAATCTGCATTTGCACAAGTCTGAGTCTATTTTGGTACAGTTTGTCATATTCAGTGTTGAGAATTCAAGAACAGTAAGATAATCCTGCACAGTATATACATATTTGTATAATTTTTCCATTTTCTTTTTAAACAAATAATATATGAACGTCATGTGTTATATACATGTTATTTGAAGCTCAGCATTATACATATGTACAAGTCTGAGTGCATTTTTGTTAGAGTTTGTCATATTCAGTATCGAGTGCAAGTACTGTGACAGAAAATTCTATCAGGTTGTTTTCAACATCAGTTTAGTGTACAGATGATACCACAATGGGGTAGTCATGTTGTTAACATCGGTGTATAACCGTTATTTGTTGTCACATAACTTTATTAACTGATACTGAGTGTTATCCAGAGCCCTCAAGTCGCTTGATTTGATTGAAGTCACGTAGTAACATACAGAAGGTCAAGAATGTAGACAACAACAGGAAAGTGAACGAGAACTTAACCTGATGTATTGCGAGCTGCAGAGTTCTCAACACAATATGTGGAAACAGTAGTTGCATCTCTGATAAGCTTTTAAATAAGTAAGGAGTTTGTTTGCCGTGTAACGTTGTACTGTGAAACAACTGAATATACGCAGTAATATGCGCTGAAACATTGAGTGTTATAAGGCATCTAAAATATATTACTAATTATGTCTATTGAACAGTTCAGTACCCTCAAGTTACGTGAACAGTAACAATGGTTTTTGTAGTGAGTATATCAAATTGTAATGAATATTACACAATGTTTGTGAAATTGCATTGCAATGAATTATGGGAAAAGTGTTGTTTTATCCAATGTGAGGACAGAGTGTAATAAATAAGTAATTAAAATTACAGGTAGCTGCATTGTTGTACTGTTGTGGTATTTTCTGGTGCAGAGAAATCAGAATAATTAACATGGCTGTGTGATTTTTGTAACATCTAGAACACATAGGTCACCATGGGGTTTTGATAATCAGTAGTTTTTGATGAAGGTAATTTGTTGTATTAAAGGAAAATACATGTACATTGGTAAACACTATATCTGATGGAATATGCATGTATGTTATTGTTGCAGATATACTGGTTTAGTGAATGCTGTGATCAGATAGCATCCTCTTCCATGCGTTATGCAGCGTTGTTGCATGGAGAATATGACTTATGCATCCTTCAGATTCCTTGGGAGTCTTCTCCAGACATACTGTATTATACTCTGCACCCATCCCTTTCGAACCTTCGCGTGGCTGAGTGGCCAGAGTTAATGGATAGGCTGTGATGAAGATTATTGGCTGGTGTCAAATTGAGTTCCTGAGAGCATAGTCGCCACAGAATGAAATTGGTGTTGTGACTTTCATGCCTTGAAGTTAAAGCATTGTAATACAATAATTTGTATGAACTGAATATGTAACTCTCAGAGAGCAAACACAAGAGCGACCACATCTTCTGCAATAGCCAAGTTTCTTGAATTTGCAATATCTGTAGAACTTCAGTTCTGTTCAGGACATAGACAGACAGCCAGAACATATCCGAGTTGTTTGTGATTTGTGGTGCATGACAAACATGTATTTGGACACATAGTCAACTTTAGTGTTGACTAGATCAATGCTATCATCTGCTAAACTGTTTATCATTCTATCATGCACTCGTGACATCTTGCATTGTCAGCAAACATTGATTGTCTGTATGTTCAAGAGTTAGCCAGAGAGTGTCAAGCTTTGTAAACTGGGAACGGTCTTGAGTTAACCTGACTACTTTAATGCCCGACAGAGGTTTAGACTGACTTGAGTTTAACATATTAGCAAACTCAGGGATGGAGAAGTGCTGTATATTGCGTTGTATAGCAGTCACTCTGTGTTGTTGTCAAATATTGGTGTGTTGACTCAATACATTTTTTTCCGGTGGAGATGTGAGTTGTTTATGCAGAGAGGTTTTAATGGAGTGTTGAGTGTGACTGTGAGTTTTTGTGTTTTCTTTTTTGTGTCCTTAATCCATTGTGATAGTTGTACTGACGCACTCTGGGAACTGGTATCAAAGAACATTTGGTTGGTACAATATAATGCAATCTGTTGTACTCAATTATGCATTTTGTGTCGCACGATTTTATTTGCCAGATTCACTTAGGTGTACTCCAGACAATTGTCTTACACGAGACAAGGCAACATAAGACATCCCATCCTTGAATATACCAGTGCCTATATTCAATGGCACTATCAGGCTGAGGGCTGAGATCTTATGTATGGATACTGCATAAGCAGCATCAGTGGAAATTGTTTCCTTGTCATATGTTTTCACAAGCTCAAACTTGACTGTTACTCTGTCTATTGGGCAAGGAGTTTCACAGTTGTCAAACTTTACCACACAGTCACAGCTGTGTTTGCATATTGTGTTGGAACTCATGGATATACCCTGGCTCTTCACAAGACCTCGTTCAACATCAGTGTTTCTGTGAAGCATGATACGCATTTCTCAGTGGTAGCACAGCTTCAAGCCAGTTGCCGTGACACATCGCTTGTGAGCTTTCTGAGATATCAACCATTTTGATACCACATTATGACAGATTTCAGAGACTAAACCGATACCTGATTGCATAAAAGTTCCTTTACTTAATCTAACATAGTTCAGTGTAAACCGTGTGGTGTGCTTGTGTACTACACTGTACTTTTGCTAAATCTCAGCTAAATCAACTGTTTGGAACACGCATAACGTTGGGGCCATTTAAATCAGCTAAATTATAATTGTGTAGCTGGGGAGTTCTCGATGCAGCTAAAGGGGTCAGGTGACCTCATTCATACTTCAGGTTTCGGGATATAGGCTGAGCGTTTGTGGTTTTACAAATCTCTGACCATCTGTGGGACACCTTAGTGGTGTGAGAGATTGGCAGAGACTAAACCCTTTTCGTATTGCATAAAATTCCTTTACTTAATTGCTGCGCTTAGTTCAGTGTAAACCGGGTGTGTTGTGTACTATGCTGTACTTTGCTTTTGAATTCAGCTAAATCATTGTTTGGAACAACGATAACATTGCTATTTCTAAATCAGCTAATTATAATTGTGTAGTTGGGGAGCCTCACGCATCGCTAGTGTCAGACCATTCATACTCGGTGGTCTATAGGTTGTTCTTTAGGAGCGAGCACTGGTGGCGCCGGCTTAAGACGCGCACAAAGACATCGTGTTATGCATGTTAAGCAGGAAGCAGGGTAGTGGGAATGGTAAGCATTGAATCCTTTACACGGTTGCACTGCAGTTGTGGCCTAGTGTATTTACCTTGACATCGTTCCTTATATGTTTGCTCACTTGGTACATAGAAATGTTAAGTATTATCAAAACTTTGAGGGGGGATATTGTGTCAAATGCTCCTGTTGCCTGATGATAGCTGATGTTAGTTCCTTACAGACAGATATTGCAAATGCACCAATGTACAATATGACTCTGTTTATGGAATTGGAAGGTTTTAAATAGAGTTAGGAGTCTTGAATTTATACAACATATCTGTGTCCCAAATGGTGTGAAAATTGTTTAATTGGGTTTGAACACCCCAAATAACGCTTCGGGAACTGTCTTTTTTAACACTGACAGCTCCTTCTGCCTTGATAATAGCTCAAATAAAGAGGTTGCATTTGGGGAAATAATTTTATATTAATGAAATTACCAATGGTAAATCTTCAACCATTGGGGTGGTAGTAAAGTGAGATTCTGAGGAGATACTGGTCTTGTAAATGATGAGGGTTGGTATGAGGTTCAAACCAGAGCTTGCTAAGAAAGGAAAAGCTGAAGTTTTCACTTTCTTCTTAAATAGTTTTGATCCTCTAGTTTATGTGATCAGGATGGAACAAATTATGCTCTTTAGATTGATATGATTAATGTCCATCATGACCTACTAGCGTACAGAAGGAAAGATTGAAATAAATCAAACAACTACTGAGTTTATGAGTCCGGTTGTAATAGTTTGTTAATGATCAATTGGTAGAAGTTGTTAGATAGATGAGGTTGAAAATTCCACTAAGTTATCTCTTCAAAATTTAAGGTAATTCCTATTTAAAGGGTTTGAAACTGATGAAAAACAATTGTTTTACATTTTGGGGGACCATTACCGTTATACGTCGTTATTCACTAGGCAATAAATTCAAATCATCAGCTGTAGTTACAGTGGTGGTTTAATAAAGGATAGCAGAAATGTTACCTGGTATTTTAACAAAACGATGATCAAAACACTTGTATTTTCATGCTGGTACGAATACAACATAAATAACTACATGATATGATAAATGAGTTATTGATGCAGGTCTATAATGAAGAGCCTTAACGCTGTAAATTATTATTTCAGAGATTTCATCATACCACGTAGTATCTACAAGATTAAAAAATAAAATATTTTAATATTGTCTGAGGTGGTGTTGGAAAAATAGATGTTTACAGACATGGGAAATTTTCAGCAACACCATTTGTTTTGTTTCGATGGTTTGCACCTGATTAGTGTCAGGCTCAAAATTGTTGGGGAATATATTTACCAGATAATCAATGTGGTACTAAATGAACGCAAAAATGGTAGCTGAGGGCTAATGGAATCAGCTAATTATTGTCAACTAGTTCAATTCCGACTACCAAATTAGAGTAGAATAGTACTTAGTAATAAAAATCAGACCCCAAAAGTCTTGTTGACTAATGCCAGAAGTTCTCCATTAAAAAGACAAACTTGAGTTAGCTATTGATTAATAATAAAGTTGATATTGTTGGAATCTTGAAACATGGTGGATGATCTCAATATGGAATTATTCTATTCTGGTTATAACCTAATTCATAAGGATAGAAACCATAAAAGAGGGGTGGGTGGCAATCTATTTAAATAAGACAATAATGTTTAGAGAACTCACTCCAACACTTCTCATGATAAAATGAAATACTTTGGGTGGAAATCCAGACTACTTCCTAATAAAATCTTTGGTTGGTATATGTTATAGGCCCCTAATATTATCCAGTGCGATCATTCATCCCTATTAAAAGGACATTGCAAAATAATTTAAATTATAAGGACGCATTGTTACTATGGACTTAATGTCCCAGGAATTGACTGAATGAATACAGCAACATCCCTCAGGAATATGAATTGTTGAATTTTGTATTGAAATGGTTTACAATAAATAGTGGATAAATATTCCACACGGGTAAAAACATATTAGATCTTTGTATTTACAAACATTCCTGAAAACATCACTGATGTAGAGGTGGATCCACTGTTTAACAGTGATCATAGTATTATTATTTTATATTACATACATGAACAATTTAAGCAAAATTAGGGTTAAATGGTTTTGATTTTAAGTAAAGCTAACTTTAGCTATTAATGAAGATTTACAAATACTCTGCATTAGACTTTACACTGTTCCTGCTAATCCACCTATGGAATAACTTAAAATCAGAATCCTTGAATTGACTGATAAACATATTCCCAAACGTACTTATATAATACAATAAAGGAAGTCGTCATGTGGTATACCTTTAAGGTACGTAAAGTAATATTAGCAAAAAGAGAGCATATAGAATCATGAAAGAGAACTCAAATAACTATAATAAAGCTAAATATGATGAGGCACTAAAATTATGTAAACTTACCATAAATAGAGAAAAGGAATATTGAATTGTGATTAGCCTCATATTAGATGGAGGGAAATTTTTTTTCCTTACATGTGTCAATACAAAGAAGGACTCAGAGTACTGGTCCAATTAAAACCTGCAACAACATATTGAGCAACCCTATTGATATGAAGTTAACGAGTTTAATATTTTTTGTTCAGTATCTTGATAAAGATATTAATCCTTTACAGGATCTGGTTTGAACCTCATTGATGAAATTAAAATAAGGGATCAAATATGTTGCAAACCAAACCAGATTAAAATTAATACTCACCTGGATCGACTTATTGCACCAGGGTGTTAAAGGCGATAGATGGTGGTTGGTTGAACCACTATTTTAAGTTCTGTACACAGATCTTTACTTACAGGAGAGGTTCCAGCTGACTGGAAGCAAGCCATAGTTGTTCTATTTTTAAAAAGGGAGATCGTGGTAGCATGACAAACTATCGACCAAGTAAGTTTGACCTGCATCCTGGTAAAATTATGGAATCCATTGTATAGGATATATTTATATCTGATTTAAAACGAAAGGGTTTTGTTGATAGTACATAACACGAGTTGAAGTCATAAGATCATGCTCATGGCCAATCTTTTGTTTCTATGAGAAAATTTATAAACCTCAGAAGATAAAAAGCAGTAGATATTATTTTCTTGATCTTTGTAAAGCCTTTGACAAGGTTCCTGCATGTAACTTTATTAAAAAAATGAGTGATCTTTAAGATAAATGGATTTACTGGTAAATTGGGTCCAGGAATGGCTTATGAATAGGAACAATCTGTAAGGATTAGAGGTTGTTATCTCTGACAAGGGTAGGGTTACTAGTGGATCCCACAGGGCTCAGTTTTTTGGGGTCTGCTCTATTTTCAGTTTTTATCTGATTTAAATAAGGATATTGTGGATTATCCAGTTAAGTTTGCCGATGACACTAAGATTGCATTAGATCATTAGTGTAATGACGACACTTGATCTTTGTAGAGATCTCTTAAAATGGAATCATGGGCAGTCACAAATGGCATGTGCTTTAATCTGGAAAAGAGTGTGTGGTGCACTTGGACAACAATAATCAGTGTTTTAATTATTGTTTAAATAATCATCATTACAGTCTGTGGAATAGAAAATGACTTAGGTGTTTTGATATCAAAGGATTTAACATTTAGCAAATCATTGCACTGAATTAGTTAAAAGTCTAATAAACTCATTGGTTGCATTAGACGCTCAATTACCTCCAGAGATAGAATTGTATAATTCCCTTTATATAGGCCTGTGTAAGACCTATTTTGGATTATTGCCTCCTGTGGAGCCTTTTACGTGGTGATGTTAGGAGAGTGGAGGGGGTCCAGAGTGAGGGTTACTAAGTTGGTTCAGGGCCTTCATACGGTAGATTATGATAGTAGACTTGTATTCACAAATCTTTATTCCTTGAGCTTAGGAGGAAAAGAGGGAGATCTCTTACTAATGTTTAAAATTATAAGGACCCAATGTTGTTTCTGCAGACTAGGGCTTTATTAGATATCAAAGGGCTTTTTCCTTAAGAAGCTATAGCTACCAATTAGACTTACATATCCTAAAACTCAGTTAAGAGGGAACTTTTACTCAACGAATTATTTTCGTCTTGGAATTCTCTACCTAAAGATATTGTTGAAGTTGATTCTTACAATTTATTTAAACTTAAGCTTGATAAGTTTTTGTTAAATGTTGGACATGGGGATTAATGCCTGCTGCAGCAGATGTATATTCATGGGCTTTGGCCTTCTGTACATCTATATGTTCCTAGTATGACTCCTAGTATAAGGTGACACCATCTATGGTATCTATGCATGGGAGAGTGACAATAGGTTGCTGTTCTCTCTGCATCATGATTTCATTGAACTCTGCACACTGCTTAAATCTTGGGAATAGACATACAACATGTACCCCAGATTTCTGTACATGTGCAAAGATATCACATGGATTCTGAGTAGGAGCATCATTTCTCTGTGATCATGCGCCTGTCTATATTTCAACGCAGGGTGATGAAGCACCAAAATGCAACCTCATCAAGTAATGTTTTAGGAAGACATGTCACCTTACTGTCTCATATTCTGTGAGAGTTCAACATGTGAGAAGAACTCCCACAGATTGACTTCACCTATGCATCCAATTGTTTTCTTGCTCTTCAATGGAAAAGACTACAGAAAACATAGTTTTACATTTATGAGACAGCTGAAGGAGATTTCCAGATCAAGAATGTTCTTACCACCAAATGGTATGTCATCATTGGTCCCTAGTATCTCCTGTAGATCTAGGTGAACATATGTGAGGAGAACATTTGAAACCATGCTGATCTCATCTATTATCAGCAACACATATTGTCAAACATTGACCTCAGTTCAGAGGCAACGTCAATGACAATTTTTCTGTAATCACCACTCTTCCCATGCTCAACTGGCAACATGAATAACCTATGAAGTGTGATACCACCTATGTTATAAGCTGCCAATCCTGTAGGAGCAGCAACACAACAGATGTTGTTGCATTACAGCACACGCACACCCTTTTGCTTTATAGCTTTGATCAAAAAATTTTCCAGTTACAGCAGCACTACTAACAAACATCCTGATTGGTGTCTGTTCCTCACAAAGACACTGCTTGGTACTGTGCTGAATAACATGTTTCACAGCATGTATCACAGAGTGATACACGACTCTTTGGTGTGAGTTCAACTTGTCAACAATTGCTGTAGCTGACTCTGAGAACTGCATGCTTTGTTGCATTGTGCCCTCTACCTCTGACATTAGTACATCTGGGTCATTAGGAGGAAGAGGAGCACCAAGAGTCCCTTCTCCTTCAAAATCAACCATTTCCTGTGATGTTACTGGTGTGTCATCATCCATAATTTTCTTTGTGTTCTCTAGCTGATTTTTTTTCCATTTCAAATCTGTCCATGTAAGTCTTAGAGACATGACTCTGAAAGGTATGATATGTTTCCATGAACTGTTGTTCATATGTGTCAGATAATCATTTCAATTCAGATTCTGATCTCTAAGGCTTGAACAGAAACAATAGAGCAAATTAATAATGTTCTTTGCTTTCTGTTGTGTTCAAGGTGAGTTTACAGTGGTCAATTAGCCATGGTTTGCGCTTTCTGACAAGTGAGCCATCAAACCCAGTGACTTTATATATGCCATTTTCTGGGTCAGAAGAAACACCCCACTTGTAATCATACCATTGAGCAACTTCAAAGAGACACAGATTGTCCATAGCACTGTGGCGCTGTAGATAGTAGTTGTCAATTAAGTTGCTTTTGAGAATATTTGTGGATGTTGGTCTTGTAGCAGCCAGATCCTCAATCTCTTTATGGCTTTTAAGGATGTGATGCCTGTTCTGCTTGCAGTTCACGTTCAAGAAATGAATGGAGTCTGACTTGCCATAGAGACATACACCTGTAAGTCAGTGACTTGCTTCATAGGCTCCACACTCACGGTGTGACAGAGTCTTAAGTCCCAGTGACCAAAACCTGGAAGACATTGACTTATCACAGTTAGACAACTCTTCCCACATTTCTTGCAAGTTTGTTTGCTCGTGCTTAGTGATGTATGATGTAACATATCTTACGAGAGCCATTGAGTTGTCAGCAACAAACGAACATCAATGTCTGCCTGCCACATCAACAGAAGAGAAGGACTATAGTCATTGATATAGACTTCTGATTCTGTGCGATGTAGTTCATAGACATGCTTTGTTGACTTTGCTTTCAGGTGGTGTCACATGGCTGAAAATACATCATTCAGAGAAGCAGCTAGGCAAGCACACCTTGGGAAGCCAAAACGGCATCAAGTGTACCACTGACCTTTGTTCTTTACTTTCCTACGACAGTATTTGCCACACTGGTGTCATTAGAATTTCTGAACCAGTTCCCAAAGTGTTGCACTGTCATACCTGTCTGGTATCTGACATGTGAAATACTTCAATATGAAGCTTATAATGTCAGTTGTCTCATCATCTCCAATATGTGGGGCATCTTTTATCCACAGCAACATATGTATGTGTGGAGCTCCACGAGCTTGGTACTCAACCCTCTAGAAGTAGTGCTCGACAATGCCAAGAGGAGGATTTGTCTTAGACAGTATGAACTTCAAAAGACTGTGGAACCGGTGGTGGAAGTAATGCGAAACTGTTACTGGATCAAGTGAACATAGTTCGTTGAGAGTCATAGTTTGTATGTTCTTAATGTCAGAGTTTGCCCATCTGAGAAGATCAAGCAGATCATCCCAATAATAATCAACACAACTCAGCATTATAAACCATGTTGCTGGTCCAAACTCTCTCAGCATTCACATTACCTCAGAGTGTCATCTGTACCAATATTCCTTAGTACCACGCATGTTAGACAAAATGGAAGAAAGACTGACTTGCAGTGTTTCATCTTTGGTCTGCAACTTCTGTAGTAACTGTGCAGCTGTCATATTGTTGAATTCTGTACCAAGTCTCAATGTATGAGCAATACTAGCAGATAGGACACTAAGTTCACTTTCCCAAAGAAGGTGGAACAGGCATGCAATGTTTCTCCGAAACTTGCCATCCTTATGTAGTACTCGTGAGGCCCTATACTCAGCTCCTGGTACTTGAAGTTCTCATTCATCTAACTGACCACCTGAGCCAAGTGGAAATAGATCAGGAAAACAACAAGCTTCTAGACTAGCCTCCCATATACTTACAGGATTGCCCTCCACTTGCTTCATTTGATATAAATCAATGTTATCCATTACTGGGTCTTTGCCATGCAATGGGTGTATGGTGAATTGCTCATACACATTGTGTACAGTTGTGATGTCAACCTTCTCCAGTATTGCTTTGTCAGGGTTCTCTGTGGCAATATCTGTAGAAAGACCACCAAATGCATCGATGTCAATGTCAGCATAAAAGCAATTGTGCTCTTTTAGGTATTGCAAAGTATGCTTTACCTTGTGTACATTGGCTATATCCTGCCATATTGTTTTTGCCTTTGTTGGTACACCATTTACCAAGATAACTATACTATTGTCCTGAGAAATAGTGTTGACATTTTCTTGCAAAGGTAAAGGCAAGTAGACAACAGAACCTTTGAGAGAGCATGCCAGTTCTTTGTTTGGCAGGTCTCGCATCTTTGTGTTCAGCCTGATGATTGTTTGAAATGGCTTCATGGTCTGAATGAGAATCCTTTCAAACAAGTTCAAGACTGCTATCTCATCAGGAGTTGGTTCAACTTCCATTTTATTAAATACAGACCGAGGAGGTAAACTGTCACTCTTAATCTTGTTATGACAGTAAGAACAGAGTGACATAGTTGCAACTTCTTCAAAGTCAGACTTTAAGAGAAGGTATGCATGGAGATGCCCCCACATAACATTCCAGCGTGGAATGTTTTGCAGGTCCACTGTGACACATAAGTGTTTGTAGAACAAGTGTTCACATGATACACAGATTAGATCGAATTTTTGTGTTTTGCTAATTTCAAATTTAGCAAACTCATGACCAAAATGTCTCAGAAGATGATCTTCTTGCACCAGTGATGTGTGCACTGTGTTTGTTTGTTCATGGACAGCAGCAGTAGACCTCAATCTATGGGTTCTTTGCAACTGTTTAATTAACTCCATAAGTCCTTCCACATCTCCATTGTCAAGCAATGCTTGGAATTGCATGTAGTCTTGAATGACAGATCTTACTCGATATAACCTTTGTCCAAATTTTCAGATGCCAGAGTTATACACTGTCAGCATACGGAAGTGATGGAATGTGCTGTCACAGTTCTTGCTCTCTAAGCATGCAAGGGAGTGACCCATTAGGCCTTTATGAGTCCAAATCTCACACTTGTCAATGGTGTGAAACAGTGTATATCATTCAGATCTCTTGGTGGTTAGAAATGTTGAGAGGAAACTTTAAATAGACATGATTGATTCTTCTCTAACATTACATGTGTTGTCACATGCCCATTTCTTAGCTGACAACTTTGGATTATTTTCAACCTGTTCAACTTGATCGTCATTCTCCAAGTGAAGGGTTTCATGAGATAGAGCTAAGACATTCTGCACTTTTCCCTGTTCATCAATTGTGAAACTGATGTTTCTGTTGTGTTCATGGTATGTCTCTTCCCAGAAGAATGCTTCTGAGTACTGTGAATGAAACCAGTCTCCTTGAAACACAGCAGAGATATTTTGTCTGCTTAAGTGTTCAAAAAACAATATTTTGTTTCTCATCTCCTCAGTCTTTACACTCAATTTATCAATGGCTGACATCATTTTAGCCCATAATTGGGAACGTATTGCTAGAGCCACATTGACAAATTGTCTTACTCTTAAGTGCTGTTTCATCAATAAGATCTTAGTACACAGTCTGTTCCCTTTGCGTCTCATTATTTTTGAGATCACATGTTCAATTTTTGCTCTATGGACAAGTTTTTTAAAAAAAAACGTGCCTTGCTGTGTTGTGCACCAGCAGAACTCACATGTCTAGCATTTTTTTTCTGTCTCACATGTCTATGCTTTGTTGATGACAGTGCTGGATGTTGTAACTGCGCTGTTTCTCTAGGAAGCCTACTTGTTGTAGTTTTACTAGAGGAGGTTTTGTCTTTGTTTAAATGTGTATGTTTAATTATATGTCTGCTTTGAACAGAAGACTTTTTTTTTCCTTACATGGCATGACGATGAACAAGCAGTACAGCTAGCACTTTTCCTTTGTGCTCTAGGTTTACGGCAAATGGCCATGATGAAAAAGCTCTAATATTTCTTCAATCTCTTTGGGATTGTAGTCTCCTAAAAAAGTAAAAAGAATATATAAGTAGTAAGAAACATGTACCATACGGTAATAAAAAACAAATACTGCATAAGGAATTGAGAGCGTAGTATAGTTACAAAAGATCTATTTTTTATCCTAAGATTTGTATCACTTTGTGTGGAAACATTTAGTTATTCTATGCACTGAAGTGTGGTCTGAATATTGGATGAGATTGTAAAATGGTAATACTTGGAAGAAGAATATGTGTGACGAGTTCATTGGTCGATGCGCTTGGGTACTAGCAAATTGAAAGTTGCACAATTGTTAAATGTTAGTTGTTACATCTTTCCAGCCACTTATGTTAACGTATTATAATGATGGGATAGCCAGGATGCTATTACTCAGTGGTGGTAATTATAGTGCTATCGGTGTGTGTGAAGGTGTTAATGGTGTAAATAATCTTGTGTTGGAGGTATTATATTAGGTTTCTTGCTTTTTGTGATGACATATTTATATTCATGTGATGTGAATTGTGTGGGAAAGTGAAGCTATAGAAAGTTACATGAGTTTTAAATTATTAATTTGACATGTTTTGTCACAATCAAAGAATTTGTTGCCTAATGAACGATCCTCACGATCAAAGACGATCGTGATCAAAGAATTTGCACTCTCGCGAACAAAGAACATGGAAATAATATTAAATAACAATAGAAGCTTGTTTAGCTTACTTAATATGGTAGACACGACTTGTAATGTGTTAATAGACATGTGTGTATATACTGTGGTGAGAATGTAGTTTTAAAACTTAGTTTTTTACAAGTACTAGTGTTAAATTCCTGAAATCTCGAGTTTTTCTCACGATCTATAAAACTGTCAACTCACAGATGATCCTTGCGGTCAAAGCGAGTCGTGATCAAAGAATTTGCACACTTGTGATTAAAGAATGTCAACAATGAGGGAATTAATTGTAAGCCTTTAAAAAATATATATGAATGCTATATTTCTTAGTTATAAGTGCTCTGAACGCCCAGACTTACTTACTGTGTTGCAAAAATGTAGAATCTACTGTTTTTAACAACCCGAGACAGTTTGACAATGAAGTCGCACATTATTCTCACGATCAAAGATTTTTCATGCTCGTGGTCGATCCTGGCGGTCAAACCGAGTCGCGGTCAAAGAATTTGCATGCTTGCGGTCAAAGATCATAAAAATGCGGGAATTATTTGCAAACATTTTAATAATAGATATTTACACTATATTCCTTAGTTATGAGTCCTAGAAACACCCTCGGGGTTTACTGTGTTCCAAAATTATTAAATCTACTGTTTTTCTCAGCCAGACACACTCTGACAACGAAGTCTCGTGTTATTCTCGTGATCAAAGATTTTGCATGCTCGCAGTCGATCCTCGCGGTCAAACTGAGTCGCGGTCAAAGAATTTGCATGCTCGCGGGTCAAAGATCGTAAAAATGCAGGAATTATTTGCAAACATTGTAAAAATAGATATTAGCACTATATTCTTTACTTATGAGTCCTAGAAATGCCCTCGGGGTTTACTGTGTTCCAAAATTATTAAATCTACTGTTTTTTCTCAACCAGACACACTCTGACAATGAAGTCTCATGTTATTCTCACGATCAAAGATTTTGCATGCTCGCAGTCGATCCTGACGAACAATGCGAGTCGAGGTCAAAGAATTTGCATGCTCGCGATCAAAGAAATGGCTAACTTTGTCATGTGACTTTTCTGAGCCAATAGAATCAAAGAATAACATTCTGGGGGCCATTTTAGACTCAGTGTTTGAGCAGCAAATACTCTAGGAGATAACAGTGAGTGCTTTTACTAAGTTAAATTAAACTTGTTGAAACTTATGTTTTTAGTTAGTTGGAGTGGGTATTTCACTCATTAACAAGTTAGGAAGGACTGTGCCATGTTTAGTGCTTGATTTTGACACTGTATTCTGATTTGTTTGGTGTGTTGTACAGGGTTTTCTTTCAGTATCAAAGTTTAATTGCATTATGCTCATAAAAGTGTAAAACATTTTGCCAATGCATGGTATTTTCCTCCATGTGTTTTAGTCACATAACATTTCTAGAAAAGCCATGTACATAGTTTGCCAAGAGTTAGAATTGTCCCAGGAAAGAAAACTGCTAAGAAATGATTTTAAAGCTTGTATTATGATATTTCTATATTTAAAAATAGTGTTTAAACTTGCTGATTGGGAGTTTTGTCAAATGTGTTACTCTTAGAGTTATTGTTTGTGGCTGGAAATAGTGCTTCAGGTTTAGTATTGGCTATAGCAGTTTCCCCTTTTTCTGTGACACTATCTGACAACTTAACAGTCAGTGCCTAAAGCTGATGTACTGCATTTTAGTGGTGGGTTACTTTGTGAGAATTGCTTGATTATCTGACAACATTAGCAATATTTGGTTACATATGTGTGTGTGTTTCCCAGTTGTACAATTCTATCTCAGAAAGAAATTGTGTACTAGCTAGGTTAATTTGATAGTACATTTGAATTGTTAAAACACAGACACAGATAAATATATTTTACTTAACATACAGAATAACTAATTCTTAGTAGGCATTTGTAACTGTTAAATTCTACTGCAGTTATGAGACTATTACAGGCTAATTAATATAGTAGAGTTGTAAACTGTTGTACATTATGTCTGTGAAGTACAAAGGTATGGTTCCACTCACCACTCAAGCTGCTGGCTGAGAAAGAGAGGGAATTTACTTCGACAGACCATAATGGCCAGTAAGTTAGACCAATGAACATTTGCGTTGTTGGCAAGTCATGAACTCTGCCAATGATAAGACACTATTATCCCACCAAAACAAAAAAGAATGCTTTAGAAACATAATGCCAATAGAAAGAGGCTTTACATACATAGCTAGATCGTTTAGGCTGTATGAGCCAATCTGAGAACAGGTTACTACTTGTGATTGTTTTGACTGTATTTGTCTGTATGATGCAACAGAATACTGGTCAGTGTGCTGATTAGACTTGGTAGTGCTTGGTAGTCAGACAGACACAATAGTGATATTTCTACATCTGAGTTTTTGAGATTTCTCACTCGGCATGAGAGAAAAATCAACACTGACTATATGGATAGTGGGATCAAGTTTGGTGAGAAGGGCAGCAGTGTTCAGTAGAGATAGTCATTTTGGCAATGATTTGCACCTACCTGGATGCTCGGTGTCTTGGTTTGGGAAGGGTGGCATGAGGTGGGAGCAGCTCATCCCTACCATGTACCACTTATTGGAGACACAACCAGAACCAGACATACTCCTTATCCATCTCAGAGGCAATGATTTGGGGAACAAAAGGGCAATTGATTTAATAGAAGCTGCACAGTCTGACTTGCAGCATCTTATCAGTATGTTACCAGCTTGTAAAATTCTGTATTCAGACATTACATAGCGCATGGTCTGGAAAGGTGAGGATTACTGTCCTGCACTTGAAGGATCACGCAGGAAGGTGAACATACAAATATCTGGATTCCTTCGTGTTATGGGAATGCATATCATTCGTCACCCCCAAATTACTTATGACAAATATTGGCTATATCTAAAAGATGGTGTGCATCACTCTAATACTGGTAATAACATTTTTGTTGGGGACCTTAAAACATGGTATCCTTACAGTTCCGTGATTGTGTACCTGTACAAGTGTGCCTATCAAGCACATCACATATACACTGACAAAAAACAGCTCTTTTCAGAGCTAATATAAATGGTCAAAAAATAGAATATTTTGCATCTTGCACATTGTTGTGTGTATGTTAGAGTGTGAGTCTGTGGGAAACACAGATAGTGTGGTTTTTTTTAGCAAACAGGTGTTACAATAATTGTTATGAGTTGATTGGGATGTTCATTTTTACTTCAGATGTTATGTGTGTTTTTGGGGGTGTTACGTGACATATTGGTTGGGTGTTGCTGTGCAAATGGTGTTTTTCTTGTTATCTGCTCATGTGATGTGGGGTGTGTGTACTGTTACTATTTTACATTTTGTTTGCGATGTCAATTTTTTCTAATGGTTGAGTATGGTTGGTTTTAAGGGGGGATGCATTCTGTGAGTATGGATGAAAATGTTATGTGTGTTTCTGAAGGTGAACTGCCAAGAAAGGAGGACGTTTATGTCATAAAAACATGTATGCTGTTGATGTAGTATACAGTGTGCTGCTAGGGACGTATTCACTGGGTAAATCAGTGATTGTTTTTTGTTGTCAACAATGTGTGTGCTGTTTGACAGTTCTGTAATACATTTTCTGTTTTTCTTTCAACAGATATATATATATATATATATATAGATATGTTTCTTGAGATTTTCTGCACATACTCTACTGTTAAGTAAATATTGCTCTTTTTTTAATTTTAACTGAATGTTCAGCAGGTTACTACACTGATGTTAAAGTGAATAATGCTCTAGTATCATAGGATGTATTTTATGAGGGACCATTGTCTTGTCCACCGTTTCCTTATTGAGCTCTTACAAAATGATGTAGACACTACCAGCTCTCTGATTGCCTCATACTAATAGCGAGAGGGTGGATTAATGTATGGTAGATGCCCACTTTGAAATAACTATTAATTCAAGGTGCACCATTAGCTAACACTATGTTTGGACACCCTGAATTGGTGTACCGATGTGGTGCCATTTTTTGACTGTCAGTTACTGAGGCCTCTGAGGTCTTTACTATGTAATGTGCCACTTTTCTACAAGTGCTATGCCAGTGTGCGGATCAAAAAATATAGATTTCTTACTTTTTACTTAGGTTGCTTGCTCTTTTTAGTGCAGTATTTTACTTTTTTGCAACTGCTGTGACTTTTACCTTTGGTTGTTCATTTGCAAAGTGTCATGTTGTATTACCATCTTGTTAAGTTTCAGACACTCCATCAGCTCCTCACTACTGGCTGTCCAATAGCTGCAAAGAAACACACTTGAAAAGCAGTGAAATAAATATTTTCAAATTTGAATACTGCTTGTGTCTGCTGGTGGTGGCAGCGGGGTGAGTGTAGCTATGTGACCACTGATGTTGCTGACTGGCTGCTACTGCCTGTCTGCAAAAAATTGAAAAAGTGTCAATACTGTGTCTATGTGTTTGGCGGCCGGGGGGGGGGAATTGTGAGTGTAAACAGAATGTGTAGAAGACAACAAAAAAAGAGGTGGAGGGATTACTTGTTAGCATACAAGTAAATAAAACATTTAGTATGAAAAGTTACTAACATATATATTTTTAATTCATCTCACACAGTGACCATTTTGAAAGTGCAATAATACTGTACAGGGTGATTAGTCAGGCATAATTATACCGCTAGGTGGTGTGGTGTTGTCTAATATTGTCCACTCTGTCGGGTATTAATACTTGGTCGTAGCACTATTTCTGTTGTGTAGGGAATAGTGGGAAGTACCCTCAGTGTGCCTGAATGGTGTACAGCTGTTTGGTCTGCCCTATTACACTATGTAGTTAGTATATGAATAATAGAGCTTAGATAATTTTAAAGGAGATACTACAGCAGCTGTGAATGCAGGTGTCAATATTTGGTTACTATACTGTTTTGTTAATGTTGGGGAGGGGCACATTGATGTGTTTTAATAATAGAGTCATTGTTACTTCAGAATTTATTAGTTATTACACATATCTCATTGTGAGTGTTAAGAAAGAGAAGCAGGTGTAAGATACAGCACTATTAATATTATATCTAATAATGTTTTCTGATATGTCTTTTTTTTATTACAGATAGACAGTGCTGAAATCCTGGAGTGACGGAGAGGTGCTGGCCCTTGTTCAGGCTGTTAGGGAGCATGCGAATGCATGCATCGTCATGCCTGTGACTAACCTCAGCCTGACACACATGGAGCAAGGTGTGTCTTTCATTTGATAGAGAGTTCAGTATTTTTTTCCATGGCTATAGATGTGATCAATGACAACTGTGGGTTCTGTATCAGATTAATAAAATAAATTGATCCTTGGTGGTACAGTGGACCATACACAGCCTAATCGTGATCTTCTGTATACTAGAAATAAAATAAACATTTCCTTGCTGGTACAGTAGACTCGCTGCAAAGCCTGATTGTGGGCATTGTAAAAGGAAAAATGCTGGTGGGCCAGCAGTACCCCCCTCTCCAGCCAGCCACTGAGACCCACCAGCCTGCTTCCAGCTGGTCATGTTGGGCGGCAGATCCCCACCCACAAAACCGTCTGCTCGGCTTCTGAGTCACAGCATATACTACAGCTGTGTGGCCATTGGTCCAGAGCATGGGGTAATGGGTGTGTGCACTGTAGTGTATGGCACAGTCCTGATATATGAATGGGTCTATTCTCATTTTGAGAATGTGTTGTACAGTATGGTGTGCATGCCCATTGATCCATACTTTGCAGTAATTGGCCTACAGCTTTAGTGTACTCTGTCAGTCAATGGCTTGCGGGTGGGGACCTGCCACACATTGCTGAGTGGGTGAGAGTGCGGTGGTGGGTCTAAGTGGGCAGGTGGGGAGGGGGTTACTGTTGTACAACCAGAATTTTCCTTTTACAATGTCTGCAATTGGGCTAGGGAGCACGCCCCATGGACTGCTGGGGATGACTGTATTTTTACAAAACATGTGATTAGGCTGGGAGCAGTCCATTGGAACACTATGGATATATTTATCTTATTTTAATTATACATATGCTCATGATTGGGCTGGGTATAGTGTTCTGGAGCAGGTGCGATAGATCTAATTACTTATTTAGTATTGTACATATTCCTGTAATCGGGTACTGGGGTGCTTTGCCGGTGAGGTGCAGGGGGTGTTAGTCCCTGATGACTGAAGACTGGCAGGGTGCCAGGTGAAAGTCACCAGGGATCGGTGCACCTGTGTGTAAATAGGGCCATTAGGACAAACTAATAGACCAGTTTGTGGTTTACATGTATTATGGGCCCATGTCCATATTCAGCACTGAATATTGCAGTTCCTCTGCTTATCACAACTGCAGTTGTGCTGGTGCATCCCCCTGCTACTTTCTTGCCACTTGCGGTAGTGCAGTGCCAGTCCAGGATGTACAATGCGGGTGGCCATGATAGCATATTGAATGGTACTGAGCCATGGCGCTGCACTGTTGAATATCACCCAGGACATGATACGGCACTTCCTAGCTATGCTGCGCCCAGGCTTGTACTCCTCCCTGGTGCAGTGTGGATATCTGGACAGTGGTGTTATTGAAGTATGATGAGACACATTTACTGTCAGCAGTGTTAACAGATGTAGATGTCTATATGAAGGATCTCCTGTAAAATAAAAAAAAATAAAAAAAATAATAGTTTCATATTTGTAACACCAATGTTTTTATGTAATATATACCTAGAGGGTATTGTGTTGTGTAAGAAAATGGACTAAAGGGTGTCTCTTGTTCTGGTAAAATGGTTATCCTGGGTCATTGGATGGAGTTGGTGTTTGACCTTGTGCACAATGTTAACCCCTTCTGCCACATGTTTGCATTATAGTACTGCAACAAAGCATGTGATGTATTATTCCTTTCATATGTGATAATCTGTGCATATGAGTCCATATTGTTAGAGTTGGTGAATTAGTGGCAAGGTTGTGGTCTTTGTAAAGTTATTCATTTTTGTGTTAGACAAAACACTCAGCATAGTTTTTTTTTCCCCCCTCAGGTTAGTTGCGCCTTGAGGAGACAGGAGATAACAAAATCTCCAGACAAGTGTCGCAGGAAGTGGAAGATCACCTGCCAGACCTTTTTTAAAGCAAAGGCAGCGGTGGGTGATATGCAAAGGAGTGTCCAGGAGTGGCACCACATAGCTTATGCTATGTGGGAGGATGAAGGAAAACCGGAATTCAGTGATTGTCATCACACCTGTGAGTACATCTTTGCAACTGTTGTGATGTTAATATAGAGGCTCATGTGCTGTATCTATCATTTGTAAGTGTGTGACTAACAAGGTTGTTTTATTTTGTATTCAAATGAAGTATTCTCTTTTTTTTAGAACTTTAAAGTATATGATATGTTGTATAATACTTCTGAAAGTAGTGATATGTAAAGAAAGAGTATATCACATTAACAGTTTAGTAATTAGGAACTGATGACTGTATTTGTGGTGAAACTGTTTTTTAACTAAGAGGCAAGAGGAAACATTTGTTTAGTTCCCTGAAAGCAGATAATGAGACTTGTGTGGTAGTATGGTAATGTATGTAATCTTGAAGATATCACATGTAGTAACATTTTAATGCTCTCAATATATTATTTAGAAACACAGAAATATGTAATTTGGGTTTAGGGTATGTATTAGAGGAGTACAGTAGGAAATAGTCTGAATCATACTGTATGTTTTTCACAGTGTTCATACTCATGTTGCAAGCTGAGGGTGTTGTTACTTATAATTATACAATGGCAAGGAAATTTCCTGTATTCTGATTGGTCAGTGGGTGCCTGAGACAGTGATGATATTACACAATAACATCACTGTATGGATGACCTCCTTGACCATTTGCTCTTCTCTTAAGAAACAAAGATATACTGCCTCACTAAAAATCTACTAAAAACATTTTAATTTTTTTTTTATTTTGTATAACATCGAGCCGTTGTATAATTACAATAAGGCACTCCAAGGTGTGTGTTATTTAAGCAATAAGGTACGACAGGGTGTGTGTTATCATGTAATAATGTCACTCCTGGGGTGGGTTGAAGCACGAGGTGAAGCCGCATGTTTCCACCACCCCAGGAGTGACGTTATTACACAATATCACACACCCCTGGAGTGCCTTATTGCTATTATACAATGGCTCATTGTTATATAAAGTAAAAAAAATTTTAAAAATGATATCAGTAGATTTTTAGTAAAAGAGAAGAAGGAAAAAAAGGTGGTGGTCAGGGTGGATAGCAAGCAAAACTAATGCTAATCAATGACAGTGATATTATATTGCAATATCATCACTCTCTCGGGCACACACTGACCAATCAGAATTCAGGAAATTTCCTTGCCATTGTATAATGTGTAATAACATCAGTCCTGGGTTGGTGGAAACACTCGGCTTCACCTCGTGCTTCAACCCACCCCAGGAGTGACATTATTACATGATATCCCAGTACTGACACTGTAATGCAGCATGAGAGGGGTGCTGCATTTCTGAGGTGCCGTCTTTCAGATGAGACGTTAAACCGAGGTCCCATCTGCCTGGATTGGTGGTAGTTCAGGTGGATGTTAAAGATCCCATGGCACTTATCGAAAAGAGCAGGGGAATTTCCCCGGTGTCCTGGCCAAATTTCCCTCATTCACTAAAAATACCACAAACAGCTTAATCTGGTTCAAGGTCAGTTGGCATTCATCTGTATCCCCCTCCCCCGGGTCGTGCCTGAAAATAGGCAGGATTTGTCTAGTGCACTTACCCGGTCAACAAAAGCTAAATAAATAAAAATAACACACACCTTGTCATGCCTTATTGCTTAAATATCAAAGTTTTGTGCATTCTTTCGAAATCAGAGATGGGGTATTGTGTGTTAAGTGGTAGTGGAGATGTATGTGATCATGTCAGAGCTCTGGATGCTTAGCCTTAGTGTTAGTATGCAATGAACATTATGACAGGGCAACACAGGACACTGAAAATAGGTTTGCGATTCTACAACATCAGTGCAGTTCTTTGTATTGATAACTGATTGTATGGTAACTGTCTTGTACTGCAGTTTGAAACTTGTACTCTAGGGATAGACTGTAGGTTTGGGGTCTGCATGTGATGTTTAGTGGGCAAATTACTTGATAGTGAGGACAACAAAGAGAAGTGGTGCAATGTTATTGTGCAAATCAAACCAATAAAACAATATAGTGATATTAATGTTAGTGCTGAAATTGCTAAAGATCGTATTCATTTTTTTTTCTTACTCAGCCACAACAGCAACGGAACCTGCATCCTCCCATCGTGTGCAGTTGAAACCACTCCAGGAAGGTGTGGCTCGAGGGGCTCCAGTCGAGCAGTTACTGGTGCTCCACTCTGCTGGTGAGTTTGAATAATGTACTGATGACTGTATTTTTAGTGAATAGGTAGTATGTCTGTCATATGGCATGAGAAAACTTTGTGTAGCTCATTGCTGAGGTAATTTATTCACATATCTAGTTTGTATCATGTTATTACTAAAATTACCATTAGATTGGGAATTCCTAACGAGAACAATTTTTAGACTATATTATGTAGTAGGAGAAATATTTCATGAGAAACTGTTTTCTGAAGAACTACTTATTTATGTGTTTAGTATCATGATTAGTATAAAGCTGTTAAGGTGTTTTTTGTAAGTAAGACAGTGTCACAATGTGTAAATTGAAGACCACATGATTGTATATAGCTGATAATAATTCTAGTTACTGTATTGATTAATAAAGCAGATGTGTATACTGTAATGAAATCAACACTACATAGTATCGTAGTTGTCAAGATTAAGGATATTGTACAAGTGGTAGTGGTGATATATGTATATTTATATATACTGGTATCAATATTGAGAGATGAGTTAATTGTTTTCTTTTACTATGTTTTTACAGAGGAATCATCTGCAGAGGGGGTGCTGCTGGAGGAGAAGACTCCACAGAGGGTATAGAGATCATGGAGATAGAACCTTCTGTGGAGGTAATGCCAGAATCTCCAGCAGCAGGTCATCCTTCAACAGCTGCAGGTCCAGGTGGGCCTCCAGCTGAGGAATGTAAGTACTTTTTATTATCTTTTTGACTTTCTTTTTAAAGACTAGTACAGGGTGGTGAGTATATTGATTTCCACTGATGGTAGTAGTGCAGTTTGTCCACAACCCCAGTGATATGTTCTTCTTAAAGTGTCACTGGGTCTTCCTATCATTAGTTATTAGAACATTCTTAGTTGTGCTACATTGTCCTGCTGCCTTTTGATCATATCCCCTGCACAGTTGTTGATTGTAACTGGTTGTGCTGCAGCCTGTTCTGTCTGGGTTAATCGTATTTGCTCAGATTTCTTCAGTCTGCAACCTGGAGCTTCAACTATATGCATCCTTTGTTCCATTTCTTCTTTCCATTGGTGTTACATGGTTAGTATTTACTGCTCAACCTGGTGATCAGGCAGCCAGTAGCAGACCAATCTTTGACAAACTCATAACATATGGTTCCTGGATTGCCTCCCATGATTTATTCTCCTCCCAGTGCAGTGGTAGGTTAAGGGGCGGCCACACACAGTATAGAGGATGGACTTATGAAAGAGTTAGACAGCAGTATTACATAAGACAGTGGTATGTGGAAGGACTGTGTAATGTTAAATCAGCATACTAAATGTTATGTATCAGATATGAACTTTTTTTTTCTGTGGAAACTGTATATGAAAAAGGCAGAAGAAAAATTGTATTTAGGTTGTATATGTATTGCATTCATAACTATTCTTAGATGGACAATGCTACATGCCATGCTGAATGTCCTCTTATGAAGTATGCAACAAGGAGTACAGTATATGTTAATATGGTAAATCATCTTACTTGTCTGCCTCCTGGTGACTTGTGTGGGTTTTATCAATTTCATATCTGCTTGCATATATTTCTCTTCAAGAAGTTGAATCACATAGAGAATAGTGGATTGGCAAGTATGCAGAAACAGGGAGTATAAAATGTTTTTTTATTCATCTTCATTGGTCTTAAATTTATTGTTGAGCTACAGTTGTGTCTTTATCTGTGATATGTGTTGTTAAATACTGTTACAGTGTAATTTTTTGAACTGTATTGTATAAGGTTGATAAATCTGATGAGGTGTTAACAGATCACACAGTACTGCACTAATGGTATTTTCGCAATATGGTATGTCTTTACTGGTTGACGTATTGAGTTACAATGTCTCAGTTACACCATACCATTACAGACCTACACTGAAATGGTGTCAAGAGACATAACACAGGCATGAAGTGCAACAGTGCAGTGTTGTGTGACTGAAATAGACTATATCTGTATAGCTATGTCGCGAGGGGGGTGTTCTGATGCTTTAAGTAGTCAAGTTTCAAATCTGGTGTCTTCTTGAGCAAGTTTTCGAACAGAGTGAACATGAATTTGTATAACTGACTGTGTACTACTGTGTGCCATTGTACGTTTCATAGTGACAATACTATCATAGTGCAGACACGTGGTTCTACATGACATCATTGTACAGTAGGGTGGTAGAAGTGCAAGTATGTATAGGTGCTGATGTTTCTTTATTGTACAACTTTTGCACATACTGCATATAGTGATTTATAAAGTGGTTTAAGGACCAGCATCAATAGGCACCTATTCTGGGGTTAACAGAACGTAATTCTGGTGGAATGTGTCTGTCATTGTTGTATCTGTAATGCTGAGGGTAGCTGTGTGTGTGAGAAACATAGATAACAGTATTCTTAAGTCAACACACCTTTTTTTAAGTACCATAGATGTGAATACATCTGAGCTATTATATATATTACAAACACAGAGTTTTGTATAGTCCATTTTCAGAAAACTGCAGAAGAATTTTGTCTACTGACATGTGTATTCTTTCTTTTTCTTTTGTCTACACAGGGCAACTTGATGTTCTGAATAACATCAGCAGTACCCTCAGCCAGCTGCTCGAGACTGTGCGGAGTGGTAACACGGCTGCTGCCGAACACGCCCGGGACACTGCAGCAAAGCTAAATTATTTGGTTGACCAGACTGGAGAAATAATACAACAAGGGTCTGAAATTATTGATTTGCTGCAGCATCACGGACGTGTAGGGCTTGCAGCTTTAGTTGTCACTTGTGGGCTCGAGCAGAGCAACAGGGACCTCACCAAATTGATTCAGTCACTCAGGGATTTGGAGGAGGTCTGTGTTGCTTCGTTGGAATCCAAGCATGGTCTCATGGTGCGGCTGGCTGAGAACCAGCTGGAGGCCACAGAAGCAATCCACCAGCTTCTGCACCAGGACCTGCAGCATCTAGAGAATGACCAGCCCTCTAAAGCACCTCAGCAAGAGCTCCTCAAAGGTGCCCCTCCAACAACACCATCAACAACTGCTGCAGAAGAGGGGCACCTAGTTGCACGTACTTCTGAGCAGCCTTCCACTTCCTCATCACCGTTGTCTCCTCAAGTCCCTACAGCCTGAATGGGCAGCACCTCTCTGTCACTCCTGGCTAGTTCTTGTAAATACTTCAGTTTAAATACATTTTTATTTATTTATAGTTATATATCCCCACCCACTGGTTATTTATTTAGTGTGCAGGAACACTTTTATTTTATTTTGCAAAACTTTTATTTAATGTATTATTTATTTATTCTCCCTTCCTCCCACCATGTGAGTGAAACATGTATTTATTTTTCTATTTGTGTTTTCAAAATGTTTTGTAAACACAACTTTTATATTTTTTTATACAAATTTTATATAAAGAATAATAGTTTTTCAAGAATTTGTATGGCTCATTATTCTAGATATGTATATAATACAGTTATTGCCTAGATAGGTTTGAGGTAATAGCATACCTGACAGTATAGTAAACATGACTGTCACAGCAACTTACTAGTTGGTATTAAAGTAATATAGTGTCAATTATGGTGGTTTCCTTTGGGTTATGATTTTAGCATTGTAGTAGGAGCCACACACAGTACTACCTATTTCTGAAATGTCTGTGATTTCTTGAGAAATGTCTTCTGCTTTCTGCATTTTAATAGTATGGTCAGCAGACAGAAATGGTGCAGTAATTTTGTGAAATATCTAGAAATAGGTGTCAATGTCTGTCACTAGAATTGCATGATGAAATGCTGCTATGCAGAGATGGTCTCTGAAGCTGGGTAAGGCATTGTTTATAAAAAGTATGTTAAGCTTACATTATCTTTTTAAGGTGTAGTGAGAGAAATAACATTTTTTCTTATTTCTCAAAAAGTCAGGAAATTTATTGCAAAAAACTGCATTAATGCAAGAGTTAGAGTTTTTTTGTAGTGACAAAAGCGAGGAAATTCAGCATTAGGGTTTTCAACCCTAACTCCAACTTCCCCCCTCCCAACACCACACCACCCCCACCCCCATCCCCACTGGCACACACACAGACACACAGGCAGAAACATACATACATACACACACACACACACACACACACACACACAAAACTATGGGTGCAGTACAAGGAAATATAACCAATCACAGACAGACCTGATCTCCGCAAACAAATAGACAGAGTGCAAGCTGTTCAGAGGAGGGTAAACAAAATGGTGCAGGCTGTGCAGCAGAAAAGATATGAGGAGAGACTAAAGCAGCTTAACATTTATACCCTTGAGTGAGGGGGTACATGGTACAAACTTTCAATTATCTGAGGATACCATCTTTCAGAAAAAGACATGTACAACAACAAAAGGCAACAATTTGAAGATAAAGGGGGAATGCCTCACAGGTAATGTTAAAGAGAATTTTTTCACACAGATGGTTCTGGATGCATGGACCAGACTTCCTGAGGAGGTTGTGGACTAAGGAACAGTGGCAGAATTGTAGAATACATGAGCAAGACATAAGGCTATTCTAGTGGGGGGTAGGAGGATGGGCCTGATCGGCCAATGCCACTGCAGATGGGCCATTTCACCAGTTAGAGCAGTGAACAGAATTTGTAAAAATCATACCATACATAGGGATGGATTCCCACAAATTCAGTCTAGGAGGGAGGGATGTTACGAGCTACCCAACTGCTAGTCCTTATTTGTAGATATAATTCTGTGATATATATATATATTTTTTTTATGTAATTCTGTGTATATATACATGCCAAGAAAATGCCAGTGCTAAGTCAAGGCACCTAGAGAAAAAGACTGGATTTTTAGTGCATTAACTGTATATATGTTTCCATTTTATTTCTGTATACTTTAACCCAAATTAGTATATTCTCGTTAGTTAATTGTATTTATATAAGTATTTTAGTAAAAAAAAATTGTTTTCCTAAAGAATATCTGCCTGAGTGAGATTTCTATATTTGTGTGTGAAGTGAGAAACAGTATTAATAATCTGTGACAACTGTTAATTGCTTAAGGGTGTCACCATAAGCAACCAACTTGAGAAAAGGGGTCTGTAAGGGATCTGGAAGAATAGTAAGAATACCAGTCTGCAGGGATTTTGAACCAGGCTGTTGCATGCCCTGTAGGGAGAAGTCCAAATCAGCCTTTACACTGCTACCACTGAAGAGAGTGTGATGCCTGGGTCTTCCTCCTTTGTGTAATAGCCAAGGAAGCATTCATATATGGCCACAAGGCTCGAGACTGGTATTGTGCCCTTTTCCAGAGTTAGAGGGACACCTGAATCCTCGTGGCAGAGGTGCAGTCGTGACCTCAGTGTGTATTCTAAAAGCATGAGGAGGGTAGCCCTGTTTTACCCCTTGTCACAGATTGCACTTAGGGGTGGGCACTGTGAGCTCAGTGGACATGACCCCCCCAGGAGTGGGTTCATGACATACAGTAATATAAGTGATGTGGGGGCTGGCCCAACAGTGCAGTGTTAAAGCTATCAAATGTTATGGCAGCAATCTAAGTTTGGAAATGAGCCTTCATCAAAGGAGGAATGGCCAAGGGAGGAGTACTAAGTATTCCATAGGACAATCTGCTCTGCCGGGGTGGGAAGGGGATAACTGCCACTGCATGACCGCAGCATAGGGGGCCACAGGTGGTGGTACAGGCAAGAGTGCATTTCTAGGGCTGGGGAGCCAGCTGATTGGCTTGGTGGACATGCATGCTCTGTGTGATCATGTTTGTTGGCAAAGTGGACCCATAACAGGAAACAGGAAAAAAAAAGCAGCAGACCCTTATAATGGCTCCATGCCACCAGCAGACCCTGCACCTCACTGGCCTATTCACACTCTGTGGTACCATGTATTTTTACTGAGTAACCTGCTCCAGCCAGAAGTCCTGCATCATGGGGAGGTGATACCACAGGCCAACACCATTAGAGCCAGGTAAGCCTTGGCAGATGACAGTGGAGATGGGTTGGGGAGGCCGGGAAGCCCTAAGATGGACTCACACCAATTGGAGGGGGAACATAAATAAAAAGTGAAAAATAAAACAAATTCAGGGACCTCAGGGGTTATTGTAGTGGTTACAGTAGACCAACCACCTGTACATATTTTTCTATTATGATCCCAGCATTCGGGCTGGTGTGCAGTCCATCCAAATAATACTGCTACATACAAAGTGTTTTTATGCTTGTTGATTTTAATACACAGTAAAAGACATCCCTACATTGTAATTTACTGTATGTATCAAGTTTTTTTTCCTTTTCTTTTTTTTTTTAAAAGAACAGTTCAAACATACGGAATCCTGTGTGGGCACAGACAGTACTGAACAAGCCAGGTCAATAGAATATGTTGAGACTTGCACAATAACTGCTAAGGAAAATTCACTTCATTAGTTTTCAGGTAACCTGGGTTTCACAGGTAACATTACAAACCAGTATACCATTAATTGTAGTTATCAATCAATGCTAAGTGACTGCATTGGAATTTCAAACTCCATACAACTTCTTCAATCCTCAGGTCGATAAAAGTGAAAACACTAAAAGTGTTTATTAAAAGTAGAGATGATGTTAAATTATTTTTTTAAAACATTTAAGATCTAAACAAAGGTATGAATAAAATGACAACTGGGTTTGTAATATTAAAAAGGTTCCCTGCCAGAAAAAACAAGTGTGTGTTCCATTGGTATTCAAGGCAATTTGCTGGAAGATGAACCATTTGCTTTCTCTACCCCATCCCAAGTCCTGAAGTGTCAAATGACGGTGATGGTGACTCTGAAAATATACCATTTAATGTTTTAGTACAGGAGGCTGACCAAGACATACTCCAGTACTGCAGTAAGAGCTTCTAAAATAGTGTTTTTATTTAATAATTTTTCTCATCTCCTTTTTACAAACTTGACGTGGCCTTTAGACAGGTGCATCACATCTGTACCAAACCCAGTTACCACTACTTTTTCTAGGCCTTCCTTACCTATTTGGTAGTCATCCGTGGTAGCTCCCCTCTATGATGGAGCACAGTACTTTTTCACCACTTTCCTTATGACCTGTTTCAATCTACTTGGCACTTTGATGCTGCGTAGGGCAGTGGATGCATAGCTGCATGCAGGACTGTGGGCAACTTTCCACAATGCTTGATATTTTATGTTTTTCCAACACCAATGTCAGGTGAGAGCAGAGTGACACACCACATCAGCTTTTATTTCATCCATTTGATGTCACCTCTGGCTTAATCCTGGTTCATGATTGCACTGCCACCCTGTTCCATAGGTGGCTGTCTCCCAGCGGAACAGACCCATTACCCTCTCCAGAAGAGGCAACGTCCTATAGAAAGATCAATCCTCCACTTCCTGTACATGTGCAGATGAGCCATGTTTGATCCCACACCATGGTTGCTAGAACCATAGCAGGCGAGACCAGGGAAATCTGCCCACCATTCAGATGGACCCATAGTAAGATCATTTATCATTAATTTCAATTTTTTTCTCACTAATTGTCTAAGTTAATACTGCTATCAGGAGAACTCTTACGCTGCTTAAGACTGTTGTCACATGCATTCCTAGGGTATGAGAACCATCAACTGAAGGTAAGCAGTTAAGATACCTTCTTAATGTAAGACCACTGTTACAACCATATGAGTGGATTCATCATCAGTATTAATATATTATAGATTGAGTTCTACCAGCAATCATTTTTTTGAAAACATTACCAGAATGTGTACGTTTCCAAGACAGCTGCGCATAACACACTCTTCACAGAATAAGGGTGTCTCACATGCAATGGAAAGGAGCACTCTGATTGGAAGTGCTTCCTTCATCTATTTTGGCTGTATTATTGTCTCTATGTCATTTCTTCTGACTTGAATAGAGTATAACAGAACTTAGCAGTTCGGTTGGCAAATGTTAATGACTTGACCAGTCAACATGGAAGACAACAGACTCTTTCCTCCTCCACTATGTCTGTGTAAGTGCCAGCACCCAGTAAGCGGAACAAAGATCACGTACTGCAGTGAATTTTTGTTCTATGAATTATTTTATTTTTGTTTTATTATTTTTTATAAATAGAAACATCTTTAATAAAAATCACAAATTATTCTCATATTCATAGTCACTTGCAGTTGAAAAATGTGCAAAACATCACCAGATTCAAATAAACATGCTCCAAAAAACAGAAAAAGTACTAGCTTATAATAAAGTGCTGAGTGCCATAGGCTATAGCACAAACAGACTGATGGAGAAATTTGTTTGAAAGATCCAAAGAATGTAGCCAGAGTGAAACAGTAGATTTCAAACTTTAGAATGCAGTAAAATCTCTCATGAAAAAATATACTTGTTTGCTTTCCAAATGCCCCATACAATAGGATGTGGCCCTTTAAGATATTTAGAAAATTAAGTCAGGTCACAGAAGTAACTAGCTCAGACTGAAGGCTGGTATGTTTTCAAATCAGGTTCTCTCTGCTCAATTATTATTCACGTAGACAGCATAGCCTGTTATTTTTTTGCTTGTCTATCTAAAAGGAGCAAATACGAGTGAACCCAACACAAATGGAATTCAGTTATTGTATTCCCCTATGCCTAAGGGCTATAAAGGTAGAGCCCTGTGAAACAGAATCACATCAGTCTGTAACTGCCACTTAGGAATCTCCAGGACACAAACAATTTAGCTGTAACAGCCTTCACTTGAAAACAGCTGTAGTAGAAAATATGTTACAGACCCAGCCACAAACTGTTATAGTTGTTTAGATTTTTGTAAATGCACTTATCCAAAGAATCTTAATCACTTCAAATTGCTGCACCAGATATCTGCACAAAAGCAGCATTACGTATTTTGTAAGCACAGTCTATTTAAACACAGCGTCACATATAAATTGCCATAAAATGCTTTAACACGTGAATTCTCCGTATGTAACTTATGTGCATGGTCAATGCTGTTCAGTGTTATCACTGTATCAGCGCTGCAAAAAACAGTATTGCATCCAAAGTTCAAAGTTCCAGAAAATCCCAAAGGTGTAAGAGGAAATAAAATAAAGTGACATAGATGCCAAAGAATGCCAGGAGCTGCAGGTTCAGCCACCAACCAGACAGGTGCACAAGTGAACGTGGTAATGTTTTGGACGTATCTTTCCTCAGACCAATGAGAGTGCAGACGAAACGGTAGTTTAAATATGATTACAACAAATGCATAGTGACATGCACAAAAGGAGGAAGACAGGTGTTTGAAAAGGGAGCTACTTTCCCATGAAAGTTCAAGAATACTACCACTCATTAACACCAAAAAGCAAGAAAAAATACAAGCGTGCACAGGAAAGAACATAATTCCCAATGATCAGCAGGCAAATGCCCAACATTGCACACCGACTTAAAACCTGAAGGCATTTAACTATAAACTTACAAGCATTCACTCAAATTTCAAGAAAATATGCATGCATAAACCAATCTATGGAATTTGTCATGGCAGGGAGACTATTGCACACTATTTAAATGTCAAAAACACTAACACATAAAGGAAACATAAGATAAACATCTAGTTCTGTGTAAAACTTTAGAAAAGAGAAAATAAGAAGAAAGAGCAACTACCCACAAGGGGGTGGGGGTGGGTGGAGAAAGGAATGAATAGCACAAGAGAAATAATTCAAAAAGTGTACCTGGAGTCTGTGAACAAAGAAGCATGGAAATTAAGTGTCCATATATGGTTCCATTAGCAGTTCATCTTTAAGACCATGCAGTACCACTGTGGAGAGAGTAAAAATCCAAAAGCTTTCCCTTTGTCTCAATTTCATTTGTATAATGCCACCTCCTGGTCTGAGGAAGGATATGTCCGAAACGTCACCACATTCATTCACTTGTGCACCTGTCTGGTTGGTGGTTGAACCTGTAGCTCCTAGCGTCTCTCTGTCACTTCATTTTATTTTCTCTTACACCTTTAGGATTTTCTGAAACTCTGAACTTTGGTTGCAATACCATTTTTGCAGCGCGTATACAGTGATAACATTGAACAGCATTGACCATGCAGATAAGTTATATCCGGAGAATTCACATGTGTTAAAGCATTCTGTGGCTTTTTATATGTGACACTGTGTTTAAATAGACTGTGCATACAAAATATGTGATGCCGCTTTTGTGCAGATATCTGGTGCAGCAATTTGAAGTGATTAAGATTGTTTAGATAAGTGCCTTTAGAAAAATCTGAAAAACTATAACAGTTTGTGGCTGGGTCTTTAACATATTTTCTACTACAACTGATTTCAAGTGAAGGCTGTTGCAGCTAAATTTTTTGAGAATCCTGGAGATTCCTAACTGGCAGTTACAGACTGTAAGGCAGTAAGGACAGGGATGGGCCTAAAAAGGGTAAGGCCATCAAAAAATGGAGGGCAATGAGTACCAGTGCCCCTAGTCTAGGTAACAAGCTCCCTCAACTAGTGGCCTTGATGGAGGAGGAATGCCTGGATATCATGGCAGCCACAGAAACATGGTACACAGAGAACCAAGACTGGGATGTCAACATACCAGGGTACACAATCTACAGGAGGGACAGGGAGGGTAAAAGAGGATGAGGAGGAGGAGTAGCTCTCTACATAAGGGAAGGAATCAAAGCAACAGAATGAAAGGGTAAACAGAGAGTGAAGAAGGCATGGTGGGTCACCCTGGAGACAGGAAATGGCACCACAATCCGCAGAGGGGTTGTTTACAGACCCCCATCTCAGGAGGAGGCAATGGACAAGGAAATGATAGAAGGAATCCTTAGAATGGCAGAAAAAGGAGAGATATTGTTGATGGGGACCTGAACATGCCAGATGTTAACTGGAGCACCTTTGTTGCAGCCACATCCAAGAGTAGGGTCATTCTCGATGCCCTACAGAGGGCATACCTCAGACAGATAGCATCAGAACCCACTCGGAAGGGAGCAATCTTAGACCTGGTACTCTCAAACGGGGATGGACAGAGGATCTCAGATTTAGAAGTGGGTAGCCATCTGGGAACAAGCGACCACCAAACAGTGTGGTTCACAATAAATATAGCTGTATAGTCAAGCCATAGAAAAGCAAGGCTGTTCGACTTTAGGAGAGCTGACTTTCGCAAAATGGGAGAGTGCCTCAGAAAAGCACTAGCAAACAGGCAAGAAGGAGCAGTGTTGGAAAAATCAAAACAGCCATCACAGAGGCAACAAGCCTTTGTGTAAAGCAAATCAACAAAACAAAATGAAGGAAAAAGCCACTATGGTTCTCAAAAGAGGTGGCAGAGAAGGTTAAGGAGAAAAGGATAGCATTCAGGAAATATAAGGAAATACAGAAGGAGCAGGACAGAGAACTATATCAGTTAAAGTAGGAGGCAGAGAAGGCAGTCAGAATAGCAAAGGCCCAAACTGAGGAAAAGATATCCGATTGTGTTAAGAAACGTGATAAAAACTTTTATAGGTACATTAGGGAGCAAAGAAAGCCCAAGGGAGTGATACTGAGGCTTGATAAGGGGGGGGATGTGGGCGGAGGGTGACAGTGAAAAAGCAGGGATACTGAATGAATACTTCTGTTCAGCATTCACAAAAGAAGAGGAGGGGGAGGTACCTAAACCAAACAATAAAAACACTCTAGATAGGGGAGTCGATACCAGTCCATTCACAGAAAAAGGGTTCTAAAAGTGGACAAAGCAATGGGGCTTGATGGGATTCACCCCAGAATTCTTAAAGAACTAAGGGTAGGACTAGTGACACCACCGACTATCCTCTTTAACAAATCATGGGAGGATGTGGTGGTACCTGAGGACTGGAGGAGGGCGGATGTGATTCCACTTCACAAAAGTGGAAGCAGGACAGAGGCAGGAAACTACAGACCTGTTAGTTTGACCTCAGTGGTAGGGAAAATGATGGAATCACTTCTGAAGGAACGAATTGTTGAGTACCTAGAGGCCAGCAGGGCATAGGACCCAAGGCAGCATGGATTCACAGTGGGAAGGTCAAGTCAGACAAATCTAATAGATTTCTTTGAGTGGGTGACCAAAATAGTAGACCAGGGAAGGGCTGTGGACATGATCTACCTAGACTTTAGCAAGGTATTTGACACAGTCCCACACAAAAGATTAATATACAAGTTAGCCAGCCTTACAGTGGGTCCCAAGGTGCTAGCCTGAGTAAAAAATTGGCTGGACAACAGGACACAAAGAGTAATAGTAAATGGAGTCCACTCTGAAGAATGGGGGTTTGCTAGAGGGGTACTGCAGGGTTCAGTACTGGGACCGGTCCTCTTTAATGTCTTCATAAGTGACATTGCAGAGGGACTGGAAGGAAAAGTATGTCTCTTTGCAGACGACACAAAGAGCTGCAACAAGGTTGATACACAAGGTGGGGGTGGAAAGGATGAGACGGGACTTGGCACGGTTGGAGGAATGTCAAATGTATGGCAGCTTAGAGTCAATGCAAAGAAGTGCAAAGTAATGCACCTGGGAAACAAAATCCCAGTGGAAGAGTACACAATGGTGGGTGAGATACTAACAACAACAAAAATGGAAAGGGACTTGGGGTAGTCATATCAGATGACCTAAAGGTGGGCAAGCAATGTGAGAAGGCAGTAAGGAGGGCTGGGGGATACTGGGATGCATAGGGAGGCATCACCAGTAGAAAACAGGAAGTTGTTATCCCTCTGTACAGACAGTTGGTGAGACCCCATCTGGAGTGCAGTGCAGTTCTGGAGACCCCATCTCCAAAAGACATAGACAGGATGGAGGCTGTCCAGAGGAGGGTAACTAAAATGGTGCAGGGTCTGCACCAGAAGACATATGAAGAGAGACTAAAGGAGCTTAATATGTATACCCTCAAGGAAAGGAGGGAGAGGGGGGACATGATAGAAACTTTCAAGTACCTCAAGGGGATCAACAATGTCCAAGAGGGCAGCATCTTTCAGAAAAAGAGATGTGTAAGAACAAGGGGGCACAATTTGAAGACTGAGGGAGGACGGCTCAGAGGTAATGCGAGGAAGTATTTTTTCACAGAGAGTTGTGGATGCATGAAACAACCTTCCTGAGAAGGTCATGGAGTTAAAAACATTGGGTGAATTCAAGAATGCATGGGACAGACATAAGGCAATTCTAGTGGGGGTAGGAGGAAGTAGGCTGTTGGTTAACTAGGATCTGCAGCTTATCCATTAGGTAGGAACATGGGCAGACTAGGTGGGCCAAGCGGTCCTTATCTGCCATCAAATTCTATGTTTCTATGTGATTGTGTTTCACAGGGCTCTACCTTTATACCCCTTAGGCATAGGGTAGTACAATAACTGAATTCCTTTTGTGTGTTGGATTCACTCGTATTTGCTCCTTTTAGATAGACAAGCAAAAAAATAACAGGCTATGCTGTCTACATGAATAATATTTAAGCAGAGAGAACCCGATTTGAAAACATACCAGCCTTCAGTCTGAGCTAGTTACCTTTGTAACCTGTCTTAATTTTCTAAGTATCTTAAAGGGCCACATCCTATTGTATGGGACATTTGGAAAGCTACCAAGTATCTTTTTTCATGAGAGATTTTGCTGTATTCTGAAGTTTGAAATCTACTGCTTCACTCTGGCTACATTCTTTGGATCTTCCAATCAAACAGCACTTTATTATAAGCTAGTACTTTTTCTGGTTTTTGGAGCATGTTTATATGAATCAGTTGATATTTTACACATTTCTCAACAGCTGACTGACTTATGAATATGAGAATAATTTGTGATTTTTATTAAAGATTTTTCTATATATCAAAAATGTGTGTAGTGTCAGTGGCTCAGTAGGTAGCACACTTGCCTCTGAGGCCGGGAGATCAGAGGGCTGTGGGTTCAGTTCCCACATCTGGCACTTGGGTTAATATCCCAGTACTTACACTGTAATGCAGCATGAGAGGGGTGCTGCATTTCTGAGGTGCCGTCTTTCAGATGAGACGTTAAACCGAGGTCCCATCTGCCTGGATTGGTGGTAGTTCAGGTGGATGTTAAAGATCCCATGGCACTTATCAAAAAGAGTAGGGGAATTTCCCCAGTGTCCTGGCCAAATTTCCCTCATTCACTAAAAATATACCACCAACAGCTTAATCTGGTTCAAGGTTAGTTGCATTCATCTGTATCCCCCTCCCCCCGGGTCGTGCCTGAAAATAGGCAGGATTTGTCTAGTGCACTTACCCAGTCAACAAAAGCAAAATAAATAAAAATAAAACAAAAATAAAATAATTCAAGGAACAAGAACTGATTGCAGTATGTGACCTTTGTTCTACTGACTGGGTGCTGGCATTTACACATAGTGGAGGAGGAAAGAGTCTGTTGTCTTCCATTCTTAGAGGATCCCACTTCTAAATGCAATAAGTGCACAAGTCAGTGAAGATCTAGGAGCTGGGAGAGAGTTTGGTTTTTCATGACTTGACAAGTCATTCATGAGTGTCATATATAATTCTGCATACTGAAAATGTTTTCTAACATCCTGATGTACATTTCCACAAATTACATTATCTTATTTATCATACTAATGAATAACCATTGTTTGTAGAAAAATTGTTTATCTTTTCCAGATCACCAGTGAAAATGGACGCAAAGGCCCCCCAATGAAGAAAAATGTTTTGTTTTCTGTTCATGCCTTGAACAGCTATTAATACATGTGACATTTGCCACAGTTACAATGCCATTCATTTTTCTATGGATGAACCATAGAAAATATGGGGTACTTTTCTTATACTCACAGCCAGTTGCCCTGACTGTGATTATAAAAAACTATGGTAAATGTTTACCACTATTCTTTTGGTAACATTCTGCGTTAATGTGCAATACTGATATCTGGTTGCCCTATTTCTAAGGCACTATGGATGTTTCAATACAAGAATATTCCCTGTGTCAGTAGATCAATGGTACAAAAACATATCAAGGATATAATTTCACCAGTAATAAAAAATATTTGGTAAAATGTACAGCAGATTATTTTTCAAACATTAAAATCAATGGACAGTGGCAATGGCAGGGCAGACAGCCTAGGGCATTGTACCAAGTATGGCTCTTACACAATGATGGCGCATCAGATAAATAAGGTATTAAATGTCTGTCTTGTGCAGGTAAACATCCAGCATTTCATCTGCTTACATAAATATATAATGTCCCACTGTTTCAACTAATTCTTATTTTTTTATGCTCACCCAATCTTCTTCCAATTTCCAAGTGCCCCAGCAGCGTCACCCTGATGTCCACCATGCTTTATCTTGAGCTGTCTTCACCAAGACCATGAAACTCCTCCCACCCTGGCTGAGTTTGATGTGGGGCCACAACCATCGCCATGTACTGTATCCATTTGTGGCTTGCGTGAACAGCTGTCCAAGCACTTGCCCATAGTTTGCTCTGAGCCATCTTGCCACAACGTTTCCTCCCTCTACTAATCCATTGGAGGTATGTCATGCAATGACATCATGAATCATGACATGTGATTCCATCAAATGTGACTAAATGTCTACCAGTCCCCCCCCCCCCAGTCTGCAAGTTGGCCAGGATTGAATTTTCAACACCTTGCACTATGGACCAGGCAAGCATGGGGCTGTGAATTCCAAACACCCCCTGAGTAGGACAGCATTCATACGGATGCTTGAACATCCTCATCCCTGCCCTTCCCACCAGCCATCTGATGTCCTGGGTTTGCTGCTGAACCCAGGTCTTCAGCATCACAAGCAGTACAAGCACCTCTGCACTGGCGTGCTGAACAAGTGTTTCAATTAATTGTAAAAATAAAATGTATCATTAACGTTTTATGACAGTTTGATTAAACATGTTGCCATATGGACTGACAGTAGAAGTGTAACTATCGTGCATGACAATGCCTTATACAGCATTATTAATTTATATTTATTCATAGATACTTATAGAGCAACCAGGTCAAGAACAGTGCTTGGATGGAGATTGACAGATTAAAGAAATCCATGACTTTCTTGGCTGAAGACAATGCATTTCATACTGATTCCATAATCACTGACCGATACAGGCAAATTAATGCCTGGTTAGCAAACTCTTCTTTAATGGAAGGAGCCACACATTATGATGATGTGTGGCACATGTGAAAAGGTTTGTACAACATGGCAATTAACATTGATTCGCTAACTAAAATAATTTTTTTCCTGTGTCTATTATGGCATTTTACCGAATGTAGCATATTACCTTACTGAAGCTCGTGTAGGGTCTGGTTTAAACACATATCAACAGTTCTTCATGTCATCAGTGTCTGGAGAAAATTTTAAGGCTGTGGTTGAAATATTTTGTGTCTATTTTTCACAGTGGTCAAAATGTTCCAATCGTGTTAGTAGTGGATGCTGTGTGTGTGGCAGTGCTGTAATTACACACTTTGCTGTGTACATTATGCCATCTAAAGTGTTTAGGACTCCTAAATCATCAATGTACTTAGGTTTGTAAGATTTTGCCACACACAAAGCTATGGCTTATTATTTTCTGTGCAGAATTTACATGTATGTATATATGAGCATTGAGAGGAGCAAGCAACCCAGGAAGACCACCCACTGCCTGCAGCCATTAGCCAGACCCACCTCCTCCTCCTTTGAACTTCTCCCTAGGCTGGGGTGTTGAGTCAGTGGCAGTGCAATAAGGCAGGTGCTGACTGCCTGAACTTAATGTAAAAAAATAAAAAAAAAAAGTTTTGTTTAATTGTGCCGAATGGCACTGGGAAGATGGCTGTGATTGTGGTTGGGGGCTAGGGCAAGGCCCTGGGACTAAAGATCACCCATTGGCAGTTGTATTTAAATTTATTTAAGTCACACTCCAGCCTGCAGCATAGGTTGAGGCATGCCTTATCTGAAAGAGACAGTAAAAGGGCTACATCCAGTAGCAGGATTAAAGTTCAGTGTATACTTAAATTAGCCAGTTGGGCTACATGTATGAGGGCTAGTTAGCCCACAAGTTGTTTTTTTTAATCTAAAAATCACCAATTGGGCCAGATAGAGGAAGCAAGCCTTTAGGTTATAAAGGGATCATGCCCCAGGGATATAAGTGTGGCTAGTAGTCAAGTGGCCACCAATAGCCAAGCTAAGGCTAGTGTTTTAAAATAGTAGAAGTTGCTAATTTGAAGGGCATTAGTGTCAGCTCCAGCCAGAAGCAAGGGGAAGGGAGTGGACCAATCAGTGAGCCACCCTGGCAGCATAGTTGCCACAGCCCTAGCCAAGGGTTAGTAACCTGTGTAAATGACCCATACCCCTCTAAGCCAGGAAGGGTCAGTTAGCATGAGATCCCCAGCATGTGGTCTAGTCAAATTACCCTTAGCCAATAGAGTAGTCCTCCTGTTAATCTCTTTGAACCCAACTGCCTGTGGGAGGGAGGATGTAGTGCAGGCTTCCTGCATAGCTAGGTATATACAACATTTAGTCAGATTTTTCCCTTGTTTATTGCCTTTCCTAGTGCAGCTGTTATAGAAAGTGATTTTTCTGAACATTTGTCAAGTGGAATTGCTGAAATGTATGTAAATTGTGGAAAAGGGCAAAAACTGTTATTGATCTGAGACTGCATTTTAAGGGACAGCGCCTGAAATGTAATACATGTTCTGAGACTATATAATTGCCCTGCATGCACCAAATTGCCCTACTTGCTTGAATTTGTCTTGTTTATTCCAAAGACTGTTCAGATTATCCCAGAATTTCACCTTACATGTTACAAACTGCCCTGCATGTTACATATTACCCTGCATGCTTTCGAACTGCCTGCACATTAATGGACTATTCCACCTACTGCTTGTGATGGTTGCTCGACCAAAGACTGCCACCAGCAGTGACCTCCAAGTGAAAGACAGTTCACGCAAGGAGTAAAAATAGACTTCAACCAATTAACTACACGTTCATAGTTTTCTCTGTGTGACCCAGAGACTGTGACAGCCATTTGCATATTGACAATTTGGGGCTGGTTGTCAGGGTAGGAATAGTGTAGACAGCTAAGAAACTCCCTGTCACTTGCTTCTTCATCAGATCTTCAGGCCCATCCTTCCCTAACAGTGAGCTAGGTAGTGCAAGAAACTGCACTGGTTCATAGACAGGGACCCATCACCCAGTGGGTTGGGGTATTTGTTGCAGGTCTTCAGCTTTCCAGATGTTCTTCAGTGGAAGTGTTCCAGTTCTTCAGTTTGTTAAGTCTTCAGTCTTCAAGTTTCCTGGGTCAGTGGTGACAGCCTGGAGGTGCTACAGTTCTTCAGTTCATCGAGTCTTCAGTTCTTCAAGTTTTCCTGGGTCAGTGGGGGATGGTCCGGAGGTGTTCTTGTTCTCAGTTCATCAGTCTTCAGTTTTCAAGCCTTTTCCTGGGTTAGTGGTGACAGCCTGGAAGCTTTCTGTTTGCACCAGTCCTTTGGAATACAAGTGTGTTTTCTCATATCGCTGGGTCCAATCGACACCCAGTGACCAAGTCTTTGCCTCACCTGCTCTCCAAGTTCACTAACAGAAGCACATGCACAAAGGTTTCTTGTTCTGCATTCCTCTGTAGCATCCATTTATGGTGCCCAACGGATCTAAATGTAGTCTGGGATGAAAATTGTACAAATGTTACAGTATTAGAGTTTTACAATAGATCCAATTAGTAGTGATTGTAATCTCAGTACCTATAGCTATTGTAGTGGTTCTATGCAGTTTATAGCAGCAACTGAAAGTGAATTTCATATCACCCTTTTTCTTCTGCTCTGGTTCTGTGGTCAGTTGATTAATAAACTAGTCCTTTTCATGAATTGTGCATCCTGCCTCTCCATTTTGGTGAAATTACATGTAGACAAATAGTCAAAGAACTGCCTCACCACCAGTGGGTTTATCTCTTCTCCACTCAGAGAGAGTGAGACTGTAGTCTCCATCACCAAATGGGGCACCACCTCTTCAGTTCAGTACACCTGGCATACTCAGCAAAGTACGTATGTTGGACAGGTTGGTTTGTGTCTCTTATATATGACACAACAACAAAAGACAGAAAGAAGAGAGGAAGGCCTCAGCTCAGCTCACTTCACAAGGGAAGCCCACCATAGACATCGACTACTTTTCAACATACTTCACAAGAACCAAGGTCCTTGACTTTAGAAGGGCAGACTTCAATAGATTGAGGGAACTGGTCAGGGATAAGTTAGTATGGGGTGGACGACATAAGGGGGATGAAGGAGAGATGGGGGCAATAAAGGGAGCCATCCTCAAGGCATCAAAGGCAAACATAAAAAAAAAGTTTCTAAAAAACAGGTTTAAGAGATCACTATGGTTCTCAGCTAGGGTCAGGACCAAAAAGAAGGCCTTCTATGTCCTGTGGAATTCATTACCATGCCATCTTAGAGAGGTCCCCTCGGTGGAAACCTTTAAGAAGGGTCTCAAGACACTGCTGTTTGAGCAGGCATATGGTTTTATATAATTCAGATGCTCATGGTTTATAGTTATTATATCATTTGTTTATTTGAATGAGTATGGGGGTGATGCTCTGGAAATATGTATAACGTTTTTATGAAATAGTTTGTGGATATTTGTGTATATTATTGTACAGTGCTCTGAGCCCACAGGAAGGGGTGCTATATAAATCTTGACAGTTGACAGAGCCACTGATGGTAACCAAGCCCTGAACTACCTAGTCGTGACTTTCAATCAAGCCTGTGACATATTTGCACCCTTCAAAACCAAAAAATTGAAAAGAACCATCAACCCATGGCTCTCCAGATTGTTAGTTTATCTAATGCGTAACCGTGACAATCTGTGGCATAAGGTCAAGTCATCCAGGAAACAAGTCGATGTTACTGCATACAGAACAGCTAGAAACTATTGCACCAGGCTCATCTGATCAGCTAAAGCCACTTACTATAAAGACATTTTTACCAAATGCTGGGGCTCAGGTAAGTACTTCTGGAATTCCATGAAAATCCTCATGGGCAGGGCCCCAGAGACCCACCAGACCTGATTACAACCTCATCAGAGACACTCCAGGAACCTGTAGACATAGCCAATAAGTTCAACTCAGCCTTTACTGATCTCTCAGGTGTACTAACAGCCAATTATCTCAATTCAACTACTACTCCATCACCAAATCATGCCCACCCCACAACGTCAAGAACTGGGACTCTGCTGTTCTACTTTAAATAAATCACCAGAGCTGAGACAATCAAATATGTCAAGCACGTCCTTGGAAAGACTAGGCTGGAAAGTGACCAAGTTGACATGAAGTTGGTCACCCTTGTCCTAAATGAGCTTGCCGACCCACTCACAAAGATTTTCAATGCCTCACTCAGATCGGGTGTGTTCCCTGATGCCTGGAAGATGGCCTTAGTCACCTCTGTCCTTTAAACTGGACATAGAACCAACACCTACAACTACAGGCTGATATCAATCCTCCCCCTCCTCCAAAGCCCTAGAGAGGGTGGTCTCCGACCAGCTCAGAGAGTACCTGGAGAACTACAACAAATTGTGCCCTCAGCAGCACGGTTTCCAGACACACCACTCCATCCTAACAGCCCTAGTAGAATACACCTCCCAAGTATAGGACACCTTAGACAAAGGGATGGCAGTAGGGTCAATATTCATAGATTTCATGAATGCTTTTGACTCTGTAATCCATCACCTTCTTCTTGAAGCAGTAGTCCACCCAGAATTTGCAAAAAACATATGTTATGCAGAGTGTTTTGATATGTATGTTAAGTCCTAGTGTGTCCTTCCCTCTGTCTGCTATTAGGAGTTTTTCCTAAATTAGCCTGCTAGCTGTATGGTAGTTTTTCGACCCCTGGGGATCTCCATCACAAATAGGTTTATTGGCTTTCTTTCTCCCATGATGCATCCTGTCTCACGTGACACTGATGTAGCCATGCCCTTAGATTTAGCATGTGCACTGCTTTAAAATCAGTTTAATAATCAGCTCACAACAGCAGGTAACTGTTCTTATCCAGGGAGCACAAATGGCAACAATTACAGTTTAGCAGATACCTGCGAGCAAGCTAACTGGGGTTTCTGTAAGAAAACAGTTGCTAAATAGTTCTAATTCATTATTTGTGTTTTCGGTGTGTGTCAGATCTAGCTAGCAGTAGTAAGTGATTTCATTTTAAAATGTTATTTCATCAAACTACACACAACAATAAAAAGCACAGAAATTGCCCCAGATAGTCAATGCTATAATTGGTAAAGACTGTAGCTGTTTTCTTACAGAACACTTACTCAGCTCTCAAGTATTTGCTAAATCATAAATGTAGGTACCATCATTCCACTAGAAGGAACTGGGAGTTAGGGCTGATTTTGCTCTGTGATATCACTTTCATTTATTTATTTTTGTGTTTGTTTTTGTTACAAATATGAAGTGTCTTTTTAATAAAGTATAAAAACACGTGTGTGTGAGTTATTTAGTTTGGAGAATATTTGTTTTATTATTTGAAAAAATGTGATGCACTAAATGTGTAGTGCAGTGAACCATTGCAAAATGGAATCAAATGTGTAGCTGGAATAGTCACCGTCATCCTGTCGCTTTCATGCCATACCACAGGCAGGAGAAAAGCCAACTTCAAAGTATTTTGCAGTTTCTAGGCTGCAGCTTCATACCATACACTTCATTTGTAAAAATAAGTAAATATGAAAATCTTATCACAGAGCAAAATCAGCACTAACTGCTAATAGAATGCTGATACCTACATTTACAGTTTAGCAAATACTTGACATCTGAGTGGGGTTTCTGTAAGAAAACAGCTAGAGTCTTTATTAATTAAAGGTAGCATTGATGATCTGGGCAGTTTGTGCTTTTGTGGTTGTGTATAGTTTGATAAAATAAAAAGTTTTAAAATTAAAACACTCCTGCGAGTAAGACCTGATGCACATAGCAAACAAAAATAGTGAATTAGAGCTATTTAGTAGCTGTTGTCTTACAGAAACCCCAGTTAGCTTGCTCTCAGGTATCTGCTAAACTAACTGTTGCCATTTGTGCTCCCTGGATAAGAACAGTTACCTGCTGTTGTGAACTGATTGTAAACTGATTTTAAAGCAGTGCACATACTAAATCTAAGGGCATGGCTACATCAGTGTCAAATGAGACAGGGTGCATCGTAGGAGAAAGAAAGCCAATAAACCTATTTGTGAAGGAGATCCCCAGGGATCATAAAACTACCATACAGCTAGCAGGCTAATTTAAGAAAATCGCCTAATAGCAGACAGAGGGAAGGACACACTAGGACTTAACATACATATCAAAACACTCTGCATAACATATGTTTTTTGTAAATTCTGGGTGGACTACTCCTTTAACAGCCTGTTGCCAACAGGACTATTCCCAGACACAGTGGCATGGTTTAGCAGTTACCTCACTCACCGCACTCACCGCGTCAGAATTGGAGATAAGCACTGGAATCCCCCAAGGATCAATCCTAGGGCCTCTCCTCTTCAGTCTCTATATCAATACCCTACTCTCAGCCTGCCCAGCTTGCATCGTACTCTATGCAGATGATGCCGTAATTTCTGCCTCTGGCAGGGACCAGTCGACCATCACTTCCCAACTCCTCGACAGCTTCCACAAGCTAGAATCCCGGTTCAGCACCAAAAAACTGTTGCTAAACCACAAAAAGCTAAGAGCATGCTGCTTACTGTCCCACAGAACAAAAAGAAGTTCCATCCTATGCTGATACGGAATCTTAATGGAGATGCTTTAGACCAAGTCTACTCATTTAAATATCTAGGCATTCACAGTGATGACACTCTCAATTTCTCCGGTCATATTGACCATGTTGTCAAAACTGCCAATATGAAACTTGGAGTGCTATACCACCACAGGCACTCTATGACACCTGACACACTAAAACTAGCCACAAGCAGTTCAGTCCTTGCATCTATTGACTATGGCCTACCAATATACGGGGCAGGCACTAAAATGGCCCTCAATCAAATAAAAACCCTATTAAACAAGGCTTGCCAGCTGATCCTAGGAGCTGAATCTTCAACCCACACCTGTGCTCTCTACTCAGGTACTGGATGGCTTCCTCTCCATCTCAAAGCCCGGTACCAGACCTGCCTACTTGTCAAGAAAGTCCAATTAAGACTAACACCTCCATCTCTATGTGGACTCTTCCAGCAGTCTAGATCTAAGCCAACCAGGAGTGCAGAGAAAGGTGGACTCCTTGTACCATTTAAATGCACCACCCTGGCACAGAAATCCATCTCATACCAAGGTCCAAAATGGTATAATTGGCTACCTGCACCACTCATTGAAAGCAATAAGATTAACCTCTTCAAAACAGGACTTAGGACTCTACTGCATCATGAACTAGCTTGTGCATGCTTCGACTAGCAACTACTGGACTCTTTAGCCAGAACAACCCACCCACTCCACCACCCCATCCCTCCTACACCACCATCCCCTCCACCTCCCAACCCCCACCCTCTCCTGCCCCTAATATTCCCACCCCAATTCCTCTCCTGCACAACCCCTCTCCATTACTACACCACCTACCTCCCTTGCTGTTTATATTCCAACCTCCTTTCACACCACCGCTCCAGTACCCCCCTTAGTTTTCTCCCCATGCCTGTTCCCTCCCACTTGCCTCCTACTTAGCTCCAGCTTGGACCCCCCTCCTCCCACACAGCTGGCATCACTGCAGCAGTTCACCCCTTCACTCACCCTCCCACTGAACAACAGCACCATCCTTAGGCTGCTCCACCCCACTCCACCTCTGTATAGTTAGTCCCCATCTGTATGGCCAGTACTCCCAGGGGCCTGATGACCCTAAATTGACAGACTAAAGCACTTCCTTTGAAACTGTTTCCTTTGTCTGAGCTGCATCCTGAATATTCCCTTAGTGAAATGCTTTATTCCCTTGAAACCATGTTCCTCCTATTTTATTTGTAATCTGATTGAAACAAACTGTTCCTTCAATGTATTCTAACTCGTATTGTTCAAATGTATGCAACCGATATGCTTTGTCTAACTTTTTTTTTGTAATGTCTGCAACCTGCATGTTTGACTAATTGTTTTGTGTATGACCTGGAACCTTTCTAAATGAGTCCCAGGACTCAAAGGTATTAATCCTAAACTGCAATAAATAAATAAATAAAGTTTTGCTTGCTTGCTTCTATATATACAAGGAAAAGTAGGGGGAGGCAGAATGGGAGGATCTACAGAAAATTAGGGAGGCAAAAAGGGCCCTCAGAGAGGTGAAAGAAGACAAGGAGCTGTATATCATGGAGGGGGTCAAGAATGGAGAAAAATAGTTTTTTAGCTATATCAGTGAAAAAAGGGGAGGCATTGCATGGCTAGTTGAGCGGGATAGGGTGATAGAGGAGAATGAGCAAAAGGCCACCATTCTGAATGACTACTTTTGCTCAGTATTCACTAAGGAGGACTGCGGGTCCATGCCAGAAAGTGGCATCAAAGTGGCGCTAAGGGAGTCCCAGAAATAAGGCAACCAATGCTTACTAGTGAGAGGGTCCTCAAAGGGCTTGGAGCCCTTAAGATAGATAAAGCCCCAGGACCAGATGGGCTGCCTCCATGGATACTTAGGAAATTAGCAGCAGAATTGGCTAAACCACTGGCTGGGCTGTTCAACAGCTCAATTAGGTCCAGGGAAGCTCCACTGGATTGGAGAATAGCAGACACTGTACCACTTCATAAGGACCTCCTCCTTAGATATGGAGCAACCAAGGAATTACAGGCCTGTCAATCTGACCTCCATCATGGGGAACCTGATGGAATCACGAATCCAATAGGACCCGTGGACTACCTAGAGAGCAACGGGCTCCAGGATAGTACACAACACGGTTTTGTGGCAGGAAGGTCTTGTAGACTAACCTAATTTTTTTCTTTGACTGGGTGTCCAAGGAAGTAGACAAGGGCCACACTGTGAATCTGCTGTACTTTGACCTCAGCAAGGCTTTTGATTCAGTGTTGCTCAAAGAGATGCAAGACCTGAGTGCAGCTAAAACCGTAGTGAACTTGGTGGGTAGTTGGCTAGAAGGGAGGCAGCAGAGGGTGGTGGTCAATGGGGTTAAATCAGAGGAAAGGGAGGTTACAGGTGGGGTTCCATGGGGATTTGTTCTGGTCCTCATCAGCATGTTCATTAGTGACATTGGTGCAGGAATCCAGGGCAGGCTGTGTCTCTTCACAGATGACACAAAACTATGTGGGAGGGTGGATAGTGATGAGGAAATAAGGGATATGTAGAGGGACCTACAAAAACTAGAGGGGTGGTAAAAGGTGTGTCAGTTAAAATTCAATGCCAGAAAGTGCAAAGTAATACACCTCAGGAACAGGAACCCCAAAGATGGAGTACTGGATGGATGGGGTTAGCACTACAGAAGAGGAATGGGATCAAGGAGTTAGCAACAGTAACTCACTTAAACGAATGAGCCAGTGCAACAAGGCCAACAGGATGCTGGGATGTGTCAGGAGGGGTACTGACAGCAGAAGAAAGGAGGTAATACTCCCCCTATACAGATTCCTGGTGAGGCCTCACCTGTAATATTGCATCCAGTTCTGCAGCTCTCACATCAGAAAGGACAGGGATAGGCTGGAAACAGTGCAGCAACGAGTAACAAAAATTGATTCAGTGCCAGCAGGGCAGATCCTATGAGGAGTGCCTCAAGGCACTAAATATGTATTCGCTAGAAACCAGAAGGGAGAGGGGAGATATGATAGAGACCTTCAAGTTCCTTAAAGGAATTAGCAAGGTAAATTCAAGGGAATTATTTACCCTGAATACCAACTCCAGCTCATGTGGTCAGCAGTGGAAGTTAACAGAAAGGAGGTTCAGGAGGGACATGAGAAAATACTTCTTTACGGAAAGGGTGATGAAACCTGGTAACAGTCTATCGGCCGAGGTGGTGGGTGCAAACACAGTCAGGAGATTCAGGCATGCATGGTATAGAATGAAGAGAATGGTGGTCACCTGGAGTGACAAGACCAGGGAAGAGAATGGGGATAGGACAGGGAGAGTTGGTACCCTAGGGGAACAATAGGTTCCAGGGATTATAGGGAATATCATCAGTCTGGATGGACCTCTGGTCTTTTTCTGTCGTAATGGTCTATGTTTCTATGTCAATAAACTTTAAACATAAAAAACAGTACTTGATTACATTCAAGTAGCACAGGATGATGGCAGTTTGCTAGCTGTAGTAACCTGTCACGAACAGCCACTAAGTCCAAACTAGCTAATACTGCATGTGACGCATCACCATTTTGTTGACTGCAGGGTCTGATTCTGAATGCTTCAAGAATCAGCCAGCCTTGTGTTTCTGTGTTGTCTTTCAGCTGTTCTGCCAACCAGTCTTTAATAAAAAAGACATATGATCACCCTCGGCTTCCTTAGGAAACCAAAGAATTTTACTTTCACAGAACAGACTTAATTCTCTAGAATTTCCAAATTAAGGATATTGGCTGTTACTGGTTACCACTGATGTTACACTCAGTGAGGTCACAATGCTGCTGATGTGTAGGGAGGAACAGAACTAACTAGGTCAGCATACCTCTCAACTGTCCCTGATTTGCCTCAAATTTTGCCTCTGCCCCTCATAAAATTTGTGTTCTTGTGACAGAACAGTGGGGAATAAAAGCACAAAATAATGTCAAACATTAAAGCAACAGACTTGTTATTCTTCAGAAAATGCATCTTAACACAAATCCCTTTATTCTATCAGCTTTCTGAGTGAATAGTACCAGATTTTAATATGTGTCCCTGATTTGGGGTCTTTGTCCCTGATTTTTTTAAGCCTTGTCCCTGATCATGAAGCAAGACGTTGAGAGGTACAGTATGTAGGTCAGCCTTCAGGTAGAATGCAGTTCCACATGTCACACCTAGTCTTGTCAGGTAGAAAATCTTTTAATTAGCAGAACAGAAAAGAAAAAAATACTTCAGATATAGGAAGTGATAACTGACTACTATGGAAAGTTGCTAGTAATTCCCAGCAGTACTCTAGCTCTTTAACTACTGTAACTAAAAATAGTCCAGGCACATGTAATTTATGCAAGTGCAAGAGTTCTCTCCAACAAGAGTCCTTCAAGAATATTAAAACCCAATAAACAGAGAATAACTAAACCCTTGCTGTGAACAACATGTTGTTAGCTCCACAACTCATTAGTGGGGTGATATTATTAGGACACTTGAGCTTCACTCCCATACCCATAATGTCACCACACTCAGTGTGGAGTTAACAACATGTTCTTCACAGTGAGAGTTTAGTTATTCTCTATTTATTGGGTTTTAGTGCTCTTGGAGAACTGCCTTGCTGGAGAGAACTCTTGCACGTGCATAAATTACATGTGCTTGGACTCTTTTTTGTTACAGTAGTTTAACTTATTTCCTGTGATATTCCTTGAGACATTTTTCAGTGATCAGTGCAAGTTGAGAGCAAAAGGCATTTATCTCTTATGTGAAATAAAAACAACTAATCAAACGTAAAACCTCCATAATTTTATCCTTTCAAAAAAAAAAAGAATTCCTTAAAAAAATTAGTAACCCATAATTATATAAGCAGTGTGGAAAGCAACAGGTGAGCAGTGCTTCAAACATGGGTTTCTTGAACATTAATGCCCTCTAGTGGTCATGGGCTACATTACAGCAAAGTGGTATATATTTATTTATATATATATTTTTTTTCTGGGTGCACTGATCCCAGGGACCATTTTCAGGCACAACCCGGGCCATTGAGATGGCATATCTGATAACAAGGTACAGGTTAGTTGGAATCGTGGTAGAGAGAGAAAATAATAAAATACAATGATCACGAGTTTACAACACAAAGTGGGAGAGAGAATCCAGTAACAAAATTGGCAGACATAGATAAGACAAGCTGTCACTTATTTCATAGACATTAGCTGCTCTAGTATCAGACAACAGCAATTGAGTGCATTTAAGTGACCTAACTAGTTAAATACTGGTAAGGGGCAACCAGCATTCACCTACTAAATTACTTGGAGTAACATTCAGATAAGGATCTACCTAGCATAGCTTCCTGGACCTTCAGTTTGAACATAGGACTATAACCATTATTTATTTTTATTTACAGGCTTTTGCTGACCAGGTTAGCTTACTGAGACAAACCGCCCATTTTTCATGAGTGTCCCAAAATTAATTACAAACATTAGAACAGACAAGTATCATACAGTGAAGACACAGGATTTATAATAAACAAGAGCACATGCATAGGTCAGATATTAGTTACAAGTAGAATACACAATTGTCATATAACATCTCAAAATATCAGTGGCTGATTTTCAGTCACTATTTCCAGTGCTGAGTGGTTGCAGTGACCACTTAGCCCTAGCGTGATCTTTACCACCCCATCCTGTGCCCACAAAGAACTATTGAAATCACTGAGGAAGGGGGAGGGCTGCTCATTCTCTGTCGCATGTCTGCTGTCTAAGGCCTGCTTGCATGCTATAGTGTCATCCCTTGGAAACTGCCCACTCTGAACAGAGTCCCAGTGAGTCAGTCAGGTACAAGTGGTTGCCAGGAGGCATCCAAGTTGGCCAGTGCTGGAGGGGTACAGCAGCAACGGATCACAAGGGACAGTTCAGTATTGTGTCTAGGGAGGTTGAAACCACTGGATCACCATGGAATCATAAAGGGGCAGGGGGAATTAGGGAGGAACTGAAGAAGTGACACAGCTTGGCCAGATAGCAATGTAGCTGGCATCCCAACACAGCTCACCTACGTGCATCCATGCTGAACTGCATTAGCAGGTGTGTCCCCTGGGTGTCAGCAGGTAGAAACCCCATTTGTGTGACAGAGGATCTGGAGTGGCAATTTGAATTTGCATTATGCTGAACTCAAATGAGGGCTCTTACATTCCCCACTGTGTGTGCCCCTAACATAGTATAGAAGTTCAAAATACAGTCACCTCTAGGGTTGAACGTACTAGTTATTCTTCACCAGCATCCAACACGTTACACGACAACTCACCCACTCTCTGTGCCAGGATGTGTGAGGGCTGATTAATATTAAACCAGATTATTCTGTTGGTTGGTTACCGAATGGAGGGGGGGGGGCAGGACAGGATTTGGCCAGGACACCAAGTGAATTCCCCTACCACCTACCTAGGTTTTCTATTCTTGGGATGTACTGATTGAAGTTTGGGGTATCATACTGTAAAAGTTTTGTTGTTTTATTCATTTTAAATAAAAAAAAACCCTACTCTTTTCTAAGTGTACCATGGGATCAATTATGTCCACATAGTCACTTGGATTTTGCACTCACATACTTTTAAAGCGGAAGCAGCTGGGTTGGAGTGTGCACAATGTATGTACTTTTTCAGATTCATTAGCATACCTAAAGAGAATCTGGACAAGAAAAAACAATTTTTCCCATATTATCATCTTCCCGCCTTGATGAATAAGAAAACCAATTCTGGATTTGCTGAGACTGGATATTTAACAATCTTCCCAAAATGGATCATCTAAAACAATATACTTGGATTCCTTTAGCGATTATAACACATCCTTCAGCACCTGGCCTTCCCTGGAGTATCAACACCCCCACCTCCCCAATTCCTTAGTATTATAATGGTTCAATATGCAAACCCAGTTCAAATCAAGCTAGTGACAGAATCAAGGCATAGGTCAACACTGGAACCAGCCCACCAGCCAGATGCAGGTATATTTTGTATTGGGCTCGTACAAATTTACTTTCACTAGTCCTGCTGATATGTGTATAGTAGGAGGAGGTAACATTTAAAAATCCATCAGCTGGCTCACTGGAATGTCTGTGGTGCAGTAGATTTTTTCCAGTCACTAGCCCTGCTGGCAAGTGGTTTTAAAAGTGAATTTCAACCCCTGCAGGATGTCTAACTCAGGTGAAACTCCAACTAATGCTAGAATTATGTAAACTTAGCCTGGGACTGTATAAAAAGTGAACTAATAACTATCAACAATAAGCATGTGCCATCTACAATTACCTATGCAGGGATAATCACCTGAAATGAATCACGACAGTAATGCAAGAATGTGATAAAACTTGGACTGGATAGAAAAGTACAGGACAAGATGCTGACTAACACACCAAACGACAACTAAGAAACATATCATATATACTTGTAAGTCGACCTCACCTATAAATCAATCCCCTTTTTCCGTGTGATTTTAGTAGATTTATAGATATACCTCATGTATAGGTCAATCCCCTTTTACCATGCTTACCATGCCATCAAACCATCAATGGCATATAAGCCATGAACATATATAAACCATATGTAGTGTACATACTGTATTAGGCAATGTCACTGTTCCCTTTACTCTGTGCTGGGATGCCTCTCACCTGCCACCCCCTGCCTATGCTCCCTCGGCCTCTTCATTGATCTCCTCAAATCTTCCTCCCCAGAGCCTCCAATAATTCTCACCTAGGCGCACCATGAACCCCCTACTTGTTGAAAACCTTAGATTCATGCCTTCTCACAGTCCCCAAATCAGGGGCTTCATTAGAAGTAGGAATTAAGGGCCAGAGCTACAAATCTTTATTCATTAGTCCCGAATATAATTTCTCAAAACTGACCCATTCTTCTTGTCTGCATTTCATTGCACAAGAGGGGTGGGGGCTCAAGCCCAAAGCCCCTAATATTTTGAGACCCAGGAACATCCCTGCCCCAAATATTCAACTATGATTGGGGGCAGGCCTTCTCTTCCTTTTCCCCAAAGTTTTGGAACTCTTTCCCTCACTGTGCTCACAGCTTTCCCTCCCATGGGCTATTCAAAGGAGCACTATGGAAACATTTAAAGGACTCAACCGTTCTTGTACAGAACAAGACCTCCAGCATTTCCTCTTGCATTGTGTACCTTCTTCAGCCCCTCAGTCTGCACAAGTGGGGTTTATAAACTTGTATTTGTTTTTGCAGCATGTACAGGTTGTCTCTACTTGTCAAATTCCACCTTTGGGGTTGGGAGTCTTAGTTATGTAAATGTATTTAAAGGAGAACTGTGTGAACCTGAAAGTCATTTTTGCTAGTAGAATTAGTTTTTTTTTTTAAATACAGGTTCTAATTCTGTTATTGTTCCAATGTTACTTACCTGATAGTAACTTCAGTTGATGTTATCAATTTACACTCTGGTGTGAAGAACCATTTTAGCATTCTATGATGTAGTACATGTCCCTCTTGGCTGCAGAGTTCTGGAATAGAACATGGATGCATTGTGCCAACAATGGAAGAGCTGAGCAAGGGTCATAAACTATATCATACAGTTCTAAAATGTTACTTGCCAGTAGTATGTAGATTAGAAATACACACTAGGGTAACTATCAAGCTGGCAGAAATGGAACAGTAACCAGGGTGGGGGGCAACTGAGCTGTGTGAAGCAAGTTTTCACAGCTATACTGTACATCAAACATTGTTTTTTAGGTAAACACACCAATGACACCAAAAAAGAAATACCAACTTTTGACAGAGCTCAGTGAACTGAACAATTTACATTATCTGGTCTGTGACAACCATGGTTTACCCAAAAATGGCAGCTGGAGGAGCAGGTGCCAAGGAGAAAGAAGCACACCCAGGCCTGAGTAGAGAAGGAGCCCCCATGACTGCTGACCCAACTCAACCAACGAACACTGCCTTGCTGAAAGCCATCCAGGCTTTATTCAAGAAAGTGGAAGACCATGCTTCCAACATGCTGATGCTAGACACAAAAGTACAAGCAGTAGAGATGGAGGCCAAAGGGGAATTAAAGCTGGCGGACAATGCACTAGTAGTAACTGCAGGACTTGCCCTATAGAACACTCTACTAGGAAGATACCTGGGAAAAGCTTGAAATGGGGCAAGGGCATCCCACATCTTAATCTTAGGTTTGCCGGAGACAGGAAGGTGACTCACTTGATTAATTTATAGAAGGTAGGATAAAGGAGACACTTTGGCTAGAGCATTTGATCATGGTCCAGAGGGCATGCCAATTTACACCACAAGGGGAGCGTCTTCATGTGGCAGCTGCAGGAATTTAAGCCTGAGCAATTTTGGTGGTCCTGGGGTTGGTAAAAGAATGAGAGAGTGCAGTAAGGGAGGCAAAACAAAGAGGCCGGATGACATGGCAGAATGCACCCATACATATCTTCCCAAATCTCAGCTCTGCTACCCGCCAACAGTGAAAAAGGTTTGACATGGTCAGATCGTGACTCCACCAGCTTGGAGCCCATGTGCTTCTCATGCCTGCCAGCTTCAAGATACTGTACGGTGGCAGGGCTTATCAGTTCTCAGATCCTATAAAAGTGGAAAAGCTTCTGGCTAAGATTTAAAGAGACTGCTCTGCCCATGAGGAGGGATCAGAGACAGAGGAGATTCTGTGAGGTATGACCAAAACTACAGACTTATCGTTGCAGCAAGGATTGGATTGAGGAATTAAAGTTAACTTTACATCTTTGGCAATAAAAGCCCACTCTGGATTCTGACTTTTATTTTATTTATTTATTTGCTTTTGTTAACCAGGTAAAGTACATTAGGCAGGAGGCCTGCCTATTTTCAAGTACGGCCTGGGAGAGTACAGAAGTGCAAGGTAATGCACCTGGGAAACAAAAACCCAGGGGAAGAGTATCCAGTGGGGGGTGAGATACTGACAACAAAAATGGAAAAGGACCTGGGGGTAGTCATATCAAATGACCTAAAGGTGAGCAAGCAATGTGAGAGGGCAGTAAGGAGGGCTGGGGGGATACTGGGATGCATAGGGAGAGGCATCACCAGTAGAAAACAGGAAGTTGTTATCCCTCTGTACAGACAGCTGGTGAGACCCCATCTGGAGTACTGTGTGCAGTTCTAGAGATCCAATCTCCGCAAAGGCATAGACAGGATGGAAGCTGTCCAGATGAGGGCAACTAAAATGGTGCAGGGTCTGCACCGGAAGACATATGAAGAGAGACTTAAGGAGCTTAATATGTATAGCCTCGAGGAAAGGAGGGAGAGGGGGGGGACATGATAGAAACTTTCAAGTACCTCAAGGGAATCAACAAAGTCTAAGAGGGTAGCATCTTTCAGAAAAAGAGGTGTGCAAGAACAAGGGGGCACAATTTGAAGATGGGGGGCGGCTCAGAGGTAATGTAAGAAAGCATTTTTTCACAGAGAGGGTTGTGGATCCATGGAACAGCCTCCCGGAGGAGGTTGTGGAGTCAAAAACAGTGGTGGAATTCAAGCATGCATGGGACAGTCATAAGGCAATTCTAGGGGGTGGGGGTAGGAAAAAGTAGGCTGCTGGTTAACTAGGATCTGCAGCTTATCCATTAGGTAGGGAAATGGGCAGACTGGGTGGGCCAAGTGGTCCTTATCTGCTGTCAAATTCTATGTTTCTAGTACATAAACCAGAGACTTAACACAAAACAGTTACAGATTGTTGTCAGTAACAGGCTTCAGACAGAAACAGACATAAATTTGAATAACTTATAATAAGCAAGCACACGTAGCAATTACATAACAGAGATGTCCATCACAGAGAAAATCAAGGTATAACAACAAGCAGTAGCCATCCTGACAGGGATGGGTAGGACCAATGACTCAGTCAGGCAATTCAGTTCAGAACAGAGACATCTATGTAGAGCAGAATAAGGTTAAGTAGGAGGAGATCTGGGATGCTTAGGTACAGTGGCAGGAGTCAAGTGCATGAAGGTGGAAAAAGTGCAGATTTAAAGGCAGAGTGAGATAAGGAGCTTTTTAAGTTGGCAAGTAAGGAGTTCCAGAATTTAGGGGCAAAACGGGAGAAGGCTTGCTCCCCCATCTTGGTAGAGCTTAGAAGGATGGAGAACAGAGTTTGATTAGATAACTTTAGTGTGCAGGGGTGAGTCACAGGGGTGAGCATGGCACCTATGCAGTCTGGGTGGGGGGCTCCTGTTCATGGAGTCAATAAAACAACCCAGTGAGAAGGAATGCTGGGATGGGTGGGGACAGCCAATGCAAAGTGAAGTAAAGGTAGCAGTAGTGTGTCGGTTGAGGGACTGAGAGGGTGAACCTACAGACGTTATTGTAGGAGATATCCCACTAGCGAAGGATTCCTGCATTAGCATGGGAGAGAGTGGGGAGAGCATACAGGAGCCTAGGAAGTAGTACCCCACATGCCACAGAGATTCTGGCAGCAGGGGTTAGGGAGTGGTGCACTTGGTAAGCTGCTCCTAGTTTGGCATTAACAGATTTACATACCTCATTGATATGTACAGAGAAATCAAGAACAGGATCAAGGGTTACTCCAAGGTATTTGAAGGAGTCGGTAGACCACACTTTTGTCTCGTCACAGCTAAGCACGTGAAGCTTAGTAGACTCGGCTGAGACTTTCCTAGCAGACCCAAACAGCATGGCCTGGGTCTTAGGTAGGTTAAGAATTAGTGCATTAGAGGACAGCCAGCACTGGATCTGTTCGAGTGTGGAGGAAAGGTGGGCATTGATGTCCAAGACAGAACAAGAGGCGATATAGAGAACCAGATCGTCGGCATACATGATGGAGCGACAGTGGGGAAGTGAGGAGGGAGTATCGTTAATGAAAACAGTATGGGTCCCAGGATGGAGCCTTGTGGGACACCACAGGAGATGAGAGCTGGGGATGAAAAAGCTTTGCCAAAAGAGGTGGAAAGGGGTCGGTTGGTTAGGTAGCTGCTGAACCATGATAGGGTGGTCCAGAGGCTCCTAGGAGATGTAGTTTGTTTAGGAGGAGAGGATGGTTAACTAGGTCGAAAGCCTTGGTGAGGTCTAAGAACACGGCTCCTGTGAGTAGACCATTGTCCATGCCGGACTTAATGTCGCTGTTGAGTAGAGTGAGGGTGATGGTGGTGCTGTGTCCTGCCCTAAAACCATGTTGAGCAGGAGACAGAAGATTAAAGTTCAGCAGGTAAGCCGAGACCTGGAGGTGAATGAGTTTCTCTAAAATCTTACTGAGAGTTGGTAGCAAGGGTATGGGTCGACAATTAGAAAGGACTTTGGGGTCACCTTTCTTGAAAACAGGGATAATCCTGGCAGTTTTCCAAGCTAGAGGCACAGTAGAGGTGCAGATAGACAGATTAAACAGCCTTGTGATAGGGGTAACAAGGAGGTGGGTGCCCAGTCTAAGTATCTGAGGTTAAATACCATCAGGCCTGGGGCTTCACTGCAGGGGGATAGACTGAAGTAACCTGAGAACATCTGACTGGGTAATATTAGAGAGGACAAGCGTCGGGGCAGCAGGCGAGGGGGGGGTGAGGCCACAGGATGCCATAGGGAAGAGTTTGGGAGCCTCAGTAAAGAAGAGTTGAAAGTGCTAGCTATCGTACGGGGGTTGTTGCACAGAGTATCATCAATTAGCATATCCTTAGGAGCAAGAGGCTTGGAGTTCCCCAGGATCTCATTTATCTGACTCCAGTACTTCTTAGGGACAGAGGCTCCGGTAGTAGTTGCTCTTAGCTGCTCGGACTTCTTTCTTGCAGGAGTTTCATAGCATCCAATAGGCAACAAAGTCAGTATGAGCCAAGGAGGATTTCCATTTGGACCAAAGCTTGTCTCATTCTTTGAGTAGTTGAAGAAGAGGCTACTTCAGCCACTTGGTCACCCTCCCACTGACCCTCCACATTGAAGCTGGGATATGTTTAGACTATAAGGCTAGCAGAGTGGCATTGAAATAGTCAGTTGCCAGGTTTATGTCATTTTAATGCAGTTGTATGAATATTTTAGTTTCTGGATAACTTGCATGGTTCACCATGTGCTTTTTTTGCAGGTTTAGCAATGTGGGGGATCTCAGAAATGGTGTTGACAATGACGCAGTTTGATTTCACTCTCTCCGGCTCACTCTGCAGAGTGGCAATTTCATGTACTTTACAATCTGTTTGGACCTTTTTCAGTACTTTGCTTTGGAGTATGGGATGCTTAGCTGAAACTAAGACTCTGAACGTACTGACTCTTTTTAGGTGCTTCATGAGGACTTCAGGATTAAAATGATCACTAAGCTATGCATGTTTTACCTCAGTTTCCAGCTACCAAGTTTATAGTTGCATTAATAAAGGCTGTAAATTTGGCCCATGGCTTGTAGGAATGTTGTTCACTAAAGTTAATAATAATAGATGCCTGAAATTATTTAGGTGGTATATACTAGTGCTGTTGGTTTATATTAAATTTCAGCAGATCTGTGAAGCAGTGTAAACTGTTTAAGTTAATATGCTTCTTGTTTTTCTTTGATTATAGGGGATGTATTGCCAATGATAAGAGTTCACCAGGTGTGTGTCTTCATTCGGATGTAGAACCATCCCTACTCTTAGCAGCAGTAGTCTACTGGTACACTTCTGTGTTTTCTAAACGCCATTTGATAACCCCTCTATGATGTAACATGGTCAGGAGTATGAACCTCCCTTATTGTAACAAAGACGTCTCATAGTATGCCTATATACTTACCTGTTGGAAAGACTTGGATCAATTGAAGTTAAACTCAATAAAATAAGTTAATAAAAAAAAGGAATGTAACAGAATTGGTATTTAAAATCAGCTCCTACAAGGGAAAATGATGCACAGGCTCAGTGCAGTCCTCTTTTAAGTATCATTAAGTAAGCAATAAGACCATTGGATTCAGTCCCTGGCTGTGCGCTTGAAAGTGTCTAGTGCAACCCTTGAGTGTCTTATTGTACTTTTTTTTTGTTGTAATTTTTCCACCCCTGGCCACCCAGTACCTCTGCCTGGTCACGGACCCCTTCCACTCCCATATTGGCTGCGCCTCTTTGATACCCCCTGGCTTACCTCCCAGGGCAGAGTTGTGGCACCAGCCCCTATAGTGCCGCAGACAACAGGACAGGTCAAAGGGCCAGCCTGGGAGCTGACTGAAGATGAGGGTGGGCTTCATCTAGGCTGGCTGGCAGCATTTTTCCCCTGGTGTGTGCAGGGGTGGGGATGTGCAATGATGAACAGTGTCCACCCTGTCCCCCTGAGTTGCTGGCGTCAGCATGCTCGGTACACCCAGCATCCGCTAGGTGTCTGTAGTGTGCCAAACACTGTATGCTCCTCCCTCCCCGGAGAAGGAGAGCAGTTGTCAGACGCTCAATCCTTCTTCCCTGGCCAGCCATCCAAAGTCCAGGGTCTGTTACCGAACCGGATCACAGGTAGGTAACCTGCTCCTGCGCCAATGGCCCGGCTGTCTTACTGTGCTTATAAAATGGCCACTTTGGCTGTTCATGTATGTCAAAATTTAAATTCATAGGATTAAGTATAAAAACGATAAGTCTTTGTCTAATTTTGAAATAAAATTGTTCCTCTGCCTGCATCATTACACTGTATTTCATTTTAAGTTCAGGGCATTTGTCATACTATGGCCACTGTAGTTGCAGATCTAGTAAATTGGCTGTCATGGCACTACCCCCCACCACACACACCTACACACTCCCATTTTGGTTCAGTTTTGAAAATCTGTGTTTGGAGATGGCCACTACTGTACTGTTGTTGTGGCAGCACTAGTGAGGAGATGTCATCAATAAACGCAGCACACGGGGAAGAGATGCACAGCTAGCACATCACTCCCGGTACTGCAGTTAATGAAGGAGCCACAAAGAGAAGCACAACTGCCAGAAGCTGGGGGAAAAAAGGTCAGTGACTGTGCCGAAGGAATGAGCAGCTGAGGGAGGGAACCAGGGAGTGGTCGGCAGGTTGGTGGTTCAGTGAGGCAGCAAGCGGGCGGTTGGAGGAAGGGTGCAGTGCTGGTCAGCTACTGATGAGGACAGCAACTGAGCAGGCAGGGGGAAGATTGTGGCAGGCATGGATTTTTTTTTTTTTGTCTGCTGCATCCAGCTTGCCAGCACTTGATGTTAGCCATGCGATGGACACTTTCCGTGTATGGCTAACAACCAATCAGGAACTTTGAAATCAAGAGCCCATTTCATAATTACTGTGTAGCTCTCCAACTGTCATTGATCTGTGAGAACCTTACTCATGTTAAGTATATCTGAATTACACTTTGTTGTTTTATATTTGAATTATACTATGCTTCGTTGTTTTGCTCTGCTTTTTTGACAGCAGCATGTATGATTCCACTTATTTTGGCCACATAACTTCTGGCTTACTTTATTACATGTTCCTTGCTTGTTTGCCTTCTGTAATCTCCTGGGTCGTACCTGTAAGCAGGTGTATGTACTTATTTTATTTGTTCAATCATAAAAAAGATCATTACAAAACAATCCAAATTGACAAAAATTGACAATAAGTAGACAATACATTATACATTACTAATCGCATATAATTTGTGCAAAACATAAAATAATTCTAGCAGCAGTAAAGCAGGGAAATTAGCCCTCAATGGTACATATTATCTATTTCCTTATTTTCTGTATATTACATAAGAAGAGAGCAGTATTTCTAATAATATAACTATCTTCTGTAATAAAAAGTGTCCTTAATATTATCTTATTTGAGCAGTCTGTAAAGGAGGCAAGAATGGACCCAGCCATCTCTGTCTGGCTGCCCTATACCACTGACATTTCAGAAATATATCTTTCAAGTCTTCTTTCTCATTATAACCACAGAAAAAATGAGTACACTCTTGATCATAGTTCTTATTAAACCTACATACAAGAACATTAGACGAGAAAAAAACAATCCGAAATCTTGCATAGATTCAACGCATCAGGACACTCCAGGTACTATACATAATAGTGACAGTAATAATAACAATCATTCTGAGCATACCAGATTGCAAATCTTGAGTTCTTTATATACTGTAATTCATAGAACCTATATTTCTCAATAATCAAATGCTTGAGACATGGACCATAACTCTCAGATATACCAATTTGTTTGTCGTCGAGGCACAGGTCAGGAAGCATAGGGAAAACACAGGAGCAGTTGTAAAAATCACCAAAACTTTATTTTTTGTAGCAGTAACATAAAATAAACCTGTTCAGAATAACTATGTACAGAAGCAAAAATAAAATCTTTCTTGTAAAAAAAAATCTCCCTTGCAGCTCAGCTTAGCTGTTTTTAGAAGTCTTTTTCAACCCCCATCCTTTGCAAGCATTCTGTTCTTTGTAAATTTCAGGAGCTGCTAGAACATTGAGAACTTCCTGAGGTCCCCACAGCAACTGCAAAAGGCTCAGGTATTTGCACCCAAGTAACTTCTAGCTTTTTGCAGTTGATATATATATATATATATTATACAGGTACAGTAGAACAGTGGACTGCTTCAAACGAGGATGGGACAGGACAAGGGGGAGGGTTAATGAAGGGAAGGGTGGGCAGCTGCAGGATAGGGGTGCTAACTGCACACTCAGGAAGAACAAATGAACCTCTAGGCCTTTATCTGCTGGCAAATTTCATGATGTTCGTATATACTGTATATATATATATATATATATATATATATATACACACACACACACATTTCAACAGTAACACCATATTTTCTAAACAAAAGTGATCCCATTATCAGTTGCATTTCCATATATTGATTTGCACATATTCTTATATTACCAGATCTAGATATGCAAGGGAGGAAAAACAGAAAGCAAGAGAAAACAGAGAGACAGTGAGAGGCAAAGGATTGCGAGACTGTTCGAGCTGATCAAGTCCGAAGTCTCACAGGAAAATTTGGCTGCGCAACCAGAGGAGACAGAAAAGGAAAGAATACAGATCCTTGCATTTAAACACTTTCTCCAAAAAAATGGGACAGGGTCCTATTCTACCCTCTCACATCGCTGAGTTGTCAGTTCGAACAAATACAAAAGACCAATCGATTTCAAGATAGCTTTAACCAGAGACAACCAATTTGATTTTTTGCAGTCCAAAAGTTCCCACTGCACTTTTTCAAGTAAACATTTTTTGGTGTAACGTTAGTCTGGTAGAAGATTAAGCCTGATCCAGAAATTAACTGTACGGGATTCGGCCAAAGCAATCAGATTGGGAAAACCCAATTCGGCCCTAACAAAATGGGCAGGAGTTATTTTAGGAAAGCCAATGGCTCTTCTAAGAGCTTGTATTGCTAGTTTTTCCAGCTTAGTAATATATTTATGATCCCATATCTCGCTCCCATAGAGAACTTTGGAATTATATTTGACTTCAATAGTCCTTAAAAGGGAAACAAGTGAGTTACCACCATATTTGTAGTTAAAGCTATTCAGGGCTACAATGGTTCTCTCAGTTTTCACTGAGATGGCCTCACAATGTTTGTTCCACTTAAAGGAGGGAGATACCACAATTCCCAAATGCCGATATTCATTCAAAAGTTCCATCTTTTCAGACTTTATAAACCAATTAAATTTACAGGTAGTACCACCCAGTATCATGACCTTTGATTTATTTATTCTGAGAAAGTTCTGATCTGCAAAAATAGCCAACTTTTTTAACTTTATCTGAAGTCCTTTTGGAGTCAGTGACAACAACAGTAATAAATCATCAGCATAAGCAAGGATTCCACATATATCTCTTCCTATTTTTGGAGAATTAGCATGTAGTTTATTTACATTTTCCAAGAAGTTATTTATGTAAATTGAGAAAAGTGAGGGAGCAAGGATGCAGCACTGTCTCACGCCACAAATGGTGTCAAAACGTTCAGTTAATCCCCCCCCCACTATTCCTAACCTGAGCCCAAGTGTTGGTATATAGTAGCTTACTTGCATTAATAAGAGTGGGATCAATTCCTTCACTTCTCACAGTACACCACAATATTTTTCTATTTATGGTGTCAAAAGCTGACGAAAAATCAATAAATGCCAACTATAACTTCTGACCTCTTAATTTCACATATTTTCTTGTAAATGTTGTAATATATAGATGTTGTCAAGAGTTGAGAAAGACTCACGAAAGCCAGCTTGTCCCTGGGAAAGATCACCCAGTTCTTGAATATTCAGGACCAATCGTTTGAGCAGAATTTTTGAGATTATTTTTTCCATAATATCAATTAAACTAATGGGACGATAGTTGGTCAGAAGCTCCCTATCACCTTTCTTAAAAATGGGTATGATAACAGAACCCTTCCATGAATCAGGTATCTGATATTTTTTTTATACAAATATTGTAAAAATCCGCCAAAATCTCGACTCATTTATATTTCAAATATTTATAAATTTCACTGTGAATTTGGTCAGGGCCAGGAGCCTTATTATCTTTCAAACTATCTATTGCCTCACTCACTTCATTGTTAGTGATAACTTTGAGCTGAGGTGTCACATCTAACTCAAATAAAGAAGTAGATTTATGTGATTCTTGAAATAGAATCTATGCATAGTAATTACACCAATCCCTATCCCCAATAGCACTCTCTATGTGATTTGATGCCTGCTTACATCCAAAGGCTACTAGCTGCCAGAAAGATTTATCATCTCTGGTTATAATTGCCTAGTTCATTTGATGTCATTGATGTAAATAATACTGTTTCTTTTTGTCAATTAATAAATTCCTGTATTTATTTCTTTCAGTCCTCAAAATGGCTAAATTAACAGTAGATGATTTCCTATATTTCCTCAGTTGCACTCTCAATAGATGCTTCTGAGTTAAACATTCATTATCAAACCAACCCTTTTGTGTTTTAATAAATTTACTGTTAGACACCTCCATATAGATGTTTTTGTTGAATCATTTCCAGAATCTCCATCATAAGTTTATTTTTAGCCTCAAAATCTATATTAGTGATTTTAGTGTATTTATCAAAATGCAATTCCAATTCTGCACATATATTTTGATCAATAATATTTGTCCAGATTAACCTTTTCTTGTTATGAACCTCCACCTTAACCATATTGAGAGTTTGTGGTATTATTGGTTCTATTCTAATAAATTCATTGTTTACAGTCAGACAAACAAGACAGTGATCACTCTCTGTCCTGGCATCAATTTTGAGTGACGACCAAAAATTCAAGGCGCCCCTCCACAATGCTAGATCTATGACTGATTCAGCCATGGCAGAATGGTACGTAAATTCCCCATCTTCATCACTGCATAACCAGCCATTTAATGGGAAAATGCCATTTAACTTAAGCTTTATCTCAATTAATCTAATTCCATTACTATTTGTGATCAAGTCTTTAGATCTCTTAGTAAGTTTTGCAGCTTCAGGATACATATAGTTTGATACTGTATTATCTGCCAACCCTGTAAACAGGCATTCATTCATTCTCCTAGAATATCCTTCTCGGTAAACAAAAAACAAATAAATGTATGGTAGCCATCTGGGTACCTTTTTGAAACATTTTTCTGAGCCTTTGATTGAGGCTGCCATACACGAGGAAAAGGTTTAGTAACAGTGGATTCATACGGGGACATAAAAGTTAAGAAAGTAGTTCCTGCTGGCTTTGACTTGCATACAAGTTGACCTCGCAAGGCCGAGTAATTTCATGACACCAGTGAAATCTTTGCAGATAAGTCAGCCTCATGTATAAGTCAAGTCCCCATCTTCAGTACCTATTTTTGGCACTAAAAATTGACTTATATGTAGGTATATGTTTGTTGATCACGTGAGCATTCCCAAAGCACAATACAGTGGAGCCCACTTATAAGAAAATCGAACATAAGAATATCCTGTTTATAAGAACATTTTTTGGATGTCCTGATTTTTTCTCCATTACTTTTGATGGCAGTGAAGTGTATCACATCTGAGTGTGCTGAAAAGTGATCTACAGTAGTTTCCTTGTTAACGGTCACTAAGTTAGTGAATGGGTGTGCAGAAGATGCCATACGAAGAAGGCAGCACATATTTTTTTCATGGTTAGCTGTGACACCTGTACCACCCAGGTTTCCATGGGGTTACTAGAACCCCCCTGTAGTGTAGTTTAGGTGGGACCTGGGCAACACAAGTGTAAAATCCCTGCAGTGCTCCTTTAAGATCACCTGACCAACTTTGCTGAGCAGAGGATGCTGAAATGGAATTTAGAACTCTTGCAGCAGCATAACCCCCAGCTAGTGAGCTGCAGTGAAGTTTGATTCCGTAGTCAGAGATAGTGTTCGGAGTTTGAGTGAATTGGTCTGTGCTCTGCCAGTGGGGCATACCAACTGCCAGAGGGGAGCCCCACTTCTTTTCATTTCTCACACTAGTTCATAAGTAGAATGGTCTGAATGCCAGGACGTAGTGGCTGCTAGTATCTGTGATGCCCCGAAGGGGTGAATTTCTCCAGAAGTGCTTTGGGACTGGTAACAGTGAGAAGTTGTTGGGGCAATCCCCACATCTGTAAAGATCTAAACAAAAAGTGCTGCCCAGAACTGGTTTGGCTCAATGCAAGCCCTCCAGTCATGGACATTTTTAAATGTTGGAGTTTGTCTCTTGAGAATTAAAGTAGGTTAGCCCTCCAGCTAAGGGGCGCCTGGTAGTCTGAGGACAGTGTTGTTTTCAATTGTTTGCTGTGTAGTTCCAAGGGGGCTGGACCTTCACAGCTTCGAAATGTAGAGTGTTTTCTCAGAACTAATGTGGGACTGCTAAAAGCTATTTAGTGCCTTCTAGTTCTTTGACCTTTTAATGAGTTCAGATGTTGCTTGGCCTTTGGCTGGAACTGAGCTAAGAAAGTGTCGGTCCAGTTTCAGTGAGGCACCATGATTACGGAATGTTTTGGGGAGTTAGGTGCTACCTTCCCCCTGAAAGCTAATAGGGGAGTTAAGTCGCTGCCCTCCCTCCTGTTTGGGAACTTATGCCTGCAAGGTAACTTTCTTTAGTGGGACATGAAGTGTCCAGTGTGTGCTAAAAATGTTCGAGGGACTCTGGTGCCCAGACCATTGCACAGAAGAGGGGATGGATGTTCAAAATGTTGTAATGGTAATAATTTCTACACCAGTGAATTTCTGTGTACATTGCTGCACCTGTATCCTTTGTGGCACCACCACGTTTTCTGACTTACTCCTCTCAGAATAAAGCCATACTGTATTACTCTATGTCTTTTGTGGACACTCTATCTGTGTGTGGCCTTATTGGGGCCCCCTCAGATTTCTAAGACCCACCATTGCTCAGCTATTCTCCCCTTGAACTTGGTAAAATAGAAATGCTATTTTGTGCCTGCCCCGACCTCCTAGATAATGAGCCAGGTGACTGCCCTAATGCCAGGGGTAAGAGCCATCCTTGTGGAGCCAAAGGGGGCCTGAGTTACAAAACTGGCATCTCATCTTGGATTTCGGGGGCGAGAAGGTTGCCATGCAAAGGTATGGTTGTGGTCTTTTGTCTGGTGGTGGTGCACCCAGTTAAACAACTGTTTTGTGTTAAGAAAACTTGTCAACTGCATTGTGGACTTCAGGAAAAAAAGTTAGTTTTGCTGTTTAAAATCATCTCAGCAGCTCGAAGAGTGCCCGAGGAGAGGGACAGTGTGCTCTGCTTATTTGCATGGCATCGTGTGATTGGACAATGCAGCGTAAAACCTGCCTCCAGGCTGGAGTCTGGTATTGGACTGTGCACTGCTCATGGAGGAGTGTTGGAGAGTGTTCAAGGCATCAAGACCTGTGTTCTTGGAGCATGAAAAAACTTTGGACTATTGTAACAGCAGATTTTCGGGGAACCCAATGGGCAATTCCCACAGCCAATGGAAGGCCATTCAGTCCAATGTCAGAATTCTGTATGTTTTGGTGCCAGTCATTATTTGGAACTTTCCTGTGTGTGCGATGAGCTGTCGTGTCTGTGTAGGCAGCAGCAAAGTTGTGGAAAACATCAGCATCTTGTGCAAGATGGCTAGTGGTCAGAGTCAGTATCCACTACATGTCCGGACCTGAGTAGTTCAGAAGAAGCAAGAACTGAGGAAATATGAGGAAAATTTTGACTGTGTTGGAGCTCCAAGAGCAGTAACATTCCCTGGATGGCCAGTCAGTATCTGTGTAGTATGCATGAAGGTCAGATGGGACATCTTTGTGATCCCTCACTGCCAAGATTGCAGTTGAATTTAGTATAGGCATGTCCAGTGGCCCTCATGGAGAGTCTGTCTGCTGTGTTGGTTTGGCCCCCACTTGGACTGTGGATGCAGAACCCACTCCAGAGTCACAAAAAACAGCTATTTGTGAGGAAGGGCCTGAGAATTTCTGCTGAGAATGTTTTGAGAATCTGCCAGTACAGAGTGGAGTTTTGGATGTGACTAATGGTCCCTCAGCCAATGAAGAGGCTGGGTGGGTCCTAACTCTTGCTAGTTCAGAACTGGGTGTACCCATGGAAAAGGGGGCCAAGTACAAGTGTCCTTGGGGTGGATGAGGAGTTGGAAGACCTCACCACCTGGGAGGCCAATGCCTTCAGTAGCAGTGAAGAGTGCATGTTTGTGGGAGTCAAACCTGTGGCTGGCTCCTGAGGAACCCAAATGGATGAGGCTGAGCCATTGGAGGTTCCAATATGTGCACTTAAAATGGAAGCATCTGGTGGTGATGCTGTGCCACCAGACGTTGTTGAACCTGATGAGCCCACAGAACAGAGGGGTTTATACCTGCAGGTTGAGGAAGAAGCAGGGAAGGGCAGTATTTTTCCTGTGTGGGACACAGAGACCTGGGAGCTTCAGACGTGGCTATCGCCAAGTCAGGCTGAAGGCAGGCATATGCCAAAAAGCAACAAAGAAGAGTCATCCTAAGGAAAACTGAGAATGTTTTTAGACTTAAATACCCATATTTGCCAAGATGGATGCAGGAGGAAATTGAGGACAACCAAGAGGCCAGGCTGATGGAGGAAACCAGGGAGGATGCAAATCGGAGGTGGTGCTGGAGCTCAGAGGTAAGAGCTGTTAAGTGAGGCCATGTTTGTTGTAGAAAGGTTGGAGCTTGGAGGGTGGGGTGCACCCTCCACTTGGACTCAGTCATGGTTATGGATCTGGATGGAGGTGATGCGGTGCTTTCTGCCAGGGAGACTTGTCCGGATAGAGCCATCAACTGCTGCCCTATTCCCAGTGGTATTATTAAAAGGAGTTCCTGGATGTTTCAGCTGTGTAGAAAGTTGCCATGTTTGGGCACTGAAAGACCATCAGAGACTGTAAGCCATGGTCGGTGGGCCACATGATCTACAGGCAGTCAGCCTAAGAAACCCAGAAGACTGGCGTGCATCATCCCCCCTGGAAGAACGAGGGATGTTCGTGGCTGCAGATTCTTGTTTGTTCAGCAGATGCAGAACTAGAGCCAGAGGTTGTGCAAGACTGGAGACTGAAGGTGTTGTCTACAGCCAAGAGAGCTGGAGGCGGTCCTGACTGGTGTCAGAGGTGAAGCAGAAGATACAGCCTGCACATCTGAACTAGTAGAGCCATGTTTCCATTTTATTTAAATGACTGTCACCTATGTTTGTTCTGTATGCCATCCTAATCCTGTGGGCCTGTTCCTGGACATTCTTAAGTGGGCTGTGAGCCTGCTTGCAAGAACTGTTTTGGATTGGCTTTGCCAAACTCCAGAGACATTCTTGGCTGGGAGTGCCCAGCAAAAGATATTACAGCCCTAGATGGACACTGAGGGTTTCCTTCCCCATATTTTTGTATTGTTTTTTACTTTTATACGGTCTGATGTAAAATACCCTCTTTTAGAAAAATATATTTTTAAAGTAATACAGTATGTGCTGGGGGGGGGGGGGCTTTGAATATTGTTCTCTTCTGCAGGTGTTCCTGGAAGAAAAGAGGAGGAGGAGGAGGAAATTAGAGCTTCAGTCCTAGTCTTCTTAAAATGGTTCTAAAATGTTTTAACAAAGAAATGTTAGGCATTTTTTGTTTACAGGTGTAAAATGTGCAGATTTTAGGTTTAGGAAATGCATAGCAATGTCAGATGCATGTTCTTAAACACTGTTTTGAAATGTGTTTACTGGAATAGGTAGTGTAGTAGATAGTTAGCTTTTCCTTAGTATGCACCTAGTGGTAGAGCTAAGTGAGTGCACAGGCTGGTGGCCCAAATCTGGATAATGGGTGACTAGTCCTGTTCTGTCAGGTAGTGCTCCTGAAGGTCCCATTTGGTCATTGTGGAGGAATTCCTTAGCTAGTTTGTTAGCTACGGCTGAAGGTGCTTCAGTGTGGCTTCATACCCTCTCTGGTGTCCTGCCTATGCTGGTAATAGGTGGGGGGGACAGATCAACCCTCCCAGTTGGATGCCCAGGGGTAGATGGCCTGTGTTGCAGTTTGAAGCCTTTGCTGCGGCAACAAGGTTGGCTGGCGGTGGTGAGTGTAACACCCGGGTTCCCCTGGGGTTACTAGAACCCCATGTAGTGTAGTTTAGGTAGGACATGGGCAGCACAAGGGCAAAATCCCGTTAGGGCTTTTTAAAAATCATCAGGCCAGCTTTGATAAGCAGAGGATACTGAAATGGAACTTAGAACTCTTGCAGCAGCATAGCCACCAGCTAGTGAGCTGCAGTGAAGTTTGACTCAGTAGTCAGAGATATTGTTTGGAGTTTGAGTGAGTTGGCTGGTGCTCTGCCAGTGGACAGACCAATTGCCAGAGGGGAGCCTCCCCTCTTTTCTTTTCTTACCCTAGCTCGTGAGGTGGCTGCTATCTTCTGTGATGCCCCGAGGGGGTGAATTTCTTTGGAAGTGGTTTAGGACTGGTAACAGTGAGTAGTTGGGGCAATCCCCACATCTATAAAGATCTAAACTAAAAGTGCTGCCCAGAACTGGTTTGGCTCAATCCAAGCCCTCCAGTCATGGACATTTTAAAGTGTTGGAATTTGTCTCTTCAGGACCAAAGCAGTTTAGCCCTCCAGCTAAGAGGCGCCTGATAGTCCGAGGACAGTGTTGTTATCAATTGCTCGCTATGTAGCTCCAATGGGGCCAGACCTCACAGCTTTGAAACATAGAATTTTCTCAGAACTAATGCGGGACTGCTAAAAGCTATTTAGTGCCTTCAAGTTCTTTGACCTTTCAGTGAGTTCGGATGTTGCCTGGCCTTTGGCTGGAACTGAGCCAAGAAAGTGTTGGTCCAGTTTCAGAGGGGCACCCTGATCACAAAATGTTTTGGGGAGTTAGGTGCTACACTCCTCCTGAAAGTTAATAGGGGAGTTAAGATGCTGCCCTCCCTCCTGTTCGGGAACGTATGCCCACAGGGTAACTTTCTTTAGTGGGACATGAAGTGTCCAGTGTGTTCTAAAATTGTTCGAGGGACTATGGTGCCCAGTGTGCACTAAAAATGTTCGGGGGACTCTGGTGCCCAGTCCATTGACCAGAAGAGGGGATGGATGTTTGAAATGTTGTACTGGTAGTAATTTCTACACCTGTGGATTTCTATGTACATTGGTTGCATCTGCAAAAGCCTTCGTGGCACAACCAACCTTTTCTGACTGACACCTGTCAGAATAAAGCCATATTGTATTACTCTATGCCTTTTGTGGACATTCCATCTGTGTGGGACCTGTGTGACTTTACTGGGGACCTCAGACTTGTAGGACCCACCATTGTCAAGGTATTCTCCCCTGGGACTTGGTAAAATCGAAATGTTATTTTGTTCCCACTGCCCCCCCCCACCTCCTAGGATAATGAGCCCAGTGACTGCCCTAATGCCAGAGGTAAGAGCCGTCCTTGTATTGCCTAAGGCGGGGGGGCTGGGTTATACAACTGAATGAACTTGGGCTGGCAGTATAGCCTAGAGGTTAAGAGGAATGAGGTGTGAACGAGCTTGGTACATCCAGCAGACCAAACCTGAGTTTGATTCTCACAACCTCCACTTGCATACTGTGTGACTCTGAGCAAGTCACTTAACCGCCCAGTGCTCCCAGGTCACTCCTGAAAACAGGCAATTGTGCTTAGTGAGCCTTACCTGGTTACAAAAGACTAAAATAAAAAATAAATAAAAACTTTATAACAATAAACTTAATTGTTTCATTATGTTAACCACAAATTTGATATGAATGTTCACAGTTTTCAAGGAAGCACTCTTTTTGCCACAAAGGTTTTTCCACCATGGGGTGGATGGGTGGCTATCAGCTGGTCCCTGCTCTCTCCAACCATCACCTGCCTCCCCCAACCACCAGGAGTCCCTTGCAGATTGCCCCCCATGGCAGGGCTAGGAGGGTGAGGTCTGTCCTTTACCAGTACAATCCAATCCAGTTCCAGTGACTGGGTGGTGAGGCAGGCCAGGGAGAAGCAGGCTTGCCTTCATGAAGCCCCTCCCAGACCTCTCTTCCATTTTTCTGGTACCTTCCTCCCCATAGCTGGGGTGCGTACATCGGTGCACGCATGTGGAGGTGTACCCACACCACAGAAGTTCCACAGTTCCCTCCCATCATTGCTGGTGGCAGTCACATGATGAGGCCAATAGCCCTCCTCCATCGTCGGCCGCCAGCAACCTAAGATCACTTCTGATTCCAGGTCGCTAGTGTGGTGGGTAGTAGCTCAACTGCCACTGTTACTGGGCCGGCTCAATGAAGTACTCTTATAAGAACATCTTGATTATAAGAATATTCTTGCTCAGCATCTAGGGTGTGCTTATAACAGGGCTCCACTGCATTACTCAGATTACTGGAAATTAAGCAGCAGTGCATCCAGAAATATCTCAGAGGACATCAAAACTGCATGTGGCTGAAATCATGAATCTGAGATTCCTCAACTATGATGGCAAACTAGTCACCTGAGTAAGGCAGCAAATGCTCTGAATTTTCATTTCACCAACCTGAACATCCTACTGCCAGCACATTTCAAGAACTCCATCTACAGATTATTTGGACCTTAATTTTAATGCTTGCACGAGTTAAAACCACATCCTTTCTCCTTCAGTGAAATAAAAAAGGAAGAAATCTTCTGATTCCTTAGTAATCTGGTTACAACCAAAAGTCTAGGATAGGATGGCATTGATTCTAAACTGAAAAATCTTTCTGCCTCACTTCTGTTGGAGTCACTTACTTTCCTATTTAACATGTCACTTGCATCTGGCAGTGTAGCTCATCCTTGCCAGAGATGTAGTGATCCCCCTTCATAAACAGAAGAGGGAGTCAACTAACATACTAGATGCCAGCAGAGTAGGCCTATTGGTCTATCAAGTCTGCTTGTGCTTCAGCACCCTGATTGGGTACCGTAGTCCTCTGTGTGTCACCTTCCAATGTTACTCCATCCCCCAGTTCTGCCCCCCCCCGGGCAAACCAGCCTCTGCTTCACCCCTTGCCTATACCTGTCCCACCCTCTCTTGAATCCCTCCACCATAGCTGCCTGTACCAGCTCCTTGGGCAGCACATTCCACGGTTCCACCACTCTCTCGGTGAAGTACCTCCTCCTCCTTTCTCCCCAATCCTACCTGTAGCATGCTACCAAAACATCTACATGCCAATCTCCAAATTATATACCTTAATCCAAGTCATTAAAAAAATTAGTCTGTAAAATATGGGTTTACACCACTGACTGCATTATCACTGACACCTAGTCAGGGTGCAGACCACAGCATGTCACAGTCAATGCACTTCTAAACGTGACTAAGAATATGGCAAATACCATGATCCCACCATGTTGCAACTGTCATAGATCCCACAAAAGTGTTTTAATGTGGTTAACCAAAACATGCTGCTCAGCAAACTCCAAATTACAGATATATATTATACCTTAATAAAAAGGGTGAGAGTCTGCCTGTGTACAAGATCTCAGGTTGTGCCATGTAACTGGTTAATCTCTGAACCTGGTGGTCTATCACTGGGACTCCCACAAGATTCACTCCTAGGATCACGCCTCTTTTCTCTCTTCAACAGAACTGGAAACATCTTTTTTCCTATAAAGGTCTTTCTCCATGGCTGATGTAGATGGCTATCGGCCCCATCCCTGCCTCCATGACTGGCAACCACGACCCCAGGACTAACTGGACATCACAGAGGCCCCCAAGGATTGCACCTGTGATCGGGCCAGGAGGGGGAAGGAACATCCCACCCCCCCCCGTCTGAGATATGCATCCAGATTCCGGATCCGGAGTCTTGGAAGGTGGTATGGGTCAGGGATAGGCAGGCAGGGAGAGCTTCACAAAGGTTGCCCAACCATATTCCATTGTCTTCTCTGAGCCCCTGTTGTGGACAAACATTGGTGTGTGTTGTGTGGAGGTACACATCTGCTGTATCAAACCCGGCAGCTCCTCGTCCATGCCACTCACGTCTGCACTGTCATCAGGCCTCCACCTGGTGGCAGTCAATAGATTAAAATAACGAGCCACCCCCCCAACCAGGAGAAGAGGGCAGTCCTTTGGACACTCAGTTCTTTCCCTCCCTGACTCACCCCCAGCAGCCGGAGTCCACTCCCAAACCTGGGCCGCCATCGTGGTGGGCAATGGCAGCACCACTGCACCGCACTGGGCCATCGTGGTGGGCAACGTACTTCCACTGCACCACTGGGCCACCATCATAGTGGGCAGTAACACTGCCACTACACCACTGGGCCGCCATCATGGTGGGCAGTATCACTGCCACTGCACCACTGGGCCACCATCGTGGTGGGCAGCAACGCTGCCACTGCACCACTGGGCCGCCATTGTGGTGGGCAGTAATGCTGCCACTGCACCACTGGGCCACCATTGTGGTGGGCAGTGACGCTGCCACTGCACCAGCAGACTGCAAATAATTTGTAGAACATTAAGTAAGCAATAATACCCGAAAGGGTGGGCATTATTGAGAAATACCGGACCGCCCAGGGGCGTAATGAGGCCCGACGCCGCAGGCGGAGGGCCTTATAGCCCCTGAAAGGTCTGGTATTTCCCAATAATGCCCACCCTGGAGGGTATTATTGCACTTAGAAAATGAGCAGAATTAAAAAAAAAAAAAGGAATTGAGAAAAATTTGATAACAAAAATATTAATTTATACTAAGTTTTGTAATTAAACATTTCCTCTACCTATACTGAAATAGAGGAGTTTTGTCCTAATGGAGACACTGTAGTTGGAAAAAAAACAAAACAAAAGCAGGTAGAATGTTATTGGTGCTCCCACAGCAGAGTTTGTTTGTGCAGTGCCCCCCCCCCCCCATGGCACATTTTTGTTCCCCATTGTATTTTATTTCTGCTCCATTTTTGTTTTAAGGCTGCCTTTTGTTTCATTGTTTTTTTTTAAATAGTTGGGACAACAGCTGTTGCGACTGGAAAGAAAGCAGTGGTTTCGGACAGTAAGCCTAAAGCTTGGTCGGGGCAGTCTTCGTTACAGGATGAAACAAGTGAGTTTCGTTTACGTGGTTTCTGTATTTAGAAACTGGTGTGCATTTGCAGTTTTCATAGCTTCTGTGAGGGAAACACTGCCTTTGCGGTTGTGGCAAACGGCTTTGCATTCGTGGGTTTCGTAGCTGCTGTGAGGGAATCGTATGCGTTTTTGAAAACTCGTGACTGCTACCATGAAGTGATTTAGTGATTGGATTAACAGCTTTAGTTTGTTTGCTTTCCTTGTTTGTTTTATCAGACCAGATGGAAATAAGAGACAGATTTGGGGGCGCTTGGCGGCTACAAACTTGTTCGCTAAGCGAGAGAAAAAAAATGGCATCTGGCCTTGAAACTCGGGTACCCCTGGATACGATAAGTCATGGGGCATCTGAATTGGCACTTGTTCTTGACCTGGCATCTATTGAAAAATAAATGCATGGCTGATCATGGCTTTCAGCCAATCAGGATGCATTATTTTTCATGGCCATTTTCTAAATGTCCTATTTTCCTTTCCTTGTCAGTCATGTATTCTGATATATTTTGACCATTTTTGGATAAACTCATGTTTCAGCTTTTTTTGTGCCTTCTAATTTACATTGTGATGATATGTTTTCCCAGGTTGTGTCAGAAAATAGGCAATCAGTTGCCCAGCATACTTACATGGTTATCAAAAACTAAATGAACAAAAACAAAAACTATAGACTCTATCCTGTCTTTCACCCAGCACATCAACTGAACAGCCAAGGTTATTAACCAGTGTTCTATACAGGAATAAATAATCTCACTCCAGAAGCACCGAACACGACCATCCACAGTTCTGTAGTCTCTCTCATGGACTAAGGTATAGTCATTTATGGCGGAGCTACAGACACTGCCCTCTGGTGTATCAAAATGGCCTTAAATAAAGCATGCCACCTTCTTACTGGTGCCGCACGCTTGACACACACCTGCGATCTTTATGCCCAGGTTAGCTGGTTAAAATTTGACAGCAGGCTGAAATACCAATCATGCCTGCTAGCAAAAAAGTCACCTTAGGACACTTTCTCCCCACAGCGTAATGGCCCTTCTTTTCCCTGCGCGTAACCCACACAGTACCAGAAGCTCTGGCAAACAGGCTTTCAGAATCTCATGGTGCCGCACTGCCTTTAGACTACATGCATTCGCATACAGAGCTCCACAGTGGTACAACTCTCTGCCTCCTGACATAACCAATGCTACTTTGTTGGGCTCCTTTAAGAAAAGTCTCTGGCAGCATCTAAGCTCACTGGCAACCTGTGACTGCTACCACTAATTTACCTTTACCTTGCTCCTACCATTTGCAATCTCTGTGATCTCTATTAGTAAAATGTTACGCTTCTTGTCCATTTCTTGGGCCCCGGTCAAGTTAACACTTTCATGGGCTTTCTACCCCTGCCTAAATTATTTGTTTTCCCTCCTACCTCCCTCCACCTCCTCTTCCCTTTTTGCCCCTCCATCATTCCATACCTCTTTCCTCCCTAACACCTTAATACATCTTCATCATCACCCCACTACCTACACCACCTCGTCCTCCCTACTCTCCTCCACCCCTCCTTCCCCCCACCATCCTCCCCCTTTATTCCATCTTGACTACATAGCTATTCCTCCCTTTCCCTCCTATCTATCCCCCTTCCTACCCCTCACCTCTGCTTGCCTCCTCCCTCCCCTGTCCCTTTCTACTGGTACGAGGTCTTCCTTCTCTGACTCAGGCACAATCCAATTATCTGCCTATGTTGTTAGTCATACAATTCTCCTTTTAAACAAGCATCCTCATGTTATGTTACCATTACCTAGTGAAATGTTAGCCTTTGTTTTGGCTCTGCACAAGCTTAGATTGTGTAACTATTGTTAGAATTTATACCTGGAGACAATTTTCAATTGTTTCATGCTGTATCTGTGGAACATATCTGTATTCTTGTTTGTGTCATACCTGACATGGAACCTGTGAAAGAGCTTTCTGCTCAAAGGTGTTAATCCAAGATCTCAATAAATAAATAAAAATAAATCAAAGCTGTGTCTCTCTCAACTCAGCAGCTACTGCTCTTCCTTTTCATATTGCCAAGACATTCCATGACCTCAGCTACACCATTTCCATGCTATTCATTTCAATGGCCTGGAACAGGGTTACTGATATCATAGACTGTTCAGGTAGCGAACACGCCGTACTAAGTTGAGAGGAATTCAAGGTTATTTACAAAGGGAATTAAAAATGAGTATTAATTTAACAAAAAGGTTATAACATATCAGAATGTCAAATAGCCACTAACAGGAAAACAGAAAGGCATTCAAAGGTATAAAAACTGTTTCTTATCACTTTTAAAGAGCTAGTATACAGCCTGAAAGGAATATTAACTCTTAAAAGAACTCGACTATTACTTTTTGTATCTCAAGTACCTTTAATTTTCCCTTTTCTAATTAGAGGATACTCTACCTGACAGTACAGGGTGTGTTGTGTGGTACATCTTTCTACCAGTTGGTTGGCATATCTAGTTCCGTTCCCCCTTCATTCCTCATCAGTACAGTAATCTAAATGATTGTAAAATCCAAACTAACCAAAAAGAGCGACTTACCTTCTGCCAGACTGGTTACTAGTGATGCCATGGTGAGTGAGATCACAATGCTGATGAGGTATGACAGGGAATAAAGTACTGTATGTCAACATCCAGGCAGACTACTGTTACACACATCACACCTTGCACAACCAGGTAGAAAATGTAATTAACAGAAGACATATATGGCTTTCACAGACTGCAGTAATCTAAAAACAATAAGGCTGCCATCACAGAGACACTGGCCATGCCTAAGCATGACTGGAATCTCTCTGACCTGGGATACAAGCTACATAGAAGAGATGGGGGGTAGGTGGGGGAGTGGCTCTGTATGTAAGGGAAGGTATCATCTGCATTAGTGAAGAGGAGACAGTAAAATGGACAGAACTGCTGTGGGTGCAGATGCAGTCTTCATAAAGCAGTAAACGAAGGACTGGAATTGTGTACAGGCCACTGAACCAGGAGAAGAAGATGGACAGTGTGCCAGCATCCAAAACTGTGGAGATGGCTGGCAAAGGGGAGGCAGTGATCTAGGGGGACATCAGTCTAGCTGGGGTTTTAGATGATTCCTTGCTACAGCCTGTACCAGGACTCAGGTGCTGCTGGAGGTATTCCAGAGTCGGTTTCTGTCACATTGTGTCCAGGAACCCACCAGGGAGAGGAATATACTGGACCTGATTCTGACAGAGTGCAGTCCAAGAGGCAAGAGCAGAAGAACCAGAAAAAGAACCAGTCACACTCACCAGTCCAAAGAATGCAGCTAAATTCAAAAGCACAAATGCCACTGGAGACAGTAATAGTGCAAGGATAACTTGGTTTACTATAATAAATCCAAAAACAGGTCTTCCACATACAGTGAGCTTGGGACCACTCTCCCAAGTGCCTTGGCGCTTCACTCTTTCAAGCTTCCTCAGGGGTGAAGAGCGACGCGCTGGGGCATTTGGGATAGTGGTCCTGAGCTCACGGTATGTAGAAGAGCTGTTTTTGGATTTGTTATATTAAACCAAGTTATCCTTGCACTATTGCTGTCTCCAGTGGCATTTGTGCTTTTGAATTTAGCTGCATACTTTAGACTGGCGAGTGCAGTTGGTTCTTTTTCGGTCTCAGTATCTCAGTAATTTGGGTTAGGAGCCCTCAACATGCACTGTCCCTGACCTGTGAGCACTGTAATTCTCCCACCAAGAGTGGAAGAACCACTGGCAGGATGTGACCATAGCATGGTGTGGTTTCACCTGGACATGGGCAAAGAGAAAATGGAACCAAGACAAGAGTGCTAGACTTCAGGAGGGCAGACTATGGAAAGATGGGAGGTGTTCTGCAAGGGCACCTCACTGGACTCGAGGAAGAAATGAGAGTGGACCAGAAATGGACCATCATCAAGGAAGGTCTATGAGCAGCCACTAATGTGTGTGTGCCAAAGTGAAGCACAAAAATGCCAGAGCCAAGAAAGCCAACTGGTTTGACAGGGAGGTTGCTCAAGCAATTAAGAGCAAAAGGGCTGCCTTCAAAAGACACAAATGCTCCAGGAGGGATGAGGACAGGGAGAAATACAACAAAAGAGGTGAGCAGGGAAGTACAATATTGGCCAAGGCTAAGAAGGAACTGCAGCTGGAAGACAGGGTGAAAATGGGACAGAAGGAGAAGAGGGTTATCAAGGAAAGGATAGCCAGGCAGAAGGAAGAGGAATGGGTGGAGGGTAGTGTGGAAAAGGCAGAGGTACTTGACGAGTAATTCTGCTCAATGTTCATGGAGGAGGAGGACAGCCCAGTCCCTCAGGGAAGGGGGCACAGATGGGGAGTTAGACATTGACAGGGAGAGGAAAAGTTTAAAGGCCCTGAAGGTGGAAAAGTCCCCTAGACCACAGTGCATATAACCAAGGGTTCTGAAGGAATTAGTGGATATGCTGGTGGGCTGCCTGGCGGACTTTTCTAACACCTCTTTTTAAAACAGGAGTGGTTTCCTGGGATTGGAGGACAGCATATGTGGTGCTGCTACACAGAGTGGGCTGAGGGACAACTCTGTTAATTATTGACCGGATAGTCTGACCTCAATAGTGGGGAAGCTCATGGAGACTATACTTAGGAAAGACTGGTAAAGTTTCAGGATGATAACAGACTCCATGATGATAGGAAGCATGGGTTTGTGTCAGGGAGGTCCTGCCAGAAAAAAATAACTAACTTCTTTGATTGGGTAACAAAGACAGAGGACACAGATCAAGCAGTGAACATACTGTATGTAGATTTTAGTAAGGTCTTTGACTCTGTTCCCCACAGGAGACTGATTAGGAAACTAGAGGAGTTGGGGGTTGGGGTGTAACTAGCTAGATGGGTAAAACACTGGTTAAAAGTTAGAAACTAGAAGGTGGTGGTCAGGGCAAATTCTTGGGTGCTAGTATAGTCATTCGTGGGATCCCATAGGGCTTGGTGCTCAGTCCTGTTTTATTCAACATCTTCATCAGCAATATTGCTGAAGGGGTAAAAGGCAAAATATGCCTCTCTGCGGATGACACAAAGCTCTGTGGGAGGGTGGACACAGAAGAAGGGAGACAGGACATCAGGGAAGACTTGGCTAAACTGGAGCAATGGTTTGGTATTTGACAGCTGTGATTCAATGCCAAAAAGTGGTAGGGTAATGCAGTTAGGGGGAAGGAACCTAGAGGCCACATACTGGCTGGTGGGTGTACAGGTCCCCAGGTCAGTGGAGAAGGACTTCGATGTGATCATCACGAGTGACATGAAGCACTCAGCACATTGTAAGAGTGCAGCAGCCTAAGAAAATAGGATGCTAGGATGTATAGCCAATAGGAAGATGGAGGTAATCTTGCCACTGTATAGGTCACTGGTTAGGTCACATCTGGAGTACAGTGTGCAGTTTTGGAGTCCCTACCTAAAATAAGGCATCAACTTACTGGAGATAGTGCAGAGAAGGGTGACCAGGATGAGCCAGGGACAACAGGGTAGGCCCTATAAGCAGAAACTTGGAGATCTCAACATGTACTCCCTTGAGAACATAAGGGAGAGGGGTGACATGACTGAAACCTTTAAAAACCTTTAGGGTCTCAACAAAGTGAGCTCTGAGGGACTATTCACCCTTAGTGGGAACAAGACCACAAGGGAGGCAATGCCTCAAACTGGTGGTGGTGGGGGGCCTCAAGAGGGAAATGAAAGGATGGTGGCAAAGTAGAATGAGATGCTGGAGGAGGTAGTCTCCTTCAAGAGTGTAGACAGCTTCAAGATAAGAAGGCACATGGTAAAAAGGAAAATAGCATGGAGAGGGAGGAATGTGGGATGCTGAGGGAGGAGTGAACATCGGGGCGGGGTATCACTTTATAAATGCTGACAGAGCTGCAAACACAAGTAGACTAGATAGATCATAAGGCCTTTTTCTGCTGGCTATTTTCAAATGTTCATATGTAAGACCAAAGCAATGCTTTTCTCTACCATACAACTTAATCATGATGCCACTAATCTCCACTCCCTTTCTGGGAAACAGAGTTTGTTACCAAATTTGAGTTTCTAGGGGTTTGCCTTGTGACTGCCTCCCCTTGTTACATTACACAGACTGTATTTACAAAACCACACACCACAGCTGGGTCGGCTGTATAGGATTGTCACTAATTTACCCACAATGTGAGAAATCTGATCATGGAACATTTTTTTAATCCTGTCCCTTAAAGGGAAGATCCCCTCAGCATTTTTTCTGTTTATCTGTGTAGTTTGTAGGTATACACAATGATTTCCTCTATTGCACCCTCCAAATTTCATCAGTATTTGAATGTAAACAAAGGTACTTAAGTCTGGTGTGAAAACCTGCTTAACTCCACTACAAAGGTCATGACCCGATTCATGAAAGGACTTTTGGAATTTTATGATGTTATGGTGCTAACACGTGCATTAGTTACACTGTATTAGTCAGTGCTGTTGCTGTCCTCTGCAGTCTTTATGTTTTTGTCTTATGCTACCCATGAAACTTTTCAAGGCATAGTAAATGCCATTCTGTTTTCTGTAGTTTAAAGTATCTGAGCTAGAAAAAAAATGCTTTTAGAGAATACAGGGACTGCACAAGACATGTAACAGAATTGAATACGAGTATAACTTCTGCTGGCTTCAAACAGCTTTTCATACTAAGGCAGAACACAGTGAAGCAAAGTAAAGTTATGTAAGAACTCACCGTAACAGTACATTTGCAAGGGGATCTCTTGCAGCAGGCCACGCCTATGGAACTACCACCGTGAGGCATTAGGGCCACCCACTCTGACGTCTGCCAACCGTATAAGAGTGGGTGGCCCCACTCCCTCCTCAGTTTTCCCGCCGGAGACCAGAGTAAAGTGTCCCTTTCTGAGAAACAGAGGAGGTACCGAAGATTCTCGCCAACATGGAAGCATAAAGGAGTCCACAGGCAACAGAAAGTTCTACCAGGTCCAGGGGAAGGAGGGAGGAATGGCATAGTATGCTGCAAGAGATCCCCTCACAGATCTACTGTTATGGTAAGTTCTTACATAACTGTACTCTCTGATGTCATGGGTATCTCTTGCAGCAGACCACACCTATGGAACGAGTCCCAAGCAGTTCTGCCAAACATAAAGCAGCCTGGGTGGAGGAAGCCTTGAGTCTATAAAAGAAGACCCTGAAGAACAACTAGGCCAAAACTGGCCCTGCACCTAGAGGCAATGTCCAGACTGCAGTGCTTGGTAAAAGTGTGGACAGAACTCCAAGTAGCCACTGCACAAATCTCTGCAGCTGAGACATTCCTGAAACAGGCAACTGAAGCAGCTAAACCCCTGGTGGAATGGCCCTTAACATCCCCAGGAAGTTCCTTGCCATACTTTCGGTAACATAACGTAACACAGCTGGCCAACCATTTGGACAAACACTGCTTAGAAACAGGGGCGCCCTCTTTAACAGGGGACGGGGCGAAAGAAACAAACAACTGTTTGGACTCCCTGCAGTTCTTTGTTCGGTGTGTATAGTAAGAACAGGTTACTCACTTGTCACAGTAGTTCTAGGAGTGGTATATGTTGTTCATCCACACTCTTTGGCATGTCCCTTTCCCCTTTAAGGATCACTGGAAGTCTTCAAGCTGGCTCCTCCCTCCCACCCACCTGGGTGGTATATACCTCAGCTCCGCCCCATGAAGCCAGATCTTAGCCTGCTGGAAATGAGTTGTGTGCATCCGCAGCCGCGGAGGTCAGGTGGGTCCGTGTGGATGAACAACACATACCACTCCTAGAACTACTGTTACAGGTGAGTAACCTGTTCTTCGAGGAGTGTGGATATGTTGTTCATCCACACTCTTTGGTAGACTCCTAGCAGTTCTCTGGGAGGAGGGAGGGAGGCAAGGTGCACACCTGCTACTTAGGGAACAGAGATTGGAGAACTGAGGCCCCAAAACCAGCATCCCAGCGTGACTCAAGGTCGATGTGGTAGTGGGTGATGAAGGTGTTTGCTGACTTCCAGGTAGCAGCCCGACAGTTTTCCTGGATAGGGATGTCCCTGGAAGCAGCCTCCGATGCAGCAGTATGGCGGGTAGAATGAGCACTTATCCCTCTGCCAGGCTCCTTGCTTGACAACTCATAGCACAGACCTATGCATGATGTAATCCATCTTGCAACAGTCCGCTTTGCTGCAGGTCTGCCAGAAGTGGCTTCAGCATAGGTGACAAACAGCTGGTGAACTTCTCCCCGAATTTCCGTCGTCCTCTCCTTGTAATAGTAGAGAGCATGTCTCAGGTCCAAACTATGAAGCCTGTACTCGGCCTCCGAAGTGTAATTAGAGTAATATACCAGCAGAGTCAACACCTGGTTAAGGTGAAACTCTGACACCACCTTCGGAAGGAATTTCGGGTGGGGACGTAGGACAACATTGTCCCTGTGCAAAACCAGATAAGGGGATTCCACTGAAAGCACCTGGACTTCCCCTGTCCTTCTGGCAGATGTGATTGCCACCAGGAAGGCTGTCTTCCACGACAGGTGTGATAACACACACTTGTGCACTGGTTCGAATGGCTTGCCCATGAGCTTTGCCAATACCCGCAGTAGATCCCATGGTGGTGGAGGTTCACGCACCGGAGGGGATATATGATCCAGGCCTTTGAAAAAGCACCCGACCACTGTCTCCTGTGCCAACGTCGCTGACTGGCCCGCGCCCAGTAAGCAGAGATGGCTGCCAGGTGCACCCTAATGATCGATGACCGGAGACCCCCTTTGGAGAGAGACCAAAGGTAGTCGAGAATGTCAGTCACTGAACAGGATAAAGGGTCCAGGCCCTTACCCTGACACCAAATGGAAAATCTCTTCCATTTGAAGGCTTAACATTTCCTGGTCGATTACTTTCTAGATGCCTCCACCACGGTGTAGACATCTTTGGAAAGACCCAAAGCCTGGAAATCTAGCCACTCAGGTACCAGGCTGAGAGGTGCAGGGACTGAAGGTCTGGATGAATACCTTCCCATGATTGAGAGACATCAGGTCTGGGCATGTGTAAAGCCGCTCCGGGTGCCTGCAGCTGAGGCTGAGGTGATCTGGATACCAGAACTGGCGTGGTCAGTCTGGGGCTACCAGGATCACCTTCGCCTTCCTTACCTTGAGGAGCACCTTGTGGGTCAAGGGAAGGCGTAGAGGAGGCCTGGGGTCCACCGCCTCGAGAAGGCATTCCCCTGCGGTGAACCCTGCTGAGAGGGGTGGGCATTAAACAGTCTCAGCTTGGTGTTTTCCCTGGAGGCAAACAAGTCCACCATCGGTTTGCCCCAATGGGAGAACAGGCTGTAAGCTACCTCTGGATGGAGAGACCACTCGTGGGATGTCTGGCCTAAGTGGCTGAGAGCATCTGCCAGATGGTTTGAGGCTCCTGCCACATTGATGGCAAGGAGATCTGCCTCCAACCAGCTCATGAGGGTCCAGATGAGGAGCACCTCCTTGCACAGCAGATGGGCGTGCATGCCGCCTATTTGTTGAAGTAGTACATGGTCAAGGTATTGTCCATCTGGACTTGAACCACTTGACCCCAGAGCTGAGGAGCAAAAGCTGACAGTGCCAGTCTGACTGCTCTAAGTTTCAACAGGTTGATGGGGCATCGGGACTCCCTCGGGGGTCCAGAGCCCGTGGGCACTTTCGTCCCCCATGTGGGCTCCCCAGCCTATGAGAGAGGCACTGGTCATGAGGACGACCGTCGGCTTGGGGCACACAAACAGGATCCCTTCCTGCAACCGGTCTGGGGCAGTCCACCACTGGACAGCGTCCCACATCCTCTGGGTTAGTGACCAGCTGGTCGAAATGACCGTGGCGCTGAGTCCACTGGGCAGCCAGCTCCCACTGGAAGGGGGCACATGTGCAACTGGGCCCAATGGACCAGTGAGGTGCACGCCACCATGTAACCCAGAAGGTGCAGAAAGTCCCAGGCAGGGCGCAAGTGCCCAACCAGAAATGATTGGACAAAGAAGCTTTGGCTTAACAAGAGTCGAGCTCTGCCCCAATGAAGCCCATCACCTGAGAAGGCACAAGTTCCGACTTGGCCTCGTTGATCAGGAGGCCGAATTGAGAGCAGGTTTGGAGGGCCAGGTCCCTGGACCTCTCCACCTCCTGTTGGGTGGAACCTGCTAGGAGCCAATCCTCGAGGTGGGGGTAAATTCTGACACCCCCCCGACGCCGGAGATGGGTCACCACCACTGCAATACATTTGGTGAAGACCAGAGGCACCAATGACAGGCCAAATGGCATGGCTCGGAACTCATACAGGGTCCCTTCAACCCTTAAGCAGAGGAACCGCTGATGGGATGGATGGATTGGGACATGAAAGAACGCGTCCTGCAGATCCAGTGAACAGAACCACATGTTTTGCTCCAAGGATGGTATGATCTGGGACAGAGTGACCATCCAAAAGGTGCGGGACCTGAGATATTGATTCAGGTCGAGCAGATCTAGAATGGGGTGCTGGCCCCCCATCTGCTTGGGCACCAGGAAGTACCTGGAGACAAAACCTGGGTCTGCTGGAGGATCCGCCACTGGAGCTACTGCCTACTTGAGGAGGAGCTGAGCGATGACATCTCGGAGAGCCGACTGTGTCTGAGTGGATACTCATTCCTCCTGAGGGGTGTGGGCTCAGCTTGGAGGGTACTGCTTGAATTCCAGAGGCAGTCCCTAACCAACCACTTCCAGAACCCACCTGTATGTGGTGACAACGGACCAGGTGGAAAGAAAGTGCAGAGCTGGCCCCCCACGGGAGGACTCGGAGCTGGCGTGATGGGAATGGGGATGGCAGCCACTGCCCTGTCACTGAGCAGGCTTGGAGGAGGAGGATCCAGGAATGGAACCTTGGCCTCCTTTGTGGGCCTGTTGAGGACCCTGCTTGGGACAAGGGAGCCAAGCTTGAGCCTACTGCTGTTGCTGGTGCTGTTGCTGCTGTCCACCATGAAAGGAGGACTGCTGAGTCGCAGGGGCAGAATGCCAAAATGGCTTTTTCTTTTTCCTCTGCTGGTTCTTGCCCATAGAACACTTGGCAGAGATAGTGTCCAAGGTGGCACTGGACTGCTCAATGCGCTGAAGGTGACCGGCCACTCCTGGGCCAAACAAGTCAGTCCCAAGGAAGGGCATGTCAGCTAATTTATGCTGGGTATCCGCCGGGAAGGAGGAAAGCCTCAGCCAAGCCCTGTGACGGAAGGCAACTGTGGCAGCCATCGAACAGGCAAAAGAATCCCCAAGGTCTAGGGCAGTCTGGAGCTGCTGTTTGGCAACAGCTCAGCCCTGATCCCGGACCTGCCTGACCGTGGTCTGCATGTCCGCAGGGAGATGTGGGAGGACCTTGTCTAACGATCCTAGAAGGGCGTGAGAGAAGTGTGCCATGACGACAGCCGAACCTGCCTGACGAAGGCCCAAGGAGGAAGCCGCATAGACCTTCCTGGCTGAATGGTCCAAGAGCTTGGACTCTTTATCAGGTGGTCGGTCAGTGTTGGCAGAACTACCAGTATGCCTGAACACAGAGGTGGTCACCAGGCTCTCGGCTGAAGGGTGCTCAGTGAACCTTGCCGGGGACCGCGTACTTGCAGGCCATGTGGGCATACAGAGCTGGACAAGAGGCAGGATGCTGTCAAAGTTCTAAGGCCGATCCATCAATGGCCTTGGCCACAGGAAAGGCCTCCGTCGGTGTATCCCCTCTCTTGAGGATGTCGGTGAGAGGGTACTCCACCTTTTTCTGGATGGGCTCCAGGGGCATCCCTGTAGACTCAGAGATGAGGCGGAGGATCCCTTGGAAGGACGAGGAACCTTCCTCAGTCTCTAGACCAGCGGTCCAATCATCATCCCCTGGATGTGAATGAAGACCGGTGACGTCCGAATCCAAAGAATCCGGATACAACGGCCTACCACCCATGTCATCTTCGACTGGCCGGGGGCGGTCTGGGGTGACCGTGACTGACAATCACTGGGGAAGCCCGGTGTCCAGTCTATCTTGCTTGGAAGGAGCCCCTCCCACAGGCTGCTTGGGCGGTGGTTCCACCACGATAGGTGGGGAGACCATTATGGGCCAAACAGGTGGCCTTGCCCGCTACACGGGCAGGGGAACCGGTTTGATCGGTTCCAAGGGAGTTGGCTCCGGCCTGGGAGGTGAAAGCCAAGTGATGCCGGGGAGGAAGCAGTGGTAATCTTATGCCCGGACAGGATTAGCTGCTGCCACATTAGGGCCTCGTAGCACCGGAGTTTCTACCGGAGCCTCTCATCAGAGGATGACGAGGACGACCGATGGCGTCACCTCTTCTTAGAGCACTTGTGGCCCTTCCTCGGCCTGTCGGAAGAGGGGGTCCTAGACCTTGACCGAGATTGGGCAGGCCGACTCGGTCAATCGGGAGACACCAGCAGGACTGGTGACTTCCCGGAGTCCGGGACCAAATCCTCGATGGGGAATCCAGCAGGATGGGTGTCCTCATTGGGGAAGACAAGGACCGGAGTCCTTTCTGAGGAGTCGATGATCGGAGTCGGTGACGGGATCGATTGGGCCGACAACAATTTCAATCTCATCAACCACATCTTCGGTCGGCTGGCCCAATGGGAGGTCCGAGAAGCCAGCGGCCGAAGAAGCGATCTGGACCGAGGTCGAGACTGCATGTTCCTGGGTCTGAGACCTCTCTCGGTCCCAAAAGCGTCTTCGTCGAGACGAAGACTTACTCGGATCCATCTCCTGATTATGGGATCAGCAAGAGTGCATGCCCGCAGGCGTCTCCCCCTTGGTAGAGAGAGACACTGGCACAATTCCCTGAAGGAACCCGAGAAGGAGGAGCCCAAGTTGAGGGGAAGGAAGAAGCTCTGGGAAGAGCGAGCCGCTTCTTCCTCGAACGCTTGCATGTGCTCCAGTTGCTCGGCGGATCTCATGGCCGCAGTAACCGCCCACCTAGCCTCTTTCGATTTCACCGGGGGGGGGGGTCCTCTTCTCCAGTCTCCCCAGCTGCAAACATGCAAGACGGTCGTCCAGGACTTTGGGATGGAAGGCCAAGCAGAAACTGCAGAATGAGGTGTCATGGCCGACACCTAAGCAGTAGATGCACGCAGAGTGGGGATTGGTACGTAACATCTTTTTGCCACAGGAGCCCCAGCAAAATCCGGGGGAAGATTTTTCTTCTATAATCGAAACTGCAAAAAGGCGATCGCTAATTCGAGAGACACAAATTTTCGGTAAAACCAAAGGTTTGAAAGCCAGGGCCTACAAAATGCATGAGCACCAGGGAGGCAACATGAATCTTCCAGTGGAAAGGAAGATCTGGCATCATGGGGCGGAGCCGAGGTATATACCATCCAGGTGGGTGGGAGGAGTCAGCTTGAAGACTTCCAGTGATCCTTAAAGGGGAAAGGGACATGCTAAAGAGTGTGGACGAACAACATATCCACACTCCTAGAACTCAAAATTCTATGCACATCTAAAGTATGGAGCAATACTTCCCCTGGATTGGCATGCTCTGGAAAATAAACAGGCAGGTGGATGGACTGATTCAGTGTAAACTCAGACACCACCATAGAAAGGAACTTAGGGTTAATACAAAAAGATACCCTATCTTTGTGGAAAACCAAATAAGGCTGCTCACATATGAGCACCTGTTGCTCGGAAATTCTTTGAGCAAAAGAAATAGCAACTAGAAATAATGCTTTCTATGACAGAAAGTGCAGCTCACACGTTGTGGCAGACTCAAAACGGAGCGAAAGTAAGTTTTTCCACCACAAAATTCAAGTCCCATGGAGGGACGAGATTGTGAATAGGAGGCTTTAGGTGAAGGATGCCTCTCAAAAAAGTACAGGACATGTCCAATTGAGCCACTGTATGGCCATCAATGGGCACATGGAAGGCAGAGAGATGGCAGATGTGTGCACCTTAAGGGAAAAGTACCCTAGACCCGAATACAAAAGGGAGAGCAGGTACTTCCAAGATCTGATTCACTGGACACGTGAAAGGGTCCAGCTGGTGTGAAGCAGCTCAAAGCATAAATCACTTCCGTTTCACAGAATAAGTGGCTCTGATGGAAGGCTTCCTAGCTGCCACCAGGACATCCACCACTCTGGGTGACACCCCAAACTGGGCCATGGCTATGTCCTCAAGAGCCAGGCATAAAGCTGCACAGACTTTAGGTCCGGATAGACCAGGATGCCCCGGTTTTGGAAAAGCAAACTGGTGCATAGAGGAAGGGGAACTGGAGGTTCCACTGCTAGCTGTTGGAGTAAGGGGAACCAGATCTGCCGAGGCCAAAAGGGGCGATGAGGATCATTGTAACCCCTTCCATCTGTAGCTTGACTGGCATATTGGCCAAGGCCAAAATGGAGTCACTAGAATAATGGTGGTGCCCTCCATCTGTAGTTTGATGAGCACCCACTGAATCAGAGGAAAGGCATACAGAAACCTCCCTTTCCGAGAGAGGGACAACGCGTCTCACAAGAAAACCCCAGGCCCTGGATCTAGTGAGCAAAAACGCAGCAGTTTTACGTTGAGTGGGGATGCAAAAAGGTCCAGCTCTGGATGACCCCATCTGTCAAAGAGGCTTTTAACGACCAAGGTTAGGAGCTCCCACTCATGTCTCTTTGACTTTGATCAGCTTAGATCGTCTGCCAGGATGTTTTGGAGGCCTGGAACATGGACGACTGACAGTGCTAGGCTGTGATCCAGAGCTCAGTACCAGACATTCATTGCTTCCCTGCAGAGGGGATATGAGTGAGTATCCCCCTGCTTGTTGATGCAGTGGACGACACTGATATTATCCATCTGCACCAACAGAAGACCCAGGGACAGCTGAGTCTGGAAGGCCTGCAGGGCATAAAGCACCACACTCATCTCCAGAACACTGATATGGAGAGAAGACTCCAGTGGGGACCAATGTCCCTTGAGTTTGGTGTGGCCCCAGATGAGCTCCCCAGCCCATCCCCAGAGGCATCTACGGTCAGAATCTGCTGAGGGGATGGAATAACAAAGGGGACCCTCCTGTGAAGATTGGTGGGATCCATCCACCAGAGTAGAACCCTTTTAACGGATCTCCTGTTCCAGACTGTCTGTCCGCTGGTCCCACTGGACTCTCAACATTCACTGGGGAATCCTCATATGCAATCTGTCCAGAAGCACCATGACTATGGCCACTGCTATCACGCCCAGAAGCTGGAGAAAGACTCTAGCGGAGACATAGCGGCTATGGAACAGCAGTCTGGCTTGGGTTATGAGATGGTCTGCCCTGTCCTAAGGAAGGAAAGCCATGCCCTGTGCCATGTCCAGGACTGCCCCAAAGTACTGGAGTCGCTGACCCCGGGTGTCAGGGTGGACTTTGGTAAGTTGACTGTAATGCCTAGGTACTGGAAGAGATGAATGGTGTGCTCTAGGGCCTGGACGAGGCTGTCCCTGGACAGAGCTTTGAGCTGCCAATCATCCAGCTAGGGGAAGACATAGAATCCTTGTCTCCTGAGGGCAGCCGCGACCACTGCTAGGTACCTGGTAAACACCCAAGGAGCCGAGGATACGCCAAAGGGCAAGGCCTGGAACTAGAAATGTGCTTTCTGAAACTGAAATCTGATATTGTCTGTGGGGGGCACATATCTTGATATGAAGATATGCGTCCTGCGTATCGAGGAAGCATATCCAATCCCCTTTGTCCAGGAGGGGCAACAACCCCTTAAGGGTCACCATTCAGAACTTTTTGTATAGGATGAGGAGATTTAACTCCCTGAGGTCCAGAATGGGCTGAAGGTCGCCCATGCATTTGGGGACCAGGAAGACATGGGAGTAGAACCCTCTACCCTGCTGGACTTCTAGCATGGGTTCTATGACTCTTTTCCTGAGCAGGGATGGAATCTCCTCCCAAAGAATGGGGATGTGGGCTGGGAGATAGGAAGAAGGGACTGGAGGTCTCTCTGGGGGCCACTCTGAGTTCCAGAGTGTGGCTGTGGTGTGAAATTGCACACATGAATGTCTGTAGTCTGCTCCCAAAGATGCATGAAATCCAGTCATGGCTTGCCCAATATAACCCGGATGTGTTGGCCATCTCAGAAACATGGCTTAAGCCCCATATCCTTGCCTACGAGGTGGATGTAGCGGGTTACAACATCTTTAGAAGAGACCGAGAGACAAAAAAAGGCGGAGGAGTCCTCATATATGTGAGATCCCTACTGGATGCCATATCAACCCCACATCTCCAATTTGATTCCATTGGCAGTGAATCATTACTCATAAGAGTCATCCTAGGCCATGCATAGCATCTAACAATAGGATGCATATATAACCCTCCAAAAACTGCCCTGCAGACATTGGGGGACTTAACAAAAGCTCTTGGGAGTAAAGTTCACAGGGAGCTACTGATCCTAGGGGACTTGAATCTAAACTGGGAAGTGAACCAGCTTTGAGAGCGGTACTCCTTGATGCTCACCTGGCACAGGTCATAACTGAGATCACAAGGCACAATACCAGAACTGGGAACCACTCCACCAATCCTGCCAATATCCAGGCAGCAGGTGTGATGTCTGATGCCTTAAGCAACCACTCACCAACTTTCTGCATTTGGAAAAACTAATCTGACAAGATTCCCCGGACTCATTGCAGCAAAATATTTCTCGACATTCTCATCTGCCTCCTTCCAAAACTACTTGAGCCAGATTGAATGGTCACCAATTAAGCTCTTGCCCAACCTGGATGCTGCCACTGAGTTTTTCCAGCACACATTCTACTCGGCAGCCAACCTCCATGCCCCACTAAGAAAAATACACACCAAAGGCCAATGTTACAGGTGGATCACAAGCAAGGCCCCTGGAATTCTGCGGTTTCGGAATTTGCCGCAGAATTTGCATCATGCTGCAGAATATACATAGTGCCACAGAATTCATTGTTTTTGGTGAATTTTCATATAAATATACTGTTTTTCCATAGTGTCAGGCTTTCTTTTCCACCTCGTTTATCCTGAAGCCCTTCCTCCATGCTCAGCATATGATGTCATCAATGACATCACATCATATTTAGCCAATGACAGTACTGCATTCTGCCAGAGAAATGAATAAATCATGCCGCAGAAATCAGAAAATGCTGCCGCAGAAGTCAAGGAGCCCTGCTGCAGAAATCAGAAAATTCTGCCGCAGAACACCAGGGGCCCTGATCACAAGAGAGTTAAAATCTCTAATGATAAGCCGAGACAAGACCTGGAAAAAACATAGGAACTCTTCTCTCACTAGTGACCTTGCCAACTACAGATCCCTGAGGAATCAATGTAAGGCTGCCACTAAAAAGGCAAAGTGGGAGTACATTAAAAACCTACAGCAGACCAACCTATCAGACCCCAGGACCTTCTGGTCCTGCATAAATAACCTGATCAAAGGCAAAAAGAAAACTCCCCAGGGCCAGATAACATATGATGGTCAAACTCTAACTGAAGGTGAGGAGGTTGCCAATGCCTTTAACAGATTTTTCACTGACCTCTCCACCTATCAAGCAAGCCTACCCCCCAAAAAAACTGGATAGGGTGATCACCGAAGCCCTGGATCCCCCTTTCCCGCACTTGCACCTTAGGACAGTACGTTCCTCAGAAGTGCTTCCCCTCCTACACTCCATCAAACCAACCGGGACGGCGGGACCTGATGGTCTGGACCCAAGGCTACTAAAGACTGTAGCCCCAGCAATCGCCCTGCCTATAACCTGGCTCATAAATCGGTCACTTCGGGAGGGAGCTGTCCCCAATGCCTGGAAGCAGGCTACTGTGGTACCAGTCCACAAGGCTGGCCCAAGGGAGCCGATAGAAAATTATCGGCCTATCTTCCTCCTCTGCACTCTGGCAAAAATCCAGGAGAGGTTAGTCTACTGCCAACTTCAAGACTACCTGGAAGCAAACCAGTTATTAGCTCCCAACCAGCACGGCTTCTGAAAAAACCACGGCACTGACTCGACTCTCATCAGATTCACCACAGATGTCTTCTCGGCACTAGACAAAGGCTCCCCAACTGGAGCAATCTTCATTGACCTGACTGAGGCCTTTGACTAAATCAACCACACCCTACTGATAGCAAAATTAAGTAAAATCGGTCTTGATCAACACTTACTGTATGTGTATGTGCCTCAGGACCTCCTTGTGAATGAGCTTGCTTAACGGAGTCTTTCCTGCAATAAACTTGAACTCACAGAACTGGCTCAGCAGCTACCTCACTGTTTCCAGCAAGTCAAGTGAAGGGATTCCCTCTCTGGATGGCTCCTGATAACTACGGGGGTCCCGCAAGGCTCAATATTAGGCCCTCTTTTGTTCTCACTGTTTGTCAGTGACCTCAGCAACCACTGCAGGAGATGCTCGGTGGTCCAGTATGCAGATGACGTGGTCCTTTATAGATCAATGAAAAAGACTGATGAACTGGGACGGCACCTCCAGGCTGATTTTGCTTTGGTTGAATCCTGGCTATTAAAAAACTGCCTGGTACTAAACGCCAAAAAAAAAAAAAACAAAGGCTATCATATTTGGACCTAGCTCCCTAGGCCAGGATCGCAGCCTCTTACTCCCCTTAGCCACAGCATCAGGCTCTTCCACAGAAGTGGTACAATCCTTCAAATATCTCGGCCTAGTGCTGGACCAAGGCCTCACCCTAAAATACCACGTGGATCATGTAACTAAAAACATCCACCAAAAACTTTGCCTTCTCCACCGGCTTAGTGCCCAAATGATTCCAGAGACCAGGGTAGCGATTGCCAGGAGCATCCTCCTCCCTACACTTACCTATGCTGCCCCAATCCTGCATGGAATGGCAAAGTCTCAGCAGCTTACAAACCCTCTACCACGAAATTGCGCACTTTGTCACAAAAGCCAAACCACAGAGCCACCATTGTGATGCACTTGCCTTGCTTAACTGGCCCTCCTTCGACCACTGACTCCAGTATCCACTACTTTCCAACACTTATAAGCTCCTCTCGGACCTCCCCCCAGCCAGCCTAGCTGTACTTCTAACCCAAAAACACACTAGCAGACCGCTCCGCTCCACTGGGCAATGGCTCCTTGAGGAACCCAGGGCCTGAACCTCAGCTGGTGATAAATCCTTCGCCTGTGCTGCCCCAGTGCTATGGAATAAGCTCCCCGGTCACCTTCAGGAAGCTAACTCTCTAGGGATTTTCCCTAAGGGCTTGTGGGATTATCACATGGACCTTGGTCACTGTTCAGACGCTGGCGGATAATTTCCCCCAAGGCGCATTCCTTTCTCTCCTCTGCCTCCCCTCCCGTTGTGAACTAATACCTAGGCCTGTCAAAGGTTTGACAATGACTACTCCAACCAAACCCCTTTCTAATAAACTCTGATTTTAACACTAAGCTTATTGTAATCGAAATGATAACTCTGTAATACAGCTTCTTAACTTAACTGTATCCAATTCCTGTTGTACTCTGTGATCTATATCCCAAAGTGATGTACAATTTCTTGTGTTTCCTCCTTTGTAACAATTCTGGGTCGCCCCTGAAAAAGGGACCTTCGGGGCTCAGAGGGCCAACCTGGTTAACAAAATTAATAAATAAATAAATAAATATGAGCTGTAACAACTAGCTGTCGTCTGCAATCTCCACCCACCTGTCCTGGTGCTGGGAGAACCAACCCCCTACTGCCTCCACCAGATCCATTGGGGGGGTCAGGCAAGGAGTCAGGCAGGGGCAGGTGCCCCCCTCCTCTAGAACCCTTGCTGGAGGAGGGGATGGTGGGCAGGGCTGTGGCAGCCTTATGTTTGGTTGGCTTGGAAGGTGGGCAGGGTTTGTGGGTAGCCTGATGAAAGGGCACCCGTTGGGCACTCTTTGGTTGAGTATGGTACATCGAATGTACTGACCGTAGGGTGCATTCAGAGGCTTGTACGTTGGATAGGATATCCTGGACATCCACTCCAAAAAATTTATACCCCCATTCAGGATGGACATCTGAACATCCTGAGCAAACCCCTACACCCTCAGCCAGGATTGCCGGTGAAGCATATTCCCACAACCTCTACCCAGGCCAAAGCATCTACTGCATCGTAGGCTGAGCGCAGGAGGTAGTGGCCAACATCCACCCCAGATTTGAGGGCCTGGAGGAGTTGCTGACTAGCCAGTCCTTCAGGCAAAGATTTGACCATCTCCATGGTTTGGTCCCACAGAACATCCTGGTATTGGATCATGTCGACCATATAATTAATGGTCCTGATGGCCAAGACGGCAGAGGTGAAAGCCCATTTACCAAAATGGTCCAGCCTCTGGGATTCCGTCGGAGGGGAAGGGAACTCAGGTGTTTCGGCTATTTAGAGCAGTTGTGCGCTGCTTTAATGTCTACTGAGTCCACCTGCAGTTGTTTCCCAAAGAAAGACTTACCCACAGTTGCCTTGTATAATTTATCTGCCTTCCTAGGCATAGGCAGTACGAGATTTGGGCAATGCCAGATGGCCATAGTGGCACTCTCAAATGTGTCAATCAAGGGGGGGGGGGACCACCAGAGAGGAAGAGTCCGGCAGACAGAGGTAGGTGGACAGCCGGTGACGGGACGGTCAATTCCTTAGTTTCAAACCCCATGGCTGACTGAATCTGAAACTTAACCGTTCAGCAGGCTTTACTTCCCTAAGGATAGCCATCTAGTTTTCTATATTTGCTAAGTCTGAGCATCTCCATATATATTTGATCTTAGATTCTAATACAGGAAATTTACAAGAATCAACAATAAACTCTAGTACAAAACTGCAAAGGAAGACATGAGGGAGTAAATAAAGAGATACAGACGTCTGGATGTTTCTGTGGCCACACAGTTTCCTTATGCGGTCCCAGTCATTGAGAAGGCTTACTGTACACAGAGTCCCTGGATGGTTAAGACTAATTATATTACCTTATTACCAATTCAGGTTTCCATCTAACTTTAATGGAGGCAGTATAGTCTAATGGGCATAACAATGACCCTGTGAAACAGACGCAAACCATTTCAAATTCCACCAAAGCCACTGGCCCACTGCCTGACCCTCCGTGATCAAGGTCTAGATCCACTGGAGTTCCCTGGTTTCACTTTTCCCACCTTTAAAACCGAACTGAGGTAGGGCTCCATGGCAATGATACACTGCTTCCTAGTTGGGTTATTCTGGGAAAATAAATGAAAGAAATCCTGGATACACCTGTAAAATTAGCACTTCTCCACCTTTGAAGGACGGACGACAGTACAAAAGATAAAAACAGAAGCAATGATGTGATGAGTACAACAAAATATATTCACAATACAGCATTTGAGTATCCATTTTACAAATGTGAAAAGCTTCCAAACACACACAATAAAATCCAAATGGCAATATGTTCATAACATGATACGTTTTCCATCCATAATTAAATGAGGATGCACTGTTAGTGTAAACATCTGGAAAATTAGGTTCAGCATTTTTTCTGTGAACAACTTTGCATAATAGAGAGAAATTTTCTGCACAGTAAGAAAAACATCAAAGGTTGCCAAAAATACATTTAATTAATCTGTTTCAAATACTGTTCAAATATAGCCATTCAGTATATACGAGGCTCCCAGTGCAAATTCATACCAATACTATGGATGCATAGATTTATTCACAATGTATAATATCTATACACTATATGAATGTTCAGTCCACATGCTGTTAGGTTGTGTTCCATCTGCACTAATCTTAACTGTCCTGATGCACCTGTGTGACTTTTGTAGTTCTGTCCATCATGCTTCCTGCTACAGTCCTCTTGCAAGACTGTGTACTACTGAAACTGTGATGCTCTAACTATGTCTTAATCACGTAAACCTCGAGCGATATGCCAACTGATAAACCAGGTTCCTGAGACTGTTTACCCTTGTCATCTGCAAACAATAAACCTGATGTAAAAACAATCTGGCCTGATACGTTCTGAAAACGCTGACCATCCTTACTTTCAAATTTGATTCTTAGAAACCGGCAAACACACATTTTTGTGCTAAAAAAAAAACAAAAAACAGGAGTGTATGTTTTCACTGCAACAATGTCACTCTGTGCAACATATTATACTCAGTATAGCTAGCTGTCCATGCCGCAGACGGTCACTGTACAAAAGCTATTCTCTTACTGTGGCCTTGTATCAAGTGGAGACCACAAGAACATTGTCCAATAGCCTAGTAATACCAGGCGTTTAACCTGATAATTCATGTTGATTCCATTACAATTATTTTATTTTTTAATCGGAAGGTATCGACAGTAGTGCACAGCTGGTCTTGTTCCACAGAAGCATGTTTTGGGCATAAAATCTCACTCAAAATCTGAAGGATTTATTGAATTGAAACGTTACACAAGTCAGTTGAAATTATTCATTTTTGACAGTCCAGGCCCAAAACTGGCACTTCCCAAGTAATTTACAAAAAAAAAAAAAAAAAGTTACCTAGTGTGATAATTTTTTAAAATGTGAAACTCCATAACTTTGTTAATGGACTGGGGAAAGCCTATTTGTAGTATTAAACATCTGACTGTGTTTTGTTGAGAATAATTTGTGGTAATAATAAACACCTGTTTTGTTGAGAATATTTACTTCTTTGTTTAATCCATACTACGTTTTAGGTACAAAATGAGACCTCTATTTAAGAACAACATTCCTTATTACATCCAGTTCACAGCCTTCTGTAAGTTCTTCACACACTGTTTGCAAAAATGCCATCAGTTCTCAATCTGTAACAGCCTTCTCCTTTAAATGTCTTCATACTTTAAACTTCCACCTCAGATGTTTTTGAAAGACCCAGGGCTTGGACCAGATCATCAGTCAGACCGCTCTTCAGTGTTCTTCTCACTGCACAAAAAAAAGATTTATAAGCAGGCATAGCAATTTCTTACTTAACTGAATAGCTACTAAACAGATAAAACATCAGAAATCTAATTGGCATCATTCTTTATTTAAGAACTTGTAATTGACCATCCTCATTAGTATTCAGGTCCTGGTATAACAGCATTAATGATGGTGACGCTACTTAAAAACTTAATACTTAACTCTGTATCAAAGTCTATTCCTTTCAAGCCAAGAACATTTTTTCCTGCTTCAGTCCTAACATATGAAATTTAACTTGTGGGACTCCTTATGTTTTATAGCATAGATACATACTGTACACTGATACACTGATGGCAGGTAAAGTCCTACCACCCTGCCTGTCTGTAGACTCTACCAGATGACTCAAGCAAGACCTTTTGGCCCATGCAGTGCAAAGTACCTCAGTGAATACTGCATACCATAAAAGCATTCTGATCAACCTTTCATTCATTATGTTTTTGTATGACTATGTTATTTTCAGCTCCAGAACATTGCCACAGTAGGATTAGTCCTTTTGTTTCTTTCTCTGGATACCAAGGGCTGGATATGGAGACTGCTCCAGGCAGTGGAGCAAGCCTGGGCGCAGAGCAACTGTGATGCGCTGGGGCCAGGTCCAGATGATATTTAACAGGGATGCGCCATGGCGCAGCACCGTTGAATATGGCAGGGCCAGTGCACATACTGTGCATGGCGCAGCAGCACTGCACCGGCACAAACCACAGCTAGGGAGCACGGGGATGAGCCAACGCAAGTGCAGTTGTGCTAGGCGCATCACCCATGATATTCAGCAGGGGGCATGCAAATGAGGCCATAACATATGCAAGGTGCAAATGGAGCCATTTGCATGTCATTATGGCCCCATTTGCATGCCTTGCGCAGGGCAGCCTGGCGATTTGTGCCTGGCACCCTGCACAGCATGACGTGTGCTGTGGGGATCCCGGGGCATCCCCCACTCTATAGCCACGATCGCGCAGTATATGTGTGAAAGGAAATCCCTGGTAGTCTAGTGCCCACCCCCAGTCCCCGTGAAATACTGTACATGACCATCCTTGGTGGTCTGGTGGTCCCTCCCACCCGATACATGTTATGATGACCATCTCTGGTGGTCTACTGGAACCCCTCCCACCTGTTGCCGCGATCATGGTAAATGTACATTACAACATTCCCTGGTAGATCTAGTGGACCCCCTCCTGCCCGAGTCCCCAATCACGGTGAGATAGCCTACACTAAATCCCTGGTGATCCAGTGGCACCCCACCCCTCCACCCACAGGACCCTTGCCTACCCCACCATCGGTGAGGCGGCAGCATCCCACCAGCATACCGCCTGCCACCCACCGAATGACAGGTACAGTATGGGTTGTAAGCCCATTGGTCCCCTGTGTGGACCAATGGGTTTGCAGGGCATACTGCACTAGACAGTCCCAAATATGTGAATGAATCATGCCCACCGCCACTGCTGATGGGGGAGTAGGGTGGGCAAGGGTCCTGTGTGGGTGGGAGGCGGGGGTGCCACTGATCACCAGGAACGTAGGTCCCAGCTATTTAATGCAATAGGGACTCGAGCGGAAGGGGTCCACTAGACTACCAGGAATGTTGTATTTACATTCACCACGATCGCAGCAACGGTGGGGGGTTCCACCGACCACCAGGGACAGACATAGTAACATGTATCGGGAATCGGTGGGAGGGGACCACTAGACCACCAGGGATGGACATGAATAATGTATCTCGGGAATCAGGGTGGGGGCCACTAGACTGCCAGGGATTTCGTTTTATACGTATACCATGTGATAGCGGCTACAGGCGGGGGTCTGGGTTCAGTGAGTGCTTGTGGAGCGTTGTTCTGGGTGGGCGGGTGGCCCACCTTTGGGTAACCCGGAGTTGCTCCCTACTCTGCAAGGGCTCAACTTTGAGCTCCACTATGCGGCGCAATGCAGGGTTGCGCCAGCATATGTGCTGCGCATCCCGACTGAATATCGGGATGTGCCGCATATGCATGGGCACACCCCCTGCATCTGCGCTGCATACCATTACATTGCGCCCCAGTGCATCGGGAGTTGTGCTGTGCTGAGCAGCCTTTTCAATATCCCGTCGGGGTGCAATGCGTGGTTGCGCCGGCGCGACTGTGTTGTGCAAGGTGCAACCCCTTTGAATATCTGGGCCCAAGACTCTCAATTCACACTTTTGTCTAATCATGGATGACTGCTGCAATAAAGTATTCACTGCTCTCCCTTCATGTATTGTGAATAAACTTAAAGGGGAACACTAAAAAAGGATAGAAAGTATATATGCTGCAAGCCCTTCTTTAGATCAGTGCATTGCGATGCTGTCACTTAAAGCACTACACACTTTTTAACATATTAATAATAAGCCAAGTTTGCAGCCTTCTATTAGGAGAATTCCTACATGTCACTTCTGATAATCGACTAGCTCCTACATCACTGCTGCTGTACATGCAAGCAGACTGTTGGCAGCGCTACAGCAGAAACGTACACAGATATTTGAAAAAAATATGTGTAACAAACAGAATACACCAAAGCTTATAAATATGGCTGTAATGGCAGCTCAGAGTTCTGATGACAAATATAACCTATCTGTAAATGTACCTGAAACCCCAAGATGCCATCATAACCTTATGTAAATGTAGGTGTATTTTATTCCTTTCACTATACCATATATGGAAAACCTTTTCAATTAATAGCAGACGTGATGAAGACTCTGGTTTGAGTGGAAGCCCTGAGGTATCTGTGTCTCCATGCTCTCTCTGTCTGAGCTACACTGATTCCATGCTTGCCTCTGAAGCCTCTTCATGTGCGCCGACCCTACACAGAAACACAGAATCTGTTGGCAGATAAGGACCATACGACCCACCTATTCTGCCCATTTCCCTACTCACTGCTGCAGCCCCAGATCCTATTTGATATGCGGCTCTCCTGCTCTGCACATCTCCAGGGCACCTTATGTCTATCCCATGCACTCTAGAACCCCCATATTGTTTTCACCCCCACCACTTCTGTTGGAAGGCTGTTCCACAGCTCCACCACCCTTTTAGTGAAAAAGTACTTCCTAACATTACCCCTGAGCCTTCCACCCTTCAGCCTCATATCATGCCCCCTTGTTCTTGTGAAGAGTTTTCTCTGAAATATGCTTTCTTCCTGTACCGTTTTTATTCCCCTAAGGTACTTGAAAGTCTCTATCATATCTCCCCTCTCCCTTCTTTCCTCCAGTGAATAGATAATAAGGTCCTTAAGTCTTTCCTCGTAGGGCTTCTGGTGCAGTCCATGTACCACCTTCATTGCCCTTCCCTGGACTGCCTCTATTTTGTCAATGTCCTTCCGGAGATGTGGTCTCCAGAACTGGACACAGTACTCCATCTGTGGCCTCATCAGTGATCTGTACAGTGGCATCACCACCTCTTTCCTCCTGCTTGTTATGCCCCTCCCTATGCACCCCAACATTCTGTGTGCTCTCCCCACTGCCTTTTCACAATGTATGGTCACCTTCAGGTTGTCAGATATGATAACCCCCAGTTCTCTCTCCTGACTTGTGGTGGCCTTTATTTCCCCACTCATCCAGTAGTCCTCCCTTGGATTTCTGTGACCCAAGTGCATGATCTTGCACTTTTTAGCATTGAAACTCAACTACCAGACACCCAACCACTCCTCTAATAGGCTTAGGTCCTTCCTAATTTTTTTCACCCCCTCCGGTGTGTCCACTCTGTTGTAGATCTTGGTGCCATCTGTGAAGAGGCACACCTTTTCCTCCAGATTCTCTGCAATGTCACTATGAAGACATTGGGAAAGGAAAGGGAACATTATTTAACCAGGAGTAGCACACTAAGCTGAAGTTTGTTTCCAGATGCGATCTAGAAAGTTAAGTGACTTGCTCAGAATCACACAGTATGCACCTAGGCAGCTGTGGGATTCAAACCCATATTTGCAGCTCAGAGCCTTAACCCACTGCACTATACTGCCTCCTCTAACAGAAATCTACCACCCTGGTTACCCAGTCAAATAAATCTATAAGATTCGTCTGACAGGACCTTCCCACTGAGAATCCATGCTGCCTTGGATCCTGTGCCCCGCTATCTTACAGAAACTTCACAATCCTCTCCTTACGTAAGGACTCCATTAGTTTCTCCACTACTGAAGTCAGGTTTACAGGTCTGTAACTGCCTGCCTCCTCTCTGCTTCCACTCTTGTAGAGAGGGACCACATCTGCCCTCCTCCAGTCCTCAGGTACCTCCAAAGTCTTTAGTGATGCACTGAAAAGGGCAGCCAGTAGTTCTGTCAGCACTTCCCTGAGTTCCTGTAGTACTCTGGGGTGGATCCCACCTGGCCCCATTGCCTTAAAATCTGCTTTTATTTTCCCCGAGTTTCCTATCCGCTGTTCATGAACACTGAACAGGACTGGCCTCAGCACCGGTCTCTGTGGCACCCCGCTGGTCATCTCCCTCTCCTCAGATTTCATGCCATTTACCACCACCCTCAGAGTCCTGTCCCTTAGCCATTTACCAACCCACTTTACCACCGTAGGACCCACTCCCAGGCTCCCCAATTTATTTAGCAATCTCCTGTGCAGTACAGTGTTGAAAGCCTTGCTGAAATCCAGGTAGACCACATCCACCACCCCTCCCTGATCTACCACCCTGGTTACCCTGTCAAAGAAATCTATAAGATTTGTCTGACAGGACCTTCCCGCTGAGAATCCATGCTGCCTTGGATCCTGTGCCCCGCTATCCTACAGAAACTTCACAATCCTCTCCTTAAGTAAGGACTACATTAGTTTCCCCACAGGCCTGTAATTGCTTGCCTCCTCTCTGCTTCTGTTCTTGTGGAGAGGGACCACATCTGCCCTCCTCCAATGCTCAAGTATCTCCCCTGTCTCTAGTGATGCACTGAAATGGGCAGCCAGTGGTTCTTCCAGCACTTCCCTGAGTTCCTTTAGTACTCTGGGGTAGATCCCATCTGGCCCCATTGCTTTATCTGCTTTTATTTTCCCCTAGTTTCTTGTGCTCTGTTCATGGGTGTCTCTTTGTCGGCGCCACTGATGGCCATTGTGAGCGCTCCCCACTGCTGTGCTCCTAGGGTGTGATGTCCACAGGCTACATCCTGACTATCCCTGACACTATGAGCACTTCCAATGCACCCCCTCTCCCTCCTGGGGGCCCTTTAATAATCACCAAAGGAAATCATTCTTTCTGCATCTCAGCCATTGCCCCACCACATCGCAGGTTCCTCCTTACCCCTTCCCATATTTTTAAGAACCCAATCACTCCCTTCACTTTCCCCTTTTCATGTATGTATTGGAAGAAGACATTAGCGTTGCCTGCATCTCCTACTGATACCCATTCCTGGCTTCTGGACCCTCCTTTGCTTTAATCCTAGTCTTGCCGTCCCTCAGCGCTACTCTGTACTGAGCTGGCCAGGATGCAACCCATCTCTTTCCAGCAGTCATAAACCTTATGTTTGTTTAGGATCAGTTGCTTAAGGTCCCTGTTGAGCCAGATTGCCAGTTCACATCCATTTTCTCCTTATTACTTATAGGGGTAAAGACCTCTGCAGCTGATCTGAGCATCTTCTTCAACAGAACCCACATGTACTCTGCATTACCAGTCTTCATGGAGCCGTTCTACACCCTTGGTCACCAGGTCCTGCATCTTGGCAAAGTCAGCCCTTGTTAAGTTCCAGGTCTTGGTTTCTTTGATCATTTTATGCTATGTTCCACCAACCTGGGGGCAGCAGGACTATCAGCATCTGAGACTGTGGGAGTGGCTGGATCAGTCTACCCCAAGCCAATTACTTTGTTTCTTAAAAAGAGGTGCGCAGAAAACTGGATTTCAGTTTGTTGCTCAGTACTACTATACACCAGGGCCATCACGCCAACAGAGTCTGGGTGGGCACATACTCCCAACAGTTCCAATTAAGTACCGTTTTATAGGCAGAAAAAGAGCTGTATAAGTTTAATTTAATGTTGTCCCTTGATTCATATTAAAATGTCTCTCCCACCCCAAATAAAGTTCTTTGCATGACACCCATGTGCACGCTGTTAGAGGCAAAACAAAGAATTGGATCACAGCTGGATCTCTGTCAGCATGCCAGTAATACTAACACCTAGCTTGTGGAGATTGAGAACCAGCTTAACAATGTAAAAAACCATCTGGAAAGTCAGAAAAAGAAAAGTTATGTACTTACCCTAACTGGTGATTTACAGTACCACTAATGAGTCTGGGCTGGAGGCGTAAAGACCCCGGGGGAGCAAATATTTGGCTAGGGGGCAGATAACGGCTACTGGCTATGGTGCTTCTGTGCCCCAACATGGTGCCATGCACCTGCCAATAACAGTCCCTGGCTCCCTCACCTACCTCACTTCTGTTTGCCAGGAGAGAAGCAAAAAGTGGGGGAAAAGCACAAGCTAGGAGTTGTGAGCAGCTAGCTCAAAGGGATAGACAAAAGGATAAAGGAAAAATAAATAACCAAACAATACCCCCCCTCGCCCAGTACCAACTCTCAAAGAGACAAAGGGGGGGGGGGGTGGAAACACACCTCAAGTGGCATAAAGAAAAAAGGTAGTCTGTGGTACTTTAGCCAGATTCTCAATAAACTCACCCACTACCTGATGGACAATGTCAGGCTGGCAAGGAGGTAATGGGAAGAAAGTAGCAGCCCTGGATGCACACAGGCTCTGGCTAGCCAGAAAAAGGAGGGCCAAGGGAGAGACCCCCTTGCAAACAAGATGGCATAGATGGTCAGTAGAAGCACCTGGGCCCGGGAAGCAGAGGCATCATCCTGCTCACACTGGGGTGTTTCCTCTTGTTTCTCCCATCCACGTCTACATTGGCAAGGAGGGCACTATGCATACATGCGCTCAACTGCATGGCTGCACATGGCAGCATCCTGTGTCCTCACTCTCATTGGCTGTTCCATCTGCACTGCTGCCCTCCCTCTCCAGAGAGTGTTCTGGGCTGCCACGGACTTTTTTACGATATTAAGCTGCATTTGTGTATCCTTTTGGCACTAGCACTTTATCCTATCATACTGCAATACAAAGTACATTTTCACCCTGCTATACATCAAACGAACCTTATGACAATGAAATATCACACCCCATAGGGCAGTGTTTCTTGCGTGAGGCCACCAACACAATTTTGTATGGCCACAGAGATCTTTAGAGTCCTGACTGTAAAGGCAATAGAACTGACATTTTGTTCTTAAACAAGCATAGGAAATACATTTCAAGTGAAAGAATACCGGAGACTTGATTTAAAGTATACTGTGTGAAATGAAATGTTATATCGGGGGGGGGGAGTTATACAAGGGAGTTTGGGGTGAAAAAAATGAAGGGTTGTGGCCACTTGGTATGTTCTGGTGGCGGCATATTGAGGCCTTTTGAGACCAGCAGTTTTTTTTTTTTGCTTGAGAACCACTGATAGAGGGCCATATATTTGATGTAAATTTCCAAGGAAAAAAAAATATTTCTAGAATTATTAGTGCCACAGGAAAAAAAGTTTTCATTTACACTGCTCCCTCTACTTGGAATTCCCTATCTAAAGAGTCTCTTTTCTCCTGCATTTCAAGTCTGCACTTTACAATCTACTGAACAAAGGCTGCAGCTGTCAAACAACCCTCTAACATCACTTACACTGCATACTCATCAGCTGCCTTAGTATGCTGGTTTCCCCTCTTACTAAGGAGCCTTATACAATAATTCCGTGTGTTACTGTACTAAAAAGACACCATGCTGTCCTATACTGCATAAAGAACTTCTTTTTTTTCATGACACGAGGAAAAAGAAACAGTACCCCAGAAATAAACAAGCATTTGTCAATGCCGAATGTTTGCTTGCTGGCATTGGCATTGGTAGTGTAGGAGTTAGAGAGCTGCATAATAGGAATGGCAGTGAAGTATTGAACTGAAGCCAACCCCACCACCACCCTGCAGAGACTGACAGACATTGGGGTGTGTCTTTGGGTCGTCAGGCATAACGGTCACGCCATTTCACCACACCCTACCCTGCAGACACTGACAAGTGTCATTGTGTGCCTTAGGTCTTTGTCCTTTATGCTCACCCCATTCCATCAGGAACTACGGTGAGATGGGTCCTGTATTGGAGAGTGGGGTGAACTTTGGGGCCGAAGAGTCCAAGGCACACCTCGACGCCTCTCACCGCCTGCAGGGTGTGGAATGGTATGAGCATTACAGGTGAGAATCCCAAGTCACACCCCTGATGCCTCTCAATCTCTACAGGCTGGGGCGTTATGGTCAGAAACCCTAAAGCCTCAGGTGTTCATTGGCATTTTCACTCCAAATTTTCAACATGGGTTTTTGTGACCCCCACCTTATGAACAGTGGCAATATCAGTTTGTTAGCCGAAAGCTGATTTCGTCCAGCGACTACGCCATTTGGCACCACAGATGCGAAAACACATTTCGAATAGGATGTGAAAAATGACAGCTGTACTGTTCATGGGGAGGTGCAAAAATGGTAATGTTGAAATTCTGCAGTGAAAATATTAAAAAAACTGGCGAAGTCACAAGCGTGCATAGAAAATGCGCAACGCACACCCGTAATGCAATTCGTTTGGGGATTTTTTACAGCAGATTGTCAACACAGGGATTTTGTAACCTCCGCTCATGAACAGTGTCACTGTGATTTTCTTTATCTGTCCGAACAGTGATTTCACAGCCATTCTACATTTGGCGCTTGGAAGTGCGAACACATTTCGCCATAGTGTGAAAAAATGACAGCTGTACTGCTCATAGGGAAGTGTGGAAAATGTCAGTAGTGAAAATCTGGACTGAAAATATTAGAAATCCATGAAGTTACGAGGGTGCGTGGAAACTGCGCAATGGTCGCTCGTAACACAGTCATTTTATGGACATATTTCACCAAATTTTTAACACAGCCATTTTAATACCTCTGCTCATGAACAGTGTCACAGTGATTTTCTTAATCTGTCCCGAACATTGAGTGCGCACACCGACTGCGCCATTGTACGCTACATGGGCGGAAACACGTTTTGGCCAAGATGTGAAAAATGACAGCTGTGCTGGTCATAAGGAGGTGTGGTAAAATGGCAATGTTGAAAATATGGAGTGAAAATATTGAAAATTCGCGAACTTACAAGTGTGCGTAGGAACAGCGCAACGCATGCTCGTAAAACAGGACTGTTTGGGAATTTTTTCACCAAATTTTTAACATAGTCATTTTAACACCTCTGCTCATGAACAGTGTCACTGTGATTTTCTTAATCTGTCCTGAACATTGATTTTGCACACCGACTGCGCCATTGTGCGCTACATGAGCGGAAACACATTTTGGGTCAGATGTGAGAAATGACAGATGTACTGCTCATAAGGAGGTATGGTAAAATGGCAATGTTGAAAATCTGGAGTGAACATATTGAAAATTTGCAAACTTACGAGCGTGCGTAGGAACAGCGCAATGCATGCTCGAAAAAGTCATTTTTGGGAATTTTTTCACCAAATTTTCAACATAGGGTTTTTGGAGCCTACCTCATGAACTGTGACACTGTCGTTTTGTAAATCGGTCCCTAAAGGTAGTTCCGCGCAGTGACCGCGAAATCACCTTTCGGGGCCGATTAACGCCATGACAGTGACAGAAATCAAGAGGTGGGGTCCCAAAAACCCCATGTTGAAAATCTGGTGAAAAAAATTTCCTAAAATGCCCGAGATATGCACTAAAGTTGAAAAAAAAAAACCTATTTATTACATTATACAGCATACCGGCATTTCCTCAGTTGTGAGCCGGCTTTGAAGAGTGCAGAGCGTGTTCCCGGTCCGCCAAAGATCGTCGCGCTGAGCTCCAGCTGTAAGTATGGGGTGAGGAGGGGGTGGGAGGCAGGGTGCAAGAGAGGGGGGGAGATTGGTCAGGACAGTCAGTGAGGGAAGGTTTTTTTTCTTTCAGGTTTCTTTTTTTTTTTTTTTTTTTTAACTTAGACGACGCGGGACTTGTGCCACGCTGGGGTGGGCTCCCAGCATGGCAGCTGGAAGGCTGTTTTGGGGGGAGGCTGTGGAGTCGACAGGGGACTGGTCACCCCCGTTTGCCATACGATCTGTTGCCACGCTGGGGTGGGCTCCCAGCATGGCACCCTGTAATCTCTTGGTGGAGGGGGACAGGGGAGCCGACGGGGGATTGGGCACCCCCATCAGCCATACGATCTGTTGCCACGCTGGGTGGGCTCCCAGCGTGGCATCTGGAACTCTGTTGGGGGAGCACAGCACAGCTGACGGGATTGGGCACCCCGTCCAGCTATACAGTGTGTGCGTGGGGGGAGGCAGCACTCAGTATGCATGCGGGTGTGGGGGAGCGATGAGTATCGCGATATCTTATCGCTGCTCACCGGCATAGCTCTCCTTTTCAACTGTACGGCCACTGCATTTTCAACTGCTGTCATAGACAGCTGCAGCGTTGACTGGAGAACTGCAGCAGCGCCTGCAAACACACTGACAATTGGAAGACGGGTGCCACACCTCCGAAAACTCGGATGATGGCACTATGTTTCTTGCACATGCGTGCAAGCAAACATAAAAAGTAACAACGGGCTATTTAAAAAGAGGATACTATTTTCAGTCTTCCACTTGATGGCGCACTACTACTACTGCAGCGCTTTTAGGCACTAGTTAATCATTGCAGAGTACAGCCCTTATCTTGTATATCATTTCATAAAGCATTTGATTACCAGGCAACTGAAATGCTTAGGAGGAATGTTTCACTGTATCTTAAAGTTTACAGGCTAGGTTCCAGGAAGCTCACAGGAAACCAAATGTAACCCTACCCAAAACTCAGCAGGAAAAAGAAACATAATTAAACCCAATTATCATATGGTTGAAATGGTCTATTTAAACGACTTAATCGCCAGAAGCAGCTGCCATTAAATGCTTTATAAACTGACCCTTAACAACCTGCAACACAGAACAAAACAAAACAAACTGAAACCGAGCAAACATAATGACACACTGCAGCACTTTTGGTGCCACCTGCCAAAGGAAGACGGTCCATGAATGTGTTTAAGGCAGAAAACTATCCTGAAAAGGTAATAGTATGGCCTAACAGCAGTTACATTTGGACCAGACTCCCCCACTCTCCTTCAAAACCTCTCCCCCAAGACACACCAATTTAACATATTTATTAAAAAAGGGGGGAGTATTCCATAGGAATTAAATGTTTCACTAATACGATACATTACTTAAGTTGACAACCTACAGTGTTCTGAGTTTGCAAGACCACAGACAGTGAAACCTCAGGTCCTCCACTTTATGCCTTCTTGCCTGTCCCAGTTCCTCTACTGACATGGGGCTGAGAGTGTTCTCTAGCGCTACCCCTAAGCTCTGGAATGCCCTCACAGCTATGCTCCATTTCTCAGGGTCCCCCCAGATATTCAAGGTACACTACAAAGACTCCCTGCAATTGCAACTCATGATCGCAGCCAACCAAGCTCCTTTGGCAGCCCCTCATCCCACGAATCGGTGTGCGCCAGCTGATGGGGTGTTGTTTCCACTGCCTACGCTTATATGCTGCTCTTCTCCCTCTTTCATTCTGACCTCGTCCTGTTGTTACTCTGGCTAATATTACTTGTATTACGATTCTGTTGTTCTCATTGTTGTAGCTGAACCTTGCCTGTTTTTCTAATTGTATACTGAAATTGCTCTCTTACTTATTTTTTAACTGCACATGTGTGTATCATGTCTTTTAATTCGTTAATTTCTGTAATTTATTGTATGCTATCTCTGAACCTTATGTACCTGCTCACTGTAAATGCTCTTGTACTTCTCATCTCTCATCTTGTGCTGTACGTGCCATCTTGATGGCCAGGTCATAGAAACATAGAAGCTGACGGCAGATAAGGACCGCCAGGCCCATCCAGTCTGCCCGTATACTCTACCTTTAATTAGCTGCTGCTGACCCTACTGGCCCCCTTCCGCTGCCTCTCCTTCCCTCCTCCAGGGTTTCCTTATGTTCAAGGTCGTACCTAAAAACGGTCTTTGGGACCAGTGTTCTTACCCAGTTATCAAATAAATAATGTGCATAAACATGTATGAACTTACTGTACAAGTCTATATTGTTTCTGCTTTCTGTATTCTGCACTGCTGTATCCTGACCTCACTTCCCCAGGATGCACATGGAAAATGAGTTGTTCTCAGCTCAGTCTGCATTTCTGGCAAACATTTTAATTAAATAAATATAATGAGGGTGTATAAATACATTCTACTCTATATTTACTGAACATTTATACTGTATTGAAGGCCCCCAATATCCAGGTGCTCACTATTTGGTTGAAACAAGTTTAAAAAAAAAAAAAAAAAGGCCTTAAAAAAAGTTTTCCTTCCCTCAGGTGGGTAAGGCTAGTCATAGTGCCAGTCTCTATCCCTTTCAGGGGTCAAATGTCCCCATGCTCCTCTCGTCCCCCTAATATATTTAAAAATAAATTGGCAGGCACCGGCCCCATGTGCGACGTAGTGCTACTGCTCACTATGCTAGTCATCCGGGTTTGTGAACGAAGTTGGGTCACTCAGGAGCTGGCCAGGAAGGGAGGATTGTGCGTTCCATGAATAGCTGTCCTCCCGAAGGGTGGGGGCTTCTGTAATGTGCGTTAAGATAGTCACCTGGTGGAGAACAGGTGGTGATGCAGTGAACGTAGCACAGACTGGGGGAGGGGCACCCACTGATGCCAGGCATACATGCATGGACGACACTGCACATTGATATACCCAGAAGGAGAAAACAGAGGAGAAATATCCAACATCTGCCATGTCACCACCAGCACCCCTAGTAGGCTGATGCACGACTGACAGAGCAGCCCACTCACCATCCCTGTGGTCCTGGGTAAGTTGTGCAGCAGTAATCCCCGAGGTTGGTGTCAGGGTTGGGGGAGGATCAAGATCTATATCGCAGAAATAAACTGGTGAGGCAGCCCATGTAGGCAACGCAGGCTGTAAGTCAGCCTGCGCCATCTGTGGTGGGCCACTTCAGTCAAGGAGTAATGCTGGCAGCAGTTCACCCTTGAGCAGTGGGGGAGGCATCACGGCACAGCCATGGAGGGTTTGCCTTCCACCTGCAGGGGAGCTGCATATCTACAGGATAACAGGGAGCGAGGTGCAGCACTGCTAAGGGCGGTGGGGGTTGGGAGGAACAGAAAAAAAGGGAAATAAATACCCAGGCCTGTCAGGACGGTGGCTGATACTCTCAGACCTTACTCCATTCTTAGAAGTCTCATATAGACACATGGTGACAGGGCTAAGCAATTGTCTGCCTGAGAGGGGAACACAGACAGCCTGCAGTCAGGAAGAAAAAGGATGGGGAAAAAATGTGTCCTGCCAGCACCTGCCCCCACCTGACCAGTCATTAAAATAGGACATCCCCCAATCTGATTCCTAGTCTCCTAATTATCTGGAGCAACTGGCCCTATACCTGTATGATCACCCACACCTCCACACCCTTTATAGGGACAGGGCCACAATAGTGGATGTTTCGTAATATAATTAATGATCTGTCTGGCCACTATCACAAGGCCCTTCCCACACTAGACTCCACCTCTGAACTCCTTCCTCCCTAGCTAACAGGACTCTCTTTGCCCCTACACAGAAACATAGAAGTTGACGGCAGATAAGTCAGTCTTACCTTAGTAGTGGGTAAGATTATGGAGGCACTCCTTAAGCAAAGGATAGTGCAACACCTGGAATTCATAGCAGCACAGGATCCAAGACACCATGGGTTTACAACAGGAAGGTCCTGTCAAACTAATCTCATAGATTTCTTTGACTGGGTAACCAGAGTGGTGGACCAAAGGGGAGCAGATGATGTCGCCTACCTTGACTTCAGCAAAGCTTTCGATACTGTTCCACATAGAAGACTGATTAATAATCTGGGTAGGCTCAGAGTGGGTCAGAAGTTGGTCAACTGGGTGGCAAACTGGCTGATGGGCAGAAAACAGAGAATGGTGGTAAATGGTATACAGTCAGAAGAGATGCAAGTCACAAGTGGGGTACCTCAGGGATCAGTCCTGGGGCCAGTCCTCTTCAATATCTTCATCAGCGACATTGCAGATGGACTGGAGGGTAAGGTTTGTCTGTTTGCAGATGACGCCAAGATCTGCAACAGAGTAGATGATCCAGATGGGGTGGGCAGAATGAGAAGAGATCTGGATAAACTAGCAAAATGATCGGAAGAGTGGCAACTGGGGTTTAATGCAAAGAAGTGCAAGATCATGCACATAGGGAAGAGAAACCCTGAAGCCGCCTATAGGAAAGGAAGATCTAGCATCATGGGGCAGAGTTGAGGGAGTTACAACCCAGGTGGGTGGGTGGGTGGGAGGAGCCAGCTTGAAGATATTCAGGAAAGCTATTAAAGGAAAGGACACTGCCAGAAGTGTGGATAGAACATCATATCCACATCCCTAGAAATATGTGGAGGGACCACTGGGAGCAACTCAGTTCTCAACAAACTGATTAGCAGTAAATGAGCACCAGAAATCTGAAGTGAATAAAAGTCAAGCAGTAAGAAATACCCAGGTCAGTAATTCAGGGTAAAAAGGAGTCATCTAGTGATATTGTATATAAGACCCAGCCCTGCCATTTGATTTGGAATTGGGGAAGACTGCCTTGCAAGGAGGCAGTAGTACTTTCTAAAACATATACATCATTAACAAACTGTCACCATGCTTCCACTGTAAGGAAACAAAATTCCTGACCTTGATACTACCACTGCAGAGGTGGACCTGGATCTGGTGGCTATAGAAGAATCATGGTGCACTGATAACCACAGTCAGGAGGTGGCTATACCCCACTGCAGAGGTGGACCTGGATCTAGTGGCTATAGAAGAATCATGGTGCACTGATAACCACAGTCAGGAGGTGGCTATACCCCACTGCAGAGGTGGACCTGGATCTAGTGGCTATAGAAGAATCATGGTGCACTGATAACCACAGTCAGGAGGTGGCTATACCCCACTGCAACATGTTTAGAAAGGATAGGGCAGAGACGGAAATTCAAGAACACCATGGGAAAAAGGAGAGGATGGAGGTTCTTTGGGTTGGCTTAGAGACGGGGGGGCTAGAGTGTTAATCCATGTGGGGTGTGGTGTTCAGGCCACCAACACAAGAGGAGGAACTGGACAGGGTTTTGAGGGAGGCCACAGACAAAATGGCAAGCAAAGGAGAAGTAGTAATTACGGGGGACATTAATCGGCTGGACTGGTACATCCTGGCCGCAACTACAACTAGGAGCAGGGTCATTCTAGACTCCCTGCAAGGGGTATTTATCAGGCAGCTGGTTACAGATCCCACTAGAGATGGGGCAATGCTGGATCTGGCACATATGAACAGGGACAACACTGCAGATGCCACAGTGGGTAGCCCCGAGGTACAATCGATCATCATAGAATGTGGTCTGGCATACAGATTGGAGAGGAGACAAACCACACTAGGATAAGGGTCCTGGACTTCAAGAGTAGCAGATTTTAAAAGGAGACTGCCTTAGGAAATACCTTAAAGGGGGCAGCCATGTTGGGGGGGGTGAGGTACAATGGAAAAGAATAAAGGCAGGAATAACTAAGCTAACGCCAATCTGTGTACAGGTAGTAAGCAAGGGTAAGAGGAAAGTGAGGCCACTGTGGGTCTCAAAGGAGGTGGCTAAGGTGGTAAGAGAGAGAAAAAAACAGCTTACAGGAAATACAAGGAGACCCAAGTGGAGACGGACGGGGGGTGGGGTGTATATCTGGATAAATAAAGAGAGAGAGACAGGAAGGAGGGTAAGGACAGCAAAGCTCAAACTGAGGAAAGGATCATCCAGGAGGTCAAAAATGGGAATAAGACTTTCTTCAGGTACATGAGCGAAAAGAGGAAGGCAAGGGGTGGTATAGTGAAGATCAAGAGACTGGTGGTGGTAGGGGAAAGTTCAGAGGAAGATCAAGAAAAAGTTAAAATTGTAAACAAATATTTCTGCTCAGTCTTCAAAGTGTGTGTGTGGGTACGGATTGACATGCATTAATAGGCGCCGAGGGGGGCGGAGGTGGACACAAGTCTATTTATGGAAGACAGAGTCCACCAGCAGAGGCTGGAAGCTCAAAAGGAAGATAAGATGATGGGGCCAGATGGGATCCACCAAAGGGTACAAAAGGAACGGAGCATGGTGCTAACCGCCCCTCTGGCAACACTATTCAACACCGCATTGGAAAAGGGGGTGATTCCAGAGGACTGGAGGAGGGCCGATGTGGTCCCTCTGCCCAAGAGCGGCAGCAGGGAGGAAGCCAGCAATTGCAGACCTGTCAGTCTCACATCAGTGGTGGGAAAATTAATGGAGTCCCTGCTGAAGGACAGACTGATGGAGTACCTCAAGACAAATGGACTTCAGGACAAGTGGCAGCATGGCTTCACAGGGGGGAGGTCATGTTAAATAAATCTCATAAGCCAGCCCGTCGGTGCAGCAGTTGTATTTCTGCTTGCGGCGCGGTGACCTGAGTTGGGAACTGACCCGGTCGCTGGAGGGTCGGCCGGGGAGAAGGATGGAGCTCCTGAGGACTGCTCTCCTTCTCCGGGAGGGGGATTGTGACCAGCGCTGACTGACTTCTGCGGAGGCTGGGGTTTGTAAGCGACCAGTGCCAAGAACGCTCAGGGGTGGGCAGATACAGGATGCCACTGCACGTCCCCACCCCCAGGAAAAAAGAACAACTGCCGGCCGCCCTAGATGAAGCTCGCCACAGCTTCAATTAGCCTCCAGGCCGGCCCTCCAACCTATTTCGTTGTCTGCAGTGCTGAGGAGTCTAGCACCGCAACCCCACCCTGGGGGGGGTTAATCCAAGGGGTATCGGAGGGTCACGGCTGTTGTGGAGGTGGAAGTCCATGGTCCGTGACCGGGCTAAGGTGGTGGCAGGGTAGTAAAATAGAGAATTAAAAAAATGAATAAATAAATCTCATATATTTCTGTGACTGGATAACAAGGGACGTAGATCAGGGGAAGGCAGTGGATGTGGCCTATCTGGACTTCAGTAAGGCCTTTGACACTGTACCACATAAGAGGCTAAAAAAGAAACATAGCAGCCTGGGGTGGGGAAGAAGGTGGTGAGCTGGTTATCTAACTGGTTGAAAGACAGGGAGGCAGAGGGTGGTGGTAAATGGCAGTTACTCGGAGGACAAGAGAGTGACTAGTGGAGTTCCACAGATTGGCACGGGGTCCTGTCCTCTTCAGTGTCTTCATAAGTAACATTACTGAGGAACTCGAGTGGAAGGTGTCTCTCTTTGCAGATGACACAAAAATCTGCAAGAGGGTGGACACATAGGAGGGGGTGGAGAAAATGCAAAGGGATCTAGTGAAACTAGAGGAGTGGTCTAGGGAGCTGCAGCTGGGTTTCAATGCCAAAAAGCACAATGTCATGCACTTGGGGCAAGGAAACCTGGGCGGCAGTCTATAAGATGTGGGGGGAAGGTACTTACCATTACCAAGCAAGACAGGGACCTTGGGGTGATTATATTTGATGATCTCAGGATGGCAGGACAGCATGACAAGGCAGTAGGCAAGGCAAGACGGATGCTGGGGTGCACAGGGAGGGGGATTTCTAGCAGAAGGTAGGTGGTGTTGTCTCTGTATTGCTCACTTGTGAGACCCCACCTGGAGTACCGCACCTCAGCAAGCATATTGACAGGGTGGACGCAGTCCAGAAGGGGCTACCAAAATGGTGTGGGGGGTTGCATAAGACACCATACAAGGGGAGGCTCCAGGAGCTCAACATGTATTCCCTGGGGGACATGACTGAGACCTTTAAGTGCCTCATTGGGGGGTGAATAAAGTGCAGGAGGGGAGTCTCTTTCTTATAAGGAGAAGCACCAGAACTTGGGAGCATGCTATGAAGCTTGGTGGGGGTGGGGGGGTTTAAGAGGAATGTGAGGAAATACGTCTTCACAGAAAGGGTGGTGGACGCCAGGAACAGCCAGTCAAAAGAGGCGGTAGGGATGAAGACAGTGGGGAGCTTCAAGTATGCATGGGATAGGTACAAGGGTTTAATAAATAGAGATAAAGGAAGAGGGAAGGACACTTGTTACCACATTGAGTCCAGGGTGTAGTAACAGGCAGGGAAAATGGGCAGACTAGATGGGTCCATCAGTCCTTTCCTGCCAACACATTCTATGTTTCTATCAGTGGTTTCCAAAACTGTCTGGTACTTATAAAAGTAACATCAGGTGAAAAAAGGGCAGCATAAGCATAGGCCCCTAAAAGGATAAAAGGAGAAGAAAAAAAAAAAAAGACTATTTTAAAACAAACACGGTGTACAGTGAGGACATTAAACAGACTAAGTATCCAAATTTCCAATTACACTAAAAGGTGAAAATCAGGTTTATGCTCTCTTTATGAATACTTAGTTGACTTATACTTTGCAAAATAATTAATCATCTACCCACCAACCAAGGTGCTTAGTAGATGTCCTAGATGCTTTAGGATTAGGAAGTTATGATGATCTTGTCCCCAGACAGACTTTAATATTCACCATGCTATGAACCTAAAATGAGTACCTTCTACAGGTTGCCTAGCCACTCACCCCATAAGTACGAGGAAAGAACATACTACTGCCAAGCACTATCCTGTCTTGGAACCAGACATGCTTGAGTGACATAATGAACAAGGTACAAAGAAATGAGTCGAATTCACTTACTGGACTTCCTGTTAGCACGAGACCTTTTGCGCTCTTTGGGAGTAGATGGTCTTGGGTTGGAGTTATTAGTCACTGATTTTACTAAACGATCCATAATTTCATCTGTGGCATCATCTGGGCTGCCTGAACCTTCATCCTTAATCTCAGGTGCATTTGTGGGACTACTTCTTCCTAAACCTATGTAAGAAACAGGAAACAAAATAAATGTGCTTTATACCCCCAAGGTACATTTAAAAATGGCATAGTATTTAAAGGGGAACTAATAGCACTAAGCATTGCAGTCCTCTGTGGCTGCATTTAGACCAAGGAGCACACTGTGACCAGCAAACAAAAGATCAGAGTTTATACAAACTCTTAACTCCTTTGGTCCCGTAGCCGCCATATGGCATCGGAACCATCCATTGCTGAGCCCGACTCAAAATGGCCACCGGGAGAGAATGAGTTAACATGCACTGCAGGCTACTGAATTTCCCACTGCTGCAGCCATCCTCTGATGTCAGCTGCAAGGGATTCTGGGATTTCTACTTGCCAAAAATATCAACTTGCAAGTGAGCAAAAACATTCTGTTACAATCTATTATACTGCAGTTAAAGGTACAAAAAAAATGTTTCTGCACAAAAGGGTGCAAATTGGGACCAGTCCCACATTTGGGTATGGCGCTCATGGTGCTAACTGTTCCCTTTTGAAGTGTGTCACGTCTGCAGAAAAATGTAAAAACAATACCTAGACACAGTTCATCTTAGATCTGATAGACTATTTCTGTGCTTTTTATTCGTCATTACCTGGGTTCATTTACAAGAAAACAGGGTCCTTGTGGCCTGCATTTGATCTACTTCTGTTTAACCCTTTGCTGGGATCACAATCCTCTCTTTGTGACATCACACTCATTTCCACAACAAACTGTGATGTCACAATCAGACCATTAAGACTTAAACATTAAGCAGCAGAAACAGATGAACTCTAGTGGGACAGGGATCCCATTTCCACTCAAATTAACTTAATTATCAAATACAAAGGGAAATAATGCAGACATATTTAAACTATAAGCTGAACTGTATCTTAATATGTCTTAAAAATGTTTCTGAAAAGTTGTAAACTCACTGTAAAGGGACACCAAAGAAGTTGTTTGGTATGTCTGATTATAAACAGTTACAGTGCACAAAGGTCAACAGTCTGCTTCTACACAATGGATTTATTGGAGATTCGTTGACCGCTGCACTGATATTTTTGACAAAACGGGGACTGAATAAAAAAAATCTTCATCTGCTCTTGGCAATACAATCTTCTCCTACTGTATCTGTCAACTGATGAAACTGCTGCGAGACATATAGGCAATTTTTCAAATTTTCACATTTACAGTATGTTGATGAAGCAGTTCTTTTGCGTCACAGATTTCCAATTACACACAAACATAGAAAGCTTTGTATTTTTTGGGAGGTGAACTTAGGACACTGGTACACCATCTATCCAACAGATGGCCAAAAACATTTTTTGTTCTGCACCTTTTTGGCCCCCCCACCTCCCCAGATGTGCGCGCAGCTGTCCTACGGCCTCACATACACAAAGTAGACCCTGCAGCAGAAGCAAGCTCTCTGGTCTATCCACAAGGGTTGCTGTGGGTCGGAGCTCGCTGCTGACTCTCCCTGATCAAGGCAAACTGCCATGTGGAAGCTGCCCCAGCTTTTGACCTGCCCCCTGGCACCGCAACCTGAGCTCTCCCACAAACTCAAGCTGCCTACACAGCAGAGTGAAATACAAGTGCACAGCATGCATGCTATGCACTTTTATTTCTGTAAGGGGATGCTCTGCCACTGGGCCACAGGGGCAGCCAGGTATTCCATTTTCCTAACAGTTTATTCCACTGACATAACAAAATAGTTTAACAGAAAGATTACTATGTGTATTTTCAGTTTGCAGATATAAGGAATTTATATGTCCCTACTTCTGCCTCCCCTGCTTCGTCGAGCTGTTTGTGTTTCTCCTGAAGAAATAAGAATGTTTTTCATGTTCTCATGTTCTTCGTCTGCTTTCTTTTGTGGGCTGGGGGTGGTGACTGGAGCCGGAGTATTCTCCGTCGAACCTGCAGCACTGGAGAACTTTCCTGTCTACAGAAACAAAGAAAAATAAATTACTTTAAATAATAAAAACTGTTTTTTTTTTAAAATAATAAATTAGCATATTTGCTTCTTTGTACCTTACAGAACAATAATACACATCACAGTGGGAACTGCTGTTTGAGTATTTGCTGTGCTGAAAACTGAACATCTAGAGAAGGGGAGGGGCCTTAATGAATAAGATGGCCAGTTATCCAGGGGTGCTACCTGATATGGATAGTATTACAGTGACCATAATCTGCTACTTCTAAAAAGAGAAAGGAGGAAATACATTTTCTGCATGACCTGATCTGACTGTTTTGCCATCAAATTTATTTTTTTATAGTATTCTTTTTATTCCTGGTATCCCAGTGTTGACAACCCCACGGCTGCACCACAACTCCAGTCAGGAGGGCAAACAATTAGCTGCCTTTACAACTGAAGTCACTGTCACTCTTTGGCTACTCAGCAGGGGTACAGGACGTAACCTCCCTCCCTGAAAGAAGAGCACCTCACCTCTTTGACACACCCAGACTCCTAAAAGCCACCATATTTCATTTTTTTTGCTACCATACATGCCCCCAAGAGCCTCACTCTTTTAGGTCCCATACTGTGGCACTCTTCTGGCCACCAGATTCACTCTCACCAGCACCATTCATTGTGTGATCCCAGTATGTCCCTCTGGTGTTTGTGTCTCTCCTGCGGACCCCCATTTCCTGTGAGGAGAAGGAGTGGAAGAAATGCACCATGGAAGCTATTACCAGGCACTAGGGGCTGGGTACCTGCAGATGAAAGTCAGGTAGCATGGAGAAGCGCTCAGGAAGGACGTCACCCAAGTCTTCCGGGGCCTGCATTTTTGCCTATTCTCTTGGTCCATCTCAACGTCCCTGCCAGAAACGTGCACCACTTCAGCACACTGAAGGCATATGATCACCCACATCTGCAATGGACCCAAGCAGCTTCTAGATGTTGGTCTCTGAGCGATGCATGTCTCCCTCTCTCCCAGGAGGTAAGTATCCTCATGGATGCTCCTTCACCCTCCTTTCCCTTCCTCTTCTCCTCATGTCCTAGGCTTGGGGCACAAACCCAGGATGCCAGTGTGGTCCTGCATTGCTCAGCACCACAGAGTCAGTATGTCAGCAAACCACCATATTTCTTGTGAAGATTTCTATTTCCAAGCTGTATCCATCCAGTATCCTAGGAGAATAGTCTTGAGAAATTAAATCTGGTTGGTTATATCACAACTTACCAGGCTAAGTATTTTCTTACTACTCTCTGTGGCTGACTAGGAAAAAAGTTGTGCCATGATGTATATGAAGCAGTGACGAAAGTTCATGGTATCTGGGGTGCATATAATGCAATACGAAAAACAATACAGTGCCCAGATCGACTGCCAGGCTGGGAGTCACAAGGGGCACTTACAGACTGAGGCGGATAGCAAGGTGCTTATCAGGTTAGTTCTGAAAGCAAGTGGAAAGCCTAATGAGTGGAGCGAGATGGGAAGACTATTCCAGAGTTTGGAGCGGCTACAGAGAAGACTTTCTGTCCCATGTCCATGGAGGTCTGGGGGTGGTTAAGCAGCCATTGGGAGGAGGACCTCAGTTCCCTTGTGCCTTGTTTGAAAGTGAGAAATCTATCTAATAGGGATGAAAGACCGGCGTTGAGGGATTTATAAACAAGAGTACCCATGCAGAGGCCCCGTCTGGCCTGGGGGGAGAGCCACCAGAGTGAGGCATGTAAAAGACCTGTGGTGAGTATTAAGTGGGGCTAGTAGTACAGATCGATAGATGTTATTGTAGGCAGTATTGAGACAGGCGAGTGGAGGTTTGAGATATGATAGGGGAGCAGTAATCTAGTAGTGTGTATAGCATGGCCCACCCAATCATTAGGAGCACATTAGGAATTATGAGGTGTCTCAGGCAACAGCAGACACTCAGCTGTTGGTTGATCCATTTTACTGTCATCCCAATGTGATCCTGGAATGTTAGGAAGGGGGCCAAGGTGACTTCTAAGTATTTGTAGCTAGAGACTTGTTCAAGGGTGGATCCGTGTGGAACCTGGATGTGAAGGGAGCTGGTTTGGCTGCTAGGGCATTTTGCGAGCTTGTGTTTGGACCCAAAAAGCATGTTTTTGGTTTTTTTTGGTACTGACAAGGAATCGATTAGCTATGAACCAATCATGGGTAAGCGTAAAGTCCTTAGCAAGGGAGAGGGACAGATTACTTGGACTGAAGTCACTTGAAAATGATTAGGTCGTCCGCATACATAATCTTATGGCATTCTGGACTGACATAGAGTAAACTGTTCACAAACAGGCAGTAAAGAATGGGACCCAGTATGGACCCTGCGGGACACCGCTATGCACTTCTACGGAAGCGGATGCTGTCCCTCTGACGCAGACCCTTTGGTATCTATTACACATGTAGTATCTAAACCTATCAGTGGTGCCCAATGAAAAACCATAGGAGACGAGTTTGTGTAGGAGGAGGTCATGGTCTGTGAGGTCAAGTGCCTTAGAGAGGGCAATAAAAATTGCCCCTGTGAGCTTGCCCTCACCAGCTGTTCTCAGTACTTGGACGGTGAAGTATGCTAGTGCTGAGGTAGTACTGAAGCCTTTGCGGAAACCATGCTGATTGGAAGAGAGCTGCCCATGGTTTGCTATGTGGTCTGTCATTTGCAAGTAGACTTTTTTCCAGGATTTTGCTTAGGTGCGAGAGAATGGATACAGGTCTATAATTATCCATGAGTTTAGAGTCACCAGATTTAAAGATGGGAACTATTCTGGCCTGTTTCCAGAGCAGGGGGAAGGAGGAGGCGGACAGGGACAAATTAAATAGAAAGGTCATGGGGTCTGACAATCAAGGTGGCAGACAGTTTCAGAAACTGGGGACAGAGGCAGTCACTCCCTGCACTTCCAGAATTAGGGAGCCCCCTGATGAGGCAACTGACTTCTGCTGGGGTAGTGAATTTGAAGCAGATAGGGGGACAGCCAGGCTCCTTGGGATCCTTGGTACCAGAGGTGGAGGAGTCGACCTTGGGTAGGAGTTTAGCCAGGTAGGCTTGTATGTGTATGACCACTTATTACAGAGCTGGCCCACTGGGTCATTTCTGTACTTCAAACCTTCTTTCTGGGTCTTTTCACCACCATCAACAGCCTTCTCTCTAGATAAAGATATGCTGGAGTTTTATATCAGGCTCCAAATTCAATATTTTTAAAAGTTATTAGAACCTTATCAGAACCTTCAAAATGTTCTGATGAGGTTCTACTACAAAAAGTGGCACCGGTTCTGGAAGGTTCTGAGCTTATCTGAGCCAGTTCTCCTATCCCCAAAGCTCAGTAGATAGTGTTAGTCTGTGGTGCTCCAATGCATTACTTATTCAGCAAAGTACAAGGAGGAGAACGAAGATAAGGAGTAAGACCAGTTACTAGTAGTTTGATACTGTACTAGTTTGAGGTGCTACTGTTTATATAAGTGACATCATGAGGAGTGTTTCGTTTCTTGCTGCTGAGCTGGAATTCAGAGTCTGCTGGTTTATCAAGGCTGCTCTGTATTGTGCATGCTTATGCTTTGAGAAAGCCTTTCTGGACTAATTCTACTGGATAAATGAACAGTAGCAGAATAAATCTCAACTGGGCCTTAAAACGTAACATGTAGCTGCTACGGCCAATCAGCCAATCTTAATGTTCTAGGCACTAAACTAGTAGGTCCCCCAGCACCACTGAACAGAACAGATTTCTAGAGCTGATAAACTTTCCAAATAAACATTACCTAATAGTGCAATTTAAGTCATTAACCAAAACAGTTCCATAAAATTACACATGTAGCCAACTCATCAATTTAAAAATAGGTTTTTACTTATCTTCTGTCCTAACTGCTATACAAAGTTAACTTTTAAACAATTTACGATCATGTATTATTACTTGGTTGTATCGTAAGTCTCTGAATCACAAGTCAAGGTTGTTAAAGAGTAAGAACATACCAGTTTATTAAGGAAAGACCAAACGTCTATGACCAAATTAGGACATTTCAGTCTTGTAGTGAAACGCAACCCTCTCAGCCAGAGTGCTGGGTTAGTGCACAATGAGCCTGTGAATAACATTCAGCAAACCTGATAACTGTATGGTATGCACATCTTTGCACTCTGATTGGCTCAGATGTGGCTGGTAAATTGTTTCCACTGTGATAGACAACTTCTTAAACTTGTCTAAATTGTTAAATTTAAATAAGTTCAATGATGCACTTCGTCATAAAAATGATAATAATAAACATAATGGATATTTATCTGGGGAAAAAGCTGCACCCATACTGACAAGCACCAAGGCCAAAGCTCAGAACAGCGCTAATGTCTCATAAACTCCATCTACCTTATCATTGCCATAAAAACATACCAACTGTAAACTGTAGGGAGGGAAAGAACTGTGAAAAGAAATAATTACTAAGCACCAATAGCAGACAGAGACATCCCTCCCCTCCTCAAAGTAAGGTGTAGGTGGCTACATACTGTCCTAAAGACCTTCATTCCATATCTGAAGTCATAATCCTCTGCTTATAACACTACACACTGTTGCCAATGATATTATTTCTGATGTCACAAAAGATTAGGAATTTAGGGCAGAAATGCAGCTGGAACAGTTAACAACTATGGGGCAAACAGCCTGTTTTCATGCAAATATTTTTAGTACTGTAATAAGGAGTGGAATGCCCTAAAATTCAGTTTTTTTTAAGACTGTTAATTTTGAATTCTGTTGACGCAAACAGAAATTTGGTTGAAAGAAACCACAGAATCTCTACTAATGTTGTAATTAGTGCACCAACAGCCTGAGGAAATCAGTACCTCCAGTAACACAAATCAGAAATAACGATCTGTATAACTCTCAAGATGTAGCCCATAATCAGCTACACAAAAATGTGCACAGACTGATTCAGAATAGTATGTTCATTCAGTGTTAACACAAAGCTAACAAGAAGTTGTCAATTTGTTACTGAGTTTACCTCTGTTATCATCTTCCCTCGTGTCTTGTTCCTCTCTCTGTAGGCAGCCCGTTTCTGTTTCTGCTGCATGACCCGCTCCCTGTTGGTACGGAACTCCAGTGCAAATTCACTAATAATTTTGCAGAATGAGGTAACTTTTATCTCCCTGATGGAGTGAGAAGGTTGACCAAGGTATAATAAAAATGAATGAAACCTGCCAAGAAGGAAGACCATCTAAATTAGTCATAAATAAAATACATTTTCTCCCACAGATGGCTCTACCCTCAGTAAATCCCCCTACCTAGTGAAGACCCCCTTCAGGGACAGGTAGGATTAAAACAGCCTCAGTTTTTCCATGTTCTTTGCCCATACAAGCCTGCACTGCTAAACAGCAAACATGGCAAAAAGAGGGAGGGGAGAATCAATAATTCATATTTCAGTCCCTTTTTAAGTACCAGCAATGCTCACGTTTTCACGGAGGACAGCCTCTCCAACCTGACTGGCAAGGTTGTAACAAAAAGAGTGTCTATAACATCAGTCAGAAGGAACATCCACCGTTGCACTCGATTAGCACCTTTACTTAACTATACTGTTAGCTCATCTTGTTGCTGTTTTCTATATATTTATCTGGTTGATCCTGCCATTCTGCCATTCCTCTCTCACTAAAAGTGCTAATCGGGGGCGGATCCACAATCTGGCATGGGATTTTCAATGATGGACATTCCCTTTTATTGCCAGCAGAATTTTACTTTACGGTAAAGCAGCACTATTTGTTAGCAAAAATGTTCATTATTTAGTTGTTTTTTCTTTTTTAGCAAAAATGTATTTTTGATATCCTTAGATTTATAATCAGTATCTTAATTTCCTCAGATATTTAAAAACAGCTTTTATAACTATTTTGTGATGTATAGCCTCTCCCTGAGCCCTCCAGACCCAGAGTACAATATGTCTTTCAAACTGTTAGTTAAATGTGGGACATCTGTCAGATGTGGGAAACTGTGGGACACTAGCCTCAAAACGCGAGAGACAGCATTAAACACGGAGACACAGCTCTAAAATTCCTGCTTTTACTTGTCTAGGCTTTATTTTACTTTAGCATCATGATGTGAATTTCTGCTCAGAGTTTGAGTTTGCAATAACAATGTGAGACAGAACCTTCTCTGTGTGGGCAGCACCCGTTCCATCTGGGAATGTTTAAATATTTATATTTATCGCATTTTGGAAATAAGAAGGCCCATATTAATGCATAGATGCATCCTAGAAACAGACTCCATATGTAAAAAACATCACAAAGTTGTCACTGCAGTAACACTTTTTCGTCTGTTATCTAAGTGTACCAACTCTGGGTGTTTACACACATTTGATGAAGTATAAGGAGATACACACGCAGTAAGAGCTGTCTGTGGTCAGTGCTCTGTTGGAGTCAAGGATAATTAAAATAAACACCAGAGTTAATCTGTAGTACCGATGCTATCTAAGCAGTTACAGATGTTCTTATTACACATTATAGTTAAACTCTATTAAAATACAAGTTTGTGCATTGTCCTTGGTCTTCAGAACACTTGATAAATTGTAACACTGAACTTTATCAGTTTTGAGAACTTTTTTTTTAAACCTGAAAATTACTAACCATATATAACACTGCATTTGAGACAGATCAGTTAAGTCTATCAGATCCCTCTGGTTTACTCGCAGTGCTGTCTCAGTGTAATGGCCCAGACCACTCAATAAGGAACAGCTCTAATAGTGGGAAAGGTAAGGTATGAGAGCAGGTAAGTTTTATTAGAAAGCAATAAAATGTTTGAAACATTAATATCACATCAATATAATGCTTGATATAGCACTGCATATTACTGTCTGCTGAATCTCATCTTTTGTATTATAAATCAAAATGCTAAAAAATATTTTGACTGTAAATTTTGCACCTATTGTAACACAAGTAAACAAAATATACTGGTGGAAAAATGTGGATGTTCTCTGAGGCCCTGGAATGTAAACAGCTCGAACAGGTACAACCTGCTGGACTGGCGGGGGAGGGCCAGGGGCTTGCTCTGTAGCAGCTTTATCAGGCTAGGTTATTTGGGAGGGTGCCATGAGCAGCATGCTGGACTATGGGGACTCTGGGTCTGCGAGAGGACTATGGTGCAACATGGTGGGCAGGGGCAGTAAGGTAGCAAATCATGTTACAGATGACCCCCAAAATGTTCCACAATGCACAAAATCCCCTGAGGTTTATGGGGGCTGCCTAGGCCTTCAGAACCCTGGCCTAGATTTTACAATTTCAAAGTTTGTGTGTGAAACTTTTATAGGCTGTTCACTTTGAGTGGGGCTAGTGCGAACCCAGGTAATGACAGACCAATGAGCTTAACGTCAATGATAGGCAAGGTACTGCAGACATATATAAAAGAACAGGTTACTCACCTGCAACTGTAGTTCTAAGACTAGTATATGGTACATATCTGCACTTCCACTAGAAGGCAATAACTTGCCAGATGTCTTTAAATTAAGCTCCTCATACCACCCAGGTGGATATATCCCCCACTTCTGCCCTGTGATGTCAGATCTAGCACGCTGGAAACAGAATCTTGTGCCACTTGCCAGGGAAGGAAGGGTGGATTGTGTGGATGTGTACCATGTACCACTCCTAGAAAGTGTAGTTATGTAAAGTCTTACCATAACAGTAGATCTTCAAGGAATGTCTCTTGCAGTAGGTAAGTACTTCTCGGAGTTTCCAGCAGAGGGCGCTGTTATATGGCAGCTCTTCTAGCAGTTTTCACCAGGGACCGCCCACACATGACATCATGTCCTGCTTCCTATATAAGTGTGGGCGGTCCCTGGTATCCTCAGTTCCCCCGCCGGATTCAACTTGCAAAAGTGAAGACCGAGGGGAAGTCGAGGTACCAAGGAGTCACAACCCTAAGTCACTGGACCAGAATTTGCTCTGTTTGAGAAGGAGGGCGGGATTGCACCTACTGCAAGAGACATTCCTTGAAGATCTACTGTTACATTAAGATTTTATGTAACTGCACTATCTTACACGGAATGGTCTCTTGCAGTAGGTAAGTACTTCTGGAAGAATCCCCAGCAGTTATGTCCATATGGGAGGACGATTATGATAGCAGACCTTGTAGGACTGCATGGCCGAAGGCCGTCCTACGTCATGAGGCAATATCAAGATTGTAATGCCTTGTGAAGGTATGGATTGTGGACCAAGTAGCCGCATTGCAGATATCTGAAATGGTGGCTCCTTTAAAGCAAGCCACAGTAGTGGCCATAGCTCTGGTGGAATGGGCTTGGACAGGTCCAGGTAAGTCTTCTTGTACTTTCTGCAACAAAAGGTAATACAATTCGCCAACCATGAAGACAGGGTTCGTTTAGCAGCAGGAAGCCCTTCTCTGTCAGAGGCAACGCTGATGAACAATTGAGATGTTTTCCTAATCGGCTGGGTACAATTAGTGTAATAGCGTAGAATACGATGGACATCTAAGGTATGTAATAGATGTTCACCTAGATTGGAGCAGTCATTTTGTAATCCAATTTCTCATCGATGACTGCTACACAGAAGTTGAACTAGCTGCTGCGCAAGTTGAAGACGGAGGGAAAATGAACTGAGGATACCAGGGACCGCCCACACTTATATAGGAAGCAGGACATGATGTCATGTGTGGGTGGTCCCTGGTGAAAACTGCTAGAAGAGCTACCGTGCAATAGCGCCCTCTGCTGGAAACTCCCCAAAGTACTTACCTACTGCAAGAAACCATTCCGTGGAAGATCTACAATTACAGGTGAGTAACCTATTCTTCTAGGCTAGGGGCATGGATGCGGTACACTATCCAGACTATGGCAGACTCTAAGAAGTTCTCTGGCACACATCCCTACTTGGCAAACAGAGACTGGAGAACCAAGGTCCCAAAACGCGCATCCCAAGGTCGATGCAGCAGTGTGAAATGAAGGTGTCAGCTGACTTCCAGGTACTGGCCCTACAGATCTCCTATATGGACACATTCCTGGAGGCAGCCACCAAGGCAGCAATATACCTGGTGGAATGGTCCCTGGTCCCTACAGGAGACTCCCAACTAACCAACATGTAGCAGAGGTCGATGCAAGATGTGATCCACATTGCAACTGTCAGCTTTACTGCCTATCTGCCAGGTGCAGCTTCAGAGTAGATGATAAACAATTAGCCAGCCTAACCCCGAACTTCAGCTGTATGCTCTACATGAGAGCAATCTCCGCAGGTCCAGGGTATGGAGCCTGCAGTCAGCCTCAGAAGAAGGGTTGGTAATGCATACCAGCAAGTTAATCAGCTGGTTAAGGTGAAACTTTGAAGCTACCTTCGGGAGGAACTTCAGGTTGGGGCGAAGGACAACCTTGTCCCTGTGGAAGACTAGGTTGGGAGAGTTCACCGAGAGTGCCTGGAGCTCCCCAGTCCTTCTGGCAGATGTAATGGCTACCAGGAAGGCAGTCTTCCATGACTGGTGTGACAAGTCATACCGGTGCGTTGGCTGAAATGGTTTGCCCATGAGCACTGCCATTACCAGAAGTAAGTCCCATGGTGGAAGAGGATCTCACAACAGAAGGGAAAAGTGGTCAAGGCCCTTGAAAAAGCACCTGTCCACCTCCTCCCAGGCCACCATCAGCATTCAGGCCTGCATCCAGTAAGCAGAGATGGCTGCCAGGTGCACCTTAAGTGTCGCCGCTCGCAGTCACAGCTGAGAAAGGGACCAGAGACAGTACAAGATGCTAGCCACTGGGCAGGCAAGGAGATCAGGTTCCTTGCCCTGGCACCAAATGGAAATTCCCTTCCATCTAAAGGCATAGCACCTATGAGTCGACTCTTTCCTGGACGTCGCCACAATGTGGAGGACCCCCTTGGAAAGACCCAAGGCCTGGAACTCTAGCTGCTCAGAAGCCAGGCCATGAGGTGCAGGGACTGGAGGTCCAGCTGCAGGACCATCCACTGGTGTCTGGTCAGCAGGTCTGGAGAGAGAGATAACTGCCAAACAGGCCTGCTACTGAGGCTGAGGAGATCTGGGTACTAGAAATGCTGTGGCCAGTCTGGAATGAGCAGGATCATCTGCACCTTGTCCTTCCTGACCTTGACCGGATCGAGGGGAAGGGAGAAAAGGCATACACCAGGGCCAGGGTCCAGGGCCTCACAAAGCTATCCCCCATCAGTGTCCCGGACTGTGGGGGGTTGGCACAAAACAGCCTCAGTCTGGTGTTCTCCTGGGAGGCAAACAGATCCACCGAGGGTGAGTCCCACTGGTAAACAGGTGGTTCACCATCTCCTGATGCATCAACCACTCATGCAGCATCTCTCTTACCCAGCAGAGAGCATCTGCCTGCTGATTAGCCTTCCCCACTACATGAATTGCGAGGAGATTGGTGCCCAGGCTACATATGAGGAGCCAGATGTGGAGTGTCTCCTGACACATGGGAAGGGAGTGTGTGCCATTCTCTCTGTTCAGCTTAAACATGGTCGTGGTATTGTCTGTCTGGACCTGAACGACCAGACCTTGAAAAAGGGACTCAGTGAGATCTGCCTTAACAAAATTCAAATAAAAAAAAAAAAATTCCACACACTGTAGCAGGTTTGTAAATATGGGTGGTGATTTAGGACTAGGGAATGGGTTAATAGGATGGATTTGGAATTGGTTGATTGGTAGGACTCAGAGAGTGGTCCTAAACGGTAAGTTCTCTGATGGCAAGGAGGTATTTAGTGGGGTGGATCAGGGGTCTATCCTGAGACCACCGCTGTTTAATAGGAATATAAGTAACAAAAATGTGTGAATACAAGGGAAGTGAGCCAGATGACAAAAACTTTGTGGGAGGGTTAATAATGAGGAGGGAACTGGAATCACTAAAAGGGATGTGGAGAGACTGGACACATACTTATGGAGGTACAACAAAGTGAATTCCACAGAGCTGTTCAAGTGGAAGAACACCTGGAACTCAAAAAAGACATCAGGAAACATTTTTTCATGAAGCAGAGGGTGGATGGGTGGAACAGACTTCCCAGTAATGTAGTCAGTACTGAGACTATATCAGGGTTCAGAAAAAAATGGGACTTTTTCAACAGAGTTATCTGAGGAAGGAGAGGGGGTTGGATGTGGAGAGAAGTAGAGGATAAACTAGAGGAATTTACCATAAGACTACAAAGAAGATAGGCAGACATTGCCATTTTCTGTCCCTATTTTTGTATCCTTTTCTCCCTTTATTATCCCCAACCCACAAGGTTGTATCTTTCCTCTGGCTGAGAGGGTGGGGGAGGGGCTGCCTTTACAGCCAATAGCAATGCTGCTCCATGGTCAGCCGCAGAAATACATCCCTCTGTGGCACACTCGCAATACTCCTGAAAGGTCTTTAGACTGCTTTAAGTGTGTTATAGTATATTTCTTGTTACAATATTCTGCAACAATCAAGACATACTGTTAAAAGCATTTAAAAATGTATTCTGCTCTGCCCTGTTAACCCAGATACTTTTTTTTTTTTAACATTCTATTTTCCCCTCCTTCTGACAAATGCGACCCCTGTCCACTGGATAGGTGACATCCTGGACCCACCTGGACTGTCTTTGTCACTTACCTTTCCCCCTTACCCCAGGTTTTACCCTCTGGGGTGGCGTTAGTGTGGAGCTGGTCAGACTCTTCCCCAAATTATATGGTTCTGGTAGACAGAGGACAGTCAGGAAGCAGGTTAAGGCCCAGGAGTGCTAGAAGCTTCCTCTGGGGCCCCTGACCCTCCTCCCCTGGCCGAGCCTGCCACAACTACCCAGGTGCTATTAAGTCAGGAATCATAAGTCTGCAAAGCTCAAACGTACCTGTTCATTATGCGCCGGTGAACAACTTTTAGAATAAGTATTCTTTCAGTGCAATCCTTCAAGAACTCTGTATTTTTATTCTTCAGAGCTAATTTAGTTTCATGCTTAGCTATAACCTTCAAATGGTCCCATGATGCTTTGCACTTCCTCTCCAGCTGTACCAGACTGTCGGCCAACTGATCAAAATCAACCTGCAAAAATGTACAATGCTGTCATCACAGATTACTGAACCATTAAAATTCCCAGCTATTATTGCCAAAACTGTGACTCTAACAAAAGGGGAAGCAATTTATGATAACATTTTATTTAAGTTTATATATTAATTTAGACCTGCATTTTAATTAAAGATTACAAATATTTGCAATTGAGAAAATAACACACTTTAATCATGTTACATGATCATTGTGTCAGCGTGGCTCAGTTGGTAGCACATCCGCCTCTGGACCAGAAGGTCATGGGTTCTTGTCCCACACCGGGATTGACCTCGTACCTACAATGCTGGCACCCGAGTGCAGTATTTGGGGGATGCTGTACTGCTGGGGTGTGCCGTTCTTTGGATGAGATGTTAAATCGAGGTCCTTTCTACTCATCCTGGCGCTGTCCTGGTGGAAGTAAATGAACCCAGGGCATTTTTCGCAAAGAGTAGGGGACATTCCCTGTGTCCTGGCCAACATTCCCTTTCCCATAAAACCAGTTCATGCAATTGTCCAGGCTGTGTGTGGCTGCTGATGTGCGATATGGCCACCACAACACATTCAGTCACTTCACTACCAGTCTAGCATTGCTTGTAAAGTGCTTTAGGATGCATTGTGTATGAAAAGCGCTATATAAATGCTGATTCTTCTTCTTCTTGTCATTGCTCAGATATATTTAAACACAATATTTTTCTCCTTATCATGGGTTCTTGGGGATATTTTTGATGAATTCTGAGACAATCAGATAATACTAAATGCAGTAAATTATTTTTGTTAGAAGGCTGAAACTTCATTCTAGGGGCTGGGGGGCCCATTGATTCAATCTCCTTTCCCTAAGATAATTTAAGACACTGATTTTCAGAAACTTTAGCTCCAGTTCTTGCTACAATTTCCTACCTGCAGAGTCTCAAGCCCGCTCTCTTTTGCACTGTTTCTTTTTTTTTTTTGGGGGGGGCCCTCCACTCCTTACTGACCTGTGGCTTCCTAGGAAACCACTGTCCATCAATAATTACTACAGCTCTGCAGTCCTCCAATACAGGCTAAGTGGCCCTCCATTTGGCCGCCAACAATGTCAACTTGTTGGCTCGAGTTACTTCCTCCTAACTGCATATGGTGCCTCCTGACTCTGGATCCATGTCCATCATCCCATGGCCCCAGTGACGACCTACTTCCCAATTCTGAAAACCAAATGACCCTGCTCCTTAAATCTTTTGCGGTGAAGCCACTTACTGGGATATAGTCTTCCTGTATACCATTGATGTCACTCCTGCTTAAACATTATCGGGCTGTTTTCTCCACATACTAATCACTAGACAAAGCTGTTTGATTCCAGCCTTCCTCTGCCACTTCAGGGGCTTAATGTCCAAGCTTTGCTGCAGATTTCTCTTCATAGCTTTAATATTATACCCCTTTCCTAGCCTGAAATAGAAAAGTTTATTATTCCTTGAATCTAGCAGTAACCTTCTAGTTAGGCCTACTTTTCTGCTAAACCTCCTTAACCTTTTTAGTCACTGCCATGTGTAATATTCTATGCTAACTTCTCCTGTGAGTAAACTATGCTGCTCGCCGAAGCCAAACGACAAGAGTTACTCGCTGCAGCCAATAACTAGAAGCCACTCACTGGAGCCAATGAACGACAGAACTGCTAACCAGAGCAAATGACCAAAGGTAACTCAATGAAACAAACAGCTGAAGCCACTCGCTGCAGCCAATGACCAAACTTCTCACTGGTGCCACCATCCTAATCCATTCACTAGAGTAAACATCCTAAACTGCTCACCACTGCCACTGCCCTAAGCGGCTCTTCCAAACCACCATCTTAAAAGGGAACAGTCAGCACTAAGATCCCCACACCAATTTATGGGACTGTTACCAATTTGCAGTTTTTGTGTAAAAACATTTTACTTTACTTACTGTTTACTGCAGTATAGCATATTATATCAGGCTAATTCTGCTGCCTCACAAGCTGACATTTGCTGTAACAAGAAATCCCAGAATCCCCTGCAGCTGATGCCAGAGCTGGACTGCAGCAGTGGGAGATTCAATAGCCTATAGTATATGTTAATTTTTTTTTTTTACTTTCTATTTTTGCCTACATTTCTCCTTGCCAGCTGTCTGGTCCTCCTTTCACTTGCCTATGCGCTTCTGGCCACCGCAGGAATCTGCTGATTTTTAAACCTGCCACCAGTCTCTGCTTAACATCCTCTCAGGAAACCCTGACCATAACCCACAGCTTGTCCCCTGTGGAGGGACTCTCCCCATTTCCCAAGCTGAGAGCAGGATACTCCACTCGGTGGCTGAGGCATGGGGAGAGGAGCCAGTGAGACAGAAGTACCCTACTGTGGCACGGAGGGTGGGGTGGCTTCATTTGCCTGATACTGCTGGACTATTTTCCTACCCAAGCCCTTCCTTATCTCTCCCCAGGGCAAAGTCCTGAGAAGTGACCCGGCAGAGAACCTGTCAGGGCAGTTGGAAGGATGGTTGAGCCCCGCTCTATTTATTAATTCCCTGCTGGCCTCACTCGGAATGAGTGACACCTCCATGTCATGCACCAGGTGAATGCGTTCATACCAACACAACGCCACTCCAGAGGAAGCACTTGCTCCTTCCAGCATAACACGTACTCCCACCTGGGCCAGCAGGGGTCAGTCGTTCAGTGGAAGGATGTGCCCTCCCTCCCCAAGGCAGGAGGTGTCCAGATAGATGCCAGAACCCCACCAGTCAGCACCAAACATCCTGGACTTGGGGTGCAAACCTGGGTTGTCTGCATGGCAAGCAGTAGCTCTACCGCTGTGCCAGCCATCCAGTTCATGTTAGAATTTTCAAAAGCTCTGATCTTTTGTCTGCTGGTCCTACTGTCCTTCCAGGGACTGTGCTTAGCCCCAGGTGAACAGCGTGACTGGCAAACATCTAGTCAGAGATCATAATAGTTCTAACATGCACTGCAGGTTATTGACTCTCCCACTGTTGCAGTCCAGCTCTGGCATCAGCTGCAGAGGATTCTGGGATTTCTGGTTACAGCAAATGTCAGCTTGGGAGTCAGCAGAATCAGCCTGATTTAATCTGCTATACTGCAGTAAACAGTAAATAATTTCATTTTTTGCAATGTTCAACTTGGGACCAACTCCACAGCTGGGTATGAGTCTCTTAGTGCTGACTGTCCCCCCTTTAAATTGCTTATTTGAGCCATCATCCTAAGCTGCTCACTGAAGATACCATCCTAAACTCCTCATTGGAACCACTGACAAAAGATGTTCACAGGAGCCTCTGACCTAAGCTGCTCAAATGAACTACTGAGCTAAAGTGCTCCCAGGAACCACCAATCTAAGTAATTTAACAGCGCCATCAAACTAAGTTGCCTGCCGGATCACCAACCCAGGCAACTCGCTGGAGCTACTAAGCTGCTCACTACAGCTGTCAATGCAAGATACTCAACAGTGCCACTAACTAAATCTGGTAACTGGAGGCTCAGAACGGTTCGCTTGAGCCTCTAACCTAAACCTGCTCACTGAAGCCTTCTCTTAAATCCTTATGAAAGCTACACTTTAAAAACACTTACTGAAGCCAGTATCCTAAGCAACTCAATGCAGGCACCTACTGAACCTGCTTGAAACTAATCTTATCCCTGCCAAATACTGATCTCACCTGCTCGACATAGGAACCAACGTGAAATTTCTCAACACTGACACAAATTTATGCCATTAAACATCACTTCTTACAGTCTTTTTTTATTATACTTTTACAAGATCTTTGAGAATTTGACTGCTAAGCTTCCTACAAATATATTACTATAACATTTTATATTTTTTTAACTGTTTACTTTCACTCCTTGTTGTGGACGTCCATGTACTTGACTTAGATCTGAAACTACAGAATGTGATGGCAATGGCATTTTCCAAGACCAAGTAAAACATTAGTAAACACCTCACTCATCAACCCTCAACAGCATTCATGCAAAAAAACTGTCAACAAGCAGTTCCAGGCATATTTTCTTTATTTCTTAAGGAATATATATATATATATATATATATATATAAATGAATTGCTTATGAAGTCGAATGTCTATCCCTTTTTTGCACCTACTCAGCAATGTGCCCAGAATTGATTTTGGACAAGGTCCCATTCTTCAGGATTTCAAGTGCTCATCATCAAACTATTATTCCAAACCAAGGATGCCACAAGATTGACATATCTTAGCATCCATGTATCTTATCCACAAACTAAAATCTCAATTCCTCTTCCATTTAGACTGTGACAGGAAAGGGGGACCAGAACCACGTATACTTTGATTCATTTATTCTTTTCTGATTCTGCATCTGCTTCAGGTACAAGATAGCTATCAGATCGCATGATCAAGTAGTAAGTGACAGCGTACGTCAGCCGGGTGAAGGGACTGATGTTCTCATGGGAAAGTTAACAGGAAGGCTAGGGAGGAGGCAATAAAGCATAACCCCAGAGGGGAGTCCTTCCTGGAGATGTTCCCATGTTGGACAAAGGACCCAGGTGCATGTCATAATGTTAGCAAGGAGCTGCTGAAGAGTGGAGAGAGAGACACACACACACACACACACACACTCAAAGGAAGCTAGGACAACACAGAACTGTCACTCAAAGGGAATGAGACCCCTTGACACAGGAGTAAGAAATAAATTTAGGGGGCTAAAGGAAAGCTCTTCTTCTTGGACTTGGAACATCTGAAATGCCAGAGCCCTGCAGCTAGAGGTCTGGCAAGAAGATAGCTTAGGGAATAGTGTTTTCTTCAGACAGCAGCAGGTAAATGAATAGATTTTTAAAGTAAGAATAGCTCAGATCCTTCTGTCTGCAACCTGTCTTGTATAACTTCCATTTATTTTAATTTTTAGTGAACTGTAATCCTTTTGTCTGACTGTACATAAAATCCTGCTGTAAATATGTGTAGTCTTTTAGTAAAGCTTCTATTTTTATAGAATCAGTGACTGCTTATTTTATTTAAATGGGTACTTCTACTATTTCTGCTTTACTCTGTTTGCAGTCCGTTTCTAAATAGGCACTCTACCCACAGTTAATGTGTTGGCCTTCTTGACCTTCTGCAAAGGAGGAGGTAAGAGGCAGATTTTTCCTGGTTCCTGTTGGTAAAAACCACGGTGGTGGCAGTGAACTTGAAGTCCCTGGTGAGGGATTTGTGTCACACAGACATTCTTCAAGACTGAAGCTTCCACTGGCCCAGTGGTGCGGAGAGTTGAGGGGCTGGATGCCACACCTCCCAACCATGCCAGCAACCTGGGTTCAGGAGCAGATTTGGGTCCGCTTGGGATTGGCCGGGGAGGGAAAGGATTGAGCATCTGCTTGACTGCTCTCCTCTCCCGGGGAGAGAGAATCAGCCTTACTCCTCCAACTCTGCCACCATGTGGAGGTGTGGTGGTAGGGCAGTGGATGCTGTAATGCATGTGCATCTCCACATGCATGCATGCCTAGCTACACTGCATGCTGCCAGACAGAGGAGGGATCAGAACATGGAAAAGTGGGAGCAGGCATATAAAGCCTCTCTTACCCGCTCCTGCACCCGGGATCCCCAGTTGACCATTTGGATGGATGTCTCCAGGGTGCAGAGGACAGCCCTCCGTCCCTGGCTTCAGCACGGAGGGGGCAATCCGTGGGGGAATCTATTGGTGGGTGAGTCCTGAGGAGGTGGTAGATGGCAGAAGATGCAGGAGGGGCTGAAATGCCCACCTGCAACCTGAGCGAAAAACGCTTTATGGGGGGGGGGACTGAAGCATCCACCACAGCATCCCTAAATCAGATCCCTACCAATTCCATCAAAAAGCTGGTTGATTGTCATCCCTCTGCCTCAAATCATTATGTTCAAAATCCTATATCAGAACTTCTCAAGTGACTAATCTAATCTCCTCATATTAAGTTGGGGTAAAGGCAGCCTTGGTTCCCCAGAGGTTTCCTTGACTGAGGGATCCCCCCCCCCCCTTACTTGTCAAAGGTCAGAATACTTTGCAGTATTGAAAGCTTGAACCATGGTTCATGAACAGGTATTTATCCTGAACTGTTGGGATGGTTGCTCTCCTATACCATCTCATTTTCCTTTACTTAGAAGAGCCAGGTCCTTATCAAATTGCTCAATGAAGGTAGAAAGGTCTCTGAAAATGAGACGAGCTGTTTTTACATACAAACATATGAACATACAAATGTCCCAGCAGAAACTGACTACCCGGTCTATGCATAGAGTGTGCAGCTAGCACCCCCCTAATTGCAGCTGCCCACCCTCCCCATTTGTCTGGTTTTCCGGCGAGTATCAATATATGCAACAGTACTCAAACATATTCATTTATCCAGTCAACTTTGCTTCTGTGTGTGTATAACTGAGTCACTATGCCACTTCTTTTGAGGGTGAAAAAGGTCTCGGCTGCTAGACCAAGGGAGATTTTGGTCATGTTATTAATGTATGGATAACACTGAACATATTCATTTACCCACTGAGTGCAGCATCACGAGATGTAAAAGAAGATGACATGGGTCATCATTGTACTTAATCACAATATAGTTCTTTTGAATGTTAGTGTAAGCTAGACATAATAAGAATTCTTTTATTTGAGATCTGAAATGCTGAACATATCAATTGTGCAAATAAACTACATCTTAAGTATTTACTTCACAAAAAGCAGAGTTGTAAAACAAGTCCAATAACACCACACATTGCTGCCAGGTAGGAGACCCACATGGTTCCTGACCCTACTGATCCCAACTGGACTGACAGCAGCTCAGAAAGCATCACGGTTGCAAAGTACTCAGGCTCTGCCAGGAGGCTGGAGAGGGGGCTGCAACTATGCTCTGCCCTGAGGCATGAGATACACCTGAGTCACACTCCTGTGCTCAGGGTACGACAGTCATTAGGATTAAGGTTAGCCATGTGACCTGCCCTCTCCAGGGATGAGAGAGAAGCATGAGAGTAAAATAAGGAAGAAATTGTGCAGCAGTAATGGAAAGGTGGCATATAATCCCCCTTTCCAAGAGCATGGACCCTGCTCAGCAAAATGAGTCACTTCCATGAGTCAGATGATGCTGCGGCATAAGCACTGGACTAGGCCACAGTCAAGAAAAGAGTGGTAGTCAGAGATCCGACTTGTATCTTAAAAGCTTAAAAAAAAAAACTGCCAATGACACAAGAAGGGGGTTTGTAGGGTCACTGTTTAAAGGAAGGACAGGGTAGGGTGGTATGTAGCAAAAAGGAAAGGAATTTTAGTGGCCTCAAGCTGGCCCATGGTACTTATACTGGCAGGGCAGTGATGTAGTGAAGTCTTCAGACAGGTTACAGCCCTACTACTATTAAACAATGTTGTTCCTAGGCCGGCCTAGTAGCGCAGAGGGCTGAGGCGCTGTACGCCTTACCTAGCACTATGCTGGTGACCCGGGTTTGGGAATGACCTCGGGTAGTTGGGGAGACGGCACGGAGGGGAGGAGAGGGAGGAGCAGGATTGAGCAGCCTCTCCTCTCCTAGGAGGTGGTCGCCCCCCATAATCCTGCTGCCACTGGGTGGAGGTCTGGTGTTGACACAGGCGGAGGGGGCGGCATGAAGGGAGGGTAGGGCGTCTCAACACACGGCATGCGTATGCCTCCACACATGCGTGTACAAGAGACAGGGTGGGAGTAAAATGGGGTAAAAAGCCTACAAAATATCTATAGGAAAAAAAATGTTGCTCCTGGCTGCCAGTACGGGGATCTGACATTCTGGACAGGCATCAGGGACACAAAGATATTTCCTTGCAAGCAATATTTTACAAAATAATAGAAAACCTACTAACGCATGAAGACAAAGTAACTTAAACCCTAGCACAGTGTGCAGTACCACTGGACTTTGTAGCATTTTCTAACAAAAAACTTAAAAAAAATCTAGAAGGGCTTAGTTACTCGGAGCATTACTAAAAATAATATGAAAATCTAAATAAGTTCACCAATATTCTACAGTCATCTCTTGCACTTCATAGTTTTCCTTACCTTGCTTGATCGTGTAATAGCTGGAATCTCTGAGTAAAGGTCCGTAGTATCTGGAAAGTTTTCTGTTACGATGTTACACGTGTGATGCAGCAGGGACTGTCTGTGGACTGTATCCTTCACCTCAGACACCTTCTCCAAGTAACTCAGTTCAAACCCCTTGGCCTGAAGGGAAGAAATTGTTGTTATGCATTTAGTGGACTAAGAAAAAGTATTCCAGCTTTCTCTGTAATATATATAGTCAGTTTGATGGCAATTGCACCTTTTAATACCCTCCGGGGTCATGACTGTTCACGAGGTACCAAGTTCCAAAAAAATAAATATAGTAATATCATGGTGACAGAAAGGACTTGGGGTCCAGCTTGTCCACTCCTCCTGCTGTGCGGCAGTTACTGTACTCAATTTGAGTATCTTCTACCTCCGCAGAGGCATGGATTTGGTCAGTGGTGGCACCTGAGTCATTAGGTGTGAGGCCTGTTGGCGGATGGAGTTATCCTGCTGGGAGGGGGCATTTCCACACTGATTTTCTCCCTAGTCCCTGAAGCTGGCATGGGTATGGGAGTGAAGATGCTACACTTATACTCGAGCACCTGCACCTGGCCCTCAGAGACAGATGCTTGCTGTGCCATTAGCTTCTACTAGGTGGCAGCAAAAGTGGCACACATCTCCCCGCCGAAGGAGGAGAGCTGTGTGTGGATGCTCAAGCCTCCTTTCTTCAGCTAGGCTGCGAGCGACTCGGGCTCATTCCTGAACCTGGGTCACCGATGTGGTATAAGGTGCCTCAGTTCACCACACTCCTGGGTCACCTTTCGTGTTTTTTCTCTAACCTTATTTCGTATTACTAAAGACACTTGTATGGGAACAGGACACTTGTTCTTTGGACTTCATCAGTGCTTCCTAATTGTCTACATGTGAAGTCATAATCTCATGCTTCTGACATCAGTAATAATTTCCAGGGCAGCCACTTGAGATTTATAAACAGCGGGTTGTGACATCCCTGTAAACAGGTAGCAAGAGCAATTGAGGACTGGGGGACCAGAATCCTGTTTTCTAGTAGCTGTCCTTACTAATAAAAAAGAAAAGAAGATAAATACCACAAATATGTGAACTATAAGTAAGCGATGATACATGACATGGTGTCTGGTCATGTTCTGATATACGCATGCTTCGGGAGCACTGTGAGGCACAAGTCGAAGCCAAGTGCCTTCAAACAGCCAATAAGTGCATATATCAGATGCAACTCCACGCCTTGAATTGTGTTATCCCATTTGAGAACCAGCCATGAAATTAATATATGGGGGAAAAACATGATAAAGGTGCAGACATTTGGTCGTTGGCCAATAATGCATGATCATGTGATACATTTGCACCAACAGTAGAGTAGGATTTTTCTTACCAATTTTTTTTTTTTTTACTTGCCCAGCTCCTTGGTTTCAGAGGGGGCCTCGTACTCCCTCCTCCATCCGCCAGGTCCCATCAAAGCTTCCCCTCCCCGGTTTCATGTTGCTCATTGAGCCAGGGGTGTATGCATTTTTTCCCACTTTTCTCCCAGTACCCGAGGATGCGAGCACAGAGGACATACATCCAGACGGACGATGTGCTGATGCATGCCATTGTCAAGTTCCCAACGGCGTCCTCCTCTCCCTGATTCCAGAGAGCTGTGTGACCCTACTGCTCATGCTTCCACAGCCAGAGGAGCTTATGGGTGCTGTATGCTACCCAGTATCCCACCCCAGGAGGAGGAGAACATCCGCTGGGATGCTCAATCCTCCTCCCCCATCCAACCCCCGGCAGCCTGAGTCCATTCCCGAACCCAGGTTGCTGGTGCAGCGTGAGGTGTGGCGTCCGGCGCCTCAGCCCTCAGCACCACTGGGTTGGCATTATCAATTTTATAAGCAGAATTATAATATGGGTGCCAAGATTTTTACAGCTTTACTGGTCAACTTGTACCACATGATAGTGGGTTAACAGAGCACATATCTACTTTCTGACACCCTAATCTGACAGCCAAACTTCAGGATGCAAACAAAATCACTACACCAGACTAACAGCTGACAAACATAACATGCATTTATCAATGCTGAACATTCACTTGCAGGTATTTACAAAGGCAAATGTCTCAGTAGTACTAACACAGACAGAAGCTGGTGAGAGATACATGGATCGCTCTATCTCTCTCTCTCTTTCTATTCTAGCTAGCTAGCTGATACATTCCCGATGCGAGCGAGCTCTGTTGGGGACGGGAGGGAGCGCGACGGAGAGTGTCTTGGAACACAACAATTCTACATTCAGAGACAGACCACACTTCAGCAAGTGCCATCATCTCTGTCTCTCGCTCTCACTCACTCACTCTGTCTCTGTGCATCTGTCTGATGCATTTCGGTGTGTTAAACTGTTGCTTCACTGTCACCTTCTCGCTGTACACACTTCACAGCCACTCCTCTGAAGTGTTCCGTGCCACTCTCTCTCCTGCTGTCAGTGGATGATTTCCTCGCTTCTGATGTCTATCTGCCAAGGAGAGGGAGGGGGAGACAGACTGCGGCACCGCATAACATGAGCAATGCTGGATGGACCGGGGCTCAGCGATGCTGCTCGGACGGGACTTCAGTGATGGTGGGCACACGCAACCCACTTTTCCCTGCGATAACGGCACTGCACTGGGGAACTATGTACAGGCACACAGCATAGCGGTGGCAGCAAGGTAATAGACAGAGCTGACAGAGAGACGCAGTGTCATTTGTCAGTCTGCCTCTCCCTGTGTGTCTAGCATGCTGGTTCTTCAGTGCTGCTGTGGGGCGGGTGGCGGCAAAGAAGATAATATGGCACCTGCTCTGCTTCCATCCCCCTTTGTCGCAGGCTGCGGCTGTTGAGTCATGCTGTGCACATCGGTGATGTTGGGCGGCCGGGAGTTCAGCCATGATGGCCAGATGACAGTTCAGCGATGCTGGGCAGAAACAATGCTGCAAACAACTTGAGATTTATCTGACTGTACACATTACATATTGTCACACTGAGTCCCATATGAAGACAGCCACATAGAGAACTGTGCTTGTGGATCACACAGACAAATAGGGGTTGCAGACACAGAAACATACAGAGGTACCAACCAGGATATGTCACTGGTGTAGCACTGCACTGCACTGTTTCACCCAGTTTGTGTACAATGGCTTGGCAGTGTCACTGATCTGCCCCCCCCCGGTGTCACCCCATGTAGCTCGAAAGCCCGATTTACACTGTTTGTCTCAGGAAGCAGGGAAGAGTCTACAATGCCCCTGGCTGCTTGCCCATCCTATGCCACAACACAGAGTGCAATCGGGAACAACTGATGGCTCTGTACGACAGTGCCGGTCACCATGTGTTGCTCTCCCTGTCAATCTCTAAAGTATATTGTGACATGAACTTAGACATGTTCTGCAGCATGCTGACACTTACCCGCTAATTGCTAGAGGCATTATCCAAATTAGAGTGCTGACACGCTCTCTCATTGACATGGTTCAGTTCTTTCAACTACACAAAATGCCACGTCAGCAGGCAGCACTAGTGTCATGACCAGAGTGCCTGGGCATTGATCTACACTGCCAAGCCCATTGCAGTTTCAGCTGTAATTGGCTCAGCAGAGACAAACCTCTAAAATGCCGTACATGTAGCAAAACATTCCTTGCACAAGCGAACGTAAAAATGAAATAGTTCAGTATCTGTGTTATTGCCTTTCAGAATTTCTCACAGTTGCTCTTTCAGTTTTTTTTTTCTTTGTTTAACCGTATTTTTATTGAGTCAGTAACACAGAACAGGCTCAAAGTACAACAGCTACTCAGGGCAACAGGTTACACAGCACAATTAGCAGCAGACTAGAATGACAATAATGGCTACACACAATACCAAAAAGGCAAATACATACTGCTGTAAACCCAGGTGGGTATACTGTATATTAAATCCATGTAGCCTAAACCATGCTGGAATAAGCACTATGCTCTCCTTTAAGGACATACAGGAATCAGTAATACTCCCCCAAAAAAACAATGAACCTGAGTCAGGGAACTATAGACATTCTATACAGGTCCCAACCCTGCCATTTGACCTGGAATTGAGGTAGTTAGCCTCACAGTGAGGCTGTTAGTCATTCCATAATATAGCTGTCACTAAGGATCTGGTGCCAGGAGTCTGTCATAGGTGGTGCTACTGCATCCATAACCTTGTGATGGCCTTTTTGGCCGCCAGAATATACAGAAATGTCATAGAGTGGGGGGCGACTCTTGAGGCAGGGAGAGGGATAGACAGGAGGACCAGAGGAATCCTGCTGGGAAGGACAAATCTCAAATCTGATCAGAAATCGCTCTTCAGAATGGAGTTAAAATACGGTAAGGTCAAAATAAATGTGCTTGGTCAGCCGTGGATGACCCATGACCATAATTCCTCCAGCAATGGCCATACTCTGGAGGAAGTGAGTCACAGCAGGCTGGTATGAGAAAATCTATTTCTACACCTCCAAGCAAATTCTCTCCAGAGCATAAGAAGGAAGAGTGTATTTTAACTAACTGGAATATTTTATTTATTGTTTTATTTATTGATTGAATTTTGTTGACCCGGTAAGCCCCCTGGGCCTAGAAGGGAGGGGGATACAGATGGTTAGCAACTGAAATTGAACCAGATTAAGCTGTTGGTAGTATTTTTAGTGAATGGGAGAAATTTGGCCAGGACACCGGGGAAATTCCCCTACTGCATTGCTGTCAGTAGGGGGACCCTTGGCCATCTGAGGCAAGATGGCCAGTGTTGCTGAACCTTCAGAGGAGATGGATGTTGCTGGTGCAGGGGTCCTGACCTCGTCCCCTGTTCCCATTTTTCAAGAGGCTTCTGATGTGGAGATAGTTGCTGCAGATTATGAATCACCAGTCTTGAGTGATTCTGAGATTCTGCAGCTTGAAACGGAGTCTGTATCTTTTGCACAGCATGAGTCCTCGGCTGTGAAATCGGAGGTTTGCAACGCTAGACTGGTACTGTCTACTAAGAAAGCTAAACTTTTAATGGCATTAAGAACCTTGGATCATGCATTGGAGGAGCTCCCTCCGGTTCGTTCTCCCTCTGCTGTGTTGCCTGCTATATCTACTGTTTCTACTACTGCCGTACCTTCAATACTTGATGCTGTCAATACTGCTGTTTTGGATCCTGCTACTCTCTGCTCGTCTGCAGTGCCTGTTTTTTCTCTTGAACCTCCTGCTGTTTCGTCAGCTGGGCTGGCAGTAATATCAGGTCTCCTGCGTCACCCGAGTGCCTACAGCCCGCGGGTCTTGTTACTGTGGCTAACGTTACTGCGGAACCCTTCTCTCCGATGCCAGTTTCTGTGTGCCCTTCTACGTGTGCACCTCTGTGCACTGCCGGTTCCGCTCTGCTTCCGGAGGTGTTTGTTTTCCCCCAAGATCAAACTACACCCGGCTGGAGTAAAGCTGCTGCCTCTATTCCTGCGTTGAACAAGCAGGTACCGAGGGCTCCTTGCACTGCCTTGCCTTCGGCAGTTGTCCCTGGCGGTCTGTCCTGGTCTCCGCAACAGGCATTGCGGGATGTGGGGTGGGAACTTTCAGATACTGGTAATTGGTCCCCGGACTCTCAGGACCAGTCTTATCTTAAGATGCTTCAAAAAGCGACTGCTCCTGTGGCCACCAACGTTGAAGACATGAGCTCCATCATTTTGACCCAGGTTAAGGACTTGGACTGTGCTAGTGTGACTGATATTAGGGTACCTTCTAAGACTATAACTTCTAATGCAAAGACTGATACTGTTGTTATGCAGGATGTTTTGAAATTACCAAACACTGGAGGGGTTTCTTTACAGGACACAGAGGCCTTAGGTGATAGCATAGTAGGGGAGGTTTTACGGATAGGCCCATCACCAGCAGTTGTTGCACAGCTTTCTGAAGATTGTACTAAAGCTCCTTTTAAGCTTTCAAATTTGTTTTAGCATAGGAAGGAACCTGCGCCACGCAGGAATGCTGTTCGTGTTTTGTATAAAGGGGGTCTGAAGGAGGCACCTGACTGTGTATATATTGCTCGAGCCTTGATTAAAGGTTCTATGAAGTTTTTTTCTTCAGAGATTTTTGCCCTGATCAGCATTGGTAATTCTAATTTTGATATCAGCTTTAAAACTGTTTCTAGTTTGGATAGGTTTTGGGCCAGGTATAGTGTTTGTAAGACCACTCCCCTTTGGTCCCCCTTTCAAGTGATACCCCTCACCAAACCTACTGTTCGAGTTATTACTGTTATGTTTAAAAATGAAGGAGTTAACATTGAGGATATTTTATTTTGGCTTGACAGCGTTGTGAGAGTTCTGGGTACTCCCTCCCCCACTTTAGATAGTGAACAAATCTGGGATGGGGGTTGGAGGATCCGGGTTAAATTGTTTGTTACGAATTCTGGTACTAAGCATCTTCCCAGTTCTTTTTATTTAGGTAGAGATAGGGGTGCTATTTTTTATGTAGGTCAACCCAGGTGCTGTTTTAAGCGTGGGTCTTGGACTTATCTTAGCTCTGCCTGTGACACTATTAAATGCAGTCATTGTTTGGAGTTTGGGCATGGGTCTGCTAAATGTTTGAATCTTTTTCGTTGTAACCTTTGTGAGAATACTGGACATGCTTATGGCACGTGTCCTTGGGCTTCTCATAATAGAGAAGATTGCCCATCTCATGAGGGCATTATAGACCAGGCCCAACATCTGCATGCTAAAACGATAGCAGACCATGGTATTGTTTCTGTTTCACAGGTTCCGGAGCCCGGGGTTTCTGAACTGCAGGCTGATGCTTCCCAAGCAAATCCTGCAGTTTCCCCTACTCCTTTGGGTGATACGGTGACTAGGGATGTACAGGTGGAGTCGGAGGGGATCATGGCTGACCCGATTCCTTCCTCGGAGTTTGCTGTAATTCCTGACATGCCTCCCCCCACCCCCAGTTTGAGGATACGGGCTTTAGGCGGTTTCGAAAAAAACGGACTAGGTTCCAGGAAAAGGTGAGGCCTCAAGTATCCTTAGAGGGACAGCATAAGGAGGATCCTTCTGTAACCTGGGCACAGGGTAATAAATTTGCGGTACTGGTGGAGAGGGAGTCTGATGAAGATGGTACTGATACCTCCTCTCTCTTATCCAATACTGATACTGAGGAAAGAGGGAGTGTAGATTCTATTGCTAAACTAAATGTACTCGGCAAGGTAGGAAAGCTAGGATAACATGAAGGGTGTCTTCTGGGTGATTTTTCCTTCTTTTTTTTTTTTTTATGTCCTCTCTTTCTGTTGCCACTATTAATGTTAATAGTATTAAAGGGGGGGCGGAAGTTAGCTAGTACTATGTTTACGCTTCAATCAGTGGCTTGTGATGTCCTTTGTTTATTAGATACTAGACTTAAATCTCATAGTGAATTACAGGCCGCTTCTCGAGCTTGGCCTTTAGGAGCATCATTTTGGTCTGTTGGACTTGATGCTTGTGATGGTGTTGGAATACTTTTTACCAATCCTGATTTTCAAGTTACACGATTAGTTGATCTACACCCCGGGCGCGCTTTATTATTGGATTTTACTTATAATAATGATAGATTTCGTCTTATTGCTATCTATAGCCCACAAACTAAAGCAGCTAGAGTTTCTTTATTTGAAGAGATTCACCCATATTTACATACGTCACGTTTGGTTATCTGGTTGGGAGATTTTAATTGTGGTTTGCATCAAGCTGATAGAGGGTTGCAGACTTCTAAATTATTTTGTGACACTAATGCATTGAATAAAATTCTGCTTACTGCTGGTTTGCAGGATTCTTATTGGAAATTACATCCTATTGGTGGTTATACTTTCTTTAAAGGTACCTTGAAAACCAGGATTGATTTAATCTTTGTGTCTCACGTTCTTCAGGTTTTGGACTCTGATATTATGGTAGTGGAATTTTTGGACCATGTTTTGTTATATTCCAAGATTTCTTGGAAGGATACTCCTAGATGTAAGAAAAATAAATGGCGGTTGAATAATGGTTTATTGCAGCAGCCTAAAATACAGAAAGGTTGGCAACGCCATTGGACGGCTAGACTTTCTGTTAGTGATTGTTATTCTGACATTTCTACTTGGTAGGAGGATACTAAAAAAGATGGGAGGGCTTTGTTTCAATCCTTAGCCTCTTATAAGTGTCAGTCGGATTATTTAAAGTTACGTCACCACTTACAGCATTTGATTTCATTAGCTGCTACTTCTAGCCAGGATTATGGTTCCCAGATTCAGACAGTTAAAAATCAGATGGTGTCTCTTCAGTATACCAGGGCTAAATCACTGGAGCAAGAAACACGATTTGGCACACAGGTTAGGTCTTCTTCTATTGATCCCTTTAAGAATTGTCAAGATAGGGTTAAGCATAGGTTTATTTCAGAATTGCTTACTTCCTCTGGACAGAGTGTTACTTCCCCGGCAGGGATTTTATCTGTTATTGAGAATAGATTCACTGCTTTGTTTGCTAATTGAGAGGTTAGTGGAAATTTGGAGCGGGTTTTACACTCCTTATCATTACCTCAGGTAAAGTCAGAGGATATTGCTATGTTGACTCATGATGTTACTGCGGATGAAGTAATTCAAGTGGTCCAACACTTGAACTCTAATGCAGCCCCGGGTATGGATGGGTTAGGGGAAGCTTTTTATAAACACTTTCTTCCAGATTTGTCTCCAGTTTTGGTGGTTCTTTTTAACCATATGTTACAGTCCTCCACTTTCTCTGCTTCCATGCAGGAAGCAATGTTGGTTTTAATTCATAAAAAGGGTGCTCAGAATATTATTGATCATTGGAGGCCTTTGAGCCTCCTTAATACTAATAGGAAAATTGTGGCAAAAATGTTGTTAAACAGGTTGAATAAGATTTCTGATTATTTGATTAGTGTGGAACAGACATGTGCGGTTCTAGGCCGTCAGATTAAGGATAACCTTATTGTACTACGAGAATTGTTTTGGCAGGCTGATTCTGGTCAGGTTAAGGGGTGGGTGGTGGGAGTCGATCAGGAAAAGGCTTTTGATCGCATTTTGCATCAATTTTTGTTTGCAGTTTTGAATGCATTTGGTTTTCCAGTTAATTTTGTTTCTTGGATTGAGGTACTTTATGATAATATTACCTTATGTCCTACTGTGAATGGGTGGTATGGTCGTCCAGTGGCAATACGGAGTGGGGTTCGACAGGGTTGTCCTTTGAGTCCTCTCTTATATGTTTTTTGTTTGGATATTTTGATTAGTCTTTTACACCATTCTCCTGATATTAAGGGTATATTGGTTCCACAAATTGGTTTTATTGTTAAAACTATTTCTTTTACTGATGATATGGTGCTTACGTTGGGGGCTGACACAAAGGAAGAGGTCCTTTGTAATATTTTGAGGACATATGCAGCTGTTTCAGGTTCCCGGATAAATTGAGAGAAGAGAGTTGGTATTCCTTTAGGCAATACCACTCTTCCGCCTTCTGGTTCTTTTGGGGGGATATGGATTCAATCAGAGCCGTTACTGATTCTGGGGGTCCGCTTTGGGGGTCGGGATATGGCTTCCTCTAACTGGTTGATACATTTAGGGCAGGCAGAACGTTTGGTACAGGATTGGCATAATTGATTAATCAGTAAGAAAAAGAAGGTGCTTTTGATTAAAACTACTTTTACCTATTTTTTTATATCTTAGTTATGTATTTCCACCTCCACAAACATTATTTTCTAGATTATTTAGTGGTTTTTTTCAGGCTTTTTGGGGATCCCGGTTAAACCCAATTAAGCGTGATATTACTTATAAAACAATTATGGAGGGGGGTGTTGGTATGATTAATCCAGTTGCTTTTTATTTTAGTATTTTTCTTAATTATAATTTTAGTTTGGCCTTAAAACCGGGTTTTTGGATATGGCGTTCCCTGGTTTTGGCTTGGATTACACCAAATATACAGCATTGGGATCAGGGTAAGATTAGGTTATTAGGTAAACAGACCCCTGTACCGGATTATGGTACTGACTGTTTTAAGATGGCCACTAAATGGAAAATTAGATCACGGGATCTTTTGCTTTTAAATAGGAAGGCAGTTTATCATACTATTTTGTCTAATGCTCATTCTACTGAGATAGTCTTTCCCTTTTGTCCTTCTGTACAACAGACAGTAGTGTTGCATCATTTAAGGAATATTCGTATCCCTTCTAGAATGTGGGATTGCTTATGATTGGGGAATTTTGGTAGGCTTAATGTAAAAGGTAATCATCACCATAAAAAATTAGAAGATAGATATTGTCCCCGTTCTTCTTGTGTTCAGATTGTGGAAACTCAGAATCATTTATTTCTTGAATGCGCTTTTGTTTTGGGCTGCTTTAAGCGTTATTTGGAAAGAACCTGGGTTTCTAAAACTGTCCTACTCTGATATTATGTATGGTGGGAATCCCGCTTTAAGTACAAAATATAATACAGAGAACTTATATTTAGTTTTTATTGTTATTCGCTATCATTTGTGGCAAGTCAGATGTTTGGGAGTTTTGCATCAAAAGTGGGTCTCACATGTTGAATTATTGGCTAATATTCGACAGTCTTTATATGATATTGTACACATGGATTTATTGCATTTTGAAAGTGAAAAAGTTGCACATTTATGGATTAATTGTACCCATTGGTATTGAATTTATAAGTTTCCCTTTTTTCCTTCTTATTTTGTTAATTTGTTGAAATTTTCTGTTTGCCTTTATTTGTATTGTTGTGTTATGAAGTCCACCTCTTCAATAAAAAATTCCCCTACTCTTTTTTGATAAGTGCCATGGGATCTTTAACATCCACCTGAACTACTATTAATCCAGGCAGATGGGACCTCGGTTTAACGTCTCATCCAAAAGACGGTACCTCAGAAGTGCAGCACCCCCCTCATGCTGCACTACAGTGTCAGTATTGGGATATTAACCCAAGTGCCAGATGTGGGAACTGAACCCACAGCCCTCTGATCTCCCGGCCTCAGAGGCGAGTGTGCTACCTATTGAGCCACTGACACTGAATATGTTACAAAAGTGTCCAATTCCCAGTTCCAGGCATCTAAAAGTGACTGGGTGGAATCCCTCAAGAGATCCTGTGGCCCCCAATACATGTTACCAATCAGATGTTGCCAGGTCTCCCCTTGAATGGCACCCATCAGTAGATGGAAAAGAATGGGTGGCAGGTCCAGGAGGTAGATTTTACATGCCTCGTTATGGAGGACGTTAAGTCCTAACTTGTAAGTATTGGAAGTGCTCCCTTTCTGTTAGGCCATATAGAGACTGTAACCACTTTAAGGTCAGAACTCCCTGCATGTCTGAAAACTGAACAATAAATGTAAGACCAAAGCGTCAGCACCACTGAAAGGTGCACTCATTCTGTATGGGGAGGACATCTGAATCTGCAGCGAGGACTCTACAGAAGTAAAATATATCTGAAAGCGGGGGAAGATTCTTTAGCTGAAACCATACATGCAGGGTCTGAGCAGTGAGGTTCGAGAAGTCTGCTGGGCTGAGGGCCCCCCACACGACTAAATAGTAACACTTTCCTAATACCAAATAAATCATTTAATAAAATTCTATACATTTCCATTGGGGGGTTCAATTGTGGGGTTATACAGGTATACATTGTTCTAAGATGAGTCATCCTAGCACAATTTAACAAACTGGGAAGATTAACTGCTGCCAGATTTTGTAGGGGAACTGTAGGAGGGAGAAGCATATTCTGGGGTGCTGCCCTCTCCAAATGAAGCAGGAGATAATTTTATTCCAAGCAGTAAAATAAAGAGGACATGGGCGTTATAGGTAAGGTCTGCAGGAAGTATAAAGTGAGGGCAGTATATTCATTCTAACCATTTCTAATTTACAGAAAAATGGGAAATATAGCTGGCTACAGCTGGAGGTGTCCCGAGTTGTGAGAATGGTAAGAGGTTCATAGTTCAGAAGTTTCCAGGTCAGGGAGGTGCGTTGGAATCTTTCTGGACTCCTAAATATTTCAATTTAGTGTGGAAATGGGGCAGTATGAGGAGGGACAGGCAGGGTATTTTCCCAGCTTCAGAATGGCCAAAAGTATAGCATATGACCAGGACAGAGGAGAAGAGTCACCCTTCCGAATTGCTTGGGACAGTATGTGAAGAGGAGGTATGGGAGTAATCTTTCAGAGAAGGACTTTTACCACTCAAGATGGTATCTGTCTGGACCAAGGCACTTAAGAGTTTTTGCCTCCTGTAAGGATGACTGAATTTCCTCCAGATGAACTGAGGCAAGAAAGGATTCCTGCTGTGCTTATAAACGCCTGAAAGGAAATCTTTTACATAGGAGGGAAACAGGGAGGATGTTTCTAGTAAGAGTCCCTAAAAATATTCAGAATCCCTTCAGAATTATGCACTGGGTGCCCCGTGAGCAGGTCCTCTAGCTTAAGGACACAGGCAGCTTTTTTTTGTGCTTGGGAGTCTACAGGCTAAAAACCTTGTGCCTTTAGCACCACTTCTATAGTAAGTGCACCTAGGGTCAAGGTCTGCTGGACTCAAGTGCCTATTATGGCCTGTATTTTAGTTTTTAAGGTTCCAGCAGGTATCTCTTTGACTCCAGGCAGATGTACTGTAGCTGCTGCAGGATAAATAACTTCATGGACAACTGCTCATACCATTTATCATTTTGGTGCTTTTATTATAGGCAAAGGCTACTAAGTCACCTCTAATGACAGTTTTCAATGTGTCCCATAATACAGTGTACTAGGTAGCCACTGAGGAGTTATCCACCAAAACTTACTTAATGTGGTCAGAAATCTGGAAACGAAAGGATTCATCTTTAAGAAGGGAGATGTTAAACGTCAAAAAGTTGATTAATGCAATTTTCCTAAATTCACTTTCAATTGAAGGGGATTATGGTCCTCCAAAATGTTCAGGCCATATGAAATCCCCACTTTTAGTATCTCACTACATTAAGTGTTTGGCTCCTTCCTCTTCCTCCTCCAACCCCCACCCCTTAAGTGGGCAACTGAAGCTGCAACACATGCGGGTTTTATAAAGCTCAGCAATCAGCATAAGTAGCCAGATCTTCTGATTGTTCTTAAAGGACCCAAAGGGAGGTACTTGAGTGTGACAAGTGATAGGGATATACTTATTTATTGGATTTTGTTAACCACATAAGCTCACTGAGACTTATATAGTATGTCCCTTTTTCAGGAGTGACCCGGTGTACGTTACACACAGTAGAATGTATTGCATGTATGAATAACTCTGAGCAGTGCAGGAGAGCGGCTAGCAAAGTAAACAGGAGGTTGGGATAAACTGTAAGGGGGATCACCTCTAGGAGCAGGGAAGTGACTCTGCCACTGTACAATGGACTGGTTAGACCACACCTTGAGAACTGTGTACAGTACTGGAGACTGCACTTGAAGAAGGACATACAGCTCCTGGATAGGGTACAGAGGTGGGCTACCAGGATGATACGAGAACTGGTGGAGTTGACGTATGAGGACGGACTTGAGGAGCTCGGCCTGTTTTCGTTTAAGGAGAGGAGAGACGGGGAGGGGGGACATGATTGAGGTCTTCAAATACCTCAAGGGAATAAATAGGGTAAACACAGAGGGCATCTTTAGACTAAAGGAGCGGGGTATCACCAGAGGACACGGTTTGAAGTTGGAAGCTGGAAGGATGAGGGGGGGAAAGAGAGGGAGGTTTTTCACAGAGAGGGTGGTTGATCCTTGGAACACGCTGCCTGGTGAGCTGGTTCAGAGTTCTATGGTGGAGGGCTACCAGAGAGGGTGGGACAGATACAGATGCGGGCCTGGTCCAGGGAGTTGGGGATGGATGATAGGAGCTGCTGAACACGGGGTGGTGGGTGGAGTGGGGGCCTTGGTTCCCAACAAGGGATCTGAGGTTCGAGCAGACTCGACAGACCGTAAGGCCTAATCTGCTGGCAATTAGTATGTTAGTATGAATGGCATTTTGCTTGATGCAGAGTCAGATACAGAAATGACATCTGAGACACAGTGACAGTGGTAATAACAATTTGTAAATCGAAGTCATAACTGGACGATAGGTACAACAATTCATACATACAGATCAAGAAGACAATGTGTGTTTGTGAAATACTTCAGCATACAGTACATCACCTTAGGCTCCCGGAAACAGTCAAGAACAAAAGGGGACAAATCACCTTAACAGCACTGGAACAGCAGTAACAGAGAATAACAACACAAACAGGAACAGCTGTGCTGGGGGGGGGGGCGTCCTTTGAAGACTGATACGTACGGAAAGGTAGCTCTTTCCACAGTAGTGGGGCTTTGCATGAGAAGGACTGTTGACCGAATGTGGTCAGTGTCCTGGGAACCTCTAGCAAGGGTAGTAATGAGGACTAGAGATGCCTCCTAATGGGCATTCAGACTAGTACATCTCTGAGGCTAGGAAGCCAGTTGGTTATCATCTTGTAGGCCAGACAAAGGGTGGGGTAGCAGAGTTGCTCTTCGGAGAGGGGCAGTTAAGGGAGGTAAGGACATTGCAATGAGACTCAAACCTGCCAATTCTGTGATACAAAGTTTTGAGCTTCGTTAGATTCAGTGACTCTCAGGAAGGAGAGGAGAGGACTGGGGCTCTGTACAGTAGCGTAAGGAGGACACTACAGGCTACCGACAGATGGGCTTTATTAGCGAGGTAAGATTTGAGCCTGCAGAGCAGTCTCAGCTTTTGGGAAAGAAGTTTGCTGATGCATTTGGTGTGAGACTTGAGAGCTCCTGGTCAAGCCAGACATGAATAAACTTTATAGCATCTCCAACCAGATACCTGTGGTGGTGATCTGCAGGAGCTCACTCTGGTCGGGACTCAGCTTTATGAATCCCAATAACATGGCTTTGTTTTTTTTAACATCGAAGACCAGATGGTTAGAGACAAGCCACGTTCAAGTTAGCTGAAATCATTAACTCTGTCTCTGACAGCATTTACATCTTAGCCAGTTCTATACAGAACTGCACTTTCTGCATACAGCAGCACTTTGGCATCACCACAGATGGAGGAGAGCTCATTAACAAAAAGCGAGAAAAGTATGGGGCCCTTGGGGAACCCCATCTGAGATCTCTTGCTAAAAGGAAAGGCATGCCCCCCAATTAACTGACTGTTTACATCCCATGAGATAGCTTCTAAACCCTTGACAGGAGAGTAGATCTAGGCGCAAACGTCTCAGCTTGGACAACAACGGGTCAAGGTTCAAGTCAAAAGCCTTTGTAAGGTCAACAAATTATCACCCAGCAGGGTTACCATGGTCTAAGGTATAAGGGACATCAGTGGTGATACCTATCAGGGCTAGGTCAGCGCCATGCTGCTTACATATGCCACACTGAAAGTCCGTAAGCAGAGAACAGGATTCTGTGTAGGCTAACAATTGGTTGCACACAAGTGTCTCTTGAAGCTTTGCCAGGGTGCTAAGTATACAGATAGCACAATAGTTTGCAATAGGTTTCCTGGCTCTTCCTGTCCTGTGTGTACTGTAACCATACCTCTCAACCTCCCTGCTTGCTAATGTGTGACAGAGGGCTACAAAATGTGTGACAAATTACCAAAATCTGGTACACCCGATTTCTCACGGCGCAGAGCAGTGCACCGGTGCATTTTGCTCTCAAATGAATAAAAAACTGAATTCACCACAATAAAAGTTGTTTGTATGTTTTTTTTTAAACTTATATTTTATTAAGACAAGTTCAATAAGAGCTTGCACATCTGGGATCATACAGAATAGCATGGCATATAGTTAAAACATGCAATGGCAGGAAGAAATAGTTACAACCTAGATTAAGTTACAAGATGTAGGGGTTTTAATCCTGTAAACTAATCAAGGAGATATCATACTGTTAACGATTACCAAATCTGACATGAATGAAAACATTATTATTTGTCTAAAGATGAATAAGATAACTATGATTCTCCCACATCTGCAGGACTAAAGTTCCCTTATAACATGGGTTACCTGCAGTAGTTAATATGATTGGAGGAGAGCTGTCAGGTGTCCATGGATTAAATTCCCTTTTTAATCCACGGTTTTGGTGCCTGTTCTTTTTTGTAAGAGAGGTGTAGGCTTGATCACACTGTGGAGGGATTTACAAAGTTTGCGCAGCTCTGTTTTGAACAGCAGCCATATTGTTTCTTAGTTTAGCGCGCACACTCACTTTTAGGCTACACAATAAAATACAGATAATGCGGTTACTGGCAGCAATATATCAAAAAGAATCAGTCATCACCGGTGTGCCGAGACAGAAGACGTGACCGGGAAAAAAAATTATGTTGGCGAAAGAGAGAGACAGTGGGTACATAGGTGGTTGCCTGTCAGTGCTGCACCCCAGTTCTTCAAAGTGCCCAGATAGGGGAGAACACACCTGCTGGAGTGCTGTTATGTCTCACATCTGTCCTGTGCCCTGCAGAGATGTATTTTTTGTTCAAGCACCATAGCTGTCCGCTGCTCTGTTCCCGACAACTGGACCCCCCCAACCTTCTCAGTGAAAAAGACAGGTGGCCACATCATGGGGATCAGGCAGACAGAAATGCAGCATCGCAGCTCGCTTTCAACAGACAGGCAAGACACCTTAAGAGTCACCGGTAGCCCCGTGCCACATGCAGCACTGTCAAGGGAGTGGGAGATAATCTCCCCGGTCCTGTGATTACTGGCTGTGCCTGTGTCTCTCAGATGCCCCCTAAGCCTTGCATGATTCTCAGCCCATAATTGCCCCTGCCTTATGAGTACTGCTGTGTCCGGTGATCACCACTGGGAACCCCCTCCAATACCCAAAAAGTGCAGCGCAGTGTGAGGAAATGGAAAGGCAGAGAGGAACAGAGACATACACAGTGACGTCAGTGGTCCCAGGAGTCACAGATGTAACTCCCTGCAAAGTAACATAAGGGAGCACTGCGGTGCGGGGACACAGCTTAAGGCACATCGCAGAGCAGTGTCTCTCTCTGTTTACGAGGCTTGTCGTGGGGGAGGTGAGTGACTAGACATCCGTGGCGAAGCAGGTGCAAGATTGAACAACATGGGGATTTGTAACTTGTCTGGGCACTCTACTCTAAATAAGTGAATCTGTTCCCTGGTTGGCATGCTCCTGCGAAAGATGCGACAACACTAGGGAGCTGTGCCTGGTGAGTCAGAGATTGGGACACTGAAAGGGACTGGTATGCTGAGAGACACCAAGAGGGAGTTAAAAATGCTGCGTCCTCTCCTTTCGATAGTGGTCATCTCGGTGCTCTTTTTGCTGTTTCCTCTGTCTACCCTCTCAGACTCCACGGTCCACTCCAGTTTGTGCACTATCACAGAGCAGATCAGTGGTAGTGAGTATGAAATGTACAGCACAGTGCGGCAATGTTTCTGCAGGTAGCCTGACAGGCACCGAGAGAGACATACAGAAAGAGTAACGCAGAAGAGTATTCCTTTTGTGTGTCTGTGTGTCTCTGCAGAAGTTTAGTCCCTTGGGGCCTGTTTTTAAATCCTGAGTGCACCTACAGTGCCCCAGACCATGACAACAGCAGCAAGCAAAGTGTTTGGTGGTGGTGGTGGTGGTGGTGGTGGTGGTGGGGGTGCGACAGGAGACTAGTGCTTGTTGCAAGTGTCAGAAATCACATTATGCACAATAAATATAACAAATATCCTCTGTACTATATTTGTGACATTTCTATGTACATAACAGTGACATACACATAATTTCTTCGGGACTATTTTGCAAAGTGGAAGGATACAGTAACTTTCTTGCCTTTTAAGCAGGGTAAACCCCCCTTTCATTGATTTTTTTCCCCGTTTTGCAGAGAACCCATGTTAAAAGTGCAATAACCCACTCCAGGGTGTGGGGTTATAGGCATTTAATCCATGCCCGGGGCACTGTGAGGACACTTGGCCTGTGGCCTTGTGCCTCACAACGCACCCCAGGTGTGGATTAAATGCCTATAACCCCACACCCTGGAGTGGGTTATTGCTTACTTATGACACAGTTAAGGAAGAAAATTCCCATAATTATACTATGACCAATACTGCAGCCCAGTTAAGATAAACAATTAACAGAAGCACTAAACATAAGAGCTATGAATGTTGGAAACTTTAACAACTGATTAGACATAGTAGCCCAGAAATAAAAACAGTGATACCTTCCACATAGAAGCTTTGAGTCCTGAACAAAAGAGCCCCAACAAATATATTAAACAATATCATACTAGCTAAAGCACACACATTTTAACGTTAAATGAATCCCAATGTAGGTCTTTGCACTGCTATGCCCCTTGTCTCTCCTGAAGTTATGTATGTTGGCATGTGGCTTGTGTTGTTAATTAAAATAAAAATAAAAAGGAAAATGTGTTAATTGTACCCTTAACTGAAATAAAGAGAAATGAAAACTGCGTGTTAACATTTTATTGAAACTATACTAAATCTAATGCACCACTGAATGAAACATAAGCAATTATAAAGTGCTTAAAACCCTGCAACGCAAACTAAACAATTATATAGAATTTACAAAACTAACATAAGACAAGCTACCAAGTTCCCAAAAAATAAATATAGTAATATCATGGTGCCAGAAAGGACTTGGGGTCCAGCTTGTCTACCCCTCCTGCTGTGTAGCAGTTACTGTACTCAATTTGAGTATCTTCTACCTCCGCAGAGGCATGGATTTGGTCAGTGGTGGCACCTGAGTCATTAGGTGTGAGGCCTGTTGGCGGATGGAGTTATCCTGCTGGGAGGGGGCATTTCCACACTGATTTTCTCCCTAGTCCCTGAAGCTGGCATGGGTATGGGAAGTAATGATGCCGCATATACTCAAGCACCTGCACCTGGCCCTCAGAGACAGATGCTTGCTGTGCCACTTAGCTTCTACTAGGTGGCAGCAAAGCAGTGGCACACATCCCCCAGCCGAAGGAGGAGAGCTGTGTGTGGATGCTCAAGCCTCCTTTCTTCAGCTAGGCTGCGAGCGACTCGGGCTCATTCCTGAACCTGGGTCACCGATGTGGTATAAGGTGCCTCAGTTCACCACACTCCTGGGTCACCTTTCGTGTTTTTTCTCTAACCTTATTTCGTATTACTAAAGACACTTGTATGGGAACAGGACACTTGTTCTTTGGACTTCATCAGTGCTTCCTAATTGTCTACATGTGAAGTCATAATCTCATGCTTCTGACATCAGTAATAATTTCCAGGGCAGCCACTTGAGATTTATAAACAGCGGGTTGTGACATCCCTGTAAACAGGTAGCAAGAGCAACTGAGGACTGAGGGACCAGGATCCTGTTTTCTAGTAGCTGTCCTTACTAATAAAAAAAGAAAAGAAGATAAATACCGCAAATATGTGAACTATAAGTAAGTGATGATACATGACGTGGGTGTCTGGTCATGTTCTGACATACGCATGCTTCGGGTGCACTGTGAGGCACAAGTCGGAGCCAAGTGCCTTCAAACAGCCAAGAAGTGCATATATCAGATGCGACCCCACACCCTGAATTGTGTTATCCCATTTGAGAACCAGCCATGAAATTAATATATGGGGGGAGGGGAACATGATAAAGGTGCAGACATTTGGTCGTTGGCCAATAATGCATGATCATGTGATACATTTGCACCAACAGTAGAGTAGGATTTTTCTTACCAATTTTTTTTTTTTACTTGCCCAGCTCCTTGGTTTCAGAGGGGGCCTCGTACTCCCTCCTCCATCCGCCAGGTCCCATCAAAGCTTCCCCTCCCCGGTTTCATGTTGCTCATTGAGCCAGGGGTGTATGCATTTTTTCCCGCTTTTCTCCCAGTACCTGAGGACGCCGGCATAGAGGACGTACGTCCAGACGGACGATGTGCTGACGCATGCCATCGTCAAGTTCCCAACAGCTCCTCCCTTCCCTGACTCCGGAGAGCTGTGTGACCCTACTGCCCGTGCTTCCACAGCCAGAGGAGCTTATGGGTGCTGTATGCTACCCAGTATCCCACCCCAGGAGGAGGAGGAGAACATCCGCTGGGATGCTCAATCCTCCTCCCCCATCCAACCCCTGGCAGCCTGAGTCCATTCCCGAACCCAGGTTGCCAGTGTAACGTGAGGTGTGGCATCCGGCGCCTCAGCCCTCAGCACCACTGGGCTGGCATTATCAATTTTATAAGCAGAATTATAATATGGGTGCCAAGATTTTTACAGCTTTACTGGTCAACTTGTACCACATGATAGTGGGTTAACAGAGCACATATCTACTTTCTGACACCCTAATCTGACAGCCAAACTTCAGGATGCAAACAAAATCACTATACCAGACTAACAGCTGACAAACATATCAAGCATTTATCAATGCTAAACATTCGCTTGCATGTATTTACAAAGGCAAATGTCTCAATAGTACCAACACAGACAGAAGCTGGTGAGAGATACATGGATCTCTCTCTCTCTCTCTCTATTCTATTTAGCTAGCTAGCTGATACATTCCCGATGCGAGCTTGCTCTGTTGGGAATGGGAGGGAGCGCGACGGAGAGAGTCTTGGAACACAACAATTCTACATTCAGAGACAGACCACACTTCAGCAAGTGCCATCATCTGTCTCTCGCTTCTCACTCACTCACTCTGTCTCTGTGCATTTGTCTGATGCATTTCGGTGTGTTAAACTGTTGCTTCACTGTCACCTTCTCGCTGTACACACTTCACAGCCACTCCTCTGAAGTGTTCCGTGCCACTCTTTCTCTCCTGCTGTCAGTGGATGATTTCCTCGCTTCTGATGTCTATCTGCCAAGGAGAGGGAGGGGGAGACAGACTGCGGCACCACATCCTCATGTTGCCCGCTGCGGCTTCTGAGTGATTCTGCAAACATGAGCAATGCTGGATGGACTGGGGTTCAGCGATGCTGGTCGCATGGGACTTCAGTGATGGTGGGCACACGCAACCCGCCTCTCCCTGCGATAACGGCACTGCACTGGGGGACTATATACAGGCACACAGCATAGCGGTGGCAGCAAGGTAACAGACAGAGCTGACACAGAGACGCAGTGTCATTTGTCAGTCTGCCGCTGCCTGTGGGTCTAGCATGCTGGTTCTTCGGTGCTGCTGTGGGGCGGAGGGCAGCAAAGAAGATAATATGGCACCTGCTCTGCTTCCGTCCCCCTTTGTCGCAGACTGCGGCTGCTGAGTCATGCTGGGCACATCGGTGATGTTGGGCGGCCGGGAGTTCAGCCATGATGGCCAGATGACAGTTCAGCGATGCTAGGCAGAAACAATGCTACAAACAACTTGAGATTTATCTGACCACACACATTACATATTGTCACACTGAGCCCCATATGAAGACAGCCACATAGAGAAGTGTGCTTGTGGATCACACACAGACAAATAGGGGTTGCAGACACAGACACATACAGAGGTACCAACCAGGATATGCCAATGGTGCGGCACTGCACTGTTTCACCCACTTTGTGTACAATGGCTCGGCAGTGTCACTGATCCTGCCCCCCGTCGGTGTCACCCCATATAGCGCGAAAGCCCGATTTACACTGTTTGTCTCAGGAAGCAGGGAAGAGTCTACAATGCCCCTGGCTGCTTGCCCATCCTATGCCACAACACATAGTGCAATCGGGAACAACTGATGGCTCTGTACGACAGTGCCGGTCACCATGTGTTGATCTCCCAGTCACTCTCTAAAGTATATTGTGACATGAACTTGGACATGTTCCGCAGCATGCCAACACTTACCAGCTAACTGCCGGAGACATTATCCAAATTAACGTGCTGACGCGCTCTCTCATTGAGGCGGTTCATTTCTTTCAACTACACAAAGTGCCATGTCAGCAGGCAGCACTAGTGTCATGACCAGAGTGCCTGGTCATTGATCTACACTGCTAAGCCTGTTGTACTCTCCCGGGTCGTTCCTGAAAATAGGCATACAACTTGTCTAGTGTACTCACCCGGTAAACAAATGCGAAATAAATAAATAAATAAGCCCATTGCAGTTTCAGCTGTAATTGGCTCAGCAGAGACAAACCTCTAAAATGCCGTACATGTAGCAAAACGTTCCTTGCACAAGCGAACGTAAAAATGATATAGTTCAGTATCTGTGTTATTGTCTTTCAGAATTTCTCACAGTTGCTCTCTCTTTCAGTTTTTTTTTGTTTAATTGTATTTTTATTGAGTCAGTAACACAGAACAGGCTCAAAGTACAACAGCTACTCAGGGCAACAGGTTACACAGCACAATTAGCAGCAGACTAGAATGACAATAATGGCTACACACAATACCGAAAAGGCAAATACATACTGCTGTAAACCCAGGTGGGTACACTGTATATTAAATCCATGTAGCCTAGACCATGCTGGAATAAGCACTATGCTCTCCTTTAAGGACATACAGGAATCAGTAATACTCCCCCAAAAAAACAATGAACCTGAGTCAGGGAACTATAGACATTCTATACAGGTCCCAACCCTGCCATTTGACCTGGAATTGAGATAGTCAGCCTCATAGTGAGGCTGTTAGTCATTCCATAATATAGCTGTCACTAAGGATCTGGTGCCAGGAGTCTGCCATAGGTGGTGCTGCTGCATCCATAACCTTGTGATGGCCTTTCTGGCCGCCAGAATATACAGAAATGTCTTAGAGTGGGGGGAGGGCGACCCTTGAGGCAGGGAGAAGGATTGACAGGAGGACCATCGTGGGAGAGAGGAATCCTGCTGGGAAGGGTAAATCTCAAAGTTGATCAGAAATCGCTCTTCAGAATGGAGTTAAAATACGGTAAGGCCAAAATAAATGTGCTTGGTCAGCCGTGGATGACCCATGACCATAATTCCTCCAGCAATGGCCATACTCTGGAGGAAGTGAGTCATAGCAGGCTGGTATGAGAAAATCTGTTTCTATACCTCCAAGCAAATTCTCTCCAGAGCATAAGAAGGACGAGTGTATTTTAATTAACTGGAATATGTTACAAAAGTGTCCAATTCCCAGCTCCAGGCATCTAAAAGTGACTGGGTGGAATCCCCCAAGAGATCCTGCAGCCCCCAATACATGTTACCAATCAGATGTTGCCAGGTCTCCCCTTGAATGGCACTCATCAGTAGGTGGAAAAGAATGGGTGGCAGGTCCAGAAGGCGGATTTTACATGCCTCATTATGGAGGATGTTAAGTCCTGACTTGTAAGTATTGGAAGTGCTCCCTTTCTGTTTGGCCATCTACAGACTGTAACCACTGTAAGGTCAGAACTCCCTGCATGTCTAAAAACTGAAAAATAAATGAAAGACCAAAGTGTCGGCACCACTGAAAGGTGCACTCAATCTGTATGGGGAGGAAATCTGAATCTGCAGCGAGGACTCTACAGAAGTAAAATATATCTGAAAGCAGGGGAAGATTCTTTAGCTGAAACCATACACGCAGGGTCTGAGCAGTGACGTTTGAGAAGTCTGCTGGGCTGAGGGCCCCCCACACGACTAAAAAATAACACTTTCCTAATACCAAATAAATCATTTAATAAAATTCTATACATTTTCATTGGGGGGTTATACAGGTATACATTGTTCTAAGATGAGCCACCCTAGCATAATTTAACAAACTGGGAAGATTAACGCTGCCAGATTTTGTAGGGGAACTGTAGGAGAGAGAAGCATATTCTGGGGTGCTGCCCTCTCCAAATGAAGCAGGAGATAATTGTATTCCTAGCAGTAAAACAAAGAGGACATGGGCATTATAGGTAAGGTCTGCAGGAAGTATAAAGTGAAGGTAGTATATTCATTCTAACCATTTCTAATTTACAGAAAAATGGGAAATATAGCTGGCTCCAGCTGAAGGTGTCCTGAGTTTTGATAATGGTAAAAGATTCATAGTTCAGAAGTTTCCAGGTTAGGGAGGTGTATGGGAATCTTTCTGGACTCCTAAATATTTCAATTTAGTGTGGAAATGGGGCAGTATGAGGAGGGACAGGCAGGGTATTTTCCCAGCTTCAGAATGGGCAAAAGTATAGCATATGACCGGGCCAGAGGAGAAGAGTCACCGTTCTGAATTGCTTGGGACAGTATGTGAAGAGGAGGTGTGGGAGTAATCTTTCAGAGAAGGACTTTTACCACTCGAGATGGTATCTGTCTGGACCAAGGCACTTAAGAGTTTTTGCCTCCTGTAAGGATGACTGAATTTCCTCCAGATGCATTGAGGCAAGAAGGGATTCCTGCTGCGCTTATAAAGGCCTGAAAGGAAATCCTTTACAAAGGAGGGAAACGGGGAGGATGTTTCAGTGTAGAGTGTCTAGTAAGAGTCCCTAAAAATATTCAGGATCCCTTCAGAATCATGCACCGGGTGCCCCGTGAGCAGGTCCTCTAGCTTAAGGACACAAGCAGCCCTTTTTTGTGCTTGGGAGTCTACAGGTTAAAAACCTTGTGCCTCTAGCACCACTTTGATAGTAAGTGCACCTAGGGTCGAGGTCTGCTGGACTCAAGTGCCTATTATGGCCTGTATTTTAGTTTTTAAGATTCCAGCAGGTATCTCTTTGACTCCAGGCAGATATACTGTAGCTGTTGCAGGATAAATAACTTCATGGACAACTGCTCATACCATTTATCATTTTGGCGCTTTTTATTATAGGCAAAGGCTATTACGTCGCCTCTAATGACAGTTTTCAATGTGTCCCATAATACAGGGTATGAGGTAGCCACTGAGGAGTTATCCTCCAAAACTTGCTTAATGTGGTCAGAAATCTGGGAACGAAAGGATTCATCTTTAAGAAGGGAGATATTAAACCGCCAAAAAGTTGATTTATGCAATTTTCCTAAATTCACTTTCAATTGAAGGGGATTATGGTCCTCCAAAATGTTCAGGCCATATGTAATCCCCGCTTTTAGTATCTCAGTACATTAAGTGTTTGGCTCCTTCCTCCTCTTCCTCCAACCCCCACCCCTTGAGTGGGCAACTGAAGCTGCAACACATGCGGGTTTTATAAAGCTCAGCAATCAGCATAAGTAGTCAGATCCTCTGATTGTTTTTAAAGGACCCAAAGGGAGGTGCTTGAGTGTGACAAGTGATGGGGATATACTTATTTATCTTATTTATTGGATTTTGTTAACCACATAAGCTCACTGAGACTTATATAGTATGTCCCTTTTTCAGGAGTGACCCAGTGTACGTTACATACAGTAGAATGTATTGCATGTATGAATAACTCTGAGCAGTGCAGGAGAGCGGCTAGCAAAGCAAACAGGATGTTGGGATGAACTGTAAGGGGAATCACCTCTAGGAGAAGGGAAGTGATTCTGCCACTGTACAATGGACTGGTTAGACCACACCTTGAGAACTGTGTACAGTACTGGAGACCGCACTTGAAGAGGGACATACAGCTCCTGGAGAGGGTACAGAGGTGGGCTACCAGGATGATACGAGGACTGGGGGAGTTGACGTATGAGGATGGACTTGAGGAGCTCAGCCTGTTTTCATTGGAGGAGAGGAGAGACAGGGGGAACAAGATTGAGGTCTTCAAGTACCTCAAGGGAATAAATAGGGTAAACACAAAGGGGGATCTTTAGACTAAAGGAGGGGGGTATCACTAGAGGACACGGTTTGAAGGTGGAAGGATGAGGGGGGAAGAGAAGGAGGTTTTTCACTGAGAGGGTGGTCGATCCTTGGAATGCGCTGCCTGGCGAGCTGGTTCAGAGTTCTACGGTGGAGGGCTACAAGACAGAGTGGGACAAACACAGAAAGGGATGTACCAGATGAGGGCCTGGCCCAGGGGTTGGGGATGGATGATAGGAGCTGCTGGAACACGGGGGGGTGGGTGGAGTGGGGGCCTTGTTCTCAACAAGGGATCTGAGGTTCGAGCAGACTCGATAGACCGTAAGGCCTAATCTGCTGGCAATTAGTATGTTAGCATGAATGGCATTTTGCTTGATGCAGAGTAAGATACAGAAATAACATTTGAGACACTGTGACAGTGGTAATAATTTGTAAATCAAAGTCATAACTGGACGATGGGTACAACAATTCATACATACAGATGAAGAGGACAATGTGTGTTTGTGAAATACTTCAGCATAGAGTACATCACCTTAGGCTCCCAGAAATAGTCAAGAACAAAAGAGGACAAATCACCTTAACAGCACTGGAACAGCAGTAACAGAGAATGACTCAATGCAAACAGGAACAGCTGTGCTGTGGGGCCCCTTTGAAGACTGATACGTACGGAAAGGAAGCTCTTTCCAGAGTAGTTGGGCTTTGCATGAGAAGGACTGTTGACCGAATGTGGTCAGTGTCCTGGGAACCTCTAGCAAGGGTAGTACTGAGGACTAGAGATGCCTCCTCATGGGCATTCAGACTACTACATCTCTGAGGCTAGGAAGCCAGTTGGTTATCATCTTGTAGGCCAGACAAAGGGTGGGGTAGTAGAGTTGCTCTTCGGAGAGGGGCAGTTAAGGGAGGTAAGGACATTGCAATGAGACACAAACCTACCAATTCTGTGACACAAAGTTTTGAGCTTCGTAGGCTCAGTGACTCTCAGGAAGGAGAGGACTAGGGCTCTGTACAGTAGCGTAAGGAGGACACTACAGGCTACCGACAAATGGGCTTTATTAGCGAGGTAAGATTTGAGCCTGCAGAGCAGTCTCAGCTTTTGGGAAAGAAGTTTGCTGATGCATTTGGTGTGAGACTTGAGAGCTCCTGGTCAAGCCAGACACGAATATACTTTATAGCATCTCCAACCAGATACCTGTGGTGGCGATCTGCAGGAGCTCACTCTGGTCGGGACTGAGCTTTATGAATCCCAATAACATGGCTTTGGTTTTCTTAACATCGAAGACCAGATGGTTAGAGACAAGCCATGTTTCAAGTTAGCTGAAATCATTAACTCTATACAGAACTGCACTTTCTGCATACAGCAGCACTTTGGCATCACCACAGATGGAGGAGAGCTCATTAACAAAAAGAGAGAAAAGTATGGGGCCTTGGGGGACCCCATCTGAGATCTCTTGCTAAAAGGAGAGGCAAGCCCCCCAATTAACTGATTGTTTACATCCCATGAGATAGCTTCTAAACCCTTGACAGGAGAGTAGGTCTAGGCACAAACGTCTCAGCTTGGACAACAACAGGTCAAGGTTCAAGTCAAAAGCCTTTGTAAGGTCAACAAATTATCACCCAGCAGGGTTACCAAGGTCTAAGGTATAAGGGACATCAGTGGTGACACCTATCAGAGCTAGGTGAGTGCCATGCTGCTTACGTATGCCACACTGAAAAGTCTGTGAGCAAAGAACAGGATTCTGTGTAGGCTAACAATTGGTTACACACAAGTGTCTCTTGAAGCTTTGCCAGGGTGGTAAGTATACAATAGTTTGCAATAGGTTTCCTGGCTCTTCCTGCCCTGTGTGTACAGTAACCATACCTCTCAACCTCCCTGCTTGCTAATGTGTGACAGAGGGCTACACAATGTGTGACAAATTGCCAAAATCTGGTACACCCGATTTCTCACGGCGCAGAGCAGCGCACTGGTGCATTTTGCTGTCAAATGAATAAAAAACTGAATTCACCACAATAAAAGTTGTTTGTATGTTTTGTTTTTTAATTTATATTTTATTAAGACAAGTTCAATAAGAGCTTGCACATCTGGGATCGTATAGAACAGCATGGCATACAGTTAAAACATGCAATGGCAGGAAGAAATAGTTACAATCTAGATTAAGTTACAAGATGTAGGGGTTTTAATCCTGTAAACTGATCAAGGCGATACCATACTGTTAAGGATTACCAAATCTGCCATGAACGAAAACATTCCTATTATTTGTCTAAAGATGAATAAGATAACTGTGATTCTCCCACATCTGTAGGATTAAAGTTCTCTTATAACATAGGTTACCTGCAGTAGTTAATGTGATTGGAGGAGAGCTGTCAGGTGTCCATGGATTAAATTCCCTTTTTAATCCATAGTTTTGGTGCCTGATCATCTTTGTAAGAGAGGAGTAGGCTTGATCACACTGTGGAGGGATCTACAAAGTTTGCTCAGCTCTGTTTTGAACAGCAGCCATATTGCTTCTTAGTTCAGCGTGCACATTCACTTTTAGGCTACACAATAAAATACAGATAATGTGGTTACTGGCAGCAGTATATCAAAAAGAATCAGTCATCACCGGTGTGCCGAGACAGAAGACATGGCCCGGGAAAAAAAATTATGTTAGTGAAAGAGAGAGACAGCAGGTACATTGGTGGTTGCCTGTCAGTGCTGTACCCCAGTTCTTCAAAGTGCCCAGTTAGGGAAGAACACACCTGCTTGAGTGTTATTATGTCTCACATCTGTCCTGTGCCCTGCAGAGATGTATTTTTCGTTCAAGCACCATAGCTGTCCGCTGCTCTGTTCCCGACAACTGGACCCCCCCCCCAACCTTCTCAGTGAAAAAGACAGGTGGCCACATCATGGGGATCAGGCAGACAGAAATGCAGCATCGCAGCTCGCTTTCAACAGACAGGCAAGACACCTTAAGAGTCACCGGTAGCCCCGTGCCACATGCAGCACTGTCAAGGGAGTGGGAGATAATCTCCCCGGTCCTGTGATTACTGGCTGTGCCTGTGTCTCTCAGATGCCCCCTCAGTCTTGCGTGATTCCCGATCCCATAATTGCCCCGCCTTGTGAGTACTGCTGTGTCCGGAGATCGCCACTGGGAACCCCACCAATCCCCAAAAAGTGCAGCGCACTGTGAGGAAATGGAAAGGCAGAGAGGGACAGAGACATACACAGTGAGGTCAGTGGTCTCAGGAGTCACAGATGTAACTCCCTGCAAAGTAACATAAGGGAGCACTGCGGTGCGGGGACACAGCTTAAGGCACATCTCAGAGCAGTGCCTCTCTCTGTTTACGAGGCTTGTTGTGGGGTGAGTGACTAGACATCCGTGGCGAAGCGGGTGCAAGACTGAACAACATGGGGATTTGTAACTTGTCTGGGCACTCTACTCTAAATAAGTGAATCAGTTCCCTGGTGGGCATGCTCCTGCGAAAGATGTGACAACATTAGGGAGCTGTGCCTGGTGAGTCAGAGATTGGGACACTGAAAGGGACTGGTATGCTGAGAGACACCAAGAGGGAGTTAAAAATGCTGCATCCTCTCCTTTCGGTACTGGTCATCTCGGTGCTCTTCTTGCTGTTTCCTCTGTCTTCCCTCTCAGACTCCACGGTCCACTCCCGTTTGTGTGCTATCACAGAGCAGATCAGTGGTAGTGAGTGTGAAATGTACGGCACAGTGCAGCAATGTTTCTGCAGGTAGCCTGACAGACACCAAGAGAGAGAGAGAGACACACACACACAAAGAGTAACGCAGAAGAGTATTCCTTTTGTGTGTGTCTGTGTGGCTCTGCAGAAGTTTAGTCCCCTTAGGGTCTGTTTTTAAATCCTGAGTGTACCTATAGTGCCCCAGACCATGACAGCAGCAGCAAGCACAGTGTTGAGGAGCGACGCGACAGGAGACTAGTGCTTGTTGCAAGTGTCAGAAAACACATTATGCACAATAAATGTAACAAATCCTCTCTGTACTGTATTTGTGAAATTTCTATGTGCAAAATAGTGACATACACATAATTTCTGCGGGACTATTTTGCAAGGTGGAAGGATACAGTAACTTTCTTGCCCTTTAAGGAGGGTAAAACCCCCCTTCATTGCTTTTTTCCCCGTTTTGCAGAGAACCCATGTTATAAATGCAATAACCCCCTCCAGGGTGTGGGGTTATAGGCATTTAATCCACGCCCGGGGCGCTGTGAGGACACTCGGCCTGTGGCCTTGTGCCTCACAATGCACCCCAGGCGTGGATTACATGCCTATAACCCCACACCCTGGAGTGGGTTATTGCTTATTTATGACACAGTTAAGGGAGAAAATTCCCATAATTAGACTATGACCAATACTGCAGCCCAGTTAAGATAAACAATTAACAGAAGCACTAAACATAAGAGCTATGAATGTTGGAAATGTTAACAACTGATTACACATAGTAGCCCAGAAATAAAAACAGCGATACCTTCCACACAGAAGCTTTGAGTCCTGAACAAAAGAGCCCCAACAAACATATTAAACAATATCATACCAGCTAAAGCACGCACATTTTAACGTTAAATGAATCCCAATGTAGGTATCTGCTCTGCTATACCCCAGTCTCTCCTGAAGTTATGTATGTTGGCATGTGGCTTGTGTTGGTAATTAAAATAAAAATAAAAAGTAAAATGTGTTAATTGTACCCTTAACTGAAATAAAGAGAAATGCAAACTGCGTGTTAACATTTTATTGAAACTATACTAAACCTAATGCACCAGTGAATGAAACATAAGCAATTATAAACTGCTTGAAATCCTGTACCCAAACTAAACAATTATATAGAATTTACAAAACTAACATAAGACAAGCGTATTCACATGCGATCAATCATATTTGATTACCTAAAGGTGGTCAGGCAGTGCAACAAAGCAGTCAGTAGGGCTAATGGGATGCTGGGGTGCACAGGGAGGGGTATCACCAGCAGAAAGAGGGAGGTGGTGTTGCCTCTGTATAGATTGCTGGTCCCCACCTAGAGTACTATGTCCAGTTCTGGAAACCACATCTACCTAAGGACACAGGCAGAACAGAGGTGGTCCAGGGGAGGGCAACTAAAATGGTGCAGGGTCTGCATCAAAAGCTCTACAAAGAGAGACCAAAGGACCTCAATATGTACACCCTGAAAGAGAAGAGGGAGATGATAGAGACCTTTAAATACCTCACGGGGGTAAATGAGATACAAGAGGGAAGCATTTTTCAGAAAAAAAGATGCTCAAGAACAAGGGGACATGCTACGAAGCTGGGGGGGCTAAATTCAGAAGAGATGTGAGGAAGTACTTCTTCACAGAAAGAGTGATGTATTCCTAAACAGTCCTCATGTCGAGGTGGTAGGGATGAAGACAGTGGTGGTGGGGAGGTTAAGAACGCAGGGGATATGCACAAAGGAATCATAGTGGGAAGCGGGTGGAGGGAGAAAGATCTGTAGATCAAGTATGGTTAGTGGTAATAATGTAAGTAGGGGAAAAATGGGCCGAATGGGTGGACCAAGCAGTCCTTAATCTGCTGTCAAATCCTATGTTTCTGTTTCTAACCAAACACCTGCTGGACCCAATATTAAAAAAAATTAAATAAGGTCAGTATATGAAACTGCAATTACTTAAATTACAGCAGCAGTACTCAAAAATGTAAAATGTCTCCTACAGAACACTGCGGGGCACATCTTTTTTATTATAGGATGGAGCTACTTTTGTGTGGCAGCATGCATGCATGCATGCAAGAAACCAGATATTTGGGCTATGTTTTGGGAAATGGAGAAGTCAAGCCAGAGGTTTCCAAGACAGAAGCTATAGCTAACAGCCCTGTCCCCAAAACCAAGAAACATGTCAGGTCATTTTTAGGGCTGGCTGGCTATTATCGGAGATTTATTTCCAGCTTTGCAGAGTTAGCTACTCCCTCACTGAGCTCACCAAGAAACGGTTCCTGAATAATGTGAAATTGACCCCAGAGTGTGACGAGGCTTTTTGGGCCATTAAGGCTGCATTATATTCAGCCCCTGTTTTAAGCAACCCAGACTTTGAGAAAAAAATTTCTGTTACAGACTGATGCATCAGAGGTAGGCCTAGGTGCAGTCTTGAGTCAGCATACAGATGAGAAAGAACTCCACCATTGAAAAGGAATGCCTTAGGGCAAAGTGGGCCATGGAGTCCCTCAAGTTTTAATTACCAGGAGCTGACTTTGTACTTGTAACAGATCACAATCTTCTTTGTTGGCTTAACCAAATGAAGGATAAAAATGCTAGAATCACACGCTGGTACCTGGCACTACAGCCATTTAAATTTAAAGTGATGCATAAATCTGGGAAAGAGAATAACAATGTTGATTTTCTGTCAAGATATGGATCAGGAATTGAGAATTAAATAGGTTGTAAAAAATGTGAGTTGAAACTTCTCGGTTTGCTATATTGCATATGCACTGAACTGTAAAGGTTAATAAGCTAATGTTAGACGGGAATTTAATAGAACGTTTTGGAAACCTGTTTTTGTAAAACAGGTTCCCCTCTTAAAGAGGGGGGTATATGACAGGGTTGAATAAGGCCCTGCCCCATTTGTTATGCAGAAAGAGTTTAAACACTATGTGACAGGGTTCAATAAGACCCTGCCCCATTTGTTATGCAGAACAAGTTTAAAAAAGGGTCTGTTCTATCCTCTCCTTTTCTGTCTCTTCTCTGTCTGGCTGCACAACCTATTTTTCTTGTGAGACCTAGGAACTGATCACCCCAATGGTTTTGTAATTCTCCACCTCTCACTATGTCTCTGCCTTCCCTTGCTATTTTTGTCTTTTCTTCCCCCTTGCATATCTGCAGGTATAAAAATACAGTTCAACCTCGTTTATCCGACCCGCTTGGGGGACATCCGATATGGTCGGATAAACGGGATTCCACCGTTAATTCTCTCATGAACACACACAGTGCAGTAATATTTTGTTTCAGTGCATCATGTTGTTTTCTAGTTGCATGCTGCTTAATGCTTCGTAAGAGCATGATCTGTATCGGGTCACAGTCTGGCTGTGCTTCCTGGTAAAGGATCACCTTGTCAAGGTACTGTACTGCCTCTGTGTGACCTGGCACAATAGGAGTGGACTCTTCTGTCTCAGACTCGTTTTCACCTGGGTCCTCTTCTTGTTCTGGTTCTGTTTTTGTCACACAATTAGTGATGTCATTTTTTAAATGTTTAAAACAGCTAGGCACTCTTGACTCGCCGATCACAACCAGCTTTAATTTGTGGCCAGCAGCGTTCAAACAGCCAAGCACTGTCAGCCTGCCTTTCTGTTTTTTTATCTCAGGCGCATCTTTTTCTGAGCCATGAGCAAGTGTTCTCTCTGGCAAACCTCTCCAAAACAGCCCGATTTCATCTGCATTGAACACTTGCTCTGGCAGTAACCCACCAGCCACTATCATATCCGGCAGCTGTTGAATAAAAGGCACAATGATCTCATCTGCCACGCTTAGCCTCTCACCACAAAGAAGAAGCTGGCGAATCCCATGCCCGCTTCTTAAATCTGTCCAGCCACACCTCGCTTGCTGAAAATGGTCCCGAAATGGCAAGCCTATTGTGAAACTGTAATGCCTTTTCTTTATGGAGCGGGCCAGATATGGGGGTGCCCTTCTCTCTCTCCTGCCTGAACCATGTGTAAATTGCAGCATCGTGCTGCTCCTCTTTACACATCCTGGTTTTCTTTCTTTCATCAGATCCAGCAGCCGTCTCCATACTGACAGCAAAGTCCTGTAATTTTTCTTTAGCTGACTTTATGTCGCTAATTGTGGACTTCCAGACTCCATACTCCTTTGCTAAAGCAACAGCACGCTCGGCACATTCTAGCCCGTCAATGATTCAAAGTTTCTGTGCCACAGTACGGACAACATGCTTCCTTTTGCCTGAGGGAGAATCCATCGCTATGCAGTACTGTACAGTACTATTATACTGCATGAATCTTGTTAGAATGACACACCTCATTAAGTGGTCATTAAGGTAATCAGGTCACAAGCTGCACAGAATTCAAGTTAATTGCAGTGCATACTAATGACAGCTTTGACAGCACAGCTCTCACGGCACAGATGAACACACGAAAATAGTGGGGGACACATATCGGGTTCGTTAAATAGGGAGGTTCGGTAGTTCGGGGGTCGGACTGTATATGTGAATCTTTATGTGGAATGTCACTGATATTGGGATCCTTTTGTTTAAAACTGTATATAGTTATACTGTTGAAATGGTTGCAAAAAGCTATTTGGAACTCAATAGGTTAGCCTGAGATGCAGTTTTTAAACTCTTTGCAGAGTTGTAAACACAACATCAGTTCTGGGTCACTATGTTCTTTTTGCTGCACCTGCATCAAAATTGCAAGAACATTCTGTGAGAAGCAGGATGTCAACGAGGCAAAGACTTGTTATAAAAAGAGCAGCAATGCTTTTGCTAGAGAGACAAGGAGTGAGAGACTGAACCTTGGAATTAAGAGATACCCTCAGAAGAAGGACTTAGTTTTCTCTGTTTATACTGCCTTTGCAAATGGTTATAATGAATATTTTTTTTATTTTTCTGTTATTGAGAAAAATAAAATGCTATTTGCAAATTTTGAAACTGCTCCTGGTTTTCCTATGCTTCCTGACCTGTGCCTCGACGACATGGCCACCTGGAAAGTCAACAGGAGAGGGCCTAGGGTGATACATTCATATCAGTATTTCACTTAAATGTGATACATTAGCTCTGTGTTTGCATCTTACGTTTACCTAAAGTGCCCCAAATACTCCTTTTAATTAGAAAAAAAGATGATAAAATGCAAAGAATTTCGGGAGTTTAGAAAGTGGCCAGTTACCCAACTGAGGGGGGCCAGTTTGGCTCTGCAGGAGGTGCTGCTTCCTAATCCTCTGAGCCTCCCTTGCCAGTCTACCTGTCACCCCAAATACTCCCCAGGTTGCTGGTATCCTAAAGTCTGCCCAATAATTCTAGACACACTGTGACAAGATGTCAGTGATTGTATTCCTCACTCTGTTGCCTCTCAGCCTACTACAAGACCCCTACAAGTCTGTCTCTAATAACACTACTTGATCATACATCCAAACTACCACTAAACTGGTATATACCAGAGGCTTTACTGAGGCCAAAGACTTTGCAGCCCTACGCTGTCACTACCAGTCAGCACTCAAATGAAAAACCACACAGCAGGGCAGGCAACTTGACGTGGGGGTCAACCTCAGACAGCCCCACAACCTTGCCAGTGGCTCTACCATATTGCTCAAGGGCCTAAAAATCTTTTCTACTAACATCAGAAGCCTCCTCTCCAAGCCAGACCTAGTAAATATGTGGGTTACACTGAAGAACCCAGACTTCCTTATTCAAATGGAAACGTGGCTTTCTCCCCATATTGCATCCTTAGTCACTGATATCCCTGGCCACCTCTCCCACAGGCAAGATCACTCCAAGACAGGAGGCGGAGTTCTCATATACTCGGCCTGCAAGCACAACTTCAGCATCTCCTCTCAAGACACCCTTCCCAGATCTCATGAGATTATCTCAGGGGTCCTTACCAGACCCCACTCCATCCCTGTTGTCAACACTGGTGCATACTGTTTACCCAGGTCCTCTCCTGAAGCAGTCACATGCCTATTCTAAAAAGTGGTTGGCCCCCTGCCCAATGGAGAGCACATCATACTCTGGGACTTTAACTTCAACTGGCTGGCTACAGCTAGCCTCTCCCCTCCCTACAATCTCCACTCAAAAATCAAAGCCTGAAGCTCAGTCAGCTGATCTCTTCTCCTACCAGATTCAAGGCCAGGTCCAACAACCACAGCACAAAGGACTGGGTGCTTTAGACCCACTCACAGCGAATCCTGGCTACAGACACACTCACAGACATACTTAGTAACCACTGTATGACCTGTGTGCAGAAGGTCAAAACAGCCAAAAGCACCCACCCCCACCCGGATTACTCTTGCCAGATTCTTCAGAAAGTTTAAGCCATATGCTTTCACACAAGACGTACTTTCTGAAAACTGGGCCCCTACCCTAACAGTCGCTGACCCAGATGAGGCATCAACCCTTTTTACCACCACCTTCTCTGCAATTTGAGATAAACACACTGATATTAAAAGATCCTGATTCCATGGTCACTGTTTGCCCTGGATAACTCCTGAAATAATTGAAAGCTTCAAATGCAGAGATGCAGCCTGGGCCAGACACAAATCTTCAGGGCTCCCCTTGCATAGGTTTGCCTTCACATCACTCCGCAACCTTTGTATGAAGCTCATAAGGAAGGCGAAAGCCACCTACTTCCACAGTAAGCTTGAGTGTGAAGGTCAGACCCATCTAAATTCTGGAAATTAATTCACAGCTTCCTTAACACTCCCTCATCGTCAGTCAGGGACCAGGCTACTCCCAGCTCCATGACGACAGCTGAAGACCTAAATCAGCACTTTACTGAGGGTCCAAGGGTTCTAATCCCCCCAACCCCAGTCCACCTGGAATCATCAGTCCCTCCCAACTGGAAATTTCCACCTCCAGGCCATAAAAGTTGATGAGGTATATAAACAGCTCTTGGTGTTGAACATGTCATCCAGCTGTGGGGATGACTGCATCTCCCCAAAGTTCCTGGGAATAGGTGCCCCCGCCATAGCAGTGTCCATCACCCATATCTTTAACTGGTCCCTTGCAGTCAGTTCCTTCTCAAGCAATTGGAAGCATGCGATAGTCGTCCCCATCCACAAAGGTGGCCAACAGATGCTCCCTCTAACTACAGACCCATCTCCCTCCTACCAATCTTTTCCAATGTCCTTGAGAGGCTGGTGGGCAGACAACTCATGAACTTCTACTATAGCTCAGGTTTTTGGACCCCGTTCCAGTCCGGCTTCCACCCAAACCATTCTACCTCCACCTCCCTCCTCCATGTCACCTATCACAAATATTCTAATTTATGACTTGGAACATTCTGTGAATGAGACGTGCTTCTCATGGAACTCATCCTGTATTCTATGAAACTTAACACAGAAACACAGAATCTGTCAGCAGATAACTTTATCTCTGCTAGATACTCCTGCTACAATCCTCCTTAACTTGTTCCCCTATGAACCTGCTTCAGCTTCACGCCTCACCTCTTTCCTGCAAAACCCTCCCCTACATCCCCCCCCAGCACCCCTTCCTTTCCACCTTACTCCCCCCTGTTCCTTCCTCTGTACACCAGGTTACCCTCACTACCCACTCGCTGTTGCTTGGCCTAGGCCCCTGGCAGGGTTCTCTGTATCCTGGAATGTCCAGAACCTAGGCAAACACCTTCCTCGCATCCTACTCCCACCCCATTCTTTCCTGAAAGGGCTGAGTCTCGGCCCCTCTTCTCTCCCACCTCCCTGTCTCTTGGTCCTTCTGAAGCCTACTCCCCATCGCTGCCTGCTTCCCTCCTGTCTTGCTCTACCTCTGCTGCCTACAACCTGCTTCCCTCCTGTCGTGCTCTACCTCTGCCATGTGCAGGCAGGGTCCACAGCATACTGAAGGGGCCAGGCCCCGGCAGACCCTTCTTTTCCCCCTCTCTTCCTTCCTGCGCTCTAACTCCCACTGCCTACAACCTGCTTCCCTCCTGTTCATGCTTGACCTCCGCCTGGTGCAGGTAGGGTCCCCAGCATTCTGGAGGGGTCAGACCCTGGCAGACCCTTCTCCTCCACCCCTTGCCTTCCCCTCCTCCAAATCTGCCCCTTTCCACCCCCCTGCTCTCTGCCTATATGCCCCCCACCTTCACCCCTCCTTCCTAGCCACAGTTACTGGCTAACCCCTAATCTCTAATGCACTTAATAGTCAACCTTGCACTTTTGTTACACCTTGCAAATTTTGTTCTATCTGTGTCTCTCCTCTCAATCTTGCCCTAGTTCAACCTCTTTGTATTCTATCCAGCCATTTTCTAACTACAAAGCTATGTCCCACCAAGTATTTGCCAAAGATATCTGTGCTATCGTACCTATCTAGTTCATGCCTGTTAGCATTCCTCCTTTTCAGTACTTCTGTATAGTCTGCTCACTTTTTTGAATGTGATCAAATTGTTTATCTATATTGTGTACCAAATCTGTATACTATCTCATATTCCCCTATCCACCAGATCGCACTGGGAGATGAGCAACTTGTTGCTCAGAGTGTCTTCCTGGTGAAACACTTCAGTAAATAAAAATAAATAAATAGATAAGGACCATACAGCCCACCTAGTCTGCCCATTTCCCTACTCACCCTTCAGCCTCATATCATGCCCCCTTGTTCTTGTGCAGAGTTTTCTCTGAAATATGCTTTCCACCTATACCCTGTTTATTCCTCTAAGGTACTTGAAAGTCTCTATCATATCTTCCCTCTCCCTTCTTTCCTCTAGTGAATAGATATTAAGGTCCTTAAGTCTTCCCTCGTAGGGCTTCTGGTGCAATCCATGTATCATCTTCGTTGCCCTTCTCTGGACTGCCTCCATTTTGTCAATGTCCTTCCGGAGATATGGTCTCCAGAAATGGATACAGTACTCCAGCTGCAACTTTTAAATAAAATTAAAAATAACATGAACAAGGGCATGGACACAGGGGCCATCTTCACTGACCTTGCCAAAACATTCGACATCATAGATCACAATCTACTCCTAGAAACACTGGTGGTCCCCAGCATCTGTTGTTCTTCTTTAGCGTGGTTCCACTCCTACCTAACCAACCAAACTCAGTCAGTCAAGCTAGCTGGAACCATGTCTCCCCCCCCCACTCCCGGTCACCCTTGGGGCCCCACATGGCTCTGTTCTGGGTGCTTTGTAGTTCATGGTCTTTATAAATGTCTGTCCCCAAGTCCTCTCTTCCTGCGTCATACACATGTATGCCGACAATACAGCTGTCTATGCTTCTGACCCCGCTGCCCCTCCATTGAAGGGCCACTGCAAAAGGATTTCTATGCTGTTAAACACTGGTTTCAGGAAAACTGACTAGTTATGAAACAGAAAAAAATGGTATACATGCTGTTCAGATCCAACCTCTGCCTAATTACAGCTCCTGACTCACTTAACCTACATACTTCACAAGGGGTATGCCTTAACTCTGTAATCTCTTACAAATACTTAGCCATGCATTCGGACCAACATCTTATATATTTCAAGTAACTAATACCCAAGTGTTATGCCAAGTTTACAACAAAAGAACCCCAGAGCAAATGCACCAGGGCAAGGGTTATCCCGGAGAATATTGGCCATATAGCCAAACTGTAAAGAAAACACAAATTGCACATACCTTAATAATGCAAAGCATCATGGGAAGCACATGCAAATGCCCATGAATTAATTTGGACTGGCTCAACTTTAAGCAGAATTGCATGGTGCCAGAAGGCCTCACAATACAATCAGCGAAGGCTGAGAACAGCTGTTTGGCCAAGTGCCAAGTTTAGTGCCTTAAACAGGGTAAAAAGCTGCCTTCAGCCTCACATCAAGAAGATGGTGGTCGAGCACTCCATATTCCCCCTACTGAACTATGGGGACATTGTCTAGGCAGACGCCAATGCCATCACCCTACCCAAACTGTCCACTCTGTTCAATACCCTATGCAAATTTGTTCCGGCCAGTTCCCTCAAAACACACCACTGTACAATGTACAATGACCTTGAGTGGCTACCGCCCCCAAAGAGGCAACTGTTACACACTGCTCTAGTGGGGGCTGGGTACTGGACAGGAAAACTCCCTAGCTACCTCCTAGGCCTCTTCACACTGGCTACAAATCACTCTTACTCCCTCAGGTCCAAGGATGTTTGCCACTTCCAGATCCCACACTGCAGGAGAAACCTAGGGCAAGCCAATCACCTATAGGCTTCCCTCCATTTGGGACAGTTTGCCTGCTGAAATAACCTCAGCCACTTCCTTCCCCTCATGCAAGCGGCAAATCAAAGCTCATTACGCCTCCCGACCTCATGCCCCAGCCGCTCTAGTATCACTTACTCAGGTAGTATCCACTGGAGGACAGACACCACTTAGTAGGACCACTGGCCATCAAACTTCTTGTTCAGTAACCCAAGCCTACCTGGCATACTGCCTGATATATGCTATGTTGGTAACACACTCCATAGGTAAAGTGAGTCTCTACTGTACAGACTCCAACTTCACCTGTCAGTTATTGCACATTGTACACAGCTGTGTTGTATCTTATATAATGTACTGCTGCTGTCTTATAAGGTAATGTACAGGGAAATGCATTCTTGTATTTAGGCAGTCCTGTCAACATACTTTGTTATTCCTAAGACCCTTGTTGGGTAAATGTATTCTTCCCTATAACCCTCCTACCCTCTCCACCCCGTGCCACAACTGGAAATTAGCCTTCCAGGCTCTGTTTGTTTACCCAGTAAAATATGTTTAAATGCAAAAATAAATAGTGTCATCTTGTGGCCATTTTTTTTCACTTCCATTAATGAAAAGCACATTGATTATAAAGGTTATGCTTTACTTATCTAATGTGTTTTTGTTCCACAGAATTCCTATTATTTTATTATATTCATTTAATATGTTGTTTAATGGATGTAAAGCAACTGATAATGCATTAAAAGGTGCCAAAATACGTCAGAAACATCAAACTAAGTTCAGGGGCACTAAATTGGGTTAATCGTTAATCAGGGCTATACCCTGTTCTCGTGATTTCGCTGTCATTCACACAGCTGGGGGATTTTTCTCCCATGATTTTCTTTCTTGAACGTTCCTCCTACCTACATGCACGAGTGATGCTCTACAGCCTCGACACTGCAGCATGCTTCTACTGGAGGAGGCACGCTCTCTGGCTCATCCACAGGGGGCAATGCACACCAGAACCTTCTGTCAGCCCTCCCCTGCCAAGATGCATTGCCTGCACCCTGGCCTGCCTCCCACAATGGTGACCAGAGTCCCCTTCCAAACTTTTGTCACCCACAATCAGGCTGGCCGTATAAATGTTTTTCAAAGATTTCCCAGCGGTGTCTCAAGCTCTTTAAGTGTATGTAGTAGCATTATCTGGAGACGTGTAAACCATGAGGCTTAGCTACATGGCAACAACGCAGAAGCCATAGTGTGTGTGTTGATAGCACTGCCCTTTCAAGTAACTAACCATAAATGCTTTTCTTTTAAAGCAACAATGCATCAAAATCAGGCAAAAAATCTGACCCTACCTTTTTTCATTACAAAAGTGACAGGCATCTTTCAGTTTTATTTGGTGGTAAAATGTTATCCTTCTCCAAAATCTGAGTATTTTATAAAGGTTGAATTTAATTTTTTCATAAAAAAAAAAAAAAAAAAGAAGATGGTCACCATATTTGTCTTAGAAATATCATTATAAAGTTGACAAGGGGTTTGGCTTCATTGGGCACTGGGGTTCCACCTGGAGGGACACCAGCCTATACTGGCAGGATGGTCTGCATCTGTCCAGGAAGGGAAAAAGTCTTTTGAGCAATCGGTTTAAATGCTTCATTGGCAAGCTTTTAAACTAGTCAAGGGGGGAGGCACTGATAAGCAGCAGGAAAATCCCAGCCCTCCCTACAAAACAGGGTACTAAATGAGAAAAAGACTGAGATAGAAAGGTCCGTGGGGGATGCTGCAACAGAAGGTAAAGCCATCAAAAAATGGAGAGCAATGAATACCAATGCCCGTAGTCTGGGTAACAAGCTTCCTGAATTAGTGGCCTTGATGGAGGAGGAACATCTGAATATCGTGGCAGTCACAGAAACATGGTACACACAAAACCATGACTGGGACGTAAACATACCAGGATACACTATCTACAGGAGGGACAGGGAGGGTAAAAGAGGAGGAGGAGTAGCTTTTTACATAAGGGAAGGAATCAAAGCAACAGAACAAAAGGGTAAACAGGGAGGAGAAGAAGCACTGTGGGTAAATTTGGAGACAGGCAATGGCACCACAATCCGCACAGGGGTTGTATACAGACCCCCTTCTCAGGGGGAGGAAATGGACAAGGAAATGATAGAAAGTATACTTAGAATGGCAGAAAAAGGGGAGATATTGCTGATGGGTGATCTGAATATGCCAGATGTTAACTGGAGTGCAGCTGCAGCAGCCACTTCGAAGAGTGGGGTTATTCTAGATACCTACAGGGGCATGACTTAGACAACTAGTATTGGAGCCCACTCGAGAGGGAGCAATCTAGACCTGGTTCTCTCAAATGGAGATGGTGAGAGGATCACAGATGTAGAAGTGGGTAGCCATCTGGGAACTAGCGACCATCGAACAGTATGGTTCACAATAAACACAGCAATAGAGTCAAGCTTACACAAAGGCAAAAGTACTGGACTTTAGGAGGGCTGACTTTGCTAAAATGGGTGAGTGCCTAAGGAATGCACTAGCAAATGAGAAAGAAGGAGGGTGGAAGAACAATGGGAATAATAAAACTGCCATCACAGAGGTAACAAGCCTTGTGTGAAGCAAATAAACAAAACGAAACGATGTAAGAAACCACTATGGTTCTCAAAGGAAGTGGCAGTGAAGGTTCAAGAGAAAAGAAAGCATTCAGGAAGCACAAGGAATCACAGAAGGAGCAGGACAGAGAACTGTATCAAGTTAAAGCAAAAGGAAGCTGGAAGGCAGTCAGAACAGCAAAGGCCCAAACGGAAAAAAGACAGCCAACTCAGTTAAGAGGGGGATAAAACTTTTATAGGTACATCAGGGAGTGAGGGAAGACCAAGGGAGGATAGTGAGGCTTAATAAAGGGAGGGAGGGAGGGTGGGCAGAGGGTGACTGTGAAAAGGCAGAGATATAAACAATGATTTTTGCTCAGTATTTACAAATGAAGAGGGGAGGTACCTAAAACAAACAGTAGAAACACTCTGGATACAGAAGGATACCAGCCCATTTACAGAAGAAAGGGTTATGAAAGAACTCTTAAAACTGAAGGTGGGCAAAGCAATGGGGCCTGTGGATTCATCCCAGAATTCTAAAAGAACTAAGGGTAGAACTAGTGACACCACTGACTACCCTCTTCGACAAATCATGGGAGGATGGGGTAGTACCCGAGGACTGGAGGAGGGCAGATGTGATTCCCCTTCACCAAAGTGGGAGCAAGGCAGAAGAAGGAAACTACAGACCTGTTAGTTTAACCTCAGTGATAAAATGATGGAATCACTTCTGAAGGAAAGAATTATCGAGTATCTAGAGGCCAGAGGGGCACAGGACCCAAGGCAGCATGGATTCACATCGGGAAGGTCATGCCAGACGAATCTGATAGATTTCTTTGACTGGGTGACCAAAGTAGTAGATCAGGGAAGGGCTGTGGACATGGCCTACCTAGACTTTAGCAAGGCATTTGACACAGTCCCACACAAAAGATTAATATACAAGTTAGCCAGCCTGGAGTGGGTCCCAAGATGACAGCCTGAGTAAAGAATTGGCTGGAGAATAGGACAGAGAGTAATAGTAAATGGAGTCCACTCTGAAGAAAGGTGGGTTACTAGTGGGGTACCAGAGGGTTCAGTATTAGGACCGGTCCTCTCAATGTCTTTATAATGACATTGCAGAGAGACTGAAGGAAAAGTGTGTCTCTTTGCAGATGACACAAAGATCTGCAACAGAGTTGATGCACAAGGTGGGGTGGAAAGGTTGAGAAGGGACTTGGCAAGGTTAGAGGAATGGTCAAATGTATGGCAGCTTAGATTCAATGCTAAGAAGTGCAAGGTAATGCACCTGGAAACAAAACCCAGGGAAGAGTACACAATGGGGGTGAGATACTAACAACAACAAAATGGAAAGGGACCTGGGGCAGTCATATCAGATGACCAAAGGTGGGCAAGCAATGTGAGAGGGCAGTAAGGAGGGCTGGGGGGATACTGGGATGCATAGGGAGAGGCATCACCAGTAGAAAACAGGAAGTTGTTATCCCTCTGTACAGACAGCTGGTGAGACCCCATCTGGAGTACTGCATGCAGTTCTGGAGACCCAGTCTCCGCAAAGACATAGACAGGATGGAAGCTGTCCAGAGGAGGGCAACTAAAATGGTGAAGGGTCTGCACTGGAAGACATATGAAGAGAGACTTAAGGAGCTTAATATGTATAGCCTCGAGGAAAGGAGGGAGAGGGGGGACATGATAGAAACTTTCAAGTACCTCAAGGGAATCAACAAAGTCCAAGAGGGCAGCATCTTTCAAAAAAAGAGGTGTGCAAGAACAAGGGAGCACAATTTGAAGATGGGGGGGCGGCTCAGAGGTAATTTAAGGAAGTATTTTTCACAGATAGGTTGTGGATGCATGGAACGGCCTTCGGAGGAGGTTGTGGAGTCAAAAACAGTGGTGGAATTCAAGCATGCATGGGACAGTCATAAGGCAATTCTAGGGGGTGGGGGTAGGAAGAAGTAGGCTGCTGGTTAACTAGGATCTGCAGCTTATCCACTAGGCAGGGAAATGGGCAGACTGGGTGGGCCAAGCGGTCCTTATTTGCCCTCAAATTCTATGTTTCTATGTTTCTAAGGGTTAGAATTGAGAAAATTATGAGGTACCTAGAAAAGTAGACTGACTGCTGATTTTTTTTTATTATTAACTTTAACTGTAGCTTAAACTATCATTTTGGAAAAACATTTTTTTGTTGCAGCATCTATATATCATGGGAAGACAAATAACATTTTAAAGATGACATATGTTATTTGCACTGGATACATAGCTACTGTGCAAATAACAGTTTAAATAATTTTATTTGCACAGTAGTTATGTTATCTGCATAACTGCCATGTCGCTGGTTTCAAACGACCTGGCACCTTGTGAGAAGCACTGGCGCTGTCATTTTCGCTGTAATACCGAACAGCTGATCCAATTATGGCACAAATCAGTACACTAAATGAAAGTACACAACCATGTATGTGTGCACCCCCCATGTGACTTATTGACTAATTAGACGGCTCTATATTCCCAAGTTATTATACAATTAGCAACTGTAATGCCCTCCTCCTCCTATTAGGTGGAGGAGGTCATTACTCATCCCCTGAGGATTATGCGCACACATAGCTGGCAGTATGGGATTAATAGGTAGTGGTCCTCAGAGGAGAAGCCTAGTGGTATAAGTGAGAGAGGATCAGCCATTCTGGGTGATGGGTCCATAGGGGTTCTGTAAGTAAGGGTTCCTCAGGGCCCAAGCAGAATATCAAGAGAGGCTAGAAAGGGAAGGAATCAGATTCATTTCAGTGCAGTAACTGCTCACTGCTGCTTGTATTGCTTCTTTTACTGCTTACTGTTGATTTCTATTGGTAGCAGGTTGATTTTTTGACTTCTTATAAAGGGCTAACAGGGAACTGTTTGGGGGCTGTTGAAAATCTTAAACCTATTTTGGTGTGATTTAAGTGAGGCTGTTATTTCTTTGAATTAGAAACATTTTTCTTCTAATTTAAACCTATTTTGGTGTATTTTTAGTGGGGCTGTGATTTCTTGGTGATGTTTACTTGCTGTTGAAAATCTGAAACCTATTTTGGTGTGATTTAAGTGCGGCTGTTATTTCCTTGCTGCAATTTTTTTATTTGCTGCAAATTTTTCCAACCCTCCCACCACCGCACCCATTGTTAATTAAATACCCTGTTAAATCTGATTGACAGGGGCCAAGCACAGGGAAGAGCAGGGGCTGTGGAGTAGAAGGGGCATAAAGGGGAGTAAGCCTGTCCTCAGCACAAGCTGCGTTAACGTAGAAGTGCAGTCAACTCGGCGGTTACCATAGCATAAATAAAAAAAAAAAAAAAAAATGACATCAAGTAAAAAGACTTCCAAAAAAACAAACACAAGAACCTAGAAGGAGAGCTACATGTCTAGGGGGAACTAGAAGGAGGGCTTCAGAAACAGACAACTAGTGTAACAGCTAACAGAATAACAGCGTAATTACACAAATAGTGTAATAGCTGTATAAATGCAGAATAATGTGGGGAGTGGTGCAATGCAGTGGATGTGGGGCAGCTGTATTCATGCATCTCTCCTGGTCATGCATCCCCTCTCAATCCAACTCTGACTCAGAGTTAGAATCCTATAGATTGGTGGGTGCGGGGGGCAGAGCCCACCACATGGTGGGGGGTCGTTGAGGGGTGAAGCCCCTGATGAAAAAACAGCTAGGGTCTCCAGTTGGATTTATGTCAACCACAAGTTGCAGTCAACATAAATCCGTTGCTGTGATGGCGGTCAACAACTCAGCTGTCGAACCGGCATAGTAGAGCCCTTGAATATTTACTCCCTGGAAGAGAGAATTGAGAGAGGGGATATGATAAAAATATACAAGTACCTTACGGGGAGGAACAGGGTGCAAGAAAACACCATCTTCCAGCGAAAATATGTTCCAGGACTAGAGGGCATGGGATGAAGCTGCAGGGAGGGTGATTCAGAGGAAACATGAGGCAGAATTTCTTCACAGAAAGGGTAGTGGACAAGTGGAACACCTTGCATGGGGAAGTGGTAGGGGATGAAACAATCACGGGATTTAAGAATGCATGGGATAGATTTAAGGGAATCCTGGAGGTCAGGGGGTAAGGGGCAACAGACTTACAGATAAACTTAAAGTGATCTTATGAGCTCAAATGGGCAGACTGGGTGGGACACAGACCCTTATCTGCCGACAGTATCTATGTATCTACACTACCGGTCAAAAGTTTTAGAACACCCCCATTTTTCCAGTTTTTATTAAAACTTAAGCAATTCAAGTCCAGTGAATAACCTGAAATGGTACAAAGGTAAGCGGTAAACTGCTAGAGGTTAAAAAAAAGTTTAGATTAGCAAAAAACTGCTGTAGAGAAATTGCAAAGAAAGCCAAGGAGTCACTGAGTACAGTTTCCTACACCATCAAAAGGCACTTGGAAACTGGAGGAAACTCTGACAGGAAGAGGTCTGGCAGACCCAAAGCCACAACAGAATCAGAAGACAAGTTTCTGAGAGTCAACAGCTTGCATGATAGGCGGCTCACAGGACAACAGCACAGAGTAACTGGCACCCTGAACCAAAAGGGCTACCACAGCATTTTGCAGCACCATGCAATACCCTCTGGTCTACGCCTAGTTGGTCAGGGGTTCATCCTACAGCAAGATAATGACCCAAAACATACCTCCAGGCTATGTCAGAACTACCTTCGAGGAAAAGAACAAGATGGTAGGCTTCAAATCATGGAATGGCCAGCACAGTCTCCAGACTTAAACCCCATCGAGCTGGTTTGGGATGAACTGGACAGAAGGGTGAAAGCAAAGCAACCTACAAGTGCAACACATTTGTAGAACTTCTGCAACAGTGTTGGGAAGAACTTCCTGAACAATATTTGATGTCCATTGTAGGAAGAATGCCACGAGTGTGTTCATGGTTACAGTATATCTGCAAAAGGTGGCTACTTTGATGAGTCAAAAATTTAGATTAAATTTTGTTAAACAAAATGATTCTATGATTTCTTTTTTATCTCCAATTGTTTATTTGTTCTATGCTTTAATTTCAGAGTACATTGAGACATTAACCTGCGTAAATTTCAATAAAAACTGGAAAAATGGGGGTGTTCTAAAACTTTTGACCGGTAGTGTATGTCAGGGTTCTTCCATTGCAGCAGGCCCTGAAGACCTTAGACAGCTGATGCCAGTGATCATTCCTGGGCTAGACAGAAATGAGAGCACAAGATTTGACACAGCCTGTATGGGTAGAAACCCCAAATTGTTGCTTGGGCTATCATGTATTAGGGCCTCAAGCACACTCTGGGGTGAAGATGGAGTCATTTACCATGTGAGATTTGCGAGAAAAATTCCCCGCATGGGCATCTGAGCCTCCAAGCCCTTAAAAAAGTTGTAAATGTTCTGTGCAAATTGGTGCTGTGGTACCACTAATAACCTCATTGATTAATCCGTGAGTAAAGATGAATTGATGCACCCTACGTTGCGTGCCCATCTCAACAGAGATGACCTTTTTACACTGCTGGCCTGTAACCAGTTGTCTCACAGCTACAGCTTCCATCCTGGTGCCAAGACAGCTAGACCAGCTCACAGAGAATAGAATCTGCCTGGAGGAAGTAAGAGCTGGGGTCCCTGGAGCTGGGCTGGTAAGATGGGAACATCCCAGACCCAGTGAAAAACAAATGGTTGGCATAGGTGCCCCTCCCCATGAGTCAAGTAACACCGCTAGATGGGGGTGGGGGGGGCTACACAAGTGCTGACAGGCAGCCAGAGCACAGAAAGTCTAGGAGACAGAGATCCTGTTTTTGTGTTAATGCGCTTAGTTATCATGAAAAGGGGAATATAAACCAGAACTATATGGAATGCAAGATGAAATGCGTCAAAATATGCTTTTTTTTTCCCCCCAAAGTTTCCCTTTGAAATCAAAGACTATTTAATAGCTAAGGATGCCTTTAGAGAAAACTCTGAAGAAACCACGGTATCCTACCCACAAATGCTTGTGCACAATTTATACAAATATAGTCCTACAAGAAATGGGGTATCTAAATCATATCCAATTGTTCTGGTTAAGGCGGAGTAATATTTAGGCAAATACTATTTCATGTCATATTTTAATTATAATTTCCTTCCCTTTCTTTCTTTAGTACCAAGCACATTAAGAGTTTGTGTGCTTGCATAGCTCACTGATTGTGACAGTATCTGCTGCCATGGAGACCATGGTGCAACAAGAACAAAATCACTGTATGACTTCACGCCACTGTGTAAGCAGATTAATTCCGAAGGAAAAAGATCCTGTTTTGATAAAACATAGACCAGATTTATCTCAAGACAATTACAATAACCCAAGGACAACTGAAGTATGTACAATTCTAAAACTCTACCAGTAACAAGCAGAAAGCAATGTGACATGGCAGTAAGGGCATCTCAAAAAAGAAAACCATATACTGATAAAAACAAACACACAGGTGAAGCAAGACAAGCTAGAGAAGTAATTCACAAAGCCACTTGGCCGTTTCCTACTTGGCAGCTAAATGTCAAAGAGTTTTGTGGAAAAAAGGGATAAAGGTGTTTTCATGTATCTTAAAAGAGCATGGAACCCTCCTATTCCCCTTCTGCTTTTTTTGGCATTATTTGTTCATCCCCCCTACGTGCCCCAGAGCTGCCTCTCCTTCGGGCTGCCATGGTCACAGACATTCCCCCTACTATCCCCCTTCCGACAACCTACCTCACATCTGCAGCCTTCCGCAAGGTAGCTCGGTGTAACCCTTCACCGGATGGGACCCCACTTCTCCGAGGGGGAAGGCACCGTTGGGAGGAACCAGCACACTATTTCTCTTGGTCCTGGGAGCTGCTGAGGTATTCTGTGTCTCTCAGGGAGTCTTTGGAGGTGCCTGGGGCCGGCAGCCATCATACAGCTAACTTCTGGAGCGGTTGTTGCATTTTTCTTATTCCCCCTTTGTGTCGCTTCATGCAGTGCCTTCAATCTCCATTGGGGGCCGCTACATGGGTGAAGACAGTCCCTAACCCACCCCAGGATAGGAGAGCAGTCCATCGGATGCTCAATCCTATCCTCCCCCTGACGACCCGAGTCCGTTCCTGAACCCGGGTTGCCGGCATGGGTCAAGGTAAGGTGCCAGTGCCTCAATCCTCTACGCCACCAGGTCAGCTTCCCTCCTGCTCTTTAACAACTAAGGATACCGTTAAAGAAAAGAAAAAAAAAATCATAGTACCGTATCCAGAAACATCATCAGTCACAAAAAAGGAGGGGAAGAATTCCAAAACAGTATGAAATGTTATCAGAACTGTGTCTAGGTTTTTCAAATGAGATGTCAGTAGTTCTTTAAACTTTTTATGACCTTAAAAATTAATTCTGTCATATAAGTGCTTAGGGTTGCCACCTGTCAGGTTTTTTACTGGTGATCAGGTTTTCAGGGCCCCTATCAGGTAATCCGGTTTTGCTCAGTCCTGGTCAGGTTTTTGAGCCATTTGGTGTGCTCACATACTTTTGAAACAGATTTTGTCATATCATTTATTGTTTCAGCTGCATGACCAGCCCAGGTAACAGACAAGTTCTGTTGTCAATATAGTACCATGTTTGTGAAAGCCGTCAACCTAGGAGGTGTAAAGTATGATCATTAGCACTTACTTAACCTAATATTTTACACTACTATTGCCCCACCTTTTGTAACAGTAACAGAACCAGTTGTCCTCCACTTTCATTTACTGATAAAGAGTTTCATCTCTAACAGAGTTTAGGCATTTTTAAATGTTTTACATTTTTTTTTCCTCAAGAGAAAAAGTATGGTCACATCTTTGGTGATGTGGACACGAAAAGGAAACGGAGCCAAAAAAGAAATGAAGTTCACGTTATAGGAAACAATTTCTTTATGTATTATTATATACTATGTATACTGTTGTATGCTATTTACAGTATTTCCCTCGTCTCCCCCAGATCATATCTGTAAATCAGATTATCTTTGTATGTTCATCTGGTAAACCAATGTCAATAAATAAACAAATACATAAGCAAATAATTTGGAAGAATCTGGGAAAGTAAATTTAACATGTAAAGTACAGTATCTTAACACTGTTGTTAAACTGCTGCTTTAAGTGTTGTCTTTTATTGATATAATAAATGACTTTGGAGGTGGAGCAATGCATGATGTGTCATGAAAAGGGGTGGGGCAAGGGGTGGCGCTTAGGATCTGGTATTTACCTCATTTAAAGGTGGCAACCATTTTCCAAATTAGAAAAACAGTGCAATGAAGAGAATGCAACCTTACCAGCAAAACATTTCAATTACCTTAGAGCCATTCAGAAAGTTCCCAATTTCAAGCAGCGTTGCCAGGATGCATTTAAAGGTTTTATTTTTTGATAGTTGCGTCATTCCAAGCTTAAGATCAAACAGAGGTTCTGCAATTTCCTGAAAGAGAAATAAATAAATATTACACATTGAAACGTTTACTGCATGCCAGTGAAGATATTTTAAGTGGACAATGTATCTTCTTTATAATAAAATGGGGGGGAAAAATCCTGTATAATTGGTCTGTTGGGGTGTTTACTCATTAGTAAATACTGCAATAGCCCATGGCAAAAGGAACCAGGCAAACTCCTTACCCATATTAAAATCCTTACACCCACCTCTTGGAATTTAAAGGGCAGCCAATTTTCTCCCTCATTAAAATCTTTAAACTAGCCCTTAAATACCTAAAATTCTCTTAAACATTTTTAAATGCCAAAACTACCCGCCATTTCCCCAGCATCCAACAGAAAAACCTCAACCGCAGAAGGTAGTTGAACCAGAAGGTTGGCAGGTGGTTAGAAGGGGCAAATCGGGTGCCCCATCACTCTCTGCTCTCCAACATATTACCTCCAAAAACCATATAAACACCACAAACAGGTATCTGCCTCCATCTCTGAAATCAAACAAAGAGGCAGAAGACACTGCAGAGCAGGACACTGCAGCATAGGAGCTAGCACAACAAAACTCACCCAAATCAGGAACCAAAACAAAAAAAGCAAAAAGGAAATCCAAAAAACTTCTGATCATAGGAGACTCCATGATTCGGGGAGTTGATACCCATCTCCAGCCAGCGGTAATGGTCAGATGTCTCCCAGGTACATCAGCATAGAGAGACACTGACCGCATTGCTAAAATTGTTCACAAAGCAGGAGAAAACATTGATGCCCTAGTACACATAGGGACAATGATCGCGCCAGCCGGGTCAGTTGTGGAGACCAAGGAACACCTGATCAGGCTGGGTGACAAACTATCATCTATTTCGTCTGCATCTCCTTCTCTGAGATCCTGCCAGTCTGGGAGAGGGGGCAGATGGACGGAAGGTCAGAGAAGGGGAGATAGGGAGCTAAACACGTGGCTCAAGGGCTGGTGCCAGGAAAAGGACAGATTTGTAGGAACTGGCAACAGTTCTGGGAGCGAAAGTTCTTTAAATTTGATGGACTGCATCTGACTAAGGAGGAGTCAGTGCATTGGGGCAGAAGTTTGACGTCTTTGCAGAATATTTAAACTAGCAAATGGGGAGAGGGTGCAGCACCCATCGTCGAATGGGAAGAACACCCTCCCCTCAGCTAGTGGTCAAACAGGATTCAGCATGTTTGCAGTTCATTTGCATCACCAGGTAAGAAAAGGTTCGCTCCCCATACGACTGACGGGTAATGCCAAACCTCACCCAACAACTAACACACCGAAATCTGCCCAATGGAAAATCATGTACACAAATACTCACAGCCTGGGAAATAAGATCCCAGACCTGCAGGCAATAATGTCAGAGGCTAAACTGGACATAGTAGCAATTAGTGAGACGTGGTTTACCAGTAACCACACTTGGGAGACTTCAGTACCTGGCTATGTATTGTTCAGAAGAGACCGAGGTGCAAAAAGGGGGGGAGAAGTGGTCTTGTATGTCAATGAAAATACCAAAGCTACAGAAATTCAGAACACACATAAGGAGCCAGAAGAACTGTGGGTCACCCTGGAAACAGGAAATGGGACAGCCATAAGAACTGGGGTTGTCTATAGGTCCCCAGACCAGGAGGAGGACATAGACACATTACTGTTAGAAGATATACAAAACATGACAGCTAAAGGGGAGGTTCTGATAATGGGAGACTTCAACATGCCAGATACAGATTGGGCAATACCAGCAGGAACATCTGCCAGAACTAGACACATAGTGGATTCCCTGCAGGGGGAGGGCCTCAAACAACTGGTACAACAACCCACAAGAGACAGGGCTATCCTAGATCTAGTACTGACTAACAGGAAGGGATCGCAGATCCCAGGTAGAAGGTCACCTGGGGCCAGTGACCATCACATGGTATGGTTCAATTTGGCTACTACATCTAAATCATCCCATTCCAAGGCAAAACTATGGGACTTCAGAGGAGCTGACTTTGATAAGATGGCCCTGGCAAAAAGAAACACAGGTGAGGGGGTACAGGCAAAGTGGGCAAGCATTAAGGATGCAATACTTGAAGCAACATCCCATTGTGTTAGACAGAAAAGGAAGTGCAAAAGAAGAAGGAAACCACTTTGGTTCTCAAATACAGTAGCAGAAAAGGTCAGAGCCAAAAGGCTGGCCTTCAGGAAATATAAGGGAACACAGCGGGATGAAGATAGGGAGGCATACCAAACTGAGGAAACACTAGCACGAACAGTAAAAGAAGGTGACAAGACTTTCTATAGATACATTAGTGAAAGGAGAAAGTCCAGAGGGGGTATTGCTAAGCTTAATGGAGAAAAGGGAGCATGTGAGGAGGAGGACCATGTAAAAGCATCTATCCTAAATAGATACTTTTGCTCAGTATTTACTGAAGAGAAGGTAGGGCAGGGCCCACAGCTCAGCACCATGGACACAGGGGGAGGGAGGTGAGCACTACTCCCTTCACAAAAGAAAGGGTCCTACAAGAGCTTGCTAAGCTCAGGGTGGATAAGGCAATGGGACCTGATGGCATACATCCCAGGGTACTTAAGGAGCTAAAGGTGGAACTAGCAGAGCCATTAGCAGAACTGTTTAGTGAGTCTCTGAGCACAGGAGAGGTCCCAGAAGACTGGAGAAGGGCTAATGTGATCCCTGCCACAAGAGTGGTAGCAGGGAGGAGGCAGGAACTACAGACCAGTCAGTCTTACCTCAGTAGTGGGCAAGATTATGGAGGCACCCTTAAGGAAAGGATAGTGCAACACCTGGAATCCATAGGGCACAGGATCCAAGACAGCATGGGTTTACAAAGGAAGGTCCTGTCAAACTAATCTCATAGATTTCTTTGACTGGGTAACCAGAGTGGTGGACCAAGGGGAGCAGTTGATGTCGCCTACCTTGACTTCAGCAAAGCTTTGACACTGTTCCACACAGAAGACTGATTAATAAGCTGGGTAGGCTCGGGTGGGTCAGAAGTTGGTCAACTGGGTGGCAAACTGGTTGACAGGCAGAAAACAGAGAGTGGTAGAAATGGTATACAGTCAGAAGAGATGCAAGTCACAAGTGGGTACCCTCAGGGATCAGTCCTGGGGCCAGTCCTCTTCAATATCTTCATTAGTGACCTGCAGATGGACTAGAGGGTAAGGCTTGTCTGTTTGCAGATGACACCAAGATCTGCAACAGAGTAGATGATCCAGATGGGGTGGGCAGAATGAGAAGAGATCTGGATAAACTAGCAAAATGGTCAGAAGAGTGGCAACTGGATTTAATGCAAAGAAGTGCAAGATCATGCACATAGGAAGAGAAACCCTGAAGCCACCTATAGGCTGGGAGGAGTTGTTAGCAGTCACAAAGGAAGAAAGAGACTTGGGCATCATCATCACTGATGACCTGAAATCATCAAGCAGACCTCTAAAGCAGTGGTAAGGCTAATTAGAGGTGTTAGGGTGTATTAATAGGGTATCTGAAATGTAAGAGGGAGGTAATAATCCTCTTTACAAGGCACTGGTTAGGCCCCACCTGGAGTACTGCGGCAGTATTGGAGGCCACACCTTCACAAGGACATTAACCAAATTGAGGCAGTCCAGAGAAGGGCAACCAAATGGTGCAGAGACTGCATCAGAAGACATATGAGGACAGATTAACAGAGCTCAATATGTATACCCTTGAGCAAAGGAGGAGAGAGGTGATATGATCGAGGCATTCAAATACCTTAAGGGCATTAACAAGGTGAAAGAGTCTTAACATGTTTAAATATAAGAAAAATAGCAGGACAAGAGGACACAGCATGAGATTAGAGGGGTGAGGAAATTCTTTTTCACAGAAAGGGTGGTGGATGCATGGAATAGCCTACCTCAAGAAGTGGTGGCTATGAATACAGTGCAGGGCTTCAAACAGGCATGGGATAGGCATAAGGGAGCAATACAAATGAGTATGAATAAATAGGCCACTGACAGAGCAAAGGCCGATGGCACATTTATAAGGTAGAAAAAGAAATGGGCAGATTGGATGGGCCTTGCGGTCCTTATCTGCCGTCAACTTCTATGTTTCTATGTTTCCCTCTCATTGCATACATACACAAACATTACTTACAATTTTAATTTCTAGTGTTCCTTTGCTTACCATTAACCCCTCTTACCTAACATATATCCTTACTTCAGCCATCAGGAAATCTCTGCTGCTTTCCCTGCCCTGGGTCCATATTAGTGTGTGTGTGTTATGCAGAATTTTTAATTCTTATTTTCCATGGTAAACAATCATTCCATCTACTTAATGTGTGGAAAGACAAAACAGATCAGGGTGCGGAAGGTATATAGGACCTAAGTGATTTAAAAACATTCCTGTATTTTTTAAAGGCACACACACTGGAACCACAGATGGGTGAACCTCAGGTCCCTCCTCCTCCTCCCACCACTGGTTACTTGATTCATGTTCCATGCCCGCCTGGCACCCTACCCCAAGAACATGGGGCATAATTTAGAAGAGGAAGACTGATGTCTCAGGATTGGAGAGCTCAACACCCCGACAAGATGCGGTATATCAAAATATATCATCGTGTATTAGGTGTTTTCCTTTAACCACCTGAGAAGTAAATAATGACATGATGGGATGTCGGTTGTGCTGCCAGAACCACAATCCCAGAGGCACAGTATAGCACAAGGCTGCAGGCCTATTGTCATTAACCCCTGGAAGTGTAGATGTAGCAGCACAACTAACACCCCACGACGTCTTACTGTGTTTATAAAATTGGAGTTGTGTTCAGAATGTAGAAAATTAAAAATGAAAACTTACAAATGTCTAAAAATCAAGAGTTGTGTGTGAAACAGTCCCTCCATAGACAGGATGTTGATACAGGGTGCTAGTCTTAGTTGCAATGTGTGAGCTATCATGGTGTGTGTGCTTTTTGCTTGAACTGTCTCTTGAAGACCCCTGTTTTGTCCAATTTTGTTCCCCTTTAAATAAAAAACAAACAAAAAAAACTTGATATTGTTTTACTTTGTGGAGTTGATTTGGAAAATAACTGGCTTCTAATTCAGTGACTGAGTGGATCAGCAAGGTAGAAGTGTGCATGAAAGTGAAGCCGGGATTAGGGACTGCAACTCCGAGGATCTGCACACACATATATTTATTATGGTAAATGAGCAACACTGGTAATGGGACTTTTTCATACTCATTGGTTATGCTGTCTCACTCCAACGAGTAGGAATACATTTCAGGCAATCAGGATGCAGAATTCTTAGTACCTATTTTATAAGTGACAATAACCCATGATATTATTACACATGGGCTATGTGATATCCTACAAACTGCACTGTATTATTGTGATTATAAAATGGTCTACAAGTGTTTGGATATTGTTTCAGCCAATCACTTTCAGAATTTATCATGTTCATTTTATAATATGTAACCTTCCTAGTCCAGTTCCTCCACATCAGTAAATTATTCATCAAGTCATAGCAGGGCCTACCTAGACAAACCTCAGCATGATCAACAGAGGGCGATGTAAGCCAATCAATCAGCTTACTTTTCATTTCCTTAGCAACTTGTAACATCTTTTCCTGCTACCACTAAAGTGAAACAAGTCTGGTCTGACATCTAAAATGGCAGTTTCCACTGCATGGATTACTACTTTCAGCTATTTTACAGTTTCCAAATAAAGTAATGCTGTTTTGATAAAGTGATGCAAAAAAGGATCTGGGTACAGGGAGATTAATAAAAAATAAAACATGCAGAATGGCAGATGGCAAACCAACAACAAGACTGTGATCCCCATTAAGGGATTCTAATGTCATCAGAATCTTGAGACGGGAACACATACCTTGCTGTATTTGCTTTATCATTTATTATATGGATGCATCTCCCCTGGTTCCTCTCCACCTACTGAATTTACTACCCCCCAACCACTTGCAGGCCTCCCTTCTGGGTACAGACTACTGTTTTACAACTTCCATATGTCCACTGCACTACTCAGGGCAACTGCATACAACCTACCACACTATTAATTACCCCCACTCTACTCCCTCCCCCATCTTCCTTCCCTCCCTCTCCCTCCCATCTCTCTTCCATTCAACACTTACCCTGGCCTCCTGGGTGCAGCCTCCACCACCTGGACCCACCATGATGCTCTCAGGAGCCTCAGTCACTCCTCCCTCCCTAACCCTCACTCCCCCTCCCTCTGTTTCACACAAACCACAAAGGTCTCATATGTTTCTATGTTTACATCTCATGTGCTTCACATCTCCTTGCATCTCATTCTGGCAGGCGACATTGAACTCAGCCCGGTCTTGCCCAGACAACTGCCTCTCCTCTCCCCAAAGGGTTGAGAGTAGCCCATGTTAACATCCGTAGTCCCCTCCCCAAGATCCGATACTCCCATAGCCACCCCTGGATTCTCAATCGTCCAACAGTTTTGTACTGAATGGCCGGATGCACAGTCATCTATCTGTTCTCCAGTACCAAATTCAAACCTGTGCTGTCCATCTCCTCCTCTTCCACCTATGACATGCTCCGCCTGAAACTTTCACTTCCCTTCTCCGTCCCCACTTCACTGCTTAGCTCTTGAGGTTCACAGGTCACCAGAGCCTCTCTACGGTATTACAGTCTCGTAATACTCAGTCCCCTATCTATTATTATAATACATGGATAAGAGACAGAATGTTTTTATACTACCCATACTAATGACAAATTAATAGTGTGACAGGATACCGATGTCAGATCAGAAGTGCGACAGGATACCAATGTCAGATCAGAAGTATGACAGGATACCGGTGTCAGATCAGAAGTATGACAGGATACTGACATAAGAATTATAGGATACTGACGTTAAATTGGCAATATGATGATAGGATACTGATGTCAGAAGAGTATTTATTTATTTAGTTTTTGTTGACCGGGTAAGTGCGCTAGCCAACAAGTGACTATTTTCAGGCACGACCCAGGAGGTACAGTTACAGAACACAGTGATACATAAGAGATTACACAAAGCAGGATACATTTGCAGGATACATAAGAAATTACACAGAGCAGGATACATTTGCAAGGACAAAGTCACACAGTGTAGTCAAGCATAGCAATAAGGATAAAATTACACGTATTCAGTTGTTGAGAACTAGGGGAGGTGGTAGGGGACAGGTGTGAGGGTAGGGCAGGAGAGACGGAGACAGGGGTGGTAGGGTGAATAGCAAAAGGGAGGACAGGAGGGAGGTTAGGAGCCAAGTGCAGCATTAGGGAGAAGGTTACCACCTGTGGCCGGGACGGTGGAACCGGAGTCGGCAAGAGAGATGGAGAGGTCGGGGAACAGGACAGTGAAGCTATGGGTGCAAAAATAGAGAGGAGAGGGTGATGCAGGGAGGGCGGTGGGGACTAGGTACAAGGGTGAGGAGGATTTGAACTAAAGGAATGGGGAGGGAAGGGTAGGGTGGGAAGGGCAGGGTATAGGGGAAAAGGGATGAAGGGCACGAACAGATAGGGAAATGAGTGGGGTAGAGATAGAGTGCACCTAGTAGGCAGCGAACAGAAGAAGGGAGGAGGACAAGAGGCGAGGCGGTGAAAGCGGCATTGGCGGGGTTGGTGGTAACCTGCGGCCGAGCAGGTGGAACTACAGACGGCAGGAGAGAGAGGAGTCACGCAAACTGGTGGGAGGCGGGATAAAATAGGAGAGGGAGGGGTGAGGACTGAGCATAGGGAGAAGAGGAAGAATAAAGAAGGAGGGAAAGCTGGCAGGAGAGGGGCAGAAAGGTGAAAGAAGGTAGGAAGGGTGGCGGCAAGTTACGGCATTAGCGGTACAAGGTAGCAACCTGTTACCGGGCCGGTGGAACCGAAAGACGGCAGAGAGGGGAGTGGAGGGCGGTTAGAGGGGGAGTGAGGCGGCAAAGAGCAGGAGAGGGGAGGGCAGGAAAAGGAGGGGTAATGACAGGGGGTACTGGAGAAATGGCTAAGTGGGAAGGGAAGAGAGCGGGGCTGGGAAAGTAAGTGTTACAGGAACAGAGGGTGCAGGATAAGGAATGAAGGTGGGGGAAAACAGCTCAGGGGCGAGGGCAAGCTAAGTGACTAGGCAGTAATTAGAGAGCTTTACAATTGGCATCAGAACAACAATGTTATACAGTATCAACAAACATGAAACATAAAAGCAAAAACAACCAAGAATAAAAAAGCTAAGTGCCTATAATACATAATAGGGAGGGAGGAGAACAGGTTAGGAGCATGGGATTCAAGAGGGATCAAAACAAACACATTTGTCCATCGAGTGAGGAAAGCTCTGAGATTGTGCTTAAATGCATCGTGAGAAGGAGCATTTCTTAGTCCCTGGGGCAGCAAGTTCCAAAAGTGAGGGCAGCATAACTGAAGGCTCCGAGCACTTTTTGTGCAGCAGAGAGGAATATTCAATAAGGACTTGTCAGAGGATCTAAGGTCCGTGAAGGTATAACCGGTTGGAGTAGTTTTGAGAGCTCAGCTGGCTTTGATGCTCTGATGATGGTGTCAAAGGCTGCAGAGGTAATATTGCCTGGTGGAGGAGGAGATAGCCAGCCCAGGTCTTTGTATAGCTGACAATAGTTGCTTCAGTAGCTGGTGCTTTAGCCGATACCTGCAAACATTGTTGAAGGTGGTGTCCCATTGGTGCAGAGCAGTTTGCTGGCCATGGTTAGGATGGGAGCACCGTAGGTGAGGGTTAGTAACAGGATTCCTCTAGCAATTGCCAGTTTAGCGGCAGGGGTAAGCAGGTAGTTAGTCCTGTAAGCAGCCCCTAGCTGAATTGACAGATTTACAAGTTTCCTGGATGTGCAGCTTTAGGTCAAGATTTTGGTCAAGGTGAATGCCCAAGTAGCGAAAAGAGCTAACAGACTCCAGAGGGTTACCATTAATGTCAGGCACAGAGAGAGAAGAGAGCAGGTTCTTAATTTGTGTGGGGATCCAAATAGCATGGCTTTAGTTTTATTGGAGTTAAGGACATGGCGTTGGGTGTGTAGCCAGTGCTGCACCAAGTGGAAGTCTGTGGTAAGGGCAGCATTCAGGTTGGTGATATTGTCAGAGTGGGCATAGATGACCACGTCATCAGCATAAAGTAGTGAGTGGCCAGAGGTTACTACATCAGGAGATTGTTTACAAATAGTGAGAAGAGGAGAGGACCGAGAATGGAGCCCTGAGGGACACCAATATTGATAACAGCACTGTCAGAGATCGCCGAGTTGAATTTCACTGCTTGAGTCCTGTTGGCAAGGTAGCTGCTGAACCAGGTAGTGACAGGGTAGGAGAAGCTGAGATTTCTGAGGAGGCAAGTAGTAAAGGATGGTCAACAAGGTCGAAGCACTTAGTGAGGTCGATGAAAACAGCCCCTGTTAGCTTCCCTTTGTCCATGTTGGTAAGAATGTCAGAGGAGAATTTTGCTAGTGCAGTCATGGTGCTGTGGTGTTTTCAAAGCCGTGCTGTACTGTATTGAGTAAGTTGGAGTTTTCAGCAGATTCGGTAACTTGAATAGAGACTAATTTCTCAAGGATCTTGCTAAGGACTGATAGTACAGCAATTGGTCTGTAGTTGGTACGTGTCATTTTGCTGCCTTTTTAAACACGGGAGTAATTCTGGCGGCCTTCCAGATTTCAGGGACAGAGCCATTGGAGAGAGGATAGGTGAAGATTCTAGCTATAGGTCCAGATATGAGGTGAGCAGCCATCTTTAATGAGCGGGGTTCCATTCCATCAGAGCCGGGGCTGGTATTGTCAGAGATAGCCTTGAGCAGCTTGAAGACTTGATGCCTGGTGACCGCTTTGAGTAGAATGGTTTAGATGAGGTAGGTGAATCGCCAGGGAATGCTGAGTTCAGTGTGTAGCAGGAGATTGAAGGGAAGCTGTGTAGGCAGACAGGTTGGAAAACTGCTGGTTAAATCGTTTGCAATAGTGAAGGAGTCATTACAGTGGACACCTTGCAGGACCATTTCTGAGGGGTGACAGCTTGCGTGAGATCCTAAAAAGTTTTAATGTGGCTCCAAAATTTTCGATCGTTGGAGGAGTTTAGTCAGCAGTTTTGACAGTATATGCTTTTAGCCTGCCTGATCGCCTTTTGCAATCATTTCTATACTGCTTGTACAGGATAAGATCCGGGGAGCCCAGATTTTTTGTATTGTTTCCATTGCTTATCTTGGACTTTTAACTACATAAGAGTTCTTTATTTAGCCATCTTGACTGCTGACCTCTGACTCTTCTTTTTACCTTTGGGAGGTGTTTCTTTTGTACTAGCCAAACCTGGTGAGAAATATGTTAAGGGCAGTGTCAACATTGGAGGTGGAGAAAACGTCAGTCCAGTCTATGTCAGCTATGTCAGATAAGAAGGCTTGTGTATCGAGGGCAGCATAGTTCGTGAAGGTAATCAGTCGTGGTTGAGGAGCAGGCGGTGGGCAGGAGCGCCAGTGACAGGGCGTTGGTGAGTGATCTGTAAGTGAGTCAGCCAGGACGGTAGCTTTGGAAAGATGATCCGGTCTATTTGTAAGTATAACAGTATACTGATGGCAGATCAATTGTATGACAAGATACTGATTTCATATCAACAGTATAACAGGATACAGACATCATATCAGTAGTATAGAAACATAGAAACATAGAAGTTGACGGCAGATAAGGACAGCAAGGCCCATCCAGTCTGCCCATTTCTTTTTCTACCTTATAAATGTGCCATCGGCCTTTGCTATGTCAGTGACCTATCTATTCATAGTCATTTGTATTGCTCCCTTATGCCTATCCCATGCCTGTTTGAAGCCCTGCACTGTATTCATAGCCACTACTTTTCTTGTGGTAAGCCATTCCATCCATCTACCACCCTTTCTGTGAAAAGAATTTCCTCACATTCCCCTTAATCGGCCTCCCTCTAATCTCATGCTGTGTCCTCTTGTCCTGCTATTTTCTTATATTTAAACATGTTAGACTCTTTCACCTTGTTTATGCCCTTAAGGTGTTTAAATGTCTCGATCATATCACCTCTCTCCTCCTTTGCTCAAGGGTATACATATTGAGCTCCGTTAATCTGTCCTCATATGTCTTCTGATGCAGTCCCTGCACCATTTTGGTTGCCCTTCTCTGGACTGCCTCAATTTGGTTAATGTCCTTGTGAAGGTGTGGCCTCCAATACCTGCCAGTACTCCAGATGAGGCCTAACCAATGTCTTATACAGAGGATTATTACCTCCCTCTTACGACTTGTGATACCCTACTAATACACTAACACCCCTAGCCTTACCTACTGCTTTAGAGGTCTGCTTGGATGATTTCAGGTCATCAGTGATGATGATGCCCAAGTCTCTTTCTTCCTTTGTGACTGCTAGCAACTCCCTCCCAGCCTATAAGTGGCTTCAGGGGTTTCTCTTCCCTATGTGCATGATTTTGCACTTCTTTGCATTAAATCCAGTTGCCACTCTTGACCATTCTGCTAGTTTATCAGATCTCTTCTCATTCTGCCCACCCCATCTGGATCATCTACTCTGTTGCAGATCTTGGTGTCATCTGCAAACAGACAAGCCTTACCCTCTAGTCCATCTGCTAGGTCACTAATGAAGATGTTGAATAGGACTGGCCCCAGGACTGATCCTAAGGTACCCCACTTGTGACTTGCATCTCTTCTGACTGTATACCATTTACCACCACTCTCTGTTTTCTGCCAGTCAACCAGTTTGCCACCCAGTTGACCAACTTCTGACCCACCGAGCCTACCTAGCTTATTTATCAATCTTCTATGTGGACAGTGTCAAAAGCTTTGCTGAAGTCAAGGTAGGCGACATCAACTGCTCCCCTTGGTCACCACTCTGGTTGCCCAGTCAAAGAAATCTATGAGATTAGTTTGACAGGACCTTCCTTTGTAAACCCATGCTGTCTTGGATCCTGTGCCCTATGGATTCCAGGTGTTGCACTATCCTTTCCTTAAGGAGTGCTTCCATAATCTTGCCCACTACTGAGGTAAGACTGACCCGGTCTGTAGTTCCCGCCTCCTCCCTGCTACCACTCTTGTGGAGTGGGATCACATGAGCCCTTCTCCAGTCTTCTGGGACCTCTCCTGTGCTCAGAGACTCACTAAACAATTCTGCTAATGGCTCTGCTAGTTCCTCCTTTAGCTCCTTAAGTACCCTGGGATGTATGCCATCAGGTCCATTGCCTTATCCACCCTGAGCTTAGCAAGCTCTTGTAGGACCCTTTCTTTTGTGAAGGAGTAGTGCTCACCTCCCTCCCCTGTGTCCATGATGCTGAGGCTGTGGGCCCTGCCCTACCTTCTCTTCAGTGAATACTGAGCAAAAGTATCTATTTAGGATAGATGCCTTTGAAGGTCCTCCTCCTCACATGCTCCCTTTTCTCCATTAAGCTTAGCAATACCCCTCTGGACTTTCTCCTTTCACTAATGTATCTATAGAAAGTCTTGTCACCTTCTTTTACTGTTTGTGCTAGTGTTTCCTCAGTTTGGGACTTTGCCTGCCTTACTGCCCTGCTTCCCTTAGGGCAGTTTGGTATGCCCCTATCTTCATCCGCTGTGTTCACTTATATTTTCTGAAGGCCAGCCTTTTGGCTCTGACCTTTTCTGCTACTGTATTTGAGAACCAAAGTGGTTTCCTTCTTTTTTGCACTTCCTTTTCTGTCTAACACAATGGGATGTTGCTTCAAGTATTGTATCCTTAATGCTTGCCCACTTTGCCTTGTACCTCCTCACCTGTGTTTCTTTTTGCCAGGGCTAGCTTAACTCTGTTGGCCATCTTATCAAAGACAGCTCCTCTGAAGTCCCATATTTTGCCTTGGAATGGGATGATTTAGATGTAGTAGCCAAATTGAACCATACCATGTGATGGTCACTGGCCCCAGGTGACCTTCTACCTGGAGATCTGTGATCCCTTCTTTGTTAGTCAGTACTAGATCTAGGATAGCCCTGTCTCTTGTGGGTTGCTGTACCAGTTGTTTGAGGCCCTCCCCCTGCAGGAATCCACTATGAGTCTAGTTCTGGCAGATGTTCCTGCTGGTATTGACCAATCTGTATCTGGCATGTTGAAGTCTCCCATTATCAGAACCTCCCCTTTAGCTGTCATGTTTTGTATATCTTCTAACAGTAATGTGTCTATGTCCTCCCTCTGGTCTGGGGGCCTGTAGACAACCCCAGTTCTTATGGCTGTCCCATTTCCTGTTTCCAGGGTGACCCACAGTTCTTCTGGCTCCTTATGTGTATTCTGAATTTCTGTAGCTTTGATATTTTCATTAACATACAGGCCCTCCTCCCCCCTTTTGCACCTCGGTCTCTTCTGAACAATACATAGCCAGGTACTGAAGTCTCCCAAGTGTGGTTACTGGTAAACCACGTCTCACTAATTGCTACTATGTCCAGTTTAGCCTCTGACATTATGTGCCTGCAGGTCTGGGATCTTATTTCCCAGGCTGTGAGCATTGTGTACATGATTTTCCATTGGCCAGATTTTGGTGTGTTAGTTGTTGGGTGAGGTTTGGCATTACCCTGTGCATCAGTATGGGGAGACAAACCTTTTTCTTACCTGGTGATGCAAATGAGCAGCAAACACACTGAATTCCAGTTTGACCACTAGCTGAGGGGAGGGTGTTCTTCCCATTCAACGTATGGGGTGCTGCACCTCTCCCATTTGCTAGTTTAAATATTCTGCAAAGACGTCAAACTTCTGCCCCAATGCACTGACTCCTCTTTAGTCAGATGCAGTCCATCAAATTTAAGAACTTTCGCTCCCAGAACTGTTGCCAGTTCCTACAAATCTGTGTCCTTTTCCTGGCACCAGTCCTTGAGCCATGTGTTTAGCTCCCTATCTCCCTTCTCTGACCTTCCGTCCATCTGCTCCCTTCTCCCAGACTGGCAGGATCTCAGAGAAGGAGATGCCAGACGAAATAGATGATAGTTTGTCACCCAGCCTAGTCAGGTGTTCCTTGGTCTCCACAACTGACCCGGCTGGCGAGATCATTAGTCCCTATGTGTACTAGGACATCAATGTTTTTCTCCTGCTTTGTGAACAATTTGCTTAATCACGGTCAGTGTCTCTCCATGCTGATGTACCTGGGGACATCTGACCATCACCCTGGCTGGAGATGGGTATCAACTCCCGAATCATGGAGTCGCCTATGATCAGAGTTTTTGGATTTCCTTTGTGCTTGTTTAGTTTTGGTTCCTGTTTTGGGTGAGTATTGTTGTGCTGGCTCCTGTGCCATGAGTCCTGCTCTGCAGTGTCTTCTGCCTCTTTATTTGATTTCAGAGATAGAGGCAGATACCTGTTTGTAGTGTTTATATGGTTTTGGAGGTAATGTGTTGGAGAGCAGAGGTGATGGGGCACCTGATTTGCTCCTCCTAACCACCTGCCAACCTCCTGGACCAACTACCCTCTGCGGTTGAGGTTTTTCTGTTGGATGCTGGGGAAATGGCGGGTGGTTTTATAATGTATTTCCTCTTCAATATGAAATTTGAGGCGTGCAATCTCTGCCCATGCTGCCCGGAGCTGAGACCTAAGATCTCCAAAGGCCCAGCATGTAGGACAGTGTCCTAAATCCTGTAAGAATGTCCTTCTGAAAATTGTTCCACAGTACCTGCAGTTAATGAAATCCATTCCAAATAAGTTGCTGGGTTTGTAACCTAGTCAGAGTAATTAGAAGGAAAAAAATGCAAGTAATGGTTTAATTGTGCTTTGTTTAACTTGTCATAACAAGTTAAATTACTAGTGCCCTGTAAATGAGATCACCTTGTGGAGCCCCACTGATCCGCCCCTTCCTGCTCTGCCACAGGAAATGTCACAACTGTGGTACCCTATAAATAGAGTGTAGCGCAGGGTGGTTGGGGATGGGTGGGTGGCTGGGCCCTTCCTGCCCAAAAAGAAGAACCACGGACGAAAAGAACAAGGAGGTAAGAGCAGAAACAATCAGTCAACAACAAATGCAGTAACCCTGAAAGCTTAACCTAATGTTAGATAAAACTGTAAAACCTGTAAAGCACCACCTGTAATAATTTCGAGAAGATATACCCTGTAAGAAACACTTTGCTCCAGAGAAAAATAAAGCAGTAACAGAAGATATACCTTGCAAAGAAAATTTGAATCAGAAGATTACAGCAGTAATCTGTTAGCACACACCTGTAGGCACACCTTGTAATAATGCAGAAGAAGGTATACCAGCAACAACAATTTGAATCAGAAAAAATAAAGCAATGAAATGTTAGCAACAAACAGTAGCAATCCCTGTGAGTAAAAAATAAAAACACCACCACACAGTAAATCTGCTTAGCCAAACTAAGTCTTAATCCTTCTCCCTTGCTCTGGTAAGTTTCTCTACTCTGCCTTTCAAGCAGTCTTAGAAGGAAAGAGCTCAGGTGAAGCTAGGTGCCTTGGCCAGCAAACCAAGTCTTCTATATATAACAGGATACTGAAGTTTGTTCGATAGTATGACAGGATACTGATGTCAGATCAACAGTATAACAGGGTACTGATGTCAGATCAATTGTATGACCGAATACGGACATCAGATCTCTAACATGATACCGACTAGTATAACAACAGCTGGAAGCCACTGTTTCCTTATTTGGAAACGTGGCCTTCCATGTTTAATAATGGTTTAACAGATTGGTGCTCGAGTTTCTCATGGCTTGTATTCCGATACAACATAATTTCACCCAAGTTTTCTGTGGTTAAAAATAGCTTAACTTTCCAAGAGGATGGTGAAAGCAAATGTGCATGCATATATGCTATTCTACAGGCTGCCATGTGGGGGGAGTGTCACTAATGTTCAGGAAGTATGCAGTAATAGTAGATCACGGATTTGAAACAGAACAATTTTGGGTATAACTATACCATTAATACCATTAGCATGCATTTCAGTTCTACTAAAAAGAGGAAGCAGATAAAACAACCAGCAACATCGATGAATTTTAGGAAAGGACGGCAATCATAAAATGTGGGTTTTCAACTAGAAATAATGTAATGCAAAAAGGGTTGACAGTGTCCCTTTAAAATGCAAGTAACTTTGCCTGTATGTTTTATACTCCTTTATTTAAAATCAATGTCAGTTTAAAATCTTTTGTTTCATTCTTCATACTGTATATTTATGTACTGTATATTTGGTAGATGGCAAAAGTAAATTTTTTTTGTCTCCAACTTTAAGAAACGAGCACGCAGCAGCTTTTTGATTATTTTTAATATTCTGTTCATCCCCAGGTTACTGGAACTACCGAACTCTGCCTGGCTACCATCCAGACCCATCCCACTCCATCTTTGGTGCTTACCTGTCCACATGATGTCCACAGGTCATTCTGCTTCATGGTGGATTCCACTGGAGGGCCTGGAAAGGAAGTGCCCTATTCTGGTCCAAAAGTGCAGAGGACAGTCCGAGTAGTGGGGCCAGAGTGTGCAGGGGTCATGCTGCCACACTCTGGTATTTTCAACCTGATTTTCTCTCAGTCTCAGGGATGCAGCTAACGAGGGCTCCGTGGTGCACAAGTGCACGCAAATGCATGACTGTACGCGGAGCCAAGCTGAGTCCTCCCTCCGTCAAGCTCCTCCATCTGAAACTGCTCCCTCTGGTTACTTAACAATTCCAAGACTGGTGTCTACTTTTCTTGCGTTTTCATCAACAAGATGGGACTAACTTTTGAAGGAGTGAAAAGACAGAAGAAAAGTTTTTAACCCTTAGTCGTTGTGAGAAGTCAGAAGGCCCCACGCAAACTCCTCTGCTACTGACAGAAGGTCCAGGCCTAGACTGTCCTCAATGGTCTCCTCCGCCTCTTGGGCCTGCAACTGTGCTGCTGTCACCACAGCCACAGATGATACACACACTTTAGTAAGTTTGTCCTGGAACATCTGCTGCTGGTGCTTTTCAAGGGCTGTCTAGTATATCGCTTTGCACCAGGAACAATGTGCCACGACATGGCCCAGGCCCAAAAGGTAGATGCAGGCATACTGTAGTATCCACTGATCATGGAAATTTGGTAGCTGTACAAAATGTTCCTCCTGGATCTGGCTTCTTCTTCTATTTCATAAGTAATCTCAGTGATGGCACAGGAAGCAGTAAGGCACAGTATAGCAAGAGTCGAAAAGCTGAAGCAAAACTTTGAGAAAGTTACTTAGAAAAAAGCATGAGAAAGAACAGTTACATACTTACTGTAACAGTAGATCTTTGAGACACTCTCTTTCATCATGCCACACTTATGGAACTATAGCCGCCAGGTGCTAGGACCACAGAGAAACTTTTTTGCAAGCAGTCCACTAGGGGCCACCCACGATGATGTCTTACATTGACATCCACTATATTAACGTGGGCAAACCCTCTCCCTCCTCATTTCCTGCAGATCATCATACTCAGAGGACCTCCCTCTAGGGAACCAGGAGAGAGCTGAAGTATCTAGGTACCAGGCAAGGCTGGAAAATGCAGGTTGTCCGCCCTGGGGAGGGGGGGGGAAGAGGGGAAGAGAGAGAGAGAGAGACAGAAAGAGAGAGAGAGAGAGAGAAGCAAAGAAACTCAGTCTAAGAGGGACAGAAGGTGGGACGGCATGGCCTGATGAAAGAGATTCTCTTGAAGATCTGCTGTTACGGCAAGTACATAACTGTTCTACCTTCTTCGAGGATATCTCTTTAATCAGACCACACCTATGGAATGAGTCCCAAGCAGTTCTGACTGACAGACACTCTCGGTGACTGGAGGTTACAGGCCTAATAAAAGAGACCTTGAAATACAGCCATGCTGAAGCTTGCCCTTCCTCTAGAGGCAATGTCCAGACTGTAGTATTCAGTGAAAGTTTGGACAGTACTCCAAGTTGCAGTAGCACAAATTTCTGCATCTGATACATTCCTGAAACAGGCTACGGAAGTGGCCATGCCTCTGGTTGAATGGCCATGAACAACCCCAAGAAGGTTCTTACCATACTTCCCATAACAAAAAGTTATAGAGTTGGCCAACCATCTGGACAGGCACTGTTTAAAAAACGGTATGCCTTCTTTCCCAGGGACGAAAAAAACAAAAAGCTGCGAGGACTTTCTGTAGTCCTTCGTATGATGAACATAATATCTGAGTATTCTATGTACATCTATGGTATGGAGCAATGCTTCCCCTGGAATGTCATGCTCAGGAAAATAAACGGGTAGGTGGATAGTTTGATTCAAAGTAAATGCTGACACTACCTTGGGAAGAAACTTATGACTGGTTCGTAAAGACACCCTGCCTTTATGGAAAATCAAATAAGGAGGCTCACACATATGAGTCTGAAGCTTGGAAATCCTTTGAGCAGATGTGGCAACTAAAAATAATGCTTTCCAAGAAAGAAAGTGTAAACCACAAGTTGCAGCTGGCTCAAATGGAGCCAAAGTGAGTTTCTCTAGCACAAAATTCAGGTCCCAAGCTAGGACAGGATTGTGGACTGGAGGCTTCAAGTGCAGGATGCCTCTCAAGAACGTACGGGCCACCTCTAGCTGAGCCACTGTATGGCCATCAATAGGCAAATGGAAAGCTAAAATAGCAGCCGAGTGCTTTTGATAGAAGAGTATTGCAGTCTTGCATCTGACAAGGACAATAAATTCTCTAGAACTTGATTCACTGGGCAAGTAAAGGGATCTAAGTGATGAGAAGCAGACCACAAAGCAAACCTCTTCCACTTCATGGAATAGATGACCCTGGTGGTGAGCTTCCTAGCACCCACCAGGACATCAGCCTCCTTTGAGGACACTCCAAACCTCGCAACGGCTATGTCTTCAGGAGCCAGGCATGGAGATGGAGTGGCTTGATGTCCGGATGAACCAGGGTTCCCTGTTCCTGTGATAGCAAGCCCTTGCACAAGGGCAGGGATACTGGGGGTTCCACTGCCAACTACTGCAGTAAGGAAAACCAGATCTGGCACGGCCAAAAGGGAGCCACAAGAATTGGAGTAGCTCCCTCCAGTTGGAGCTTGATTAGCACTCTCTAAATCAGAGGAAAGGGAGGGAAGGCATAAAGGAACCTCCCTTTCCAAGAGAGGGGCAACGCATCTCACCAGAAAACTCAAGGCCCTGGAATGAGTTAGCAGAAAAGTGGCAGTTCTGCACTGAGTAGAGACACAAAGAGGTCCAACCCTGGACGACCTCACCTGTCGAACAGGTCTTCGACCACTGAGGTCAGCAGCTCATGCGACCTGCTTAGCTTGTCTGCCAGGACATTGTGGACACCAGGAACATGGATGGCTGACAGCTCTAGACCGTGTTCTAGAGCCCAGTACCAAACCTTCATCGCTTCCTTGCACAGGGGGTAAGAATGAGCTCCCTCTTGCTTGTTCATGTAGTGTACTAAAGTGATGTTGTCCATCTGCACCAGCAGATGCCCTGGGCACAGATGGTTCTGGAATGCTTGCATAGCATACAGAATGTACCTCATCTCTAGGACGTTTATGTAGAGAAAGTCTCCACTCTGGTACATGTTCCTTGTGTCCGATTAGGCCCCAGATGTGCCCCCTAGCCCATCCCTGAAGCACCTGTGGTGAGAATCTGCTGAGGGGAGGGGATGAGGAAGGGAACCCCGTTCAGCAAATTGCTGGGTTCCATCCACCACTGGAGCACCTTTCACACAGAAGTGACTAGAACCTGCTGTTCTAGATCATTGGTGCATTGATCCCACTAGACTCTTAATGTCCAATGCGGGATCCTCATGTGCAGCCTGGCCAAGGGTACTGTGACAATGGCTGCTACCATCAGGCTCAACAGTTTCAGGAATGTCCTGGTTGTGACATACCCATTGTTGTAAAGCAGCTTGGCCTGGTCCATGAGGTGCTCCACCCTGTCCCGAGGCAAGAAGGTTAAGCCCTGAACAGTGTCCAGCACTGCCCCATGTACTCCAGATGCTGACAAGGGGTCAAGACTGATCTGGGCAGACCGACTGTGATCCCTAGGGCATTGAAAAACGGTCTGGTACACGTTAGGAAGTGAGACAATTGCTCCTTGTATTGAACCTTGAGCAACCAGTCATCTAGATAGGGGAAGACACACAGTCCCTCTCTCCTGAAAGCTGCTGCCACAACTGCAAAGTATTTGGCAAATATCCGTGGAGCAGATGACAAGCCAAAGGGCAACACCCTGAACTGGTAGTGCTCCCCCTGAAACAGGAACCTGAGGTACCTCCTGTGGGGTGGACAAATCCTGATATGCAGGTAAGCATCCTGCATGTTCAGAGAGCATATCCAGTCTCCTTTTTGCAAGAGTGGTAGCAGGCCTTGCAGAGTGACCATCCTGAACTTCTTGTACTGAGTAAAGAAGTTCAGATTCCTCAGATCCAGAATGGGCCTCAAGTCCACTGTGGATTTTGAGACTAGAAAGAAATTACAATAGAACCCCCTGTTCCTTTGTTCCCAGGGAACTGGTTCTATGGCCATCTTCTGCAGCAGTGTACAAACTTCCTCTAGTAGCACTGGTATATGGTCTGGAGGATAAGTTGAGGGAATTGGAGAAAGGTCTGGAAGCAACTCCAGAAATTCTACAGTGTGGCCCTCTTCTATTAACTGCGGGACCCAAACATCTGTTGTAAAACTCTCTCCACTGTTCCAGGTGGAGGGAAAGGTGACCCCTACCACCACCTCCAGATCTGGTACTGGGGGGGGGGTCTAAGAGGGAGTCATGCTGAAGCAGATCCGACAGCTGCAACTGCACCTCCACCTCTAGGGGCTGTGGAGTGGGCACCTATGGAGGAGGCTGGGGTTGGCAAAGCTAACCCTGCTATGATTTTGCTCTGTTGTCTGCCCCTCCCCCCCGACATAGGCATGTTGGTAACCCTGTGAAATGGAACCCTCTGCCTACTTCTTGGTTGTGTGTGGTAGAGGGAATGGCCTGACCTTAGAGTCCTGCCTGAAGCTTGCAGGTCAGACAGGATATCCTGCACATCTGCCCCAAATAGCTTGTATCCTCTAAAAGGGGCTCTCATAATGGCTTGCTCGACATCACTTGCAAATCCTGACATCCTCAGCCAAGAATGCCTTTTTAGGCAGATGCCAGCAGCAGCTGCTCTGGCTGATGCATCCAAAATGTCATAGGTAGACGTTAAGAGATGTTTACAATGTCAGCCCCAGTCTGGGGGGCCTTGAGCATCTCCTGCTTTGGGGTACCCTCTGGGAGGGACTGGATTGCTGCTCTAGCCTTTTTTCAGAGTGTATTCTGGTAGTTGACCACATGGGCCTGATAATTTATTATCCTGAAGCCCAGTGAGGCAGAGGCAATGGTTCTCTTTCCCACGAGGTCTAGTTTTCTCAACACTTTATCTGAGGGAGAGAACCGAGATGCTTAGGCACCTTAGACCTGTCATGGGCTCCATTTATCACAATGGAATCAGCCTCAGGTTGGCCTGAAAAAAATGGCTTTCCCGAGGGGGCCTGCTACATCTTGTCTGCCTTTCTGGGCATGGCAGGGATCAAGCTTAGTCTGTGCCAGGTGGCCAGGGTGGCATCCTCCGTGCAGCCAATAGAGGAGGAATGATAAGAGGTGTAGAATCTGGTAGCTCTACAAACTCAACCAAATTTCTCCTAGTGATGTCTTGCTCCTCAGCATCAACCCCCATCGCAGCCTAGAGTTGCTCCATCATAGAGATGAAAGAGAGGTCTTCAGGAGGGAACCCCGGAGTATATAACATGGAGTCCTTGTTCCTGGTGGAAATAGTGGAGCCAGATCTCTCAGATGGGCTCCCCATATCTTCCTCCTCCTCTTCTTTTGTAAAAGGAAGTCAGGGTTGTATTCCTGATCCTCGTCGACGGGCCCTGAAGGCCGCAAGGAAGGAAGTGAGGAGGTAACACCCTGAGTGCACTGGGTGCATCGACCTAGCAGGCATCGATGCAGGGGCTGATCTGGTAGGCCCCATCATTGTCATGCCTCGAGGAGGAGGTATAAGTTGCTGTATTATCTCGGCAAAGGAGGAGAGCAACATCTGAACATCTGTGGTGGCCTGTACTGAAAAGGTGCCTTGCAGCGTCGACAGGGGAGTCTGGAGCTCTGACCTCGACTGGCCTTTGCTGGCCATAATAGGCCCAGCGGAACTCACTGTCTGAGCTTACCTTGTGGGTTCTGAGGTCTCGGCCACAGGAGGCGTCGTTGCTGAAGTAGTCGACAGTGCTGCAGCGGTGACTGCTGAGTGAAGCAGCAACTGGGAGCGCACCAGGGGGAATTATCCTTACTCCACTACCTCTCCTGGTGGTTGTACTTTCCTGAAGATTTCTCTTGGGTCTTGGAAGATTGTGAGCCTGAGGAATGGGCCGGTGATGTGGCGGAGCTTTTTGCCTGGATCTCTCTCTTCATTCTGGCTACCTGATGCTTGAGAAGAAAAGTGTGCAGGGCTTGTTGGAGGCATTGCTGGTTAGCTTGATTAAACTTCAGGCAGATCCCGCGGTCCTTAATGTTGTGGGCCTCTCTGAGACAGCAGATGCAGACATCGTGGTGGTCACCTGAGTAGATCTTTCCACTGCACTCTCAGTAACGGAAGAGTTTAGCGGTGTCTTTTGTCGACATATATGATAATGATAATCACTTTAAAATAAGATAACTACTGTACTAGGGTGAGAAAAATAAAACAACTTAGAAAAGTCGAAAATTTAGCAGTATCGGTGGTGTCTCCATGGAGTCTGGTGAGTATGGTTTACGGTGGGAAAAGAACTGAGGAGGGAGATGGACCACCCATGTTTATATAGTGGATGTTGATGAAAGATGTTGCCGTGAGCGGTCTCTAGTGGACTGCTTGCAAAAATGTTTTCATGTGGTCCTAGTGCCTGGTGGCTATAGTGCCATAATTGTGGCCTGATGAAAGAGATATCCTTGAAGAAGATCTAGCACAATCCTAATTCATTAGCAGGGGCTGTATGTAAATGAGGAAACCTGTTACCTTCAGAGGAAGAAAAGATCTGCGCGCAGAGTGGGCAGAGCCGAGGGACCACATGAGTTAACGAGCTTGAGGACTGTTTCATTGACTGAGCATGCTCAGTGGAAGACTACCTAGGTGTGAATAATGAACTGAATCTAGGTATTTATTTATTTATTTAAAAGTTTTATCAGGAAGGCATACTGAGTGGTACGGCACTCGATTCCAGATGCATCCTGGGGGGTTGGGGGAGTGGTGAAGCATCAATACACATACAGATACATGATGAGAGACACAAAGGCAAGTGAAGAACACAGTGTACAAGTTACCATCAGACTCCTGTCAGGGGAAGCGAGTTAAGCACAAACGAAAGAGTTTGGGTGCAGCAACATAGGAACATTGGTTAACAATATAAACACTTAAGCATTTATACATTTAGTCGAAGACTGGTAGCAGGAAAGCAATTTTGGCTGTTCTATGGGGCTAGGTGCATGAGCAGGCGGTGATGAAGTGCTGCTTGAGAAGGAGGCTGAGCTGCTGAGTGGAGGTAGAGTGCCTAATCACTGCTGGGAGGGAGTTCCAGACTTTAGGCATACGTTACTTGAAGGCATGCTGTCCTTTGGTGGAGGACATATGGGGGAGGGAGAGAAGCAGAGAGTTGATGTTCCGTAGAGAGTAAGCAGCAGGAGGTTGGGCTATTAGGGTAGCAGCAAGGTACCGGGGGTGTGACTGTGTCCAGAATTTAGCTGTTATCCTAGCGCAGTGCTCCATTCTCCGATCCCGTAATGAGGGTAGCTGTAAGGACCTGTAGAGGTCGCAGTGGTGGGTAGAGGGTGGGCAGTCCAGGGCAAAACAGCAGAAAGAATGGAAGAGAGGGTCAAGCCTGGCCAGGGAGGACTTGGGGGGCCATGCTGTACACTATGTCACCATAGTCAAAAATCGGGAGCATCAGTTTCTGAACAATTGCTTTATGGGTTGGCAGTGGTATACAACCTCTGTTCCGGTATAGGGCGCTCAATTTGGGGTGAAGTTTATTGAGGATCGCATCTATGTGGGCTGAGAAATCAAGGTGCTGATCAAGCCAGACCCTGAGGTATCTGAAAGAGGTGCAGGCCTCCAAAAGGGTCCCATCTAAGGTGTGAAAAGTGGGGGTGGTAAGAAGTGGGGAGAGCCTTTGCCTGGAGCCGAAGGTGAGTGATACGGTTTTTTTTGGATTTAGAAAAAGCTGGTTTGAGTGTAACCAGAGCTGTATTGTATTAAAGTCCTGCTGAAGTCTGGATGATACTTCTGTGGAGGAGGGGCCTGTGGCATATAGTACAGCGTCATCGGCATACATGTATATGGATGTGAGGGGGCACACTGAGGGCAGGTCGTTCAGAAAAATAGAGAAGAGTAGTGGGCCAAGGACCGAGCTTTTGGGAACCCCAATGGTGATGGGGAGGGGGACAGAGGTGTGTGATCAAATTTTTACTGCCTGTGTTCTTCCTGCCAGGTACGAGTGGAACCAGCTGGTGGCCGCTCCTGAGAGACCGGCAAGGGCGAGTTTTGATAGTAGGAGTGTGTGTGAGAGACAGTGTCGAAAGCCTTTGCTAGGTCGATGAAAATAGTGGAGGTGACATGCCCATTATCCATGCCAATTAGGATGTCATTTGTGAGCCTTAAGAGGGCGGTGATGGTAGAGTGCAATATCCTGAAGCCAGACTGGTAGTGGGAGAGAAAGGAGGTCGAGTCGAGGAAGCAAGATACTTGGCAGAGAACAAGTTGTTCCTAACTTTGGCCAGAATAGGGAGAAGGGAGATGGGGCAGTAGTTGCCCGGCGAGGAGTCGCCGCCTCCTTTTGGGAGAGGGATGACTGTGGCATGCTTCCATCCCACTGGGATTGTGGCAAGAGAGAAGAAGAGATTGAAGAGGACGGCCAGTGGGGTGGCAATGGCTGGGGCAGATAGGTACAACATCTTGGTGTCGAGGCCAGATGGACATTTATCCTTGGAAGGATTGAAAGCCCACAGAGCTTTTAGTACTTCAACTGGGGAGACCAGATGGAATGAGAAGCAGGAGGTCTGGAGGGGTGCCACGGTGGGGGGCTCCGGTGGGTGCGGGTTTGTGGACAGAAGGGAGGCAGGACAGTTAGTGAAGAATGTGTTAAAACAGAGGCCACTTCACCTGAGTCAGTGACCATGGAGCCCGCTACATTTAGGGTGGGGGTGGGTGGCTGGGCTGGGGGGAGAGTAATGATTTTATTGTCTTCCAGAATCTCACTGGGTGGTTGAGATTTGAGTGGAAGGAGGCCTTGATATAGTTAGCTTTGGACTGTCATATTATTCTAGTACATGCGTTTTGGAGTGTGCGGTAGTGTTGAAGTACCAACTGTCTTGTAGGTCTTCCAAGCCTGATCTCTGGTGTGGAGTTGTTTGGTAATACTTGCATTTATCCAGGGTAGGTGGGTGCCCCTTACTCGGGCCCTTCTGAGTGGTGCATGGTAATCCCAGATTTCAAGAAAATTGGATTTGAAAAATTCCAGGGCCGAGTCGATGGAGGGTGTGTGTTGTATGAAAGACCAATCAGTACTTGATAGGTCATTTAGGAGGGCAGCAAGGTCTAGTGATTTGTAGGACCAATTGAATATTTTGTGTAGTGGTGGCGACCAGGGTTTGAATATTTTTCTTACTACGTAAATCATGTGGTGGTCACTTAGAAAGTCGGGTAGGAGACCAGCTTCTAGAATCCGATGGGGGGGTGTGGTGAGGGCCCAGTCCAGGAGGGAGTGGTTTAGGGTTTTATGATTCAAGCGAGTGGGTTCCATGATTTGCTGGGATAAGCTGAGTGCTATCACTTGGCTTGTGAGCTTGGAGCTAGTATCAGAGAGCCAATTAAAACTGAAATCCCCGAGGATATGTAGCTCACCCCCCCCCCCGAAGCGAGGGATTTTTGGGTGCCTAGGTGTTCTAGGATGTCGTGCAGGGGAGTGTCTGGGGAGCAGGAGGACCCAGCTACATATAAAGGTATTGTGTGTGGGAGAGAGATTTTGATTAGAAGGGGGTCTCCGGAGTGCGTGGGTGTGGGGAGCTGGACAGGTGTGACCTGGAGCTTGGAGGAGATGAACATGGCAATGCTGCTACCCTTCTTTTTGCCCTGGTGGTCATGACGAGTGAGATAGTATCCAGGGATAGATAATTCCGCATCCAGGTTGTAGGGTTTCAGCCATGTTTCGGTGATTATTACAATATCAGGGCACAAGGAGAGGACATACGGTTGGAGAGAGGTGAATTTATTCAGGATGCTGCATATGTTAAGATGCAAAATTTTAAAACACCGAGATAAATGGAGAGATTGGGGCGGGTTGGGGGGTGGCCCCGGATTTGGCTCTATGTCACTGGCCAGGAGTAGTAGTAGTGTTATTAGCTGTTTAACTACGATCGTAGCCCACCTTCGTTGCGGGTGGTTGAAGGATGCTCTGGGGTTAGAGAAATACTTTTGTAGGTAGGGAGTGTAAAACTGACAGGCCAGCGTGGAAGGAAGGTGGCAGTATGGAAGCACCTGGGTCCCAGTTAATTAGTAAGGCCTGTGGGTACGGGCCAGGGATGGAGGTAGTGGGAGGGGAGGGGGTGGCTGCCCAGGTAAAAGCTGTGGAGGGGGAAAAATTTGCTTCAGGGTAGGTGGCAGGTGAAAGGGATGCTAGGGGGGTGAGTAGACCGAATACAGCAAGCATTAGTGGTAGCATGATGTGGTGCTGGGTTTAGGCAGCAGGAAAAAGTGATGGGGCGGCCACTAGTGGAGAGATTTGAAAATCTGCAAATGAGAAAGTGGGCTGATGCGAAGCGCTGACGGCGGCACACACACGCAGATGTAATTTGCTGAAAACGGACGCCCAGGCTCCGATATGGCGTCTTTTCATACCTGCTGTGCAGTGCCCAGCTGGGAATCGGCTCTGTTTTCCAGCTTGGGTGAGGGCAGGACACTTGATGGCCCTCACGACCACCGGCTGAGGAAGAGCAAAACACGGATGGGTTAATAACAGGTAGGGTGAAGGAGGGGCTGGCACAGGTTGCTCAATCAGCAGTGTTTGCATTAAATAAAGCTTGCAGGAGTGGGGGAAGGAGGGGCTGGTTATTATAGTCACGACTTAGTGGTGGAATTAAAGGTGGCTCTTAAGGGTTTAATAAGTCTCACAGGGCTCCAGAGTTTAAGAGGCACGGCTGCATTACTGCTTTTCTAATTCCCTCACATTTGGTAGAAACTACGGAAGCACAACAGAATTTCATTATTACACTTAGCTTTAGAATTACACTATTTATGTGGCTACAGTTACTACATGGGGGAAAAAATAAATAAAGCAGGACACTGGATGGCTAGAGATTCAGGTAAAGCAGCACAACTTAACAGGTACTGCCATTCTTTAGCTGGTAATGCAAGTAGGGTTTGTTTAAAATCCCCCAGAACCAGGCTAAGCACCTCCGGTACAAGTTACAGACTGAGGCAGGCAGGAATCCAATATAATTAAGGTAACCACCATGAAGGGGAGAACCCTGCAAGAATGCCTCTAGTGCAATTAAAGTTCCCCAGTGAATGGTACCAAAATACTACTTAGTACTGCAAAACTGTAACATAGAAAAACTATCTCCACTGCTCTGCCGACCAAGTGCCTTTTTGAAAAAAGCGCCAAAGCACTAGTCCTTTGTTCACACACACACACGCAGATGTAATTTGCTGAAAACGGCCACCCAGGCTCTGATATGGCGTCTTTTCGTACCTGCAGTGCAGTCCCCGCTGGGAATCAGCTCCGTTTTTCGGCTTGGGGGAGGGCAGGACACTCAATGGCCCTCACGACCACTGGCTGCAGTGCAGTCCCCAGCTGGGAATCGGCTCAGTTTTTCGGCTTGCGGGAGGGCAGGACACTCGATGGCCCTCACGACCACCGGCTACAGTGCAGTCCCCAGCTGGGAATCGGCTCCGTTATTCAGCTTAGGGAAGGGCAGAACACTCGATGGCCCTCACGACCACTGGCTGCAGTGCAATCCCCGGCTGGGAATCGGCTCCGTTTTTCAGCTTGGGGGAGGGAAGGACGCTCGATGGCCCTCACGACCACCGGCTGCAGTGCAGTCCCCGGCTGGGAATCAGCTCCGTTTTTCAGCTTAGGGAAGGGCAGGACACTCGATGGCCCTCACGACCACCAGCTGCAGTGCAGTCCCCGGCTGCAAATCGGCTCCATTTTTCGGCTTGGGGGAGGGCAAGACACTCGATGGCCCTCACGACTGCCCATTTTATTTAAAAGCCGAATTTACACTGAGCATAAAGTAGCTGGGGAAAAAAAAACAGCACTCTAAATAACAGATTTCTGCCTTAAGAATTTGTAAAATCCAGTTCTGGATAATGTAGAGGTAGTTGGCAGTCTGTTTGGAAAAAAAAAAAAAAAGGCAGAACCATGGAAAGTCCTGTGTTGAAAATATTATGCACCATAAACATTATAGTAACATACATTTTAATCTAGTTTGCCTATTTAAAGAGCATCGTATTATACCTTTTGTAAAAGTGACCCCCAAAACCCACCAAACAACCTCATGCATTGCAAAAATATAAATTTTTCTAGTCCTGGGATTTGGGGAGTGAAAGGATCACATTAAATTTATTTTTGGTAAGAGCCTTACCAGTTGAGCAGTGGCTTTGATTTGTTCAACTCAGCCCTCTAAATTGGTTTGAGCAATCTTGATATTTTGGAAATAGCGCAGGTTCGTTTTTCATATTGGTCCTTCATTACACTAGTGTTGTGCAGAATGCAAAACTCCATCAGAAAACTGCCACTGGTATCGCAATTCCACTTCAAAAAAAATAATGGTGTAATTCTGCTGAATTCCACCAAATGAAAGTAAACCATGTGATTTACTGTAAATGTGAAACATATTTCATTTTTAAATAGCAGAAAATGTTCTGTAAAAAAAAAAGTGAAATTTGCCATTTTAAACAGAATTCTGCATCAATTAGAGAAATTCCACATTTTCTGTGATTTTTTTTTTTCACTGCGGAAAATGCAGGTTACTCACCTGTAACAGGAGTTCTAGGAATGGTATATGTTGCTCATCCACACTGTCTGGCAGGTATCCTTGCCGCTTTAATTCTTGCCGGAAGGTCTTCAAGCTGGCTCCTCCCACCCACCCGGGTGGTAAAACTCTCGGCTCCGCCCCATGATGCCAGATCTGGCCCGCTGGAAGCTCAGGTTGTGCATCCGAAGCCGGGGAGGTCGGGTGGATGAACAACATATACCATTCCTAGAACTCCTGTTACAGGTGAGTAACCTGTATTTCTAGGGACATGGATATGTTGTTCATCCACACTGTCTGGCAGACTCCTAGCAGTTCTCCGGGAGGAGGGAGGCAAGGTGCACACCCCCGATACTTACTTGGGAAAGAGAGATTGGAGAACTGAGGCCCCAAAACCAGCATCCCGGTGTGACTCGAGGTCGATGTGGTAGTGGGTAATGAAGGTATGTGCCGACTTCCAGGTAGCAGCCCTGCAGATATCCTGGATAGGGATGTCCCTGGAAGCAGCTACCGATGCAGCAGTATGGCGGGCAGAATTAGCTCTTATCCCTCTGGGAGGCTCCATGTCCGCCAACCTGTAGCAGAGCTCTATGCAGGAGGTGATCCACCTGCCTATCATCCGCTTTGCTGCAGGTCTGCCAGGTGCGGCTTCAGCGTAGGTGACAAACAGCTGGCGAACCTCTCCCCGAATTTCAGCCGTCCACTCCTTATAATAAGCGAGCACTCGTCTAGGGTCCAAAGTATGGAGCCTATACTCGGCCTCCGAGGTGTGATTGGGGTAGAACACCGGCAGAGTCAACACCTAGTTAAGGTGAAACTCCGACACCTTCGGGAGGAACTTCGGGTGGGGGCACAGGACAACCTTGTCCCTGTGGAAGACCAGGTAGGGAGGCTCGATGGAAAGCGCCTGGAGCTCTCCCATCCTTCTGGCTGATGTGACAGCCATCAAGAAGGCAGTCTTCCACGACAGTGTGAAAAGATCACACCTGTGCATTGGTTCGAATAAGCCTTGCCATGAGCGTGGCCAGCTCAGCAGATCCCACAGAGGTGGAGGTTCTCGCATCGGAGGAAATGTGGTCAAGGCCTTTGAAAAAGCGCCCGACCACCTTCTCTATGCCACCGACTGCTTGCTGGCCCAGCGTCCAGTAAGCAGAGATGGCTGCCAGGTGCACCTTAAGGTCGTCGACCGAAGCCCTTGCTGAGAAGGGACCTGAGGTAGTCCAGAATGCTTGCCAAGGGTAGTCAGAAGGGTCCAAGCCTTCCCCTGACACCAAATGGAAAACCTCTTCCATTTGAAGGCATAGCATTTTCTGGTCGACTCCTTCCGACGCCTCAACGACATTGAGGACCTCGTCGGAAAGACCCAAGGCCTGGAACTCTAGCCGATCAGGAACCAGGCCGTCAGGTGCAGGGACTGAAGGTCCGGATGGAATACCTTCCCCTGATTGACTGAGATCAGGTCCCAGCGGGCTGGAAGCCGCCTCGGGAGCCTGGAGCTGAGGCTGAGGAGATCTGGATACCAGAACTGGGGGGGCCAGTCTGGGGCTACCAGAATCACCTGCGCCTTGTCCCTCCTCGCCTTGAGAAGCACCTTGTGGATCAAGGGAAATGGGGGAAAGGCGTAGAAGAGGCCCGGGGTCCATGGCCTCGAGAAGGCATCCCCCTGCAGCGAGCCCTGCTGAGGGGGGCGGGCATGGAACAGACTCAGCTTCGTATTCTCCCTGGAGGCAAACAGGTCCACCTGAGGGGAGCCCCAGTGGGAAAAGAGATCTTGTACTACCTCCAGCAGGAGAGATCACTCGTGAGACACAGCCCCTATCCGGCTTAGGGCATCGGCCAGGGTGTTGGAGGCTCCTGCCATGTGAATGGCTAGGAGATCCGCCTCCAGGCTGCGCACTAGGGACTAAATGCGGAGAGCTTCCTTGCATAACAGCAGGGAGCGCGTCCCGTCCTGGCGGTTCAGATAGTACATGGGCGTGCTGTTGTCCGTCTGGACCTGAACCACTTGACCCCATAGAAACGGAGCGAAGGTGGTGAGAGCTAGACAGACCGCTCGGAGCTCCAGCAGGTTGATGTGGCATTGGGAATCCCGAGGGGACCAGAGGCCGTGCGCTCGGTGTTCCCCCACATGGGCACCCCAACCCAGAGATGCGTCGGTCGAGAGAGAGACCGTCGGCTCAGGGCAGACAAGCGGGATGCCCTCCTGCGAGATGAGCTGGAGCGATCCACCACTGGAAGCGTTCCACATCTCCTGGGTCACTGTCACGGGCCAGTCCAGCGGATCGCGGCGTTGTGACCACTGGCTGGCCAGTCCCCATTGAAGGGCATGTACCAGCGAGGCTCCACGGACCACGCTGGTGCAGGCCGCCATGAAGCCCAGGAGGCAGGAAGTCCGGGCAGGGCACAGTGCCCAACTAGAAATGACTGGGCAAGGAGGAAAGAACCTCGGCCCTGTCCACCGGGAGCCGTGCTCTGGCTCATGAGAGTGGAGCTCTGCCCCATGAACAGAATCACCTGCTTTGGCACGAAGTTCCGACTTGGCCTCGTTGATGAGGAGGCCAACCTGAGAGCAAACCTGGAGGGCCAGATCTCTGGACCGCTCCACCTCCTGTCTGGAGGGGCTGCTATCAGCCAATCATCCAGGTAAGGGTACACCGGACCCCTCGGCGCGCAGGAATGCTGTCACCACTGCCATGCATTTGGTGAAGACCCTGGGAGCTAGGGGAGGGCCGAAGGGCATGGCTCGAACTTGTAAAGGGATCCTCCCTCTGAGGCGGAGGAATCTCTGATGGGGCAGACGGATTGGGAGGCGTGAAGAAGAGCATCCTGGAGGTCCAGGAGCAGAACACACACCTCGTTCCAAGGATGGGATAATCTGAGCCAGGTGACCATCCTGAAGGTTCGAGACCTTGGGAACTTGTTCAGGTTGTGCAGGTCGAGAATGGGCCAGCCCCGTCAGTTTGGGACCAGGAAGTACCTGGACACAAACCCGGGTCTGAAGGAGGATCCGCCACCTTCCTGATTACCTCTTTTTCGAGGAGCAGGGCAATGTCGGCCAGCAGATATGGCCGAAGACTCACGGACCCCGTGGCCCCAGGGCGACGGCTCAAAAAGCAGAACCTCGAACTCCAGAGGCAGGCCTTTTCTCACCACCTCCAACACCCAGCGGTCCATGGTGATAGCGGACCAGGCGGAAAGGAAGTGGCAGAGCCGTCCCCCCACGGGGGGAACCGGGGGGAGTGACGAGGTTGGGGGCGGCACCCCTCAACCCGTCACTGGGCAGGCTTGGAGGAAGGACCGGCCGAGGGACCTCCTGGGTCTTTACCTCCTTGCTTCCTGCTGGAGGAAGCAGTCGGCTTGGGTTTGGGACGCCAAGTGCGAGCCTGCTGGCCCTGTTGCTGGTGATGCTGGGCCGGTCGAGGAGCATGGACTGAAGGATGAAAGGACTTCTGCTGCTGACGGCGGCCTTTGTCCCTCTGGGCGTAGGTGACCGAGTCCAGAGTGGCATTGGACTTTTCGATCTGCTGGAGGTGTCCCTCCACTCCAGGGCCGAAGAAGTCAGTCCCCAAGAAGGGGACGTCCGCCAACTTGTGCTGGGTATCCGCCGTGAAAGTGGATATCCTCAGCCACGCCCTGCGTTGCATGGCCACTGCGGCCACTACTGACCTGGCACAGGAATCATCTATGTCCAGAGCAGTCTGGAGCTGCTGCTTCGCCACCGCCCTGCCCTGGTCCTGCACCTGGCAGACCATGGTCTGCAAGTCAGGCGGGAGATGAGGAACAACCTCATCCAGGGAGCCCAAGAGGGCGTGGGAGAAGTGTGCCATCAGCATGGCCAAGCTGGCCTGTCGGAGGCCGAGGGAGGACGCAGCGTACACCTTGCGCCTGGCAAAGTCCAACTTTTTGGATTCCTTGTCGGGGGGCTTGTCCACGTCCCGAGCGTTACTGGAACGCCGGAAGACGCTGTCGGTGACTAACCCCTCTGTGGAGGGGTGTTCCGAGAAACCGGGCAAAGAGCTGGTAGGGACCGCATACTTCCTGGCCATCCTGGCTGAGGGTACAGGACAGGAAGCAGGCCGCTGCCAAAGCTCCAAGGCTGGGCCGACAATGGCCTCAGCCACTGGAAAGGCCTCCGTAGGAGAATCCCCTCAGTCCAGAATCTCCGTCAGGGGATACTTGGCCCGTTTGGAAACGGGCTCGAGCTGCATCCCGGTGGACGAAGCTGAACGATGAGCCGAGCAGACCCAAGAAGGACGATGGCTATCGCCCACTGACTGGCCCTCGGAGGACTCAGATCGCACTGCCTGGAGAACAGGAGGAATTATCGTCGGATTCCGAAGAGTCTGCGAAGAGCTGCCTCGGCCCTGAGCCACCTTCCACCTGCCGAGGACGGTCGGGAGTGAGGGTGACCGATAACCTGTGGGGCAGGCCATGACCCAACCGAGAACTCTTAGTCGGTGCCCCGGACTTCGGTTGTGGAGGTGGAGGTTCCACCACAATCAGTGGACCAGCTGGTTTTGGCTTAGCAACCGGCCCTGGGGCGGGCAACTCGACTGGAGTGAGTGGTTGCTTCGGCCGTTCTGGCGGCAGCCACTTGATAGTCGGGGTCTTAGCCGAGGTCGGCTTAGGCCCGGATAGCAGCAACAGCTGCCACATCAAATCCTTGTAGCGCCGGCGCAACTTGCGTCGAAGCCTCTCCTCCTCCGAGGAGGATGAGGAAGAGCGGCGTCGCCGCTTACTTCGGTAATGAGACCGAGACTGCTGATGTCGTCGGGAACGGCTGGACCGAGAAGAGGACCGAGACCGAGACCCCCCCGGTGGGGACAGAGGGTGGGTTTGGAAAGGGGCAGGGGATACCCGCTCTTCCCTCGGCTCGGGAACTTTAGCCGGGGACTGCGGTCCCGAAGGAGTAGGCAGATCCTCGGTATCCACTGGGGGAACCGGTGAAGTAGGGTTGTCGGCTTCTCCAGTCAACAGCCCGTCTAACGGATTGAGAAAAATCTTGACTTCGTCGACGGGAGTCTCAGCAGGCCTGCCTGGACAGGGGCACCATGAAGCCAGCGGCCTCAGCCGCAACCTCGACGAGAGTCGGCCGGTGGCCACCCGGGGAGGGACCTTTCCGCTCCCAGGAGCATGACGGTGGGACTTATCTTCGACTCTCTCTTCTTGGGCAGAGAGAATGTCCCGAGGCCCCTCTCCCTTCGTGAAAAGGGACTGACAAAGCTCCTGAGCGAAGCTGTATAGAGGAACTCAAAGAGCAGGATAAATGCTGCGGCCGAGGAAGAAGAAGATGGGGCCTGGGCGCTTCCTCCTCGAGGGCGATCATCTGCTCGAGCTGCTCCAGCCGAGCCAACCGCCCTTGAAACAACCGCGAGCTTCTTTGGATTTCACCGTGGAAAACGCTACCGGGGCACCCGAGCTTTAAGCTGGCAGCACGGTCGTCCAGAACATTGGGCCGAAAAGAACAGTACAACTCGCGAAGCCCGCGGGTCGTGGTCTAGGCCTAAGCAGTAGACGCATCGTGGAATGCAGATCCGTCCTGGACATTTTCTGACTCGCAGGGCACCTCCAAAGCTGGGAACAGATTTGTCCATCGTGAGCCGCGAGGAAAGTGAAGACCGTTTTAAAACTTCAAAATCAATTTCAAGCAACCGAAGAATTAGATCCAGTCTCGAGCAGAGCGCTAAGGGAGGGAACCTGAGCTTCCAAGTGGTAAGGAAGATCTGGCGCCATGGGGGCGGGACCGAGTTTTACCACCCGGGTGGGTGGGAGGAGCCAGCTTGAAGACCTTCTGGCAAGAATTAAAGCAGCAAGGATACCTGCCAGACAGTGTGAATGAACAACATATCCACGTCCCTAGAAAGGTATATTTCAACTCAGGCAAAATTCGGTGCAATTCCGGTGACAGCGGAGTTTCCAAATTCTGACCACCACCTGTCATGGAAACTGTCTGCATCCATCTGTGTAACTCTCCTCTAGACTGTCTCATCCTTCTATGCCAATGTACAGATACTGTAGGAAAACAGGATCTTCGGAATGACAGCTGGCTGTCTAGCCATGTTCTACCCCCAGTGCCACCCCTCCAGTTACTTAGGACTACGAAGGAAGTGTAGCCTAGTGGTTAACGCATAGAGCTGAGAGTATGGAGACTCAAGCTTGAATCTCACCAGTGCAACTTGCTGTGTAACCCTCAGCAACTCAGTTAACCTCCTTGTACTTAAAGGGAAACTCAGCATTCCCCTAGCAAAAACATGGGACCTGCAGGTCCTGATTTAGGTGAATCACACTGGCAGTAATTCTGTAAAATAAGTTATACAGCTGTTATTTATAATTTATCTGGTTGATCCTGCAACTCCCTGCCCGCCATTACTATTTATGAGTTACCCCCCCCGCAACAAGCCCTTTGATGACACCAGTGACGGGCTCAGCCGCAGGGATTCCTATGTGACAATACAGGTATTAGAAAATAACAGATATACAGCACATGATTGTGCTTCTAACTCTGGTACCGATCGACTGAGAAAGCATGGGGGAATGCTGACAGTTCCCCTTTAAAAAGTAAGTAGCTACTAAAAAAAAGAACAACTATGATACTTATAACAATTATGTTTAACTCATTTTCAATTTGTTTTACTTTCTGCTCTTATTGTTCTAGCAAATATTTCAGATAATGGAGGAGCCTGCAAGGTATCGCAGCAGGCAGGGCTTTGTCTGGGGTCATGGCCTGGGCCACCTGGACAGACAATAGGGACCCAGGCAGGACTGCCCAGAAGGGGCTGGGGGGGATAGGGTTCCCAGGTGGGAGGGAGCTTGCTGCCAGGGACAGGGAGGAGCTAAGCCCTTAAGAGGGGTTGTGCAGGAGGAATTCCTCCTCATTTCTCCTTGTCCCAGGTCGCATGCAGAAAAAGGTAGCCAGGATCAGCACCATCAGCAAACCAGAGATAAGGGCTTGGCTTGGGCCCTCAGGCCACATGGCTTCGTGGGGGACCAGGCTAAGAGCCTAGATCTGGAGATACCCTGCAGGCCTCTCCAGCTGCTCTGCAGTAGGAGGCAGTGGGAGTGCGGTCCAAAAAAAAAAAAAAAGGCTGACTAGATAGCTGGGAGGTTGGATCAGCTAGCTGTGAATGAGCTTGGTACACCCAGCAGACATGGGTTGGATTCCTGCAAGCTCCACTGGGCACCAAACTGCAAGCTAGGAGCCTTAGGGGCATGAACAGGTTAGAGGGATGCTCTGTGAATGAACTTGGTGCATTCAGCAGACCGGGGATTGATTCCCACTACCTCCACTTACATGTGGTGTGACCATGAGCAAATCCCTCAACTGCTCTGTGCTCCCAGGACACACCTAGAAGTATCTAAGGTTTATTGGTGTACACTGGCTGGCTTGGTCGGGTGGCTGCATGCAATATTTGGGCATAGCCTGCATGTGGTGCACCCAGGAGCTGAAACTGTGACTTTGCGATACTTCCAGCCCGCCCAGCCAGTCCTAACAGAATGCTTCGGAAGGCTGGACTGCAGGCAGCCCCCGAAGGGCCGCGGCCTGCCGTGCCAAGCTGATCTGCCAGCCAGTGCCCCCTCTCCACCCCCCCATGGAGTAATTGAGTCAGCCTACTGGGACTGGCAACGGCGTCTATCTCTGGGGCGGCGGTCCTGAGGTGAGGCGAAGGCTATCGGCTACCCCTGGAGCAGGTGGAGGAAGTCCCGCCATGGCATCCCACCCCCCTCCTCCCTAGAGGCAGCATCCAAAGGGCTGAGTTCCCCCAGTGGGGACTTACCTGGTCTAAGGCGGGCTCACGATCAGTCCGCTAGGCAGTTGGCCTGGCAATGGAGACGTGGAGTCCCAGAAAGGCCCATGCTGCAGGCCAGGCCACCAGGCCTTCTGTCCTTGGCTCCTTCTCATGGCGGGCCCCCGTGGTATTGCGGGCCCCTCCGGGCAAGTGAAGGGAAGCTCCTCAAGTGGGGTTGTCCAGGGGCATTTGTTGCATGGCCGAAAAGGACTCCCGGGTGCCGAATGGGGGTGGGGGTGAGGATGGGCAAAAAATGCCAGCATTCCTCAGCCCCCCACCTCTCCTCACTACCCATTCCACCAGAGAAGCCAATGACCAAGGAGACACGCATGCGCAGGGCCATCGACTCTCATGCACGCACACAGCAGTGGTGGCCACCTTATTAGGAAAGGCACAGGCCGACACACATAGCAGAAGATGGCTCAACGGATAGCGCCACAGCTGGTGAAGGCAGAAATTGCCAGTGTCCTGCGGGCTTGATGCCCCAGCCCAGGAGGTCCAGCCCGTGTAGCCTAGTGGTTACAACAATAAGCTGGGAACTGAATGAATTTTAGACCAAGTACATTTAAAGATTTAATATATAAAAAAGGGGAGAATGGAGCCAACAGCATGCTGGGCAGGTAGGGGTACTGGCAGCATGAATGGAGGTTTAGAGGGGCAAGCGAGATGGAGCTCGGAGCACGCAACAGGCAGACCAGGGATGGCTCCCCTCATCCACCTGTTGCAGTCTGCGGGGCTTGGGACACTTAACCTCTTAAGGTTATTCAGGTGGTTAAGCTAGGTGGCAATGGTAGTGCTTTCAGGTTTTAAGCACAAATATAGGAAATGACATGGGAAGGGCAAGTTAGCGGTTCAAACGATTCCGGTCTGGTGATTGGGTTACTTCTGAACTCTAAGCAGGTTACCCCTGGAAGCATTTTTTCTTGGCTGGGTTACTTCAGCAGAGGTGCCTAGCAGGAGGGAATGGGGTTTGGAAAGACCCACTTTATACAATAGCTAGCAGGCTTAGTGAAAAAAAAAAAATTTGAAGTGGGATCCTAGGGGGTATGTCCCCAGAGTCTTCACCGGAGAAGGAGGGGAGGCCTGAAAGCCATAAGGCCCAGAGGGCCCAGAGAAAAGTGTTGCTACTTTCGGTATTAACAACCTCCCATGGTCAATGACCCATGTTGCGTGTGGCAGTATCAGCTTAAGCACCAGCAAGGGGGAGTGGCCATGCCCATGTTTGATTTGCAGATTAATGAGCAGCAAATCGAGAGGATGAGTGGAGACCCAGAGCAACAGCTGGCAGCCCTTGTTCGAGGTAAGGGTAAGGGGTGGTGGGATGCGCTTTCAGGGATCAGGGCGATGAAGCGGGGGTCGGCCCTCAGGGCTACAATCCCACCTGAACCCCAGAAACCGGATGATGCTATTCCAGGGAAGCAGCCGGGAGCTCCAGCACTGCTGACCATGGCGCCTGAACCTGTAACCCCAATGGTGGTGCCTGGCTCTCTGGGGCAAGGGCCAGAGGGGTCAACCCCCACCGTGGATGAGACACCAGTGCTTCCTCCACCTTTAAAAAAGCCACGCCGGAAGAGAGCTGATCAGGGAGCAGCGGCAGTGGATCAAGGAGCAGGTATGCTTGATTTAGACCAGCTGTCAGCTGATGAACTGAGGGCTCTGCTTCATAGTGGAGGGGCCCCCAAACAGGACAGGCAACAGCAGAAACAGGGCAGAGAAGGGGATTCTGTGGAAGAGCTGGTAAGCCACAGGGTGGAAAAAGTTACGCCAGCATCCCTAAGCCTGGGCATTCCAGGGGGCTTACCACAGGGTCAGCAGGTACCACTGCAGGCAGGCCCAGGGACCTCAGCAGGGGGACTCCAGCAGCCCACCCCACTGCACGAGAACTCTCCGTTGTGGGGTAGGGAGCCGTGGCTCCCGCAACAGCTAGTTCAGGGAAGTCAGGTTACCCAGTCGATGGCAGTTCCCAGGGGTCTAGCAGGGGCAATACCATTAGCGGTGGGGGATACTAGCACACAGGCGCCGGTTGGCAACCTGGGCCAATCCAGGGTAGAGCAAAAGCTAAACCGGTTGCTGGAACTACTCGCAGACCAGAGCAGGGCCCGGCCAGGAGCAGTCCAGGTGGCCCCTGCTGCAGGTGAGACCGGGGATGCTGGGACGGGAGCGGCAGCGCCATCACCACCAATACCAGGGCAGCAAGGGGTAGCGAGCTTTCTATCTCTGGCAGAACCCACTGAGGCACACTTGCCTGACAAGGTGAGGCAGCAAATAATCAACGGAGAATAAGCTGAGGATGGAGATGATGGGGTTGAGCAGAAGTGCGGTGGATGTGGGAGAACTGGGCAGCTGGTTTCACAATCTATGCAGGGATCCTCACCCAGGGCAGCCCGGGGAAAGCTGACGGGATGTGGGTCTACTTTAATAGGATAATGACCATGCACGCTAGTAAGCCAGGTGGGGGGTGGTTAGAATATGAGGAGGAGTATTGGAGGAGAAAGCAGATGGACACAGCACGGTCTTGGGCAGTCTTGGACCTCCCGCTGCTGTGGACGATAGACTTGGGGGCAGGGGTCCAACATACAGACAGCGGTTTTCCAGTGAGGCGCTCCCCGTCGCTGAAGAAAGGCTATCAAGGGGGTAATAGAGGAAAAGGGTGTTGTTTCAGCTACAACCAGGGATCATGCACGACCAAGCATTGTAGATACAAGCATGAGTGCATGGCGTGCGGGAAACCACACTCGTTTCAACAGTGTGGGGAAGCTACAGAGGCGGGGGAAGGGAAGGCCAACAATTTTAGCCCCTTTCAGAAAGGCAGGACAAAGGCTGCCAACACCGGTCAAGGCCGGAAATATTGAGGTGTGGCTGGTCAACTACCCAGACAGGGCGGCCGCTCGCTCTTTGGCAGCAGGATTCAGGGAGGGGTTTCATATACCTCACCAAGGCCCAAGGAGGGCATATGAGGCTGACAACCTGCGTTCTGCCAAGGAGCGAACAGAGGCCGTGCGGGGCAAACTACAGAAGGAGCTGGCTGCGGGTCGGATCAGCGGCCCCTTCACCTTCCCCCTTGCCCACGCTTCAGGGTGTCTCCCACTGGTTTAGTCCCCGAAAAGGTGCTGGGTGAGTTCCGAATGATAAAAACCACCTGTCGTACCCAGAAGGGAATTCAGTCCATCAGTTGGCACCACGGTGTATTACACGTCGTTTGACAGGGCAATGGAGGTGGTGCGACAGGTGGGCCAGGGGGCACTGCTGGGGAAGGCTGATATAGAATCAGCATTCCGCCTGTTGCCGGTGTACCCAGCAGATAGGGAGCTACTGGGCATGAAATTTGATGGGTACTGCTACATTGGCAACTGCATGCCCATGGGGTGTGCGGTGGCGTGTGCGGTTTTTGAGCAAATCAGCACATTACTGCACTGGGCCACTGCACAGAAAGCCAAAGTCGACCACATGATACACTATTTGGACGACTTTCTATTTGTGGGGAAGGCTGGCTCGGGGCAATGTGCACATATCATGGCAGCATTCCATGAGGTGTTCGCAGAGCTGGGTGTACCACTGGCCCAGGACAAGATGGAGGGGCCATGCACAAGGCTTTCCTTCCTGGTGATCGAAATCGACATGAGCGAGCAAGTGTTCCATCTCCCCCAAGAAAAGCTGGTGGCCTTGAGCACCCGGCTGGACTCTGTAATGAGGGCATGTAAAGTCATGTTACGGGAGTTCCAGCAACGGCTGGGCCACCTCAACTTCACCAGCCGGGTAATGCCCATGGGTAGAACATTCATGAGGCACCTGGCGGGCGATGGGGTGGGCTGTACAAAACTGCACCATAGAATCTGCGTCACAGCGGCAATTCAGGAGGACCTAGGCATTTGGCAGACATTTCTACAATGCTTCAATGGGGTATCGATGTGGCTGGTTCCAGTGTCCAGCGAGGAATTGGAACTCTTCACAGATGCCTCGGGGGGTCTGGGCTTTGGGGCTTACTTGCAAGGTAAGTGATGTGCAGAGCAGTGGCCTCCAGCGTGGATAAGACAAGGCATTACGAGGCAGATAATGATGGAATTCTTCCCCATTGTCATGGCATTGGTGATCTTGGGGGATGTGCTGAGGGACAAGCACATCACATTCACGTCTGACAACACCGAAGTGGTGTATGCAATAAACAAACAATTAGGGGGCAAGGGCCTGATGGGCAACCTCATGCTGGTGTTTGTCCTGAAGTGTTTGTTGTTGAATATTAACTTTAAGGCACTGCACGTAACAGGTATTGAAAACGGCATTGCTGACACTCTTTCTCGTTTACAGTGGTAAAGGTTCCGAGAATTGGCACCAGCGGCAGACCTACAACCCAGGGAAGTCCTGCCATGCCTTTGGGAATTGATAACCCAGAAGCCTGGGAGTTGATTAAGAATGCCCTGGCACCTAGGGCGCAAATGGCGTGCCGGGGGACTGTTTTCTGGAAGTGCAATATGCCGCAGGTGGAGCAGGGACATGGCCGATCCCAGTGGTACAGCTGTGCGAATACATACTGATCAAAAAACATGCAGGGGCCACCCGGGCAGCAGTCGAGCAGCACATGGCTGGCATTGCCTGGTTTCAGAAAGCCAGGGGCTTCCCCGATTCCACGAGGGCATCTGCTCTCCGGAAGATGCTAAAAGGTTGGCTGTGGGCAGCTCCGAGGGGCACGGACAACAGACGCCCCATCAGCCCTACCATATTCAACCAGATCTGGGATGAGTTGCCTAAGGTATGCCCATCCCCAGAGGAGATGAGGCTCTTCCAGACAGCATAATTGGTGGCATTTTGTGGGCATTCTAGGTGTCAGAGCTCGTGCAGCCCAGCAAGGCCACTGGGAGACCATTAGTGTTGGCAGAGGCCAACGTGGAGGTCACAACATCTTTGTCCACATACGGAAGAGCAAGATGGACCAGCTTGCCCATGGGCAGTGGTGCCGACTAGTGGCGCCCCACGGGCTGTAGTGGGATGTGGGAGCGTGGGTACAGGATTATATAACAGCACCCAGCAATTGGGGGGGGGGGGCTTCTTCCATCATGGGGATGGTGGCCCCCTAACAGTGTACCAGTTTAGGTACATGTTGCAGAAGACCTTGAGACTGCTGGGCATCTCTGCAGAACACTACAACATACACTCCTTTAGGATTGGCACAGCATCAGATGCCAGGGCAGAGGGCTTATCAGATAGGACAATACAGACTTTGGGTAGATTGAAGTCACAGGCTTTTGAAAGATATATAAGACCACACATGTTACAACTATCTCTTGTTTTGTTTTGAATAGGTGTTGCGCGGCCCGAGCAGAGCAGATCTGGATTTGTGGCCACTCGTACATCCACTGGGTCGCCTTCAGGGCAAGACAGTATCCCAGAGGAGAAAAACCTGTTCCTGGCACCTGAGAGAGCAGAGGTGCATTGGTTGCAATGGCGCGGGATGTGCTGGAACAAGTTACTGGCAACACTGCAAGCAAAGGTTCAGAAGAGGTCGCAGCCTAATGTTTTAGTCATTCATTTGGGGGGGGAAATAATATAGGGGTTATACCTGAGAGAGAGCTTAAAAAGAGGGTGAGGCAGGACTTGGCAAGAGTGAAGCAATGATGGCCCCAGGTGCATATAATTTGGTCCGATATGGTGCAGTGGCAGCACGCCCGGAACATTAGGGCAATAGAGAAGGTGCGCTGGCTGCAGAACGCAGCCATACGACTGATTATGGACTCAGTGGGGGGGTCCATAGCAAAGCACCTGGGAGTGTCTGTAAAGTAGCCAGGTCTGTATAGAGGGGAAGATGTACATTTATCGGAGGAAGGAGTAGACTTGTTTCTGGATGACATACAATGGGTAGTGGTGAGAGTATTAGCGTGAGGTGCTTGTGGAGGGTGAGTTGGTGAGAACTCAACTTGTGGCGGCTTGGTAATCTTGGAACACTGTGGGAGGGTATAACAGGGGATCATGTGTCTTGACCAGCCAGATCTCCCTGAGGCTGACAGGAGGGCAGGCCTGATGGATGGAGTCCAGATGGCACCCTCTTCGGACAGCATCCCGCAGCATGGCGGATCCTCTGACGAGGGAGGAGCTAGCCGCAGCCGGTCATATAACCATCCCTCATGCCCCGGAGGTTGTTGCCCACGCGGGGTCCTGGTTGTTGGTAAGGCGGCCCTCCTCTGGGAAGGAGGGTCGAACATCAACGATCTAGTTGCTCCATGGTGAGCTAGATTCCTTCCAAGGCTACCTAGCTGTGCACATCACACTGAAGCGAATATATATATGGATAATTGGTTTATTAATAAACACATGGCTGTGGTCATTTCTCAAAAGCCGGTTGCTGTGTCAGTTTGTTCAGGTGAATGATGTATATGCCCTCAAAAGACAATGCAGTACATATTTTGCTGTACCCTTCAAAAAAGACTCAAGACTGTCTCCAACTGACTTCGCAACTGCAGTCTGTGACATCCCAATCTGCTGTGACGGTAAACACTATGAATCTATGATGGTATAAGCTAATGTACTACGAGATTAGTTAGAGACAGTCAAACTGCTTTTTATACACATTTCTTGGGCAGCCCACCAAGATGTGCTACAAACCCAGGAAAGGAAAACAGAGCATTCTCCTCTAGTGTAAAGCAACAGTTGAAACATTAGTATGAAAGTACGTGCTGAAGTTGCTCTTTGATCTCTCTGTGTAATCTCCCTAATCTAGCTTTCTGATGTTTGACTCTGCCTGTGTGTTCTTAATGGCAGCAGCATTTTTTCCCCACCCACTCATCGACTGTAAAGCCCCTTCAGTATTTAGACACATTAGATAAGTCAACGTGGGGAGGTCACAAAGCAGTGGGCCAGTGGATAATGGAAGAGCTTTAGCTTTGTCTTTCATCGTTCGCCTTCTTCCATGAGCACTACATTTATCATTCAGAAATTCTAACAATAAAATGCAGCCAAACAAACATAAAAGTGCCTTCTACCTTTTCCATGGCCTCATAGTCTAACTTGAATGCCCAGAGCTGCAGCCTGGCTGTGAGTCCACTGATAGATGATAGTGTTAACAGAAACTGTTCAGCTGACCCCAAAGGGACATCAGGATTGGCTAGCTGGGCCTCCTGAATCCTTTGCTTCTCCTCCTCTGTTGGGACCATGGACAAGATTTTCTGTAAAGACATGATTACAACTGGTTAGGTGATGAACACTCTACAGCTTATCAAATGCTGCCGCCTCACTATCCAAAGCTTTAAATCATAAGACATACTAATGAATCAGTCATCTCTTGAACCTAAAACAGAAGCTTTTTTAAGCCAAATGCAAATCCAATGTATAAATACTTCGGTGTCTTCAAGATAGATTTTTTTATATGTGAAAATATATTGTTTTTTCAGATTAAGTTTTGTTGGAGACAGCTTGGGCAAGTTTTTTTTTTTTTTTTAACCAGGAGAGAGACGCTCAGCTGAAGCTTGTTTACAGGTGCGATCTAGGAGCACAAGGAAGTTAAGTGACTTGCTCATTGTCACACAGTATACAAGTGGGGGATGTGGGATTCAAACCCAGGTCTCCAGGTTTGCAGCTCAGAGCCTTAAACCACTGCGCTATACTGCCTCCTTGTTACATCTCATTGCAAATGTGGGGCTGAGTTTGCAGCACTCTAGCCTCTAGGTTGAACGTTCATGGACTCTACCCTCTAGGTCAGACATTCATGGACTCTACCCTCTGGGTCAGAGGTTCATGGACTCTACCCTCTGGGTCAGAGGTTCATGTACTCTAATCTCTGGGTCAGACATTCATGGACTCTAACCTCTAGGACAGACATTCACATGACTCTAGCCTCTGGATTGGACATTCATGGACTCTTACCTCTGAATCAGACATTCGTGGACTCTAGCCTTTGGGTAGGACATTCACAGGCTTTAACCTCTGGGTCAGACATTCATGGACTCTAACCACTAGGTCAGACATTCATGGATTCTAGCTTCTGAGTTAGACATGCGCTAGGTCAGACATTCATGGACTCTAACCTCTGAATCAGACATTAATAGACTAGCCTCTGGTTCAGAATTCATGAATGCGTGTTACTTTGTAGAAATGGGTTCACACCCAACCCTGACAGTGCAGTGCAAGTGGGAGGAAAGTGCTGCACTGCTGGGAGATGCCATCCTTCAAATGAGATGTTCAAAAGGTGCGCCCCTTCTGCTCATTCTGCTGGGTGCCCAAGATGAAGGTAAAGATCCCTTTTCATGTAGTAAGCGATAGATACCCCCAATGGCCTAGCAAACATTCTCACTTAATAAAACAGTGTCTGATCCAATTGTTAACAGTTCTGTGGTGGTACATTTTGAGGACATAAAGAATGTTCAGTTTGTTACTACATTATGACTTATCTTCATCAGTACACTGCCAGTATCTAAGAGGCTTCTTTGTAAAGCACTTTACACTGCTTTGCAAATGAAAGGTGCTATATAAAGCCAACTTCTATTCAACAACAAAAAAAAAAAAAAAAAAGAGTGCTGTCTCTCTTTGTAGGCTGAAAACAAAATGCCATTCTGTTTCACTCTATTTCTGATTTACCGCCAGTGACAACTGACAATGTTTAATGACAGTATCCCAAAAATAGGTACCATGGACTGATACACAAAACCAAAAATGGATTCTTACCTCAATGCCTTCTTTGTTGATGGCAAACTCATCAAAGGTCAAAACTGCAGTCTTGATAATATGCACTGGTGGTAATACGGTCAGGCCGATGTTAATGGCATTACTTCTCTTTGGATCCAAAACAACTATTGTTTGTTTTTTGGCTTCAGTTCCTTTCTAAAAGGCGAATGGAAAAATCATTATATTACAAACACATAAAAAACTATATGAACATATATCTTGTAGATAGCAGATAGATAAACAGGTATAATTCAACTTAACATAAGAATTCTTTGTTAGGTCAATGAGAGCAGAGAGATTCACTTCCACATACCTGAAGTGACTCTAAAGGGAGGGTGTTGTGAAGAAAGGTCATGCAAGATATTTCTGTTTGTATAAACAGACATGATCACCTATCTCTGCACTATAAACTGTAGTACAGACAATACTGCATTTTCTAAACTTCCATTTTATTCATCACCGTAAAACAGATGTTTTTGTTTTGTTTCCAGCAATCTCAGCTGAGAACAGTTAAACCAAATAAGCAGTAGGGTTCCTTACATATGGTATTTGCCACTTCCAGCTTCGGATCAGCTGCAACACATGCACTGAGGCAGCAAACTACAGGTGGTTTACAAATGCTTTGTAAAGCACTCTGAAGGGGGAGTCGGATCAATATTAGTTTTCCACACAGAAACAAAATCAGTATTTTTGCATTGTTTTGGTTTTCATAGTGACCCCTTTCCCCAAATCACACCTGAAAATGAGCCTGGCTCTGTCTTATCCAGTTACCAGATTCTAAATAACAAACAATAAAACGATTAAAATGTGTTTTCTTTGTCCATTTAGGAGACAGATGGGGGGGCACTGTTATTTTAATTATAACAGGATCTTATTAAATTAATTTGGCCAAATAAGCCAACTGAATAATTTATTGGCATAATCTTATAATTTGGGGGTGGGGGGTGGGGGTGGGAGTGAATAAAGAACTAGACATGTTAAGAGACGGGGGAGGGGGCACAGTGAGAGCCTGACTCTAATTCTATAGGGAGAAACAAAGAAACCATTGCTAACGGGGTTAAATTGGGCTAGGAAAATAAATCATGCAGTGAGACTGGGAATCTGATCCCATGACTGGTTCATTACTGCACAGCCCACACCACAGAACTTTTCAGTTTGTTTGTCACCCCCCCTCCCCCATGTGCTCATTTTATAAGAGCAATAACACACTCCAGGGTTTGTAGGTTGATGATGTAATAATCCATGGTCTTGGGTGGTTGAAAGCACCCAGCTATGCCTTATTCTTCACAATACACCTGGGGTGAGGGTTATTACAGCACAACCCACATCCTGCTGTGTGTTACTGTTTACATACACTGCTGGAAGTCTGATGGCCCAGTCTGGTCAGGTAAGACAGACTCTGCTAGAAGGAGCAAGTCACAGTACTGAGTAATTCTCACTAACAGATTAGCTAGTGAAGCAGGTACCATTGAATGGGACAGCTAATGAGCAGGGTCACTGGAAAACTGTGGAAAAAGTTACCCAAAACTGCAGAGATTTGCTTGCAAACATGACTTGGAAATGTTGGTTGTTTCAATATACAATACTTCTAGGATTGTGGATATGTTGTTCATCCACACTGTTTGGCATGTCCCTTTCCCCTTTAAATCTTGCCGAAAGTCTTCAAGCTGGCTCCTCCCACCCACCCGGGTGGTATACACCTCGGCTCCACCCCATGACGGATTTCCGCATGCACCCAATTGGTTCTATGAGACGACATTGCTCAGCTCCTCCTCAAGGAGGCAGTAGCTCTCGTGGCGGATCAGTCTGCAGACCACGTCTTTGTCTCTAGGTACTTCCTGGTGCCCAAGCGGACAGGGGGTTGGCACCCCATTCTAGATCTCCATGACCTGAATCAGTTTCTCAGGTCATGCACCTTTCGGATGGTCACTCTGTCCCAGATCATACCATCCTTGGAGCGAAACATGTGGTTCTGTTCACTGGATCTGCAGGACGTGTTCTTTCACATCCCAATCCGTCTGTCCCATCAATGGTTCCTCCACTTCAGGGTCGAAGAGACCCTGTACGAGTTTCGAGCCATGCCGTTCGGCCTGTCATCGGCCCCACAGGTCTTCACCAAATGCACTGCAGTGGTGGTGGCCCATCTCCAGCGTGGGGCGGTGGGGGGTCAGAATATACCCCTACCTTGACGATTGGCTCCTGGCAAGTTTCACCCAACAGGAGGTGGAGAGGTCCAGGGATCTGGCCCACCAGACCTGCTCCCAATTCAGCCTCCTGATCAACGAGGCCAAGTCAGAAGACGTGCCTTCCCAGGTGATGGGCTTCATCGGGGCAGAGCTCGACTCTTGTCAAGCCAGAGCTCGGCTCCTGGCGGACAGGATGATGGTTCTCTCCTCCTTTGGTCAATCATTTCTGGTTGGGCACTTGCACCCTGCCCGGGACTTTCTGCTCCTTCTAGGTTACATGGGGGCGTGCACCTCAGTGGTCCATTTGGCCCTGTTGCACATGCGTCCCCTCCAATGGGAGCTGGCCGCCCAGTGGACTCAGCGATATGGTCATTTCGACCAGCTGATCACTGTAACCCAGAAGATGTGGGACGCTCTCCAATGGTGGACCAGACCGGTTGCAGGAAGGGATCCCATTTGTTCGTCCCAAGCCGACGGACGTCCCTACACCCGATGCCTCTCTCATGGGCTGGGGAGCCCACATAGGGGACAACAGGGCCCATGGGTTCTGGACCCCCGAGGAGTTCTGATGCCACATCAACCTGCTGGAGCTCCGAACAGTCAGACTGGCATTGTCAGCTTTTGCTCCTCGGCTCCGGGGTCAAGTGGTTCAAGTCCAGATGGACAATACCACGACCATGTACTACCTCAACAAACAGGGCGACATGCACTCCCATCTGCTATGCAAGGAGACGTTCCGCATCTGGACCCTCATAGGCCGGTTGGAAGCGAATCTCCTAGCCATCCATGTGGCAGGAGCCTCAAACCAGCTGGCAGATGCTCTCAGCCGCCTAGGCCAGACATCCCAGGTGTGGTCTCTCCATCCAGAGGTGGCTTACAGCCTGTTCTCCCGTTGGGGCAAACCGATGGTGGGCCTGTTTGCCTCCAGGGAAAACACCAAGCTGAAGCTGTTTCATGTCCGCCCCCCCTCAGCAGGGCTTGCTGCAGTGGGATGCCTTCTCGAGACCATGAACCCAAGGCCTCCTCTATGCCTTCCCTCCATTTCCCTTGAGCCACAAGTTGTTACTCAAGGTGAGGAGGGACATGGCGAAGGTGATTCTGGTAGCCCCAGACTGGCCGCACCAGTTCTGGTATCCAGATCTCCTCAGCCTCAACTGCAGGCCCCCGGAGTGGCTTTCTACACGCCCGGACCTGATATCTCTGAACCAGGGGAAGGTCTGCCATCTGGACCTTCAATCCCTGCACCTCACAGCCTGGTACCCGAGCGGCTAGAGTTCCTAGCTTTGGGTCTTTCCAAAGATGTCTACATCGTGTTGGAGGCATCTAGAAAGGAATCGACCAGAAAATGTTACGTTTTCAAATGGAAAAGATTTTCCATTTGGTGTCAGGGCAAGGGTCTGGACCACTTATCCTGTTCTGTGGCTAACATTCTCGACTACCTTTGGTCTCTCTCCAAAGGGGGTCATCGACCCTTAGGGTGCACCTGGCAGCCATTTCTGCTTACCTGACGCGGGCCGGTCAGCCGACATTGGCGCAGGTGACAGTGGTCGGGTGTTTTTCCAAAGGCCTGGATCACATATCCCCTCCGGTGCGTGAACCTCCACCTCCATGGGATCTACTGCTAGAACTGGCAAAGTTCATGGGCAAGCCATTCGAACCAATGCACAAGTGTGAGCTGTCACACTTGTTGTGGAAGACTGCCTTCTTGGTGGCTATCATGTCTGCCAGAAGAACAGAGGAGCTCCAGGCACTTTTGGTGGACTCCTCTTATCTGGTCTTCCACAGGGACAAGGTTGTCCTGTGCCCCCACCCGAAACTCCTTCCGAAGGTGGTGTCAGAGTTTCACCTTAACCAGGTGTTGACTCTGCCGGTATACTACCCTAATTATACCTCGGAGGCCGAGTACAGGCTCCATACTTTGGACCTGAGACGTGCTCTCTCCTGTTATAAGGAGAGGACGGCAGAAATTCATGGAGAGGTTCGCTAGTTGTTTGTCACCTATGCTGAAGCCGCTTCTGGCAGACCTGCAGCCAAATGGACCACAGCAACGTGGATTACATCATGCATAGATCTGTGTTATGAGTTGGTGGGCAAGGAGCTTCCCAGAGGGATAAGAGTTCATTCTACCCGCCATACTGTTGCATTGGTGGCTGCTTCCAGGGAAATCCTTATCCAGGAAATCTGTCGGGCTGCTACCTGGAAGTCAGCTAACACCTTCATCACCCACTACCACATCGACCTTGAGTCACGCTGGGATGCTGGTTTTGGGACCTCAGTTCTCCAATCTCTGTTCCCTAAGTAGGGGGTGTGCGCCTTGCCTCCCTCCTCCCAGAGAATTGCTAGGAGTCTGTGAAACAGTGTGAATGAACAACATATCCATGATCCTAGAAAAACAGGTTACTCACCTGTAACAGTAGTTCTAAGGTGGTACATGCTGTTCATCCACACAGACCCACCCAACCTCCCCGGCAACGGACGCACACTACCTGGCTTCCAGCGGGCTAAGATCTGGCGTCATGGGACGGAGCCAAAGTAAATACCACCCGGGTGGGTGGGAGAAGCCAGCTTGAAGACTTCTGGCAAGATTTAAAGGGGAAAGGGACATGCCAAACAGTGTGGATGAACAACAAATACCACTCCTAGAACTACTGTATCATGTGAGTAACCTGTTTATTCCCAGTATGCTCTTTTTCTGCAGCATAAATTGTTAAATATATTGACACTTGTCAAGAGACCTCCCCCCTCCTCTTTCCCAAGAAATGCTCAGATGCCTGTTCTTACAGAATGGTGGCTGCCGACGGCTTACTGAACAATTCGCACTCATCCTTACTGTAAAACCCTAATTTTCTTGAATAGCAAATCACATATCTATTTACACATTTCATTTCTTGTCATCTTCTGGTATGCCCATTGCAGAACTGATCATCCTCTTTCTGCAAACCTGTTGTAAAACAGATAATGCTCGTCCTTTTTTGCTCTCACCGGTCAGGCTGTGCCTGATGTAAATGGGGTCATGCCTGCATACCCAATCTAAATCAGGTCATGCCCTCTTAAGGGAGTACTCACTATACTCTGGTTAAGCTTCCATTTCATTCCTCCTTGTTGCTGTAAAGCGAGGGGCCTGTAAACCCTTGGCCTATCCCATTTCTTGCCATTTAAACATGCAGGGTGGGTGACTTTTTTACACTTGGAAATAGAGGCTCCTCTTCTGCTTCAACTGCCTTTTTTTTTGTAAACTTTATTTAAAAAAAAAAAGTCAGCATCACACAGCACAGTATACAATTCAGATATCACTTTTCCATCAACTCCTCACGGTATTTTCCTTACAAGCTTTATATACAGAGAAGGATTTATGTAAGGCTAGGATACAATCAGATAACAATTTTTCTTACAACTACATTCAATCCCTAGGTCGTTCCCATTAAACATCCTAGTATTTTGGTGCAGCTGACCTTCTGCAGCAAGGCCATGGGAATTTACTCTGTTTAAGGGTATTTGATTTGCTTTTTGCTTGGAACATCCCTACCAACTCTTACGTATAGCTTGTTTTTGTGGGGTAATTCAGTACTACATTTCACTCTTTAGAATGTGGGAAACCACAGCTGTTCTAGTGCCAACTCCAGGGGTTCTCAGATTTCTTGATATTTGGTAATTTGGTTCCTGGCCAAATACTGGGTGTGCTCTATTTTCATATTCTGTACTAGTGAACGTGTCCAGTGTGAAATTGTAGATGCCTGTTTGGAGATCTAGTTTTGAGCTAGAACTTGTTTTTCCACCACTGTGCCTAGTTGTTTGAGTGGGTGGTTTCCCGTCTTCCTGTTTAATCCACCCCCTTGTAATCCCAGGAGTACATCTTTGGGGTCGGCAGGAATATTACTTCCCAATACTTTGGACAGTATTATAGCCACAATCTCCCTTCAAAAGGAGTAAATCCCAGGGCAGGACCAAACCAAGTGGTAAAAGGTGCCTGGCGCCCCCTTACATTTTGGGCACATGTTAGGGTCTAGTTTCAGAGCCTGGACTGGTGTAAAGTAGGTTCTGTATATCATGTTACAGTGTATAGCTCTCAACCTATTGTTGATAGAGCAGGACATATTATTTTTAAATATCTCTTTCCAGTTCCCCTCTGTGAAGTTTTCGGGGAGGTCTTCTGCCCATCTTTCTTTCATCTGTACAAATGGGCCTGGCAAAGCTCCTACTAACACTTTGCAGAACTTGCTTAATGGTTTCGCAGCCCCAGAACATGTGGGGTTTTTAAAAATCTCTTCTGCTGGAGATCTTCTAAGTTTCAAAGAGGCGTCTGGGACCCTCCATTAACCCCTCGAGTCTGCTGCTGATTCTCAGATACCAAAAATAGTGTGAGGTATTTAGACCAAACTGATTTTTCAAGTCTGTAAAGGATACTATTTTTCCCTCTCTATAAAACTGAGAAATGTATTTGAGACCTCTTTGGAACCAGGACATTAGGATTGTATGAAATTCCATAAGAAGTTTACTTTCTGGGTCCAGTACCGACCCTAAGAATGCATCTGGGGATAATGTTGAGCTATGGCTAATGATTTTATGCGCCTGAGACCATGCTTTGATGGTGGAACGAGTGAAAGGAGTTTTTGTCTTACCTCATCTCTCATTCGAAGTTGTTGGCCTGAGTACCTGATTATACAAAGGGATTTCATTTACTGGAGTCTCCAGGGCTGCCCAGGCTTTTTGTCTAGCCTCTTGTGGGACCAAGTCTTGTACATGTGCCAGCTGTGCTGCTAAATAATACAATTAAATATTTGGCAGTCCCAGTCCCCCTTTGTTCACTGGGAGCCACAAGATTGCTTTCTTTATACGTGGCTTTCGGCCCTGCCATATTAATGATGTTATCGCCTCCTCTATGTCTGTAATGTACTTAAATGGTAGATATATGGGCAAGGTTTGGAACATATATAAGCATTGGGGAAGTATGTTCATTTTGACTGTGTTGACTCGGCCTAGGACAGTTAAGGGAAGTGATTTCTACCTTCTGCAGTCTTTATTTTATTTATGAGAGGTCTATAGTTTAGCTCTTGTAGTTTCTTCAGGGCTCGAGGTAGTCTGATTTCTAGATATTTAATTTCTACAGAAGGGGCAATGTCCATCCCTGCCACCATAATGTGGGACTTATCGTCACCCATGGGCAGCCATTCGCACTTTCCCCAGCTGATCTTATATCCAGATAGTGGACCATAGAATTCAAAGGGGCTGGTTAGGGCCCCCAGAGCTGTGGCTGGCTGTGCCAGGAATAACAAAACATTGTCTGTGAAGAGTGAGATGACATGTTCTGACTCCCCTTCCCAAAGCCCCGGATATCCGGGTGGGCTCTGACAGCAGTAGCCAGCGCATCAATGGTCAGGACATATAACAGAGGGGAAAGGGGGCAGCCCTGCCTAGTACCTCCCGTAAGTCGGAATAGTGCAGATATACTGTCGTTTGTCAGGACCTGAGCTAGGGGTGAGTGATATAGACACTGTATCCAGGAACAGATATGGGGTCCACTTTTATATTTAGCCAGGACTGCAAACATAAATGACCATTCTACGTGGTCAAAAGCCTTTTCCACATCACCAGCCAAAAGACCCTGACTACCACCTTTCCCTCCTCTGGCCCACAGACGCATAATGTTCAGTGTGCATCTTTTATGTTTTGCTTGTCTACCTGGCGCAAACCCTCCTTGGTCTGGGTGTACTAGCTTTGGGAGAACATCTTGAATTCTTTGTGCTATTGTTTCTGCTATTATTTTATAGTCTGCATTAAGCAGAGAAATGGGCCTGTAAGAACCACATTTCGTTAGGTCTTTACCTGGTTTGGGTAATATGGTGATAGTGGCCAGAAGCTGTGTTTGCAGCATCTCCCCCACCTCTAGAGCTTCTTGGACCATTTGTAGTATGGGGCCCCCCAGAACAGGACAGAAGGTTTTATAGAATTCGGTTGGAAGACCATCAGAACCTGGAGCCCTATTTTATCTGAAGGACCATACCGCTTTTTTCATCTCATCTTCTGTGATTTATTGATCCAGTATCGTTTGACTTTCGTTACTCAGGGAGAGGAGTGTAACAGTTCTGAGGAATGTCTCAGGGTCACTTTGTTGTGGAGCTTGGGAGGTATAAAGTGTTTAACAGTACTTTCTAAAAGTGTCTTAATTACCTTAGGATCTGATGATATGGCCCCCTCTGTTGTCTATATCTCTAAGATTGTTCTATCTGATCTTTGTTTTTTTTAGCTGCAATGCGAGCCATCTACCAGACTTGTCCCCCTCAAAATAATTTCGAGACTAGGTATATAGCAGGGCTCTCCCTATCCTTTTAGAAGCTTTTTGGTTTAGCTCCCCTTTCATATGTGTTAGTGAGTGCCTGTCTACTGCGCGATCCCCCAACATCAACCTCTTTTCCATACTTAGTATCCCTTTCTCTAGTCTTGCTTCTTCTTCTCTTTCCCGTTTTCCCTTGAAGGCTGCATAGGAGATCATTTCCCCACGGATATACACTTTCATTGCATCCCATACAGTGGAGGTGGGAGTACCCATGCCCATGCTGTTTGTAAAATATTCTTTAAGACATGTAGATACATGTGTCACAAAGGCTGGGTCATTTAGTAGGGTGGGGTCTAATCTCCACTGTCTAGGTGCCAGGGAGTTCTGCCCTGTTACCACTGTACACTTCAGGGGACATGATCTGAGATTGCAATTGGTCCATAGGAGATGCTCAAACCTTGCTGTATTAAGCTGGGGGACAGAAACAGGTAATCTATTCTTGCGTAAATGTGGTGGGCGGTGAATAGAGAAAGAATATTTTTTATGTTGGGCTGCCAGCGACTCTTGTCGTCCAGGGGCTCTCTCTTTCTTCCACCATGTTTCTAAGGGCCCCCAACACTTTTAGGTGGGGGCCTTACTGTAATACCCGAGTGGTCCATACAAGCATCCCAGTAAGTATTAAAATCACCCCGATAATAATATTATCCCTGTATGGTGCCATGGTCACTGCCATATGGTGGAAAAAGTGCAGTGCATCATAGTTCGGTCCATACAGGGATATAAATGTATAACTTGCCTCTTCTACTGTAGCTTCAACTATAAGGTACCGCCCCAAAGGATCTGCTATTGAAGAGTGGAACTTAACCCATAAACCACAGCGGAACCAAATCAATATCCCTCGAGCCTTTGAGGTAAAAGGGGCTGCTATTAGGGATCTCCCCCCCCCCCTTGAGGAGGATAATCTATCTGCTTCCTGTCATGTCGTGTGGATTTCTTGGAGTAGCACTACATCTCCCCACTCTTTTTTTATATATGACCATTCCCTCTTCCGTTTCACAACTGTCTTAAGGCCGTTAATGTTACAAGACAGGGCATTTAGAGTTCCCATGGTATAAAATTAAATCAAAGTATCCTTCTGTACTGGGATGCATAGGGAGAGGCATCACCAGCAGAAAACAGGAAGTTGTTTTCCCTCTGTACAGACAGTTGGTGAGACCCCATCTGCAGTACTGCGTCCAGTTCTGGAGACCCCATCTCCGCAAGGACACAGACAGGATAGAGGCAGTCCAGAGGAGGGCAACTAAAATGGTGCAGGGTCTGCAAGAGAAGCCGTACGAGGAGAGACTAAAGGAGCTTAATATGTATACCCTTGAGGAAAGAAGGAGAGGGGGCATGATAGAAAGTTTTAAGTACCTCAGTGGAATCAACAAAGTCCAAGAGGGTAGCATCTTTCAGAAAAAGAGACATGCAAGAACAAGGGACTACAATTTAAAGATGGGGCGGTTCCGGGCAATGTGAGGAAGTATTTTTCACAGAGAGGGTAGTGGATGCATGGAACAGCCTTCCTGAGGAGGTTGTGGGGTCTAAAACTGTGGGAGAATTCAAGAATGCATGGGACAGACATAAGGCAGTTCTAGTGGGGGGTAGGAAGAAATAGGCTGTTGGTTAACTAGGATCTGCGGCTTATCCTGTAGGTAGGGAAATGGGCAGACTAGGTGGGCCAAGCGGTCCTTATCTGCCATCAAAGTCTATGTTTCTATGTAACATATAACTTCTAGGTTTTTGAGGAGAAGCTTGGAATTTAAAAGTGGTCTTCTTGGTTCTTAACTGTTTTTGTAACGAGCCCCTGAAAACTTTAAAGTTGATTCCCTTTACAAACCCTCCCTCCACCCAACACTCCTCTCCCTGCTTCTTCATACCTCTACCCCCTTCCCCCAAAAAAACATCATTACAAAAAGCGCAACAGGCTAAATAAACCCCTTTTCTCCTCCCCCCATGACTTCCCCATTTTGAAGAGTCCTTCATTCCCACTGCTTCTAATGGATCTTGCCGGCTGGCAATCCACTGTTAGCACCATGTTGACGAGCTTGACGGTGGGGTCAGTGTACCAAGGAGTCCCTTTTTTTTTGGCTAGATTTAGAGGGTGGAGGAGAGAACACCCGTGGGCCTCGGTCTCTTTGCAACCTGGGGAGGGGAAGGGTCAGCCCAAATTGTGATTTCTGTGGTTTATTTAACCCTTAAGTGAGTCGGGCGAATAGTGGCACCAGAGGTCATGGGAGTCGGCTGAAATTGGCTCCTGCCTTCTGTACCTCTCTTGATATGCGTAGCACAGATTATCTAACATCACTCAACCAGACTGCAAGGTTTTGCCACGACTCAATTGTATTTCACCCCTGTTAAGTACATGTGAACAAGTACTGCTTTTCGACATCACCAATTACTCTCCCTCACCAGGTTACCAGTTGAACTGAACTAGGCATGTTTCCATCCAGACCCCACCATAACGTTTTCATGCCCCCCCCCCCCAACACTCGTCATTACCCAATATTGCCTTCCACTCCTCTTACATTAATGAAATTATAAAATTCAGCAGTTACCATTGCAGTGTCCATACAGTACAAACAAAGTATAAGTTTAACATCTTTCAGGTCTCAAATAATACTTGTCATTTGCTGTGAAAAGAGGTAGCAACTGATCTCTCTTTGAGAGGCATGCTAGCAGTTTCTGGCTAGTTCTTAGCGTGCTCAGCCAGGGAAAGCCGCGTTAGAGCTGCTGTATCAGTTCCTCATATGGGCTCAAATATCTCTCGGTTCAAACTCAACTGGAGCTGTGCAAAATTTGTAATGTCAAATGTCTCAAGTCCCAACACAACAACACACAGAAAGAAAGAAAAACTAAACGAAGTAGAACTGTCATTCCTTTCCCGCTGTTGCGAGGAGTCTCCAGACAGTAGACGGAGCCCAGCTGCGGGTAACTCAAGGGACGCTCAGGTCTCGAGGTGCAGGGACAGTGACCCGAGGTCTTGCCTTATAGGCCCCGGAGGCACATAGGCATCTCTCCCCCCACCCCAAAAACTGTTCCCAGCTAGGCAGAAAGTAATGACAGTACCCTTTAGTAATTATTTCAAGTGTCTACATGGTTCTCATCTTGATTTACTGGTTCCTGGGCCCTCCCTGCTTCTTGTTTAATAAAATCCATCGCTGCGTCTGGGCTGCTGAAGACTTTTGTTGGCTTCCCCTGCCTCCATATAATCAGCCTGACCAGGTAGATGAGAGCAAATGGTCATTGTAGTGTGTGCAGCCTCTTTTTAACTTTGAAACACCTGCCTTTCACTCTGCAGCTGCCGGGAATAATCCACAAAGATGCTGATGCGGCTTCCCAGGACTGTGATATTTCCCTGCCATTGGGCTGCCTCCAGGACCATTTGGTGGTCTCGATACCGGAGGAATTTTGCAATAATGTGTCTGTGTCATTCCTTGAGGCCATGGTATTTCTGCCTGGTGATCTGTGAGCCCTCTGGATTTTGAGCGAGGTAGTTTCAGGGATTTGCAGGTGCTGTCTCAGCCACATCTGCAGGTAAGATGCACAGTTGTTGCCCTCTAGGCCTTCCGGCACACCGACTATACGGATATTACACCAGCGTTCCCGGTTTTCAGGGTCGTCCATGGTGGCTTTAAGTTTTTTGATCTCCCTGAGGGCTTGCTGTAGGGAGGACTCCAATTTGTCGCACTGTATCTTCCTGGATCCCCACTCATTCCTCCAGCTCACCGATTTGTGTGGTGTGTTGCTCAACTGTTTCACCCAGAGTATTAAATGATTCTTGCAGGTGAGAAAGTTGTGCTGTGATGTTATCAAACCCAAAGTTCATTCTTACTGTTAAGTTGTACTTTAGCTCATTAATCAATTTTTCCAGCAACTGAGCCGAGGTAGTTGCCGAGCCCAGGCGGTCCTCTGCACCTGTTTTTGAGGCCACTCGCGTGGTCGGCTGGTCTGGGCCCTGTGGTTTCGGCGTCTCCATCACAGTTTTGAAGTTTAGGTGCGACTGTTTTTTCACCATACTGGAACACATTTGTTTTGAGTATTAATATTTGATTTGCCGCTGTAGTAAGACATTTGGAGTGAGATGGCTTTGATTTAGGTTGGCTTGCATGGAGCTCCTCTACTAAGCTGCCATCTTGGATCCCGGCTTGTGCCCCCCCCCCCGCTTCAACTGCCTTAAATCCACTTACTATTCTTTGTCCCCCCCTTTTGCTAGTCCTCACCTGGGTCCATGATGTCCACCAAAAGGGACAGCTTGCATCTTTTAAATTCTTGCTTTTGCCAAATGGAGTCTTTGGCTCTCCAAGGGCTTGAGTAGCTGAACATGTCCCTCTCCCTCATGGTCAGCTCCAGCCCATTTTGTTTTCACCTAACCATGCATGTGCATACCTGGCCCACCTGTGTGCATCTAACTGCTCTCAGCAGATTCGTCTGCAGGCACTCACCCTTCATGGACCAGCTGTGTTCATTTTCTTTTTCTTGGTGGCCCGTCTCCATTCATCCATTAAGGAGGGGGCCGTCCAGCAGGTCAACAGGTTGGGTGCTTCTTACAATGCTGGATCTCCCGCCAGTGGCGAATCCCTTTGTATATGCTTATGTAAACCAGGGTGGCTTTTGCCCTCCTTGTTGACCATTTGGCCTGTAAAGTGTTAACTTCAACCTGTCTGGGTACCTCCCAATCAGAGAAACTGGCTGGGAGCTCCTATGGGGGTAGCTAGCAGCTGGAGACAATAAGTCATAACAGGTTGTTTACTCCAATTTAGTAAGCAGGTTGCAAGAGCTAAAGGAGCTGTATGCAGATCAACAGAGGAGCTGTGAGGCTTAGTCTGAAGTCAGACCGACCATCAAACAGTACGATCTTGTCAGTGGTCATCCCATCATGCCCCCAGGAGGGTGGACACCCCAAGGAATAATCAGCTCTATTAAGGACCAAGTCTTATTAAATGAAATGAGTTACACTAACCCACTCCTGCAGTGCCTTCTATTCTTGTGCCCCCCAGCCTCTTATTATCTCACCTCTGCTCTCAGTTCCCTGCTCACTCCATCCACCCCACCACCCTCCTAAACACCATCTTCCACTCCCTCCTACCCACATCCATTTCTCTGCCCACACTCACCCTCCCCTCCCCTCCAGTTGTCCTATACCCTATTCTCCTCACAACTTCCTCCCCGAGTCTGCTTCCTTCTCTCCCTCACTCCTTCCCCTGTACACTCAGCTGTCATCTTTCCTCCCAAGGTACTGCCTCTGTCCTCTTCGCTCCTCTTCTCTCCTCTCCTCTTCTCTTCCTATAACCTTGTAACAATACCTAACTTACTGTACTTGACTCCGGTTACCAACATAGCCTCTGTAAAAATGCCTACCTACTGTAACTTAACAGACTCTGGCTACTGTGATCAGCCAATGACTTTGTACATGCTGTGCTTGCTCTACTCTGTCACTTAAGCACAACTGTGTTGTAGTTTACTCATGTTTTACGTTACTTATAGCTTTGTCTAGACGCGGAACCTATTTAATGAGCTTGTACTCAAAGGTATTATCCAAGATCTCAATAAATAAAAAATAAAATAAATAAAAATGTGATTCAAAAGGAAAATGTAACAGGTAACTCGGTGCCTCCACCTCTGTTGTGTAGTTGTTGGGGGGGAGATGCCTTGTAATGGGATGGTGCTATAACTCAGACTGGGATCCTCTGCCCTGTGGGGGGCTGGTGAGGTAGAAGGTGAGTTGGCTGGACTCTCAAATGCTGCAGTTTCCCAGTGATAAGTGCCCCTCATACTGTTACATAAATTACGTGGTGCACCACACAGGTACCAGAAAGCTAGGACACCAGTGCGGAATTGGGGAAGACTACATTTTTTTTTCCCCAACGTGCCTTCTTGTTTAATGGCTCCTAGGGATTGCCAAGCTTGCTTCTTTGGTTACCTTTCTTTTTCACACAATTCCTCTTGTCCCATGTGACAGTGATGTCCTGGACACCAAGGCATATAGGCAACTGGACAAATAAAGGGACTACCGCCTGATAGCTGGCTGTGTAATTCCTGATAGGTAGACACACAGGAACCTAGATTTGGCTACTGTGGACCCTCTTTGGATGTCAGTGGCGAAGTGGGTACCAGGTCTAGGGCAGGTTGGTAGGATGGTATCCCCGAGTAAGCTTCCGGGAAATATCCTCCATAGTATAATGCACATTACACTGTTTGCTGTGAATTATATCTGTACAGAATTAGATTCTGTTTTGAGCTTACCCAAGTTGATAGTATGGTAAAATATCTGCAGATAACTGAAACTAAATTGTGCCCGTGTGCAGTCCAAAGACAATGGACTCAGATTCTATGACAGCTCTGTGCCCTGAAGTAATTCCTCTGAAAAGGGATGCTTAAGTATGCTATGTTCCTCAGCGTTATTTCTGTACGATTACCAATATGTTCATGAGCTTTCATTTTCATTAAAATTAGATAATTAAATGGGGACTGTTTGGACTTTACATCAGATTGGACATTCAGTTATTAGTTTCTCAGTATTCTGCCTGCCAGCCACCTTAATTTTCAGCCTGTAGTGGCTCAGAGGACATCTGAGCACCCAGAAGGGCAACCCAGATCCAGGAGTTCAAGAAGGTGAAAAGCATTTAATTTTATGTATGTGTCCCTCCCTGCAAAACAAATGGTGCCATTTTAAAACCCTAGGCATGGGAGGGTATTACACTTACAACACAAGAAAGGTTTGTGTTCTAGAAATGAGTAGTACATTTATCAATATGTAGCATGTCTTCTAAAAAACATCCACCTTATGCAGTGCTAACTACATTTTATTTACTGATTCACAGGTAATCAATTAAGCAATAATGCACAACAGGGTGTGCGGTTATTGGGGATTAATCAATATCCTGGATGTGTTGTAAGGCACGAGGCCGCAGGTCAAGTGCCCTCACAGCACCCGGGGTGTTTTAATCCCCAATAACTGCACACCCTGGAGTAAGTTATTGCACGTATAACATGGGGTTATCACACTGTGAAGAAAAAAAACATGCAAACGTTATAGGAAATGTAATAAAAACTCTGGATTTTTAGAGGTATCCTTTCCCCCGCACAAAGTAGTCTGAATGTTGCAATGAGCCCAACACATGACAGGGACATGCTCTCTCTATAAAGACACTGTGTTCTTGAAGTATGAGCACTGCATGCAACCACTTGCACACATTAACAGATGGGAAGAAGGACACAGATGCAGACTACTGTAGGAACTGCTGCCAAAATGCCTCGTCACCCCACTGCTCGCTATGTGAAGCTGCTAAAGACAGAGAGAGAGAGAGAGACAACAGATAACGATACTGCAATAGCACTACTGTCACCCTAATGCACTGTAACATACCTTTTCCACTGATAGAAACTGCTAGTGCATTTCACTGTGCTGCATCTCGCTTTTAGGCTACAGCACGTCTCTCTCTCTCTCTCTCCTTCCCTCTCAACACACTTCTGCAAGTCTTGCTGGGGGAAGTGTGTCATGCTTGCAGGACGGTGAACGGCGATCATTGAGACAGGGGTGGGAGCCAGGCAGCAATTCTCACAGAGAGAGACAGACAGACATACACTGCAGGGATGCTACTGGTATAACACAAGGGGACAAATTCACTCTGCAGGCAACGTGGGGGGAGAGAGAGAGAGAGACAGAGACATGGACATGTCATCTCTCTGTTTCTCTCTTGGCGGTCATGCAGAATGACTGCCTCTCTCTGTGTCTCTGTTGCTGCATGGATTGCTGGCGATGCTAATCCAGCGACAACACACTACACCGGACACAGGGGAATGGAGGCGCACACACACACACACACACACACACACAGCAGACAGTTGCAAATGCGCTCCTCTCTGTCTTTCTCACGGCCTTTCTGCAGACCGAGCTGCCCAGGGACACCTTACACAGAGAGAGACACACACACACACACTCTGGAAATGCACCACTCCCTCTCCTGATCTGTCTGTGTTGTGAAATTCCCTGTAACCCCTGCTTTGAAAATGTAAAGAAGTTCAATACAGCTTCACATTCAAGCGGACAGTGGGGCTTCACTGTGTAGCCGAAGATCTGCAGGGGGGGAGGGGCCATGTAAGGGGTTGCAGAGATATGCTACCCTCACTGCTTGTGTCCAGCTCACTGCTGCACCTTGCATTCTAGGAAGGGGAAAGAACACTGTGGTGCACAGCATACTGCATACTCCAACAATTGCAACTATTTATTCACTACCTCTCGCTAACCTCTCATTACAAATGGCTGCCTTTCAGTTACAGTTCATCAAGGACATAATGAGTCCCGTTCTGCCCACTGATCCTCTATTGTCCCCTTCACACCAACTGTGCATATATTGGGGATTAATCAACGGTTAGGTGATGGTACCTGACCAATTAGGTTCTTCTTTTCACATACCCCATGTTATAATGTGAAATAAATCCTGAAACAACATATTTTGTCAGTTTCTAGATGTAAAACAACCAAACCTGATCAACAACTATTTACAGTGTTGCTTTGATTATCCATCCACAAGGGAAAATTAAGCAGAGAAACAAGAGTGCCTAATCGGGTTCTAGTGGAAAAAAACTTTGTTCAAATTATTGCTGCTGTGCACTGTAACTACATTATTTCTTAAGTCACATATTAAAAGCAATACATTGTAGGCCAGCCCCGTGGTGCTGAGGGTTGAGGCACTGGACGCCACACCGGCGACCCGGGTTCGGGAATGAGCCTGGGCTGCCGGGGGTCGGCAGGGGAGAGGAGAGCGTCCAGAGGACAACCTCCTCCCTTGGGGGTTCTAGGACCATTCTTATATTAGCAGTGACCTCCTGTTGAGACCGAGGTACCGCAATGATCAGGGCTGGTGCAGACGGTTGCGGAGCCATGACATGATGTTCCCTGGTGTCACACTGCATGTCGGGGTTCTGCTGGGGGGGAGAGCAGAACAGAAAAGGCAGAAAATCCACACTCCTGGGGATAGGTGAAGGCTCCTCAGCCTCCAATGTCCACACTCCAGACACCGGACCCACTCCTCCTCCTCTCCACGGCCAACTCATGTGCCGGCACTCTATACTTAGATAGAGCGGCCCTTCCTCCAAGGGGTGCAGATCTGGGGGTTGTGTCGGGCGCATGAGGGAGAGGAGAGCTAGTGGCCACGGTTGGAGGTACAGACCCGAGGAAGCTGGAGAGAGTTCCCCAGGGCCCAGTGGAGCACAAAAAAAAGTGTTAAAAAAAAAAAAAGCATTACATTGTGCCAATATTTTTTCACTACATCGTACAACAGTCTGTAATGCACCTTTGTTTTACTCCAGCTGCCATGATTTTTATTTGAAGGTAAATTTTCAATCCCCTTTCACCAGTTTTCTCAGCTGATTTTCAAGAATTTCAGTCAAGCTTTTTACAGCAGTCTATGCCTGGGATTATGTAGGTAGTACACTGTCCAGTAATGGATTACTTTCATCATTTGCCTCTGAAGCACAATTAAAGGAATACTGCAGTCCAAATTTACAACAAAATAGATTGTGCCGCATGTTTTGATTTGTGTGTACAGTCCTAATGCACCCTTTCCTTTGTTTACCATTAGGATTTTTTCTAAATGTGACTACTTGTTTTAAGGCCCCCGGGATCTAAAAGCTTCCGTCTTTTGTTACCATTCTTTTTCCTACAGTTCCTCCTGTACCATGTGACAGTAATGTGCTGGACACCAAGGCATACAGAAGACTGGCCGAAAGAGGGGACCGCCCCCTGATGAAGCAGCTTTTCACCTTGAGGTGCATGGGAATTAGTTGCTGCAACAAATGAGTGTATTTCACCCCGTTTCTTGTAATTCACAAATACAATTTAAATTACTTTGTGCTATCCTGTGTCTTGCTTGGATTCTTTTGTTATTCTAGTAATTAATTTTTTCGGAGCACTGGAACTTATCATTGGTGCGATCAGTGTGTACTACCTGCTGCTGCTGCACTTTCAGACTCTGGACTACTGCCACACAAAGTGACAACACAGAATGGGCTGGCCAACTATCATGCAAACTCTGAGCAGTCCCTCCTATCATCACCATACTGCTTGTGGCTCTTCTCTCCTATGGAATCTACTACAACTGCACCCCCTACTGACCAAGTAATGGAACTATTTTCTAAATGCACACCTGCACTGAAAAAACATCATAAAAAATATTTCTTTAAAAGTTTTATTTCTTATGAATAGAAAAGAAATCCTGGATAAGAGCAATAATACACTCCAGGGTGTGGTATATCATGGGATATTATCACTTCTCGGGTGCATTAGTCGTTTAGGCTGCTGCCTGTATTATGTTTTACTTACACTATTTAGGCCACAGTTCAATCCCTGATGTCAAATTCTAACCCCCCACAACACCCAGGCACACCTGACTCACCCATGCTTCTCATGCTGACAAACCCCTTTCCATGGTGCCCTGGCTTGCCTCCCAAGCAGGGACGGGGTGGGGATCTACTCCAGAATACCCCAGTTTCATTGGGCAATGTTTCAGCATAAGCACGGGTCCAGGATATACTGGAGTCCTTCGTCTTGGTGTCAGGGCCATTTTTCTGGATTTCTCCACTGCATCGGACAATGCAAGGGGCACAGTGCTGTACTACACACAGTGGTGTGCTAACTGTGCCCCTTGCCAATGTCCTCCCTCCCTTAGTTGCCTAGCGCTGTGCTGCTGCCCATGGTCAACCAGGTGGCAGGACTGCAACAAAGGCAGTGACCCTCCCTCTTTCAAAGAGAAGAGCATCCCCTAAGATGCTCAATCCGCCTCCCCCCACCAGCCCTCCAGTAACTTAGGGTTGTTCCCGAACCTGGCTGCCAGTGTCGCAAGTGGCAGCCCTACTGCTGCACCAATGGGCAGGCCAGAACCCATATTTTTTCACTGACAGGCTGGCCAGTACCCATATTTCTGCACTGATGGGCAGGCTAGAACCCATATTTCTGCACTGATGGGTAAGGCCAGAAAAAAAAGTTACTCACCTGTAACAGTAGTTCTAGGAGTGTTATATGTTGTTCATGCACACTGTTTGGCATATCCCTTTCCCTTTAAATCTCGCCAGATGGTCTAAAAGCTGTCTCCTCCCACACAGCCAGGTGGTATATGCTGCGGCTAAGCCCCTTGATGCCAGATCTTGCCCACTGGAAGCAGAGGTTGTGCATCGAAGCCAGGGAGGTAGGGTGGGTTCGTTTGGAAGAACAGCATATACCACTCCTAGAACTACTGTTACAGGTGAGTAACTTGTTTTTCTAGGAGTGTGGATATGTTGTTCTATCCACATTGTTTGGCAGACTCCTAGCAGTTGTCTGGGAAGAGGGAGGCAGGGTGCACGCCCCCTTAATACTTACTTGGGGAACAAAGATTGGATAACGGAGGCCCCAAAACCAGCATCCTGGTGTGACTCAAGGTCGATGTGGTAATGGAAATGAAGGTGTCTGCTGACATCCAGGTAGCAGCCCTGCAGATATCCTGGATAGGGACATCTCTAGAAGCAGCCACCAATGCAGCAGTATTGCAAGCAGAATGAGCTCTCATCCCTACAGAAGGCTCCTTGCCTGCCAACCGATAGCAGAGATCAATGCAAGATGTAATCCATCTACCAATCGTCCACTCGGCTGCAGATCTGCCAGGTGCGGCTTCAATGTAGGTGACAAACAGCTGGCGAACCTGTCCTCAAACTTCAGCAATATGCTCCTTGTAATAAGAGAGCGCTCATCTCAGGTCCAAAGTATGAAGCCTGTATTCGGCTTCCGAGGTGTAACTGAGGTAGTACACCGTCAGAGTCATCACCTGATTCAGGTGAAACTCCGACACCACCTTCGGAAGGAACTTCGGGTTGGGGCGCAGGACAACCTTGTCCCTGTGGAAGACAAGATAGTGAGACTCAACAGAGAGCACCTGGAGATCCCCAGTCCTTCTGGCTGATGTGATAGCCACCAAGAAAGTGGTCTTCCACAACAGATGTGACACCTCACACCTGTGCATTGGTTTGAATGGCTTGCCATGAGCTTTGCCAGTACCTGCAGTATGTCCCATGGTGGTGATGACTCGCACACTGGAGGGGAAATATGGATGAGGCCTTTAAAGAAACGCCAGACCACCTTCTCCTGTGCCACCGTTTGCTGACTGGGCCATGCCTAGTAAGCAGAGATGGCTGCCAGGTGCACCTTAAGGGTCATAGACCAAAGACCCCCTTTGGAGAGAGACCAAAGGTAGTCGAGGATGCTAACCACTTGACAGTACGAAGGGTTCAGGCCCTTGCCTGACACCAAATGAAGAATCTCTTCCATCTGAAGGCATACCTCCTCCTGGTCGACTCCTTCCTAGATGCCTCGACTACAGTGAGGACATCATCGGAGAGACCCAAAGCCTGGAACTCTAGCCTCTCAGGAACCAGGCTGTCAGGTGCAGGGATTAAAAGTCTGGATGGAATACCTTCCCTGATTGATTGAGAGCAGTTCCGGGAATGCTGGAAGATGCCTCGGGAGCCTGGTGCTGAGGCTGAGGAGATATGGATACCAGAACTGGCGGGGCCAGTCTGGGGCGACCAGTATCACCTGTGCCTTGTCCCTCCTGACCTTGAGGAGCACCTTGTGGACCAAGGGAAGGCACGGAAGAGGCCTAGGGTCCACTGCCTTGAGAAGGCATCCCCCTGCAGTGAGTCCTGCTGACGGGGTGGGCATGGAACAATCTCAGCTTTGTTTTCTCCCAGGAGGCGAACAGGTCCACCTGAGGGGTGCCCCACTGGGAGAACAGACAGTGAACTACCTCTGGATGAAGAGACCACTCGTGGGGAGCCTCGCCCACATGGCTAAGGGTGTCTGCCAACTGATTTGAGGCTACTGCCACATGGATGGCTAGGAGATCTGTCTCCAGTTGGTTCACAAGGGACCAGACATGGAGCACTTCCCTACACAGAGGCCGGAAGTGCATGCCGCCCTGTTTGTTGAGGTAGTACATGGTTGTGGTGCTGTCCATCTGGACCTGAACCACCTGATCCTGAAGGAACAGAGTGAAGGCAGCCAGTGCCAGCCAAACTACTCGGAGCTCCAGCTGGTTGACATGGCATCAGGATCCAGGGCCCATGGACTCTGTGATTCCCCATGTGGGCACCCAGCCAGTGAGAGAGGCATCGGTCGTCAGGACGACCGTCGGCTCGGGGCAGACAAATGGGATCTCTCCCTGCAGATGTTCCAGGACGGTCCACCCCTGGAGGGTGTCCAACATCTTCTGGGTCACAGTGACCAGCTGGTCGAAATGACCATGTCGCTGAGACCACTGGCTGGCCAGCTCCCACTGAAGGGGGCGCATATGCCACCGGGTCTCCATCATATCACGGAGGTGCAGGCTTCCATGTAACCCAGAAGTCGCAGGAAGTCACAGGCAGGGCACAATTGCCCAACCACAAATGATCAGGCAAAGGAGGAGAGAACCTCTGCCCTGTCCACTGGGAGCCTGGCTGTGGCTTGGCAAGAGTTGAGCTCTGCCCCGATGAAACAAATCACCTGCGAGAGCACAAGTTCCGACTTGGCCTCGTTGATCACTGAGGCAGGTTTGGAGGGCCAGATCCCTGGATCTCTCCACCTCCAGTCTGGAGGGACATGCTATAAGCCAATCATCAATATAGGGGTACACCCTGACCACTCGAATCCAAAGATGGGCAGCCACTACTTCAATGCATTTGGTGAAGACCCTGGGGGCTGATAACAGGCCAACGGCATGGCTTGGAACTTGTAGAGGGTTCACTCCACCCTGAAGCAGAGGAACCTTCGGTGGGATGGACGAATTAAATGCATCCTGCAGATCCAGGGAGCAGAACCACATGTTCTGTTCACGAGATGGTATCATCTGAGACAGAGTTACCATCTTGAAATTGCGAGACCAGAGAAACTGATTCAGGTTGTGCAGATCTAGAATGGGGCACCAACCCCCCGTCCGTTTTGGGACCCGGAAGTACCTGGAAACAAACCCTGGGTTGATTGGGGGGGGGGGTCCACGACTCTGATCACTACCTCCTTGCGGAGGAGTTGGGCACTGTCGTCTCTGAGAGCTGACAAAGTATGGGCGGATACCTTCTCCTCCCATGGGGCACGGGCTCAGCTTGGTAGGTACTGCTCGAATTCCAGAGGCAGTCCCTGCCCAACCACTTCCAAGACGCACCTGTCCATTGTGACAGAGGACCAGGCGGAAAGGAGGTGTCAGAGCTGGCACTGACCCGGGAGAACACAAAGTGGTCATGACAGGCATGGGGGAGGTTACCCCACCCCCGTCACTGTGCAGGCTTGGAGAAGGATGATCCAGTGGGGGGGGACCACCGGGGCCCTTCCCTCTGGGCTTAATTTTGTTGTATGTTCTCTCTTAGCTTCACTGAGTCTATACCTACATAACAAGGATTTTACTGGATGTCAGAAGTTAAACTACTGTGGATCCCCAAGGAATTATCTCCCTGAAATTAAATGAGTGATCTCATTATATTTGGTGTTAGACATGCTGTAATTCTATTCGGAACGGTATGCTTGAAACTCAGACTGCTTTTCCATAATGATTTGGATTTGTTTCATTAACTTTTTTGTTTAATATATGGAACATGTGCTTTTTCTGTTACTATTATACGTTCTGCCATTTGAGGGTATTAATAACCTCTTGCTAATCGGACAGCATTACCTCCTTAAAAGTGTATGTCACGATGTTGTGAAACATATGTACTGATCGGTAGATTCAAATGATGATGTAACAGAGACAACCTTTAAATGCGATTGATTTGTAACTGTCTCCACTTCCTGATGAAGCCCTTTTGGGTGAAGTGCTGCAGTGCTTGCTGTGTAGGTGCACTGATTTTGGAAATATCCACAATAAACGGGTGACTTGAACTTCTGTTCCCTTCAGTTCTTTACAGAGTGCTCCTTCCTGTGGAACTGATCGTGTGTTTGGGGCTGGCCAGCCCCGTGGGAGCGCCCCTCTCAATATTCCTTGGCGCTGTTGTATTCTTTGATCTAAGCTCTAAAATGGCACTTGCCTCTCAGTCATGAGGTTTTCTCATGAACTTGGACTGCCTGCTGTAGCGCATGTACAAGGATGCTTCTCCCATGCTGTTTTCACCCGCTGATCGCTGCCACTCCGTCAGTTTTGCTGAAGGGGTCCTCATTTCAATTTTGGGCTGAATGTTTTCTGTTTCTAGTACTGATGGCGATATATAAACCCTGCACTAGTTATGCCAGATCAGTTCTATTTAGTTACTGTCCATATGTTCAACTGTTTGATTCACTGCTGAATTGGTACATAAGGATTGATGAATCACTCAAAATGCATATGCTGTATTTCAATATATTAAATTACTCTCTCATGGGTTCGGTCTGTAGGTTCAGGACTGTTTAACCGAATTGCATGAGGGAAATTGGAGGGCATTTACCCCGAATGGTAAAAGTGAATTTGAGTAGCTATACTTTTGTATTTCCCTATAAAGTTCCTTTGAGGTGTGCTATAATTTTAGTCGTATGATGTAGTTTCAAAACTTGCAATTCCCCCATGTGTTTTTCCAGGGGAAGATGTCATATATAGGCTTTTTATGTTTCCTTGAGCTTGCGCAAGAAACATTTTGTTACGATTTAACAGCATTTGCAGAGGTGTGTCACTGCTGAACCTATTGCAGCTGAAGTTGCAATTGGCTTGGCAGTGTAGATTAATGACCAGAAACTCTGGTCATGACACTACTAATGCTTGCTGGGCAGAAACTTTGTATAGTTGAAAGGACTGAAGAGCCCCAATGAGAGAATGCTTCGGTCCTTTCATTTGCATAAAGCCGTCCAGCAAGCAGCTGAGTGGCTTTAGGACATTCTCTACGCTCTCGCTCACTTGGCTCTGCCTATAAGGCCTTCCTCATCACCCCCCTGATATTCCCAAAGTGTGCCCTTTCTTCCTCCATCTTTTTCTCACCAAATTCTCCTTCTGCCTCTAAGCCTCTCTTCTTCCCGTTCACGTCTGGCCCTCCGCCACTCCCCTCCACTCATTCCTTGCCTCCATGTTCCACTAGGCACTACTACTGTAATTCATTGGATTGCTAGCTGTTGTTTCTGCTGAATCTATGTATTTGTTTATACATTATGTTCACAATGTCTAACTTATGAGCTTTGTACATTTCTTGTATTTGTCTCCCCCTAGCCTCCGGGTCGCACCTGGAAATGAGCCTCGGCTCAATGTGCCTTTCCAGGCAAGAGAGAGAGAAAAAAAGAAAGAAAGGTTTCTGTCCCCTTCTCAGTCTCCTCCACCTGAAACTTTGCAAAAGGAGTACACCCTGGAATCACTTGGTCACTCTTATAAAATAGAGTCATGGTATGATGGGACATTTGAGGAAGAGAGGAAAAGCTGTTACGTTGGGCAACAAAACGTGTTCAGTGCAAATTCAGACAGGATGAGGCATATCTTATTCCAAGAGTTTTAGTCACAAAAATAATTACCAGAATAAAGGAATACGCACAGTGGTTTTGGTTTCCTTTAGCTTGAATTCAAATCTGAAAAGTACCCTATCCCAATGTGGAATGGATATCAATACTGCAGCTATAATGAGAGAGTTGTTAGCTGACGCAGAGATTAGTCGTTTAGGAATGTTGATCAGCTGAATTATCATAGAATCATAGGATGGCAGAAAAAGACCCCATGGTCCATCCAGTCTGCCCACCCCCAACCTACCTCTTCCTTCCCTGGAAACCGACCCCTCCCCCCATAGCCCTTTATGCCTGTCCCAAGCCCTCTTGAATCCCAGCACTGTCTCCACCCCCACAACCTCCTCTGGAAGCCTGTTCCAGGCATCCACCACCCTCTCCGTAAAGGGTCTCCCCTTCATGTTCCCCCTGTAGCATTCCTCCTTGTAGTCTCAGGCTATTCCCTCTTGTAGCGGTGTCCCTCTTCATTTTGAATAAGCCCCCTGGTCCCCCTTTGTTTAACCCCTTGACATATTTGAAGGCCTCTATCATGTCCCCTCTCTCCCTTCTGGTCTCCAGGGTGTATAACCTCAACTCACTGCATCTCTTTTCATAGGGCTTGCCCTTCATCCCTAGCACCATCTTGATCGCTCTTTGCTGAACCCGTTCAATCTAGTCCATGTCCTTTCACAAGTGAGGCCTCCAGAACTGGACTCCGTACTCCAGCTGTGGTCTTACCATAGCCTGGTACAGGGGTACAGGGACTTCCCTCCTCCTGCTGGTGATTCCCATGCCAATACTAGCCAGCATCCCATAGGCTTTTCCCACCACCTTAGTACACTGTTTCCGCACCTTAAGGTCGCTAGAGACTACTATACCCAGATCCTTTTCCTGCTCTGCTGCCCCGATTCCCTCCCCTCCCATTTTGTACTCTGTCCTCAGGTTACCATGTTCCAGGTGCATAACCGAACACTTCCTGATGTTAAATTTCAGTTGCCAGGTCTCCGCCCATCCTTCTAGTGTCCTCAGGTCCTGCTGCATGTCCTCCACCCCTCCCTCAGTGTCCACCCTATTGCAGATTTTCATGTCATCCACAAAGAGTGCCACCCATCCTTTCAGTCCATCTGTAATGTCGCATATATAGACACTGAAGATTAGCGGTCCCAGCACCGACCCCTGGGGTACCCCACTTGTCACTTGCCCCTTGCTAGAGTGCTCCCCCTTCACCACCACCCTCTGGGTCCTGTCAGCTAGCCAGCTTTTCACCCATCTAGTTATTTTGTCCCCACCTACATACTTTCCAGTTTATTGACCAATCTTCTGTGGGGGACGGTGTCGAAGACCTTACTTAAGACCAGGTAGGCCATGTCCACCCCCCCCCCCCATCCATCTCTTGCATCACCCAGCTGAAGAATTCAAGAAGACTGGACTGGTATGATCTCCCCCCAGTGAACCCGTGCTGGTTGTTGTTCAGCAATCTGTTTCCTTCTAGGTACAGCACCACCCATTCCCGGATGAGTGCCTCCATGACCCTCCCCACCACTGCTGTAAGGCTGACTGCATGATAATTCTCCTTTGCCTCTCTAACCCCCCTGCCCCCGTGTATTGGCACGACTGTGGCTCTTCTCCAGTCCTCTGGCACTTTTCCAGAGTCCCAGGACAGGTTGAATAAGCTTACCAGTGGGGTGGCTAACTCCTCCCTTAGCTCCCAGATCACCCTTGGATGCAGTCCATCCAGTCCCATGGCCTTGTCCACCTTCACCCTACCAAGTTCTTCCCTGACTCTCTCTATACTAAATGGGCCCATCCCCACCCTTCCCCTCAGCCTCGCCCCCCTTCCTTCATGAAATTTGAGCAGAAGTACCTGTTCAACTATTCTGCTTTCATGTAGTCGTCCTCTAGTGGCTCCCCGTCCCCCCTAAGCATTGCGATCCCTTGACTAATCTTCCTCCTTTCCCTTATGTACCTAAAAAATGTCTTTTGCACCCCCCCTTTGCCTGCCTTGCAATCCGTTCCTCTGTGTTAGCTTTTGTCTTCCTAATCTCTCTTTCCTCGCTATCCTCCTCGATTCTGTATAGGTTTCCCTGTCCTCCTCCTCCTGCGTTTTCTTGTATTTCTTAAATGCCCTTCTCCTGCCCCCATCACCCTTGCTACACTCCTGCTGAACCACAGAAGCCTCCTGCTTTTTGCTCCCTTCCCTACCCTCCTTATACACCTGTCCATGGTCTCCTTGACCCAGTCCCTAATAGCCCCCCATAAGGTCCTCCACTTCCCTTATATCCTCTATACTGCCCATTGCTTCCCCCACTACCCTTCTCATCTCATTAAAGTCTGCACCCCTGAAGTCCAGTACCGTTGTGCTGGTCCGGGCCACCTCCCTGCTTGCCATCACCTTTAACCTGATGGTACCTTGGTCACTATTACCCAGCTCCCCCCCCCACCACCTCTTCCATGTTCTCTCAATTTGTCAGGACCACATCCAGTAGGTTGCTCCCCCCTTGTTGGTTGTTGAGTATATAGGGACTTGTGATCATGAATATTAAAATGCTACATGTTTCAATGACAAATGGTCAAAAGGGTACATTTAATGTAGCCCTCTATGCTCTCATCCAAGTTCCTTAAGCCTTTAGCTTGTCCTTGTGATGTCTGCCTCTACTTTGAACTTACTGCTGGAACCAACCCTTAACTGCAGGGATCAATAGGGGGGTGGGACCTTAGCAGATCTGGGGCCCTGATTCCATAGTCCATAAAAATAAGAGGCAGAGGAATGGATGGCGGCAGCTTGTTTCCGAAGGTTCCTTATTCAAGCAACAAGTATGGATCTACATTTATGCCCTGTAGCAGGCAGTATAAACCGACATGAAAAGGGGATCTGCAGTGTTGATGGGATACCACAAAAAAAGGCATGTCTATGTCTCGATAAAATTTGTATTTAAAGATCTTGGGAAAATGCTTTTTCTCGTTTCCAGTGTTTAGTTTCATTGTTCAAACTGCTGACACAAATCTACAAGGTTCGCAATATTAGTTTTGTGAGATCAACTGCCGTTTTCCAAATTAAACCAACCGGATTTATTGTTCTCTGCATTTTGAAATGCAGTACTCTCACGCTCTGACTTTTCATTCAGTTAGTTGAGACAGACCTGTGGTGCATCACTGAGGGTGTGGGGCTCATTTGCAAACCTGTTGCTGTGGAAACGTCTAGGATTATGGCGTGAACTGCACCTCAGCTGTCACCTCAGGAACTGCTGCCTTTGTTAACGTTATCAGTGCAGCCAATACATAATGACTTACACAACTAAAGGGTCACGGCCTATTGTGTTTCAAGGTACAATTGTACCTTACTTTTACAAGCCAAGGATTATACATACTGGCCCAGATATTCAAAGGGTTGTACCATGCACAACCCACTGATCATGACGGCGATATTCAAAATGGAAAAGTCACGCGCACAAATCCCGATCGCTGCTGGGCGCATCAGTAATATGTCACAGGCACAGGTGGGGGGCCGTGCCCATCGCATAACCTGCACAGCCCGATATTCAGCCGGGATGTGCAGAGTCATCCGCATGGGCAGCCCTACCAGCGCCTGCAAAAGATTAAGCCAAAAGAAAAAAGGAATAAGTGATGGCCACCTACAGGTGAGCTGCCGCATTGCAGGGCGCAACATGGCAGCTGCCACCTGTGGGTGGCCACCCGAGTTCCTGCCGCACCTGGTGGCGCCCCCCCATGCCCCATCGCGGGCATCCCTGGAGCGAAATCTCCCCGTCCAATATCCCTGGTGATCCAGTGGACCTCTATGTGCCCGATCGTGGGCATCTGTATAGTACCCCCCCCACGTCCAATATCCCTGGTGGTCCAGTGGACCGATCGCGGGCATCTGTAACACATAACATACCCCTTCTACCCTGGTGGTCTAGTGTACCCCCCACCCCACTGAGCCCTACCACCCCGCTCCCCCCTTGTCAGCCGGCGGGCGGCAGCACCCCACCCGCCTGCCACCCCGCTGCCCACCGACTGACAGCTCGGTAGGGCTGCATGCCGATAGTTCCTGGCGTGAGCCAATGGGCATGCAGCTCTCAACTACTCAGTCCAGATAGGTGAATGACCGCTGGCTGGCGGAGAGGAGAGCGGGCGGTGGGGCTCAGTGGGCGGGGAGGGGTACACTAGACCACCAGGGTAGTAGGAGTATGTTATGTGTTACAGATGCCCACGATTGGGTGGCGATCGGTCCACTGGACCACCAGGGATATTGGACGTGGGGGGGGTACTATACCGATGCCCGCGATCGGGCACATAGAGGTCCACTGGACCACCAGGGATATTGGACGGGTTTTTTTTTCTTTTACACGAATGCCCGCGATCTGGCTGCAGGGGGCGTCGGTCCCCGACGGCTGCTGCCTGGCAGGGCGCCAGGCGCAAGTCGTCGGGGATCGGCGCACCTGCATGCTAATGGCATGCAAATGGGGCCGTAATGAGATGCAAATGGCACCCTGTGCGCCTTGCATAAATTATGGCCCCATTTGCATATCCCCTTTTCAATATCACAGGTGTTGTGCATGGCACAATGGCACTTGCGCTAGCGTATCTCCATGCTCCACTCTGGCCCACTGTGCTGGGCGCGAATTAACCACTGCACCATGCACAGTGGGGGTGGCCAAGTGCGATATTCAAAGCTGCTGCGCCATAGCGCAGCTCCGTTGAATATTGCCCAGGCCACACCCCTGCGCAACAAAGTTGAGCTGCGCCCAGGCTTAAGCCACAGCCTGGCGCAGTTTGAATATCCGGGCCACTGTATCGTAATCCAGTTCTTTTTATCTCATGTGACTGACAGTGAGGAGGAAGCTGCGTCTGACAGTACTCATTCTTAGACTGATGACTGGTATTGAATTGTTACTTTACTATGTGGTGTGCTTTGCGTAGGAGGATGTTTACATTATTAGAAGATAATTTTTTTCATCTGTAACATAAATGCTGCTGTCTGTGCCATGATGGCTTAGCATTCCTATTTTATAACCTATACTCCTCATTAAAAGATGTACTAACATATGGATTGTGTTTCAAAGAGAAAATCATAAAGCTGAATTATTTTTGTCATGTCGTCTCTGTGTACTAAAATAAAAAAAATAAAAAAATACAAGACAGAAAGCCAGACCAGACTGCTAAAATATACAGTACTCACTTCCTGCGGATGTGATATACTCCTCTCAGTGCTGATATTTTCTTATTTTGTTGCAATAGTTGACTTGATTATTGTCTACTGCTTTTAGTTGTTAAAAAAAAAAAAGTACATCTGACGCCTTGATTGCTGGAGGAATGTGGCGTGCATGTGTGTGCATCTGCGTATTCTTAAAATTAATAGTATGGTGCATACATGCAGTTCCAAAAATGTGGAAGAAACTGTCAAATTGGTAGCATTTTACAAATAACAATTCCAAAGTAGTAGTATACAAACTCCATTCACCAGTCTATCAACTAATTTATTTATTATGTTTTCTAATGAGTTCTGGAAATGCCTGTATGTGCTAGTGATAGTTGATTTGTTTCCATCTCAGTATTTTCAAATCGTGAACTACTCAGCACAAAGAGTGCATAATTATCTGGCAGCTGTTAATCTAATGCTGTCAAAAAATTAAAAAAAGACCAGCGTGAAGTGCTGATAATTATAACTGCGCAGTCCTCTAATACGAAATAATATCCACACTCTAGAATTCATGTACACAGTGTGACGCTATGCCATCTACTTGTCATTATATTATATTTATATTTGTGATACAAATAAATGTGTATGTGAATGTCTGCTTAGAGGAAAGGCAGTCATCTGCTTTTAAACAGACCTGACCTCTTGACCCCAGAGGCCCAAGCGTGCTGAAACAGCTGACTGTCGTAAAACTGGCCCAGTGGAAACTCTAATTAAAAACTTCCTTCCAAGGGCCAGGTTATAACACCTTGTAAAATATTTCTACTTTGAAGTCAGGGAGCCATAGAAGGTTGCATCTTTTACGACATCCTAGGAAGCGACAAATTCTAACAGCTATCTGTTATAGCTCTTCACACCTAAAAGGGAACTGGCAGGATGTGTGTTCTAAAAGCATCAAAGGAAATGTTCTGATCAAAGAGACTGTCATATTTTGATATTGCTAACTTTGCAGATTTGTAGCCAACAGTAAAATGACACCCTTGGATATACTTGGTCAGGTTACAAAATTAATGACAGGACAAACAGTGACCTCATGTACTGTGACATCACAAGGAGGTGGAGAGATTGTCTTTCAAGATTGCCAAGCTTCTGCGTGGAAACACACACTTCATTTCTGGTCTCTTAAAGGAGTGAAACACTTCATCTCTGAAACTCCAAAGAGGCACTTCTGTCAAGAATAGGTAACACCCAACTGGAACTTAGCTAAGCTAGCACTTTAAGTAATCAGGCGTTTGTTTTCTGTAAAATTCCAGTTTATTTTCAGACTGTAAGTATTTATGTTATATGTACTGTGTTTTGTATTTTATCTATTTTCAATTTTGAACACCATTTTCCTTGAAATTCTGCCTGTGCCTTCTCAGTTTCTTTTCCATGTGAATGCTGGAAAAGTGTTAACAATTCTGACAACTGTTAAGGGCTTAAAAAAGTGTTACTTATCTTGCTAAGGTGAGAATATACCTAGGTCTCAAACTGAGTCGTAAGGGTAGACTTTTGAACCTGGCTGGGTGCCCACAGGGTGAAGTATTGTACTGCATCCGCCGAAGAGAGTACATATCTGAGCCTGTTAACTGAGTGTGCTAGCGAAAAGGTTCATATTTGACATTGGGACTTGAAGCTAGTAGGTGATTCGGACCAAAACAGACAGAAGGGTTACCCTGTTTGTCTCCTGTTCACATACTACACTTCGAGGTTTGGCACTGTGGGAGCAGAGGGCCTGACCTGCGGGATGCATTTGTGACACACACCCCTCTAAAAGAAAAATGAACAGATCTCCGAATATGTTGTGCAAGGCTAACACGTAACGCTGACAGCACAGATGAGAACACATGCTCAGCTCCACTTTCAAGTTACTCATGCGGGTAGCGCCAAAGTTGACTTGTGCCTCCACTGACAAAACCCCATTTCACGTCACCAGTAAATAGCATTAGACAGCACAGTTTTCCAAAACTGGATCGGGCTAATAGATGACCGAACTACTATGAAATTTAAAAAATTAGAAGTATAAGGTAAAACAAAAAAACAAGCTTTCAACTCTGGACACAGAACGTCTGAATGTGAACAGAAATATTGTTAGAATACTGTAAACAGACCCATTTGCCCATGATCTTTAATCGCTGAAGGAACTGCTTCCACCCGTGTCCCCACAATCTGGGCCTTCTGTACTCCTGCTCAAACACTGCCTTGCACAGGCTCCCTTGGCCACTGGTGCTATACCCTCCATGCTCCCACTGCTTGGCAACACACTCTGTGCCCTTAATCCCTCTCCTCAAACCACCCCACCCCTTCAGTCTGTGCTTTCAAATAAAACAAGACAACAACAACAAAAAAACATTGTACAAAGTTGCCACCATCTTCTGTACCATGGCTCCCTCCCGGTCTCTTTCCTCAAACCAGCCAACAATCCCTAAATACCCCAATTCCTTTTCTGCTCCCTGATCTCCCATGTTAAACACCACCGAGAACAACTGAATCGAATGTACTGTTAAAAAGTTACTTGAGCAGAATTGCAGCACTTCTGAAAAATACTATACTAGATGCACTTCCCAGGGAAGGAGGTCACAATTACCAAACTTAATGTATACACTAGCTTGTAACAGGTTACAAAACTGTCGGGGTTGGGGAGGAGTAAATCCACGAACTGGCTTTTTAATCGAACAATTTTGTTTTCAGAGTTTCCGATTCGGAAGTCCTTTCTCCTTTTGCAGATTGTCAAATTCCACAAATCAGTTAAGTTTATAGTTTCAATACCCACAAAAAGGAAAACACCTTACACACAGTAACATGGTTGTTAGCAACACAGTAATGTAACTTAATACAAATAATTATGGCTTTTCTGTCCCAGTGTAATATCAAGTCAAGACGAAAGTAAGATAATCTGAGCAGTAGGATGATTTGATACTACACTGGCAAAAATTTTGAATAAGGAGTTTATGCCCTTTTTGATCAATCACACAGCAGTCTGCAATACTTTCTTGTGCTCAACCCTATGAGTGGGGTCAGGGGATCTGGGGCTTAATTTCTTATTCAATTTTAAGCTTCAAAATGGTCACTTGGTAATTAAAGAAGGACACCGCTTGACTAATATGGGCCATGTTAGTCGAGCGGTGTCCTTTATCCCCGTACTGTCCCTGGCCACACGTCATTACGTGCTTGAGCACGGGGGCCTGGCGGCTGAACCAGGCACTCAAAAGACGAAGGGATTCCACTGTGTTAATTAAAGTTACAAGTGAAATTATTAAGGTATGAGCTGCTTTTATTGAGTAAAACCAGGCTACAATAACTGTGTGCGAGTGATACTGTAGCTGCTCAAAGATAGGTCAGAAGTTTGCTTTAATCAATACCCTGGGTGCGTTATGAGGCACAAGGGCAAAGCCCGAGTGTCCTCACAGCACACAGGGTGTTGATTATTCCCCAGTAACCACACACCCTGGAGTTGGTTATTGTACTTATAAGATGGGCTTTTACAAGTCTGAAAATACCATGTTTACTTTTCAAAATCGGAAAATGTTCCGTCTCAGTTGGGTATCCTGCCACTATATAAAATAGTCCCTGTGTAAGAAATGCCATGTTTTCTGTTTTGTTTGCAATTGTTTACACTATGAACGCTGAAATAAATGCGTTATTTCCTACTGCACGGACATTTTTTCATATGCTACACAGCAAATGCTGACAGTACACTTAATGAACTGACCTCCACCACAGTAAGATTGGTAATCCATTTGGCTATGTGGGGGGGGGGTGTCTCTCTGTAGGAACTGTACTGTCCCCTCCCTGCTCCACGATCCATCTAGGTGGGTGGGTGGCTGGGAACTGCTTCCGTTCTGTTGGGCCCTGTTTGGAGACCATTGATTGCTACCTCCTCCACGAGCCATCTGGGTGGGTGGATGGGAAGTGCTCCCATTCTGACGGGCACCCGTTCTGTCAGCCCTGGCGATACACAACCTCCTCCCGCTCCCCCCAAGCTGACGGTTCTTCTCCGGCAACTCACTGCGTCACTGTCAACAACTTCCGATGAGTTGCTACTGTTGGACCTGGGAAAATGCAGTGATTCGTCGGGTACTAGAGCAGTCGGACTGCAACAGCCCCAAATCACTACTGTCAACAAGTTCCGACTGCTATCACATCACCGGACAACACAATCGATATACCATACAGTTAGACATGAGTAGGGATTTCGGTTATGATCTACTCACTCTAGCTGTTGGTATAACAGAGATTAATGTATGCCCCACATGATGCTTCTAATCCAATCAGAAACATCACACACGGAGCCCATGTTATAAACAGCAACACTGCTACTGAAATTGTGTCTTTTGGGTATTACGGGCACCACTTATAATGACAAACATGCTATACACAGACTAGACCTTTATAAGCAGCTTCACTGTAGCTGGAATCCTTCTGCCCTTCTGTCATAACTCCATGCAGTCATAGTTTTGTAAACTCCAAATGATGAATTGACTCCCCACCTCCTCCTCCTCCTCCTCCCCCTCCTGACTCCCCTCACTCTCCCCTAGCCCATTCTGTGTCTATTTGCTGCATATTTCTGGGCTGGCCTGGGAAATATTCAAAGAAACATTAGGAGCTTACACTACTGGATCTGCACAAGTAAATCCTGACTTTTACCAATTTTGTTGCTTCTTCTCTCCTTTTATTTAAAATAACACAATACACCCCTGACACATACACCATGCGAGGAAACATTCAGCATTGACGAATGCTTGTTAAGTACTGTTTTAATGTACCTGTACTATGGTATGCTTCAGTGCATACATCAATTGTGAGTACTGTTTTGCTTGCAAAATGATAAATAAAAAGTAAAAAAAAAAAAAAAAAAAATTGAAGATAGCTGCTTTATCCCTATCTACATCCCTGCATCCTACACTGATGCCCTGCAGCCACTGGATGTATCTGTCCATAAACTCTTCAATGACTACTTAAAGAACAGTCCTACTTACTGGTATGCAGGGCATATTTCGGAGAAAACTGCAGCAGGCACAGAACATTTGCTCACCCTGAAAGAACATTATGCACATTGGCTTGAGGCAAGCTTCAATTCCTTGAAAACACGCCGTCATGATATTGTGCATGGGTTTAGGGAAGGAGGAATCTATGAGGCACACAAGACTTGCCTCAATAATGCAAGTGTGTGTGTAGTATTCTCTGCTGTACTGATTCTACACAGCTTTCTGCACTGTACCCAGTTTTCTTATTTTGTTTTTCAGAGCATGCCACAGACCAATGGAGAAGCCAGGGGAGAAAGCATCGGGGGAATTAAGTGAACAAAGTTCTTTTTTTTTAGACCATGCCATGGACTGACGGAGAAGCCAGGGGCGAAAGCATCAGGGAATTGAGTGAATGGGACTGGAAAGTGGACCAAGCACCTTTTTTTTTTTTTTTAAACCAATGAAACTTAAATAAAGAGTTTAGACATCCAATACCTGTGCTAACCTGTGCAGCTCACTGCACTCGCTACTGTATAATCGGTGGTGTTTTCTGCCAGTCGCTCTTGCTGTGAGTGGTTTTATTGAGTTACTCAAATTGAGACGCTCAATAAGACACGCTCACATCACTATACACCATAACCATTATTTCACCACTTGACTACTTACCCATACCAGTATGCTTATTCTACTCCCCCAACTGTCCTTTGTCCCTTCTATGGGGATCTTTCCCTCAGGCCATCGCCCAAGGTTGGTCATGGATTCCGCTCTTCTTAGTGACCGCTGGTCTCTCCACTTCCAAGTAATGCTCTGTGATCTTGATGGCAGTGGGCAGGGTGGTTTGTTTGTACCGACTCACCCAGTCACGTACTTAATTTGGCAAAATGTTCAGGTACTGATCCAACACAATTGAATCCAAAACATCCTCTTTAGAATGTACCTCTGGTTTTATCCACTGGGTAGCCAAGTCTTTCAATTTTTGAGCTGCTACTCTAGGTCAGGATCCAGCTACAAAACAGAATGTGCAAAAGTTCCATCAACAGCTCTATTCAGTTATCCCAGTTTGGTTGAGGATAGCCACCTTTACCTGGTCGCAGTCTCTGGTAGCATCATCTTCTCAGCTCCAATAAGCAGCTTGTGCCTCTCCAGTCAGATATGGTGCAATAAAAGAGGCTCAACTTTCTCATGGCCTGGCAATGGCAGCTCTCTCATAAGTCAAAAGTTAGGTTTCAGAGTCGTCATCGGGACCCATTTTTGTTAACATGAGGTGACATTCTACAGTGAGTGGATTCTCTGTGACCTGGAGTTGGACCACACTTACCTTCTGTGCTATCGGCACCTGCTTCATAAACTCCTGCTGTTGCTGGTCCCTCTGGGCCACCCAGTCTCTTTGGATCGGGACCTGTTGCACTTGCTGCTGCGCCAGCATTTGTGCTTGTTCTGCCAACCATTTCAGTACTTTGAGTCCAACTTACCCGGTTTAGGCAAGGTGATTTCAATTACACTGCTTAAGCCAACCACACATAGCAGTCTTGTAGTGAGTTGAGACTTTTAGGGGAACCCTCAGAAAAAAAAACTCCAGGCAAAGTTCAATGAAACAAAATGCTGCTTTACTTCAGCTCCAAACAAGGGTTCAAAGTAGCTTACTTTTGCATAGCAAATACAAAACAAAACTTTTTAGCTTGAGTCAGCTCTCCAGCTGACAGCAGCCCTGCTGTCGCTGTCTCTCTCTCTCCAGCCTCCAAATCCTCCTTGTGGTTTCTGGTTTTTTTCTTAATGTCTCCCAGGAAAGTCTCCTTTTTGCCCCTCCCCCACAGGGATTTCCAGACTTCCATTCAGCCAGTGAATATGGCCGTTAAAGAGACAGGCCATAAATCAGCAGGGCTGGGTCTCAATTCACTCTGTTCTCCTGCTACTATCTTGCTGGAAAGGGGGTCCCAGTTGAAGGGTGTATGAACTCCTTCACAATGTAGTTCTTGCACCAGCAGAGACAGGTGGTCAGATGCTTTAAACAAATGGCTGACCACTCTGTCCTGTGTCACCGTTGGCAACTTTCCCTTGACATGATATGCCAAAATGGTAGCCAGGTGCACCTTAAGGGATGTGTCTTGCAACCCTGCCTGTAACAGGGACCAAATTTAGTCAAGTATGTGCAAAATGGAGCAGGAGAGGGTCAAATATCCATGCTCCACACATCAAACCTTGTCCACTTGCAAATGTACATCTTGTGAGTCAACTCTTTCATAGATGCCTCCAACATCCAGAGAACATCTTTGGAAATCCCATGGGTCTTGAACGCTAGCCACTCAGGAACCAGGCAATCAGGTGCAGGGACTACAGGTCTGGATGCCTGATCATCCCTGCGGACTGCATCAACAGGTCCAGCAGGAGTGGAAGCAGCCATACAGTTCTACTGTGCAAGTTTGGTGGGATCAGAATTAGGAATGCCCTGTCCCTCTGCACCTTGTGGGCCTTCTAGTAGACAAGGGGAAATGAAGGGAAGACATACAAGAGGTCTTAAGCCCAGGACTGAGAAAACATGTCCTCTGGCTGGAAGCCCTGCTGAGGGGGAAGGGCACAGAACAGTCTCAGCTTCTTGCTTACCCATGAAGAGAACAGATCCATTGACAGTATTCCCCATTCTGAGAACTCCCAGGACACCACCTCTGGGTGCAGCGACCACTTGGGGGATGACTCTCTCGAACAACTCTAAGCGCATATCAGCTGGTTGATCACTCCTGCGATATGTACCACCAGCACATCTGTATGTGGGAAGTGAGCTAGGGACCGTGTCAGGAGCACCTCCATATTCAGAGGAAAGCAGTGCATGCCTCTTTGTTCAGGAAGAATATGGTGGTTGTGTTGTCCACACTAACCTGGGTCATTCGACCTTGATCCAGTGGTGCAAACTCTGCCAATGGCAGGTGAACAGTACAGAGTTCCTACAGATTTATGTGGAGCCAAGTCTTGCTCGGCAACCAGAAACCATGCAATGTGCGGTCTCAGCAGATGTACACCTCAGCCCACCAGTGACAAGTGCATTTTGTCAATGTGACCAAGGGCTCCACTGGGATGAATGAGATGCCCTCTGAGAGGTTCAGAGGAACAGCCACCAACAGACAGCGTCTAGCACTGAATGGGTCACCTGGACTGACTGGTTCAGGGTTGCATGTGACTGGGACCACTGCCCCCCCCCCCCAAAGTAATCACTAAATGGGTTGTATGCGCCAGCAGGGCCAGTGCATCACAGCGGTGGTAGAGGCCATGAAGCCCAAAACTTGGAGGAAATTCCAGGCCAGATGCAACTGCCCAACCAGAAATGATCAGGTAAAATATGACAGGTCCTCTGCCCTGTCCATGAGCAAATGAGCTCTGGCTTGAAAGGAGTCCAAATACACTCCAATGAACAGAATCACCTACATCAGGATGAGCTTGGACTTGGCCAGACTGCCCATTAGGCTGAGGTCCCAAAACATCATGACAGCCAGATCCCTGGACTGCTCCCTCAAATGAGCCAGTCACTGAGGTAAGGAAATCCACTGATGCCTCTGCTCCTGAGAAGGGCTGCCATGACAGACATGCACGTGGGGAACACCCAGGGTGTCAACAACAGGCAGAACAACATGGCTATGAACTGGTTCTGCAATGGAGGAACTAGGATGAGGAAGTATTCATCCTGGAGGTCCATCAAGTAGAACCAAGGCTCCACGGACAGAATGATCTGGGGTAAAATCACAATGCAAAACTTCTGACAATGAATGATTGTGTTCATAACTCACAGACTGAGAATGGGGTGCCTGCCTCCTATGCATCTGGGTACCAGAAAGTACCGTGACACAAACCCCTACTGAGCTTGTCTTTCTGATACAAGCTCTACTGGATGACACTCAAAGAGCTGAAGAACGTTTGCTCCATTGTGTAGGGAATGACACCAGTGAAAGTATGTCCACCAACAGTGCTCAGTACTGACAGGGGGTTTTGAATTCCAGAGATAATTCCAATCCCACCACTTTCAGAACAAACTTTTCCTAAATTATAGTGGATCACTGTGGCAGAGACAGCGGGAGAGTCAGTCCCACAACACTTCAATTCTTGCTCTTGTTGGCAGCCACCTTGGATTTGCTTCTACAGAAGTTGCCTCCACCATTCCTGCACTGACCCCTCCATCTCCATGTTTTGGTGGGCTTGGCCAGTCAGTGCTTCTGGAACTACAGTGTCTGTTGCTGCTGATCATGTGTGCCTTGATAGGGCCCAGGAAAGGAACTTGGGCACTGTGGCCCTGGCTTGGACTGTTGTTTTGTGTTGGTGACCAATGTCACTAAATATGGGGTCACAGCAGACTTCTCAATATGTACAAGGTAGTCCTCAAACCCAAACCCAAAGAGAGATTGTACTTAAGGGTAGCTCTGCATAAAGTGCTGGATTTCCTGCATGAAAGGTGAAACCCACAACCAGACACATGGATGCACGGATACTGCCACTGCTCATGCCGACATGCTGGTCAAGTCCCGAGCCACCTGCAATTACTGCTTGCCCACTGTCAGCTCCAGATCATGGACCTCTCATGGATCTGCCTGACTTTCTTCAGGATGCAGGTCAGATAAGCTGGAGAATCTCTCAAAGAGTTCATGGCTATATCAAGCTATAAAACCTGCACAGATGACCTGGCATATGCCCAGGGATGCAGCTGCATAGACATTTCAGCCAAGGTAGTCCTGCTTCATGGAATCCACATCAAGCAGCTTGCACAACTTGTACTGCATCTTCGCATTGTGGAACAGTGTCTGCCACTAACACCTCTGTTAACAGCTGTCCCAAACATTTAGACAGTCTGCCTGAGGGACAGCATACTTATGCTTATTATGATGCAATGGGGCCTGGCAGGAGAATGGGTGCTGACAGATAATGACCGCTTGGCGAAGAATGGCAGGGTTAATAGGGAAGGCTAACCCTGGTAAGTAGTCTCATTTGAGAATGTCTATCAGTGGGCAAGCTGCCTTCTTTTGAATCTCCTCCAATGGAGTGCCCAGAGCCATGGACTGTGTCTTATGGAAGAGACGAAGGAAGTCTGGTTCCCCGCAAGGGGGCCTGTCTGTGGATTAACTACCCTCCCATCAATCAGAAGTCAAAGGAATAGATAACACTCTGAATCTGAGGCAGGGCACAGATGCATTGATTACCTACATGGGGTGTGGACAACTTTCTCCAATGGGGTAACTACCACCAGCAAGACACAGGCCTAGAGTCCTTGGCTGGAGCACCTACCGCCAGCTGTGGAGGTGATGGCTCCACCTGTATCAGTCGCTGAAACACAGACAGCAAAACTAGAGGGGGGACCCACAGGATACATGACCGGAGTCAGTGCCTGGAGTGGCAGCCAAGGCCAGGGTAGGTCTACTGGCATTGCTGGTCAAACTCATCCCTGGGAAAATGCTGTGTAGGCCAGATGTTGCCGGGTACCCCTCTCCCACCTGCAGTGTGCTTCATGCTGGTGACAAGAATTAGACAATGAGAAAGAACTCTGTGTCGACAGCGATGTTAAGGATGAGACTGACTACTCAACTGCGATCTCAAATGTGGACTCAGAGATCAACTTGGTGCTGGAGCATTTAAGTCTGGATACCCCAAAAGAGTGACCTTGGGTACCAGCCAAAAAGGAAGTGACACCAGGTTGGGACGATTGGCAGCAGGGACCTGACTGGGAGCTCAGTTGGACCCAACACACCCTGCCTATGCTAGATTCGCAGTCAGCAACACGGTCCCACAGATGAGTAAGAGGAATCTCCCTTGACAGACTCATCCTCAACAGGGGCAGCCATTAGACAGATCGCCATTGACACAGTCAATCCGTATGATGGAAACTCCATGGGCAGATTGATGGGCTCCAAAAGTGGTTTGACCTCCCTTGAGGGCGACCTTTCTCATGGACACTCCAGCTGGGTAGAGCCTGACTGGTCTCATGACCAGCATCAACTCTTCCTTTCGACACGGAGACTGAGACTCAGCTTCAAAGGAGTGGTGAGACACTGTTATGTTTTTAAACCCTTCGTCTTCCTGAGGAGTCAGGAGATGTACTTCTCTTCCCCTGACACATGGTCCAGGACCAGAACATCCTGACAGGCCCCCTCTGTCTCTTGTACCTGCAATCATGCCTTGACCCCGCAGTTGCAGACGCTCACTTTCTTTGGTTTACCCTGGAGCGCCTGCAGATGGTGTTTCCTGAGTGCCAGCAAGTGCACACCCTGACAGCAGGAGCAATGCACCATGTTGTGGCCCAAGCCCAAACAATACACACAGGCATTGTGTCCATCAGTCACAGACATCGGGCACCTACACAAAATGCACCTCTTGAGATCTGGCTTCTTCTTTCATTCCATGGTGAACAGTGATGACAGGGCAGGAAGCCAATGGTGAGGGTACTGAACTGAGTCAACTGCTTAAGTAAAACTTTGAGAAAAATCACTAACGAGCCTAAAACTCTCAGAATCCTAACTCGCAGGTGCTATGAAGAAGGAGAATGGTTCCTTCCAGCAAAGGAAAAGATCAAAGTGCAAAGAGAGCAGAGCTGGAGAACCACATGGTTGAGTGGTAGTAGCAGTCTAATTTGAAGACTGTTCCAGTGACTGTGCATGCACAGTGGATTTTAACTTAGACTGCCTAAGTGTGGATAGTGAACTATATCTACGTGGATCGTGAAGTAGATTACATTGCTCAAAGCTACTTCAGTTGGAGTTGTTGTTATAAAAGGGTAAAGACATTAACAAAACAGTATACACAACCTTAATTTGGGAAAGGGGGGGGGGGGGATACCCAGGAGTTGACCGTAATCTTTTTTTGTACTAATCAGCAAGACAAGTTGACTCAAAATTACACTAGCTTGCACCACTACAAATTTATAATGGACATGTTTGCCACCTTATACAGTAAAAAATTAATGTCAAGAAATAGTCCATGATTATTGCACATTTATCCACTCTTGCACTGCTTCCCCCTCAAAAGACATGCCATCCAGGCACATGGTCATCCCCTTGATTCTTTCCAAGACCCCCCAACAAAAGACCATTCCTAGTTCAATTCCTCGTCAATGACTGCTAATATGGAGAGAAAAAACTGCTGCATGCAAGCTGAAAGTGGCAGGAAAAAGAACTGAGGATGCCTGGGCCGCCCACACCTTTATGGTCACAAGATGATGTCAATTGTGTGGGTGGCCCCTAGGCAAAGACTGCTGGAAGAAGCTGCCGTGCAGAACAGCGTCCTTTGGCAAGGACCCAAGAGTATTACCTTCTGCAAGAGATACCCTCGAGGAAGATCTAACATTATTAAGTGCCTCAGCACACTCCAACCCCCAATGACAGGGCAGTGAACAGAGTTGGGTAAAGAAAGTTATGCCCAGCTCGTGTGCCACAAACTGTCCTGCACTTCGGGAAGTGTTCATGCAAAGTAAGGAACTAGTAATTAGCCTGTGGGGGGGGGTCACAGCTGCAGTTACAGAGACCTGCACTAGTCAAGATGGACTGGCAGTGAGTTAATGGCACTAGTCTGGGAAAATCAGCACTATGCCCTAGATAAACAAAAGTTATAATTGACCCCTGTGCATACCCCATTTTAGAAAAGGCCAAAAATGAACAGGGAGATCATTTATTTGGCTGTCGGTGTCCAGCAGTTTTCACTACTAGTGGTTTACCTCTGATCAGTGGCTAACAAATCAACAGGTAAATATTTCCATTACACAAAGTTAGCAGCAGCAACTTCTCATACTAATGAATGTAGTGGAAGTCTGGAGGCAACTGCTCTTATGTTTTCTACCTACAGCAGTTTATTTCAAGACATCATACCTCTATGCTTCATCATGGTGTCAGTGCGACCCCACTGGGATCCCGCTCGTTAGTGGATGTGCGGTTTAGAGATGGACACCAACACAGAATTCAGGAGGTTTCATTCTTTGCTCCTAAGGATATTTTCATTAAAACTGGATATTTAAGCCAGCCTGCTGGCACAGCAGTACTGTTACTGCTTGTGACATTGACAACTTGCGTTTGGGAATGAGTACAGAGCGTCAGAGGGTCGGCGGGAGGGACGTAGGATGAGCGTCCCATGGGCAGCTCTCCTCCTCTGGGGGGGTCCCGGCATGCAAGTCACACCCAGTGGAGACTTGCTGTGCACCAGCTGGGACCACACATCGTTGGGCGGAGGCGACAGCAGACATCTACCAGATGTGTGTGAAAGCATGCATGTCCCACACTGAAGTCACTGCATGTCCATACATCTGGGGATGTGGTACTCCAAACATCCTTTATCTAGGGCACAAACAAAAATTCCTGAGGCTGGCAGCATAGTGACACACCTAGACCTCCATCCAAATGACGCCCCAGGTGTAAGTCTCAGCTGGGGCCTCAGGTAGATCTTGGACTCTCCTTTCTGTGAGCCCTGCCGCAGGTGGCAAACTGCGGGCCTCCCACACTGGACAGCCCGGGGGGATGCCAGGTGGCAGGTCCAGGTGCAGACAGAGGGGTCACTTCCCTGCCCGAGTGGCTTAACAGAAAGTTAAAAAATAAATAATAATAAAAACTGGATCTTTCCCCTTATAGCTCATCTGTAAATGTTACCTACACCTGCCATAAACTCATAAGCCTCTACCTAAGGCAGCATGGCCAGTTGTCACAGAAATTATTCTGATGGGGCAAAAAACTTTAGCACTATGGAACGGACTGCCCAGAAATTCACACTCTGAGACAAGGAAAACTGGCAGCAAAAGAAGGCCTTGCAGTCTATCTAGTCTTCCGTGTGAGGTTGTACATGCCCCCAAGGGATCGTGAACAACCTCCCACTTCCCCTCGATCAGCCCTTTGCGCTCCCCCCCAAAGTGCTCTGCCATTTTCGTTCTGACTAGTGCCTCAAGTTGCTTGTTCAAGTCCTCCTCCTCCAGCATCTTTTCTGTAAGTTAATACTTTTTCACATTTCTTCTCTCCCCACCAGCTTCTTGATATTCCCCCGGTATTAGTATTGCTGCTGATTGTGAACAGCAATCTGAAATCAGTATTGTTAAAACTCTGCATGTATTTAAAGGACAAGTAAACAGTGTATTTTTCTAAAAAAACAATTCTAAAATCCGTCTTCGTAGAGAGATAAAGGAAATACTGCTGTTTACATTTATGATAAAACTGCAATTACATAATCGATATATTTGCAAATAAAACTGTTAATGCATCAGTTAGGGTTCAAATTAAACTGACGTAGGGAAATGTGGTGTTAGAGGATCCAACCCAAACTCCCCACTCCCACTCCCAAAGCAGGAATAGGAAAAAATACCATTACGGTTGTCACTGTCCTGACTCTGAGTCTTGGCGAATCAGGAGTGGGGTCTTCCTTTGGGATTCTCAGCCTTAACGCCCACCCAATTGTGATATAGCCTTCAAACATACAGAACTCTGTCTCCCCACATGTTGCCAACAATATGTAGGTCCTGCCTGATGAAAACATATCACCTCATTTGGTCACGAAATGGGGTGAGCATTAGGGTTGAGAACCCGAGGAAGACCCCTACCCTGATTTACCAAGAGTCAGGACAGTGAAAACCATTACATTTTTTTCTTTTCCTGCTTTTGGGGAGAGAGTTAGGTTGAAACCCCAACACCACATTTCCCTGTTTTTGCTAGTTTAATCTGAACCCTAACTAATGAATTAATGCAGTTTTTTTGCAAATAATTTCCTTACTTTTTGAGACAGTAGAATCGTATCCTCATTCAAGCAGGATGAACACATTCAACAATCAAGGAAAGAGCAGGAGCTGGAGGGCCCTGCACTTCCATCCCTCCAAAGATGCACACATCCATGTGGCTGTGGAAGTGCAGGGCCCTTTGGGCCCCATGCTTCCATGACTACAGAAAAAGCAATATATGTGCTTGGTTGTAATTGTTTTTCGTAGAGCTCACTTCAAAGGGAAAAAATAGATAAAATGTCCCTCTTAACTGTCGGTGGTTCATTGTGTATGGGCAAAAATATGGTTTTCGCTTTGTTCCCTATAAGTCAGTAAATGTTTGTCAGTTTGTTATGAAATTTGCTATGGTTGTAATGGAAGATGAGATGCCACTTTGGAGCATTTTTGATGATGACTGCAGTTTCACTGTGCATTTGGCACCATGGTGAAGACTGGAGGTAATTTTGGGTGCAGTGCATACTCCATGAATGTTGGGGGGGGGGGGATTATGTGTTAGTGTCATAGTAATCATTGACACCATATATATATATATGTATATATTATAGATACTGTTCCTTAACTCCAATTATTGATAGATGTTTGGCTTGTCAAAGTTGCAATGTTATCCTATGGGATTTTTTCATTGTTTAATTTTTCTGATTTTTTTTTTATATGACCCCTAATTATTTTGGGTGGTATTATGTGTTAGTGTTATAGTACTCATTGAGACTTTTTTATTTGATACACAGATTCTCCCTTAACTTCACAGAGTGACGGAGCTATGGCTTGTTAAATTTGCAATGTTATCCTAAGGGGATTTTCATTTTTTAATTTTTATGTTTTTTTTTTGTATGGACTCTAAATATTCTGCAGAGTATTATGTGTTAGTCTTGTAGTACTCAATGATAACTTTTTTTGATACATAGATTTTCCCTTAACTCCACAGAATGAAGGTGTCATAGCTTGTTAAAGTTGCAACATTATCCTAAGGGATTTTTGTTTTACATTTTTATGTTTTTTTTTAAAATAAAAAACATAGACATTGTTGGCAGATAAGGATCGCCTGGCCCATCTAGTCTGCCCGTAAAAGTAGTGGAGACCAGAAACAGAACCCGGATCTATCAGACCATGCCAGATGAGCTGGTACTGGTTTAGACCTCCACGCCACACCCCTACATTTTTTTGGGGGTATTATCCGTTACTATTCTATTTCTCACTGAGAACCTTTTTTATATGTAGATTGTCCCTTAACTCCAAAGACTGACAGAGTTACAGCTTGTTAAAACTGCAACGTCATCCTATGGGAATTGTAATTTTTATGTTTTGTATACGTCCCCTGAATTCTTTTATACAGTAGTATCTCTTAGTGTTGTAGTACTTATTAAGACCTTTCTTTTGATATACAGATTGTCCTGTAATGGCAAACATTAAGTGTGTCATGGCTTGTTAAAGTTGAAATGTGGAAAAAAAGTCTAAATGCTTTTTTCATATGAAGGAATCTTTTTTTGCAAGACTGTGTTGTTCATGAAAAAAAAAAACATTCCTTCATACGAAAAAAGAATGTGAAAAAAAACTAAGACCAAATTATTTGACTGTGTGAAGGCAATCTTGTTTCGTATGGCCTTATTCTTGTTTCCTATGGCCATGCAAATAAAGAAAATCGTCTCATGAAAAAATATTTTTCAAATGTGTTAAAAGCACATTTCTGGGTCATTTTCCAAAAAACTAACTGCAGAATCCAGCTAATGAGATCCTGATTAGCAAGATACATGTGTTGGTGTGTTTCCATGATATGATTTTTATGGTTTTATGATTTTTTCCAAAAACAAATTTTTTTAAGATGGCGGCCATGTGAAAAAATAATTTTTTCTCACAAAACATGATTACCCCCATACAAAACAGAATTAATTTTCATATGACCAAATTATTTTTTTTTTTGAAACAGCCTTCCAAAAGAGAGTCTTGAGTCTGCTCAGAAGCAAAATTTCAAATCCTTTGTAACTCTGGAACGGATTAATATTTTTTCACCAAACAAATGAAAGGCACCACTCTGGACCATGCCCTTTCTACCCTGAAAATTTCAGATCACATCTTGGTGTAAGGTGATGACAAAAAAAAAAAAAAAAACACTCCATTTTTTTTTCTCTTTATTTAGCTGTCAGGATCTCGGAATCTGCCAATCCCACTGGAACAAAACTTGGCAGGTCAAGAGACCTTGTTCCTGACACTGCACATGCAAAATTTCATGCAAATCCGTTTAAGGGAGTGAAGTTACTGAAGTGCAAAGTTATGGGTTTAACATTAAACTGCCTACTCAACCCTAACTATAGTGGAGCAGTAATAAACAACATTTCATAACATTTGAAAAATGTAAATCAAAGCTCTCTCCTTTCAAACATCCTGCCCTCTCTGCTCTCTGAGATAGATGCCCAACACGCTACATGATGATGTCATTGAAGCAAGAGCTCCTAAACAGGGCTCTTTACACTTCTAACAACCTCAGGCCAGATTCACAAAGCTCCTGAAAATCCTGCAGCTACGGGAAAACCTAGCACAAGTGGGTTGCCACTGCCGGATCTTCAGTTTTTTCCACAACTGCGGTATTCACAAAAATGGAGCTGGTTTACAACTGGCTCCACAATTTATGGCAGCTTGTGTTCTCCCCCCAGCTGCAGGAAAAATGTTACGGCTGGTGGGACATGTGTAACATCTCCACAGCTGTGGGGGACTGTGAATACAAATCTCTGCAGCTCTGGAGATTTCGGTCCACAAGTGGAGTTGCAGAGTGGGACCTAGTCCCATGTCGCTTTGTGAATCTTGCCCCTGTAGTTCAGGCTCTGCCAGTCTACCCTTTTACAGTTGAACTAAGAGATTTTGGTCCATAACTGAAGTTGTGGAGTGGGACTCAGTTCCATTTTGCTTTGTGAATCCGGCCCCTCTAGTTTAGTCTCTGCCAGTCTGCCCTTTTACTGCCTAAAGCAAAATTATCAAAATAATGACTGAACATGTGTATTACTTATATAAATACACAAATTAAGCTATGGTTTTGATCTTTACTGTTCCAGACACCGGAAGAAATTGTGCATTTAAAAACGTCCCTCTCAGCCAAACAGCAATGAAGTGCTGGTAGCAGTGATCACAAATCTGGTGCTCTAGTAATTGATTTTCATCACGGCAGTCTGGTCTGAATTAAAAGCTGCACATATTGCAGGACATTCACTGTATTTTCAAACAAAATCCTGCTTCTGATCTTTTTTTGTATAATGGTACAATAACACAGTGTAACACAGTCCCCCCACCTGACCAAAAGCAAGCTAGCCATTGCCTTCAAAGTTCAATACTGCCATTGCTAAGCCCCAAAAATCCCACTGTAGATCCATCTGTCAAGCAGATACACTACCGGTTCCGGGACCTTTCATGCTCCTTGGTTAGCACTACTGAATGGTGCAATACCACATCATTTAGTAGTGCCAGCCAGGAGTCAATCCAGGAGGTGCTGAACCTAGTAGAGTATCTGCTTGATTTTAATTGCTCTGCCTAAGTTAGAATGCAAAAGGGGAGACTGTCAGAGACTAAAGTAGAGACCATTACTAGTGTAAAAAGCAACGGTCAGTAGCTCTTACTCCAGTGACATCTTCACATAGCATGTTAGGTGGTCATCTTAGGCCCTGTACACACTAGGGAGCTTAAAACAGTTTAACTGCCTTAAACCGTTTTAAGCTCCTGGAACACAGTTTGCGTCCACACTGTAACACGGTTAAAACCGTGTTACAACCGTGTTCTAAAACCATGCTAAAACCCTGCTAGAGAGGTAGTCTTAAGCATGGTTTTAGATAAACATGGTTGCCTTAATCCATGTTAACAGCAGTGCATACGCAAACCGTGCTGTAACATGGGTTAAGGCAACCCGTCCTATGGGAAAAGTAATTTTTTGAGCAGCAGGATTAAAAAAAACCCGGTACCAATATTGCCGAGTAGCCCAATAAACACTGGTTTCACGGATGTACTTTTTTCGCTGATTGCTTTCAGTTCTCGTTCATGGGTATCCCATCATGCACTGCGGCACACATAATGCTTTGAGTTGGTACCGCAGTCATGCCTGGGAAACCGCTTCAGCTAGCATGGTTGTTGGAATACAATGTTGATGCTCAGACAACCGTGCTAGGGACTGATTTATAAAACAATTTTAATGTTGTTTTATAATCGATCGCTAGTATGTACAGGGCCTGAGAGAGGAGAGGGCTGGAAGTTTGAAAAGAGATTACTTTTGTTTACATTTTTCAAATGCTATGAAACTGCATTTATATTAATTATATAAATGCAGTTTTACCATAAATGTAAACAGCAGCCTTTCCTTTGCCTCTCTATGAAGCCAGATTTTAGAACTGTTTTTTTTTTCCCCAGAAAAATACCGTTTTCTTGTCCTTTAAATACTTCAGGCATGTCCCCCCTTTCCCTTCTGGTCTCCAGTGGGTACCTGATGAGGTTTTGCCCCATGTACTCCTCTGTTGCCTGCCTCTACGCTGTCTCTAGCTTGTTGATGTCCTTTTTAAGATGCAGGTATCAAAACTGTATGCAGTGCTTCTGGTGCGGTCACACTAGAGTCCTATACAGGAGGCAATATAACCTCCTTCTTTTGGGAATGTTACAGGATTTGGGTTTTGCTGATGTTGACTGTATTTTATTTTTATGCATGAAACTGGAAAACCATCTTCAACATGCATTCAACATAACCCTATTTTAAATTTGCAGACCACATGCAAATACAAATGAAAATTATATACTTATTGTAACTGCTGATCTTTCAGAATACCTTCACCACTGATTACCACTTATGGGTCTGGGCTGGAGGCACTATGATCCCATGGGAGCAAAGCTTTTGCCAGGAGGCCGGCCACAGCTACTGAGCATGATGCCTGCACACCCCCACATGGTGCCACGTGCCAGCCAATAACCACTGCCCCCCAACCTAAGTTCTGTTCACCAGGAGAGAAAACAAAGTGGGGCAAAACTGAGAGAGAGCTAAGAATTTTCCTAGCCCAAAGGGCCAGGAAAAGGATATAGGAATATAAATAAACAAAATAAAACCTGACTACCAACATCTGGATAGAAAAATGGCACACAAGGAAACACAACAGGGTAGTTGCGTATAACACCAAAGCTTCACATCACTAGCCAGACAGGAAATGGACAGTAATCTTAACAGCAGCAGCCCTGAAGTATGTAGCTCTGGCAGGAAAGGCAAGAGGGGGATGCCCAGAAATGAGATGCCCTTGCAATTACAATGGTATAATGTGCCAAAACAGGAATGAACCAGGTAGACTCCTGGAAAAACCAACCCCCAAGTCATCACACAGAGGATTAACTGGATAGTCAGTTAAAATGTGTCCTTTTTTCTTCCCATTAGGGAAAAGAAAAGGGAATCTCAGGTGCTTGTGGAGTTGTAGGACTGAACAGCCCAAAGGAGTCGAGGTGTGTTCCTCTCCACAGGCAACCCTAAGGGTAGTGGGCTAACAGCCCAGCTGGCATAAGGGAAGAAAAAGGACATAACAACCAAAATGATAGTCTGGCATAGTAAGAAGGAAAACCATCAGCGAAAATTACCTAGTTCTCCTACAACAACAGGGATGTACCCTGCGCAACAGTAAGTATACCTCATCCAAACTCAGCGCACAGCACTCTTCCACAGACAGTGCAACTTACACAAACATACCTCAAGAAGGGACTATACCCCGGGCAGGGAGAAGGAGGGCAAGAAATAAAAGTGAAGAAGGGAGTTGCCTTCTCTCTTTTTTGGGGCAATTATATTTTTAATTGGTATAAGGGCCAGCAAAGGAACCCTCCCTGATGCCACACTGGCGACCCCGATTCAGTGATGGACTCCTGTTTCTGGGGGTCAGCTGGGGTGGGAGAGGATTGGGCATCTACAGACTACTCTCCTCTGCTGTGGAGAAGGGACTTGCCGCACCGCTCTAACACTGCCACCACAATGAGGGGTGGTGGTAGAGCACTGGGAACACCACAGCTCTGGGGTTGGCTGGCGGCTGGCATGTAGTATATGCGCACCCCCACATGCATGTACACCTTCACCACTGCATGCCATCAATCAAAGAAGGGGCCAAGCACAAGGAACCCCACTCACCCGCTCCAGCCCACACCATTTCCCAGAACCCTGCTGAGGAAAGTGGATCTGAACTCCGGGGGGGGCTGGCTCCTCCCTCCTCCTGGCCCCAGCGGTGGGGCAAGCTGTGGGACACTTCCGAGGCAGGTGAGTCGGGAGGTGGTCGGAAGAGTAAGCAGGGGTTGTGAGATGGCCAGCCAGCATCCCAGGGACTAAAATAAACAAACAATAAAGAAATAATACAGCTCTATAAAAGGAACTCTCACCCCTGGTTGAAGTTTTTTTTTTTGTGGTGGGACTGGGAACCAGCCTGGGTCCCTCTCCTGACACGATGAACAGTGTCAGAAGGAGGCCTGATGTCATCCCCAGTACCAGCCCTGTGTCATCACCACAAACGGTGATGACAGCACGAGTGATGTCAGAGGATGATGCTGAGGTGTCTACCAGTGTAGACTGCATGTATAGCTGTGCCTTTGCTATCAGGGAAGTCTGCTGCTCACAGCAGACAGACTGTGGAGGGTTCGGAGTCAACTGCCAACCAGACCCAATCACCTGAGCCTCTTATGCCTCAGCACAGTGATGGTGAGGTGAACTCAGTAATTCCATGGAAGCAGAGGTCCCAGAAAGAGGCCCAGGGAAAAGGTCTAATGACCTAAGCTTGGATGCATGCATGCAATGCCTGCCTCTGACGGTGAGGATTGGGCAACTGCACTCCAGCATGCGGTTCTCTAAGGTGCAGCGGTCCATGAAGAAGCAGGTGCTGTACTCATCTATGTCATGCTCTGGTCCAAGGCAGGGCACACAGATCTGATGCCGATCTGGAACCACCATCAGTTTCCCACAAGAGCAACGATACATAATGGATGGCTGTCAGACTTTCTTTGAGGCAACTACGCATAATAGGCGACTGTCAGATTTTCGTTGACAGTTCTGACCCTTTTTATCGGACTTTGGCAACATGGAAAAATAAACACAAGTGACACCACAAAGAAGTTAAAAGAGTGGTGACAAAGGAAGAAATAGCAACAAGTCGAACTGAGGCACTGAGCTCCCACAGTCTGCACTTGATGGGGAAAAGAACAGAACTGAGGTTAGTGAGAGAGCCGGCATCAATTACTGGCTGCCACGTGTCGGTGTGCAGGCACCGTGTCCAGTACCTAAGGCTGGCACCCTGGCAAAACCTTTGCTCCTGCAGGGTCCTAGAGTCTCCAGCTCAGACCCCTAAGTGAGAATCAATGGTGAAGTTAAATTTTTTTTAAAGATCAATCCCTTTTGTTCCCAAGTACAAAAATATATGGTCAGCATACTGTGTATTAAAATGGTTTGCAAGCATTTCATGACAAGGAAATGGTATACCTTTGTTGTTGGAAGTTCCTTAGCTTTTGATTCAAAAAGATGTTCCAATTTTGTAGTATCAACAGTAACTTTGTCAAGTGATGCCCACACAGTGCCCCGTCCGAACTTGCAGTTTCTGGGGCCCTCAGGTTGTTTTAGTTCTTTCCAGAAAAGCTTTACAGTCTTTCTCTTTTTGACAACAGCAGAATCCACAGACTGTAAAGGAGACAGTGATGACGAGCCAGGAAATGGAGGAGGGGGAACAGGAGAGTAGGATACAGCTCCATTAGGTGGTGGGGGGCATCCAGGAGGTGGAGGTGGTGGTGGTGGTGGAGACAGACCCATGGTTCCTCCAGGTGGTGGAGGTGGAGGAGGCGGTGCTATCATCCCACCTGGTGGCGGAGGTGGTGGAGGGGGTACCATAGCACAGCCTGGAGGTAGAGGAGGAGGCGGGATCATCCCATTTGAATATCTTGTTTCACAAGTCTCCATATCCAACACATCTATATCCTCCTCATCCACCAGGTCTGAAAAGTCCATATCTTTAATCTTCAGCACTCTTGAACTCATCTCCAGCTGATCCCACGTAAATTCTGACTCCTTAAAAGGGGTCATTGGTGCTTTTTCTAGATTTCTAGAATTTATTTCAACATCAGTGCTATACTGTGACCTGAGAACCTTTGCTTGGGGTTCGGCAAATTTTTCCGCAGCAGCCTTCACACTGCCAGCTGCATGCTCTGGTTCGTGTCTCCTGTGACTGTCCTCAGTCCTCTGATACTGAGTTTCTAGACCAGCGATGCGACTAGCCATGCTTTCCTTGGACTGCAGTAGGGACTCTTCTAGAGAAGAATCTGCATGTGCTAGCTCTTGAGCTTCCTTGGTCACTGGCAAAGTGCTGGTTTTACTTTTGGAATACAGCATGTCCAGCATAAACTTCTTGTCACTAGAGATAGCACTGCATTTATCCATGCTGGACTGCTGAAGAAGAGTTCTACCTGCAGACCAAAAAAAAAGTAAGACAATTAGATGCACCCATATACAGATCACTTGGGTCTTGGGTATTAAAAAGGTGGGGCAGGAATTTTCTTATTAAATCATACGTTCTGTATCTTTTTTTTCTCTCTCGAAACTCTCTTTATGCTCCTACCTGACCAGGGCATCTCTCAGGGTCCCATACTCTGCTCCTCAGCTCCACCACCTGCCTGAACCGCTTCTCCCGTCGCTACATTGGGATCAAGATTCCGGGCTCCCCCGACCCCAAGGAGAGGCATGCGAGTCCCCAGGGGGAGAGTTGGGAGATGCAGCTGACATTGGGCGTGTGGCTGGGGCACCTGATGGTCGCCGTCGCCTCACCCAGCGGTAGGGGATTTTTCGTGGTGTTTTCACCCCTAATGGCTGGGAAGTGCAATGCACTCCAGTGCACTGCGTGCTCACTCCCGAGCACACCCACAGGACTGCCTCCGAGCCAAACCCCAGTCTTCTAGCTTCCCGACTGCTGTGAGCCCCCAGAACCACCAGAGGCCACTAGACTGCGGGAGCACAGAACCCCCCATCCCCAGGGAGGGAGAGCTGTCCTCCGGACGTTCAATCCTTACCCTCCCCTGCCGACCCCCGATGCCCCAGGCTCATTCCCCGAACCCGGGTCGCTGGTGTGGCATCCAGCACCTCAACCCTCAGTGCCACCGGGCCGGCTCTGTTATGTTATCTTTGATAAAGATTTGCAATATAGGCTGAGGTTTTTTTTTTTACTATTTATGATGATTGTAACTTAACAGTGCAACTAGTTCCTGAGGATCATACAACAATGTAAACATAAATATACACATGTAAAAAACCACACACACACACACACGGAGTACACCACCTGGGTTCAGGATGGGATAAAACCTGCTATACCCACTTTATTGAGGTAATGTGGACATAGCACACAGAATGTCAATCCATGGCAAGTTTCTAGAATCTAGATAATGTTATCACAGACACAAAATAGCAAGTATAAAATATTTTTTATAAGTTTTTTTGTATAAAATCCTGCAATTTACAAATAATTCATAATGGATTCTATTAATATTCTCTCCTATTAGGGAAAAAACACCAGTGTGTGACCTGCTCATTGCTTCTTATAATTTCTCATATTGTGAAGCGAAACATAATATTTAGACACAATTCAGCATGTACTTCATATATTTTCTATCAACTCCTCTTACTGATTACTGAGAACAGCTACATGAAAACAGAACCTTTATCCGTTAGTATTCATCTGTCACTATAACATACTCCTTTTTGAAATCATAATCCTCTGTTTGAATTCACACTGTTGCCACAGAAATAACTGATGTCACAAACAGAATATCATGACATCAGCTGGGAAACGAGCCATAAAAGCTGATGAACTCTCAAGGAACAGAGATGTTGTTTTCATTCAAATGACCTCAGTAGTAATTAATGGGGAGAAGACATACAGAGTGAATGTGAAATATAAATGGATCAGTGGTCAAATATTTACATTTTTTAAATCTCTCCTGGAGGCACTGGCTGTTTAAGCAACTAATATGTAAGACAAACTGATGTAATTTTAATAAATTATTGCAGGATGCAAATTCCTTTTTACTATAAATAAAGTAAAATAAGTATGCAAAGCACAAACTTCCTTTTTTTTTTTTTTTTTTTAACAATGCTACTTTTACCTACACATAACATGACAGGACTTCCCCATTTAAAAATGATTGAAAATCTTCATTGCCAAAGCTTGAAATAGTTGAGCAGGAAAACTTTCAGCAGTTACACAAACCTTTCTGCTTTGATCTAAGCATATAAACCGAACTCATATAAATGTGTTGATTACAAAACATAAAAGTATAACAAAAAATGTTACCTGTAGAGTATCTGGCACATGGACAAACACTTGCATTTCCACAAGCTACCATTATATGTACTAAAATAACTACTGATCGTGGACACATTCAGTAAGTGACTGCCTCTTGTAGGCCCTTTTCTGAGTTAACATACAGAATTATCCAACTCCAATTGCAATAAAAAAACAAAATAAGCAAACCCTTGTCATGGCCAGTATGCAGTGTGATCCCTCTGATCTAAGCAGTTTACATTCTTGTTTGACAAGAAAGTCCAATTGCTGTTAATTTACTCCCAGAGGCAAGGAAGTAGAGACTGACTGTGTAGTCTGACGAGCATCCTAGAGACAACTAGATTTTATCACAAAGTCCATGAGTACTGAAAGCAAACAGCATACTGTACATTACTAATTATTCTTTCATACAAAAAAACAACCTTTTAAAATGAAAATACAAGTTAGCTAGAACGAAACTGTGGATTTTATTTCTTGGCCTTGTCTTGCTGTTCACTCTTGTGAATTTTTCGAAGGGGCGGAGAAGCTGTGGCAGTCCGAATGCGTCTGGACACAATGCTCAGCAGATGGATGCAAAGGGCCAGAACTAAGTCTGCTAGACCATCACAATGCCTCTTACGCTTGTGCCCTGAAATGGATACGGACCGTGCATGACAGTTGCCATCAGACTGGGTTTGGGGAATAGCACCAGCATCATCCAGGTGAATGCTGGACTCAACAATGCTGCCAAATGCAGGCACGTCTCTAGGCATTAGAAAACGGGGCATTTTGTCTTTCCCGTTGTGCACCTCAGACAGTTCCTTACAGGCACTTATACAATAAGAACATAAGAAGCCAGCAGAAGGAAACCACCTGGTCTATCAGGTCTGCTCGGTATGTACTGGGGTTTTGTATTTTACCCCTACACCAGTGTCAGTGCTCTACTTTGTTCACTTCCTTCAGGTACTTGAAGCTCTCTATCATATCCCCCTATGCCTCCTCTCCTCCAATGAGAACATCCTAAGGGCTCCCAGCCTCTCTTCATATGACCTGTCCTGCTGTCCTCTGATCATTTTAGTCGCCCTCCTCTGTACCCCTTCCAGCAATCTAATGTCTTTTTTTTTTTTTTTGTACGTGTGCCAATACCTCACTCCATACTCCAAGTGAGGTTGTACCAGAAATCTACATAATGGCAGAATAACCTCGCTGTGCCTGCTACTGAACCCCCTCACGATGCATCCCAGCATCCTGTTGGCCCTTTCCACCACCTTTTTGCACTGCGCGGACTGCTTCAGGTCACTAGTAATTACTACCCCCAGGTCTTTTTCTTCTTCCGACTTGGCTACATGTACTTTTCCTATATAGTACTTTGCTCTTGGGTTCTTGCCCCGATGTGCATCACCTTGAACTTTTTGGTGTTGAATCCCAACTGCCACATCCCTGACCACTTCTCCAGTCTGGCTAGTTCCTCCCTTAACTCTTTTATCCTCTCCTGGATGTCCACCCTCCCACAGAGCTTGGTGTCATCAAAAAATAGGTACATCTTGCCCTGAATGCTCTCCTGTGAGAAGCGTGGAAATGAAGGACACCGAGACCAGGATTATGGATGCAAATGTTTAGGCAAATTGCCAGAATTTATTTTCAAAACAAAAATAATAAGCGGACTGTCCATGACAAAATAAAACCCAATAAGGCAACATAAATACATAAATAGAAAATTCTTCTCTAGACAATGCTAGAGAATCTCCCTCCTGACATGTACTAACTGCTCAGCACATAAAGACTAACTGGACAATGGGCTTACCTTGCTTAAATACCTGAGTTAGCCCATGTGACCAGATAGCTCCTCCCACAATCTAGAAAGTATTTCATTTTTCTTAAAACAAAAGGTTTTTATTACATCCAGAATAATAGTCATGTTTATATTCTCCTGAAAACATAAACAACATCCAGAAAAAGATAAATGAATTAGGTTTTATCACATTTTACTGTCCTCGTATACGTAGCTCCTCTCACACAAAGTCTGGAGCATAGAACCAAGAACAGGGACGGCCAGCTCCTAAGGCAAACCTGACTAGACAGTGTAGAGGGGCAGCACAAGCAAGGGACCAAACACCAACAAACACCTTTTTGGTAAGTTTCCCCTAATATGGGAAAATATCCTATGCTTTGCTGATACCAAACACAATGACAAGATCTATCGAAGTGCACTTTATTTCCAGGCAGGAGAAATAATAGACAACAATCTCTTCAACATAAGAAAAACACTAACTTATTTCACTTCATTATAGTAAGAGCAGAGAGAGTGTTCTATTCTAATTCCTAATGCTACGCTAAGCAAGTAAACACAGCAGGTTGCTAGGCAAACGCCATGCTGAGTTTTAAAACTCTGAGTGGTCTGTTTTATTTCTTCTCTGTTCTTTCTTTTCCTGCATTAGCAGGCTACAGCTTGAGACAGAGTTTAGAGGGATAGCTCAGAAAAGGGGGAAAGTTCAGAGGAATGCAGGACCACAAAGTCCAAATGCAGGGACTTTTCTTATTTTGTTTGGCGCAATTGCGCATTACTGAATGTGCGCACTATCACACAGTCGTGCAGCTACAATTTGCATGTTTGCGCGGTAACTGGCATTCTGATAGTGATAAAATGGAGCGCTGCACTCTGCTTGAATCATCTCAGCATTGCATTTTTCTATCTTTCACCATACGAACTAAGCACAATATGCCTCAGTTCAGGCTTACTCAGAGGAAACATTATTTATCTGGGGGAGGGGTACGCCATTAGCAGACTAGTTAAGTGCCCCTTGTGACACAGAAACGTGAGTGGCCAACTCGTGATTCAGAGGACAGAGGGATAGAATAAAGGAAGCAAAAAGAAGGGAAAATGCTGTTGCGCACCAGACTTAGATAGAAAGAGAAAGATTACAGGAAATACAGAGAAAGAGAATGTGTCAACCCAGAATTACCAAACTTGTCCCTATGACACCTCCCCAGTGTTGTTTATAAATATATTAAACAATACCGGGCCCAAAACCGACCTTTGTGAAACCCTGCCAGTGACGTCTTTTGTGCTGGAGGCTACCCCCGTACCACCACCCTTTGTGTCCTGCCCTCCAACCAGTTTTCAACCCATCATACTAATTTCTCCTCCACCCCTAGCTCCCTCAGTTGTATCAGCCTTTTGAGTGGCATGGAATCAAAGGCTTTACTAAAGTCTAGGTATATTATGTCTACTGCCTGACCCTGTATGGCTGTTTTAAACTAATGTAGCAGAACGGCAGTTTGATCTGGTGGATCAAGCACAGGCTTGGGAAGAAGGGGATCCAGCTTCAAATCGCCCAACAGCCTCTTACTCACTGTATGACCTTAGAAACATAGATTTTGACGGCAGATAAGGACTGCTTGGCACACCCAGTCTGCCCATTTCCCTACCTAATGGATAAGCTGCAGATCCTAATTAACCAGCAGCCTACTTCTTCCTACCCCCACCCCTTAGAATTGCCTTATGACTGTCCCATGCATGCTTGAATTCCACCACTGTTTTGACTCCACAACCTCCTCCGAAGGCTGTTCATGCATCCACAACCCTCTCTGTGAAAAAATACTTGTAAATTACCTCTAGTACGCCCCACCTCTATCTTCAATTGCCTTTGTTCTTTGACTTTTTGAAAGATGCTACCCTCTTGGACTTTGTTGATTCCCTTGAAATACTTGAAAGTTTCTATCATATCCCCTCTCCCTCCTTTCCTCGAGGCTATACATATTAAGCTCCTTAAGTCTCTCTTCATATGTCTTCCGTGCAGACCCTGCAACATTTTAGTTGCCTCCTTGGACAGCTTCCATCCTATGTCTTTATGGAGATTGGGTCTCCAGAACAACACGTAATACTCCAGATGGGGTCTCACCAACTGTCTGTACAGAGGGATAATAACTTCCTGTTTTCTACTGGTGATGCCAATCCTCTATGTCCCAGTATCAGCCCTCCTTGCTGCCCTCTCACATTGCTTGCCCACCTTTAGGTCATCTGATATGACTACCCTCAGGTCCCTTTCCATTTTTGTTGTTGTTAGTATCTCACCCCATTGTGTACTCTTCCCTGGTGTTTTGTTTCCCAGGTGCATTACCTTGCACTTCTTAGCATTGAATCTAAGCTGCCATACATTTGACCATTCCTCTAACCTTGCCAAGTCCTTCTCATCCTTTCCACCCCACCTTGTGCATCAACTCTGTTGCAGATCTTTACGTCATCTGCAAAGAAACATACTTTTCCTTCCAGTCCTTCTGCAATGTCGCTTATAAAGACATTGAAGAGGACCGGTCCTAATACTGAACCCTGCGGTACCCCACTAGTAACCCCCCTTTCTTCAGAGTGGACGCCATTTACTATTACTCTCTGTGTCCTATTCTCCAGCCAATTTTACCCAGGCTGTCATCTTGGGACCCACTCCCAGGCTGGCTAACTTGTATATTAATCTTTTGTGTGGGACTGTGTCAAATGCCTTGCTCAAGTCTAGGTAGACCATGTCCATAGCCCCTCCCTGATCTACTACTTTGGTCACCCAGTCAAAGAAATCTATCAGATTTGTCTGGCATGACCTTCCCGCTGTGAATCCATGCTGCCTTGGGTCCTGTGCCCCTCTGGCCTCTAGATACTCAACAGTTCTTTCCTTCAGAAGTGATTCTATCATTTTCCCTACCACTGAGGTTAAACTAACAGGTCTGTAGTTTCCTGCTTCTGCCTTGCTCCCACTTTTGTGAAGGGAATCACATCTGCCCTTCTCCAGTCCACGGTACCACCCCATCATCCCATGATTTGTTAAAGAGGGTAGTCAGTGGTGTCACTAGTTCTACCCTTAGTTCTTTTAGAATTCTGGGATGAATCCTATTAGGCCCCATTGCTTTGTCCACCTTCAGTTTTAAGAGTTCTTTCAGAACCCTTTCTTCTGTAATGGCTGGTATCAACTTCTGCATCCAGAGCGCTTTACTGTTTGTTTTAGGTACCTCCTCTTCCTTTGTAAATACTGAGCAAAATATTTGTTTAGTATCTTTGCCTTTTCACAGTCACCCTCTGCCCACCTCCCTCCCCTTTATTAAGCCTCCACTAACCCTCCCTTGGTCTTCTTGCTCCTGATGTACCTATAAAAGGTTTTATCCCCTTCTTAACTGAGTTGGCTATCTTTTCCTCAGTTTGGGCCTTTGCTGTTCTGACTACCTTCCCAGCTTCCTTTTGCTTTAACTGATACAGTTCTCTGTCCTGCTCCTTCTGTGATTCCTTGTACTTCCTGAATGCTTTCTTTTTCTTGAACCTTCACTGCCACTTCCTTAAGAACCATAGTGGTTTTCACATCATTTCATTTTGTTTATTTGCTTCACACAAAGGCTTGTTACCTCTGTGATGGCAGTTTTATTATTCCCATTGTTCTTCCACCCTCCTTCCTGCCCATTTGCTAGTGCATTCCTTAGGCATTCACCCATTTTGGCAAAGTCAGCCCTCCTAAAGTCTAGTACTTTTGCCTTTGTATGGCTTGACTCTATTGCTGTGTTTATTGTGAACCATACTGTTCGATGGTCGCTTAGTTCCCAGATGGCTACCCACTTCACATCTGTGATCCTCTCTTCATCTCCATTTGAGAGAACCAGGTCTAAGATTGCTCTCCCCGAGTGGACTCCAATACTAGTTGTCTAAGGCATGCCCCTGTAAGGCATCTAGAATAACCCCACTCTTGAAGTAGCTGCTGCAACTGCACTCCAGTTAACATCTGGCATATTCAGATCACCCATCAGCAATATCTCCCATTTTCTGCCATTCTAAGTATTCTTTCTATCATTTCCTTGTCCATTTCCTCCCCTGAGAAGGGGGTCTGTATACAACCCCTGTGCGGATTGTGGTGCCATTGCCGGTCTCCAAATTTACCCACAGTGCTTCTTCTCTTCCCTGTTTTCCCTTTTGTTCTGTTGCTTTGATTCCTTCCCTTATGTAAAGAGCTACTCCTCCTCCTCCTCTTTTACCCTCCATGTCCCATCTGTAGATAGTGTATCCTGGTATGTTTACATCTCAGTCATGGTTTTGTGTGTACCAAGTTTCTGTGACTGCCTCGATATCCAGATGTTCCTCCTCCATCAAGGCCACAAATTCAGGAAGCTTGTTACTCAGACTACAGGCATTGGTACTCATTGCTCTCCATTTTTTGATGGCTTTACCTTCTTTTGCAGCATCCCCCACTGACCTTTCTACCTCGGCCTTTTTCTCATTTAGTACCCTGTTTTGTAGGGAAAGGCTGGGATTTTCCTGCTGCTTATCAGTGCACAGAATTACACTAGGATGGGACACCAGCTTGGCCAACCAAACCTTGAGCAAATCATTTAACCAGGCTGTCAGTTTTCCACCTGGGTACAAGCAGGATCCCACAGAAAATGTGACGCTGCATCTCAGCTGCTCTACCATGGGTAACATAAACTGAAAAGAGGAAAGCCATATTTACATGCAGACTAGTGTAACCTCCCCCTACAAATTCAGGTTTGCTATGTCGTCTTCCTGGGCCCCTAATGCCCACTGCCAAGCTGGTGTCCCATCCTAGTGTAATTCTGTGCATTTGCGTGAGAGTGCCATGTTGAGCCTTCGCACCTGTCCCTTTAAGAGAATAGCTAGTCTGTGTTTAGAAAATGGTCTGTGCTGGGTTCAAGTGATTTAGGGCTTGCAGCCAGCCAGACAGTGATCTAATTTGCTCCTATCTGCAGTCTCTACTTGTGCAGAGGGAGCCTATCCAGGAACTGTGATTATTTACTGTTTATCTGCTGTTATATTAAAGATAGAGAGAAGTTTGTCTAACCTGCTTTGATTGTAGCTCGAACATTTGGATGGAAGACACCATGTTAGGTCCTGGACTTCCAGTAATTGGACCATTCGAACCACTGGGGACCTAAAATGGATTCTATCCCCAGGGGTCTTGTGGGAAGGAAATTCTATAGTCTTGTAGTTTTATCCAGTTAGCGCCCAAATGGACCTGGAGGGGGAACCCTTACTGTGACTGACAGCTCCTTTAGCCAACCAAACCTTTAGATTTACAAGGGAAATGCCCTGTGTGCCAAGAGACAGTGGATCAGTTAGAGCTGGAGGTTGAAGTATGAACAGCTCGAACTTTCGAGCAGCTGCTCCCAGAAGGAGCGTAGAGAAATCGGCAGGAATAGGCTAGGCTTGCCTTCCTGCCACTTTCTCCTGCATTGAACTGCCCTATTGCAGAAGTCGGACTTGTCCAGTTCTAGCCTGGAACTGTGTCAGAGAGAAGAAGAAGTTTGTCAGTGCGACTTGTGATTTGGACTGAAGACTTGCTCCTGAAGCGATCTGCCCAGCTTGTGTGTGGAGTACACTTGGATCGAAAGGTTTGCACAGTGAAGCTCTTAACAAAATCCACCTGGCCATAAACAAAGCATGCAGACTCCTCTCCGGGGCAGACAAGCATAACCATACTTGTACCCTATATGCCCTGACAAACCTCTTCACCCTGGATGAAAGGCTATTTTATCAAACGCGTCTCCTCACAAAGAAAATACACCTGGGGCTTACCCCCTTGGGGGTTTCTGCCTCTCTCCTATCCCCCTACACCTCAGTGAACAGCTGCACTGCCAACTGACAAGTGTGGTTCATCCCGAGGGTTAGAACCTCCTTAGCCCAAAGGTCATTCCCACATAGGGCCCCAGCCTGGTACAATGAACTCTCCTCCGACGTCTCCTCCATCTCCAAATTAGGACCTTTCAAGTCAGCCCTCATAGAGCACATTCTCGCTTCATGGCACTGCCAATGTACCAGCTAGTGCTGGGTCATCTATCTATCCTCTTACGGGACCACCCCACCACTGAGCTCCTACCGTTAGGGCTACCAAACATTGCCTATTAACAATGCCTCCTTTGCCTGCACTCACAAGATATCTGTCTAATTCTCTACTACGCTGTAAATATCAAACCTGTTAGTCCCTCCCTCTATCAGCAAACTTATTGTTCTCTTGAAAACTGTAAAATACAGCTCTTGGTAACATGTTCAGTGCAATGTATAGCTGATCTTGATTCTGTAATATTGTATAACTGAAAAAAACTGCACCCTTTAGCTGCCATTCTACATCTATATGTATTAAGTGTTTATGTTTGTTTTTTCTGATGCGGAACCTTTGTAAATGAGTCCCTGACTCAAAGGTTGTAATCCTAAAGTCTGTTAAATAAACAAATAAATGTTTTGCAACCGGACTGAATCCAAACTGTTTACAGAAGTAGTGATTGATTTAAATGTGCTGAAGGTGTTTCATGGGTTGCAATTTGGTTCCCCACGATCGAATCTGTCATGCTAGCTGGAGGCTTCACCAGCAGAAGATCACACACTTTGCCAGAACTGTTCACCCTGTCTGGGCCCTGCCATTTTAGCCTAGGCTGCTACTCCTGCACCAGAGACTGTTTCAATGAGAGACCGGCTGGGGGATTCGGTCCCCTGCACCACATCACCACGCAGGTTGCGACCATCTGGAGGTGTGTCATGTTGGCCCAGCTTCTCCCTGCCCATCGATCATCACCACAAGGTCTACATATCACCAGTCTTGCATCAAATTTCTGGTAGCGTGAGTACAATCAGGGTAGCACCCTGCAATAGGGCTTAAATCATCTGTGGTACCATCTAATTGTTTCACTTTCTTGGGTTTACAAAGGACTGAGCCAACCAACTTGGATTATAAATAATTGGGTTGTTTGCATGTCTAACTGCCTTTCTTTCCACCAAGGGCCCCAACATCGGCTGCAATGCCGGTCACCTGCGAGCAATGCTTCAGGCTAACCTGTACTACAATCTAGGTACCCAGTGTTGTTGAACTGTATATTTGGGACTTACAGTGCATGCCAGAAAAGCCTGACTCAAATCAGATTACTAATCATTTGACTAGATTCATGCCCCTCCCTACTACCTCTAAATAAACCTGATTATCTTTTTCCACGTTTAACCTGGCTAGTGTGCATATTATTAGCTGGGTTACGGTGCTAAGAGTGTACTGTTGTATTGCTAACTGTGTTTTACAGGGAGTCTCCAGGGCAGCTGCTGCAGGTCCAGCCCTGATGGTAAGTGAGAAGGGTGTGAGCACATTATTAGCACTTCCTATTGATTGTGAATTTACCACTGTGTTCTATACTAGGCCACTAGAAGGGTTGGTGGGTGGTTATAGCTTCCCAGAGAGCCATACCAGAGCAGATAAGCAACCCCAATACCATTTTTTATTTATTTATTGAAATGTTTCACCAGGAAGGCACACTGAGCAACAAGTCGCTCGTCTCCTGGTATGACCTGGGGGAAGGGGTACAACAGGAGTGAGACATTAAACATTCAAGTTACAAGATCAACATTAACATACAGTTGTAAGGCAGGTGTTACAAACAGTGTTACAACAGTGTTGCGCATAACATGTAAAAAGAGTGGACAATAATAAGTGCTGGGTTAATAAGTAAACAAGTGCTTACGTGAAAGAAAAGGGGTAAAGTGGAAGGAGGGGTGAGGTGGGGGGGGAGGGAGAAGAACTGTATCCCTGGAGACCCCCTCAGGATGTGAGGAACCCTGTAAGGGGACTGGTGGGACCAGAGAGAAGGAGATAAGGCAGTGTCCCAGAGAGACCTCTTTAGGATGGTGGGGGAAGGGAGTAGATCAGAGATGCAACCTCTTGGGGGGTTAGGAGAGGGATCCATGGAGAGCATTCGGGCTCTTTTACATTCTGAGAGAGAGATCAAGGGAGGCCAGTAAGGAGGAGCAATTTGGGGGAAGGAGGGCTAGAGATTTGGGGGGTGGGTGTGCACTGGGTAAAATGAAGTTGAGGGTAGAGAGGTAGGGTTTGTCCAGGGCTCAGAGGAGGTAATTATGGAAGGACATGGTAGGAGCAGCTAGGTGCAAAGTAATTATTGAGGACAGAGCTGATGGAGTAGGTGGAGGAGGAGTGCTGGATTTGAGGTGGGAGAAAATTCCAAATTTTGGGGAGGCAGTGAGAGAAATCAGATTGGCCGATTTGGGTGGATCTGTGGGGGACAACCAGGGTATGGGAGTCGGTTGCTTTAAGGGAATGGAAGGGTGGGGGGTTGTTATAAAGGAGGACGTGAGGTAGGAAGGGAGCTCACCCAACCAGTGCTTGGAGGTGAATTCAGCACAGTGGGAGAGTCGCCTATTTGTAAGAGAGGGGAAGGATAGGGTACGATAAAGATCGCAGTGATGGGTGCGAAGGAGGGCATCCAGGGCAAAGTGGCAGAAGGAATTGAAGAGGGTGTCCAGTCAGACCAGGGAGGACTTAGTGGCAGCACCATAGACTATGTCACAGTAGTCGAAAATAGGCAGTATCATCTTCTGAACAAGTTCATGTCTAGCCATAGGAGGGATGCAACTATGGTTCCTGAACTGGGCACCAAGCTTGGGGCGCAGTTTTTTCTGGATGGCATCAATATGTCCAGAGAAGTTTTGGTGTTGGTCCAACCAAACACCTTAGTACCTGAAGGAGGATGTGTCCTCAAGAAAAGTCCCATCAAGGGTGTGGAATGTGGGTAGGGAGGGAAGCCTAGAGAGTCTCTGCCTTGTGCCAAAGGTAATGGAGACAGTCTTCTTGGCGTTGAGGAAAAGTTGATGGTTTGCAAACCAGAGCTGAACCTTGTTGAAGTCTTGCTGTAAAAGCTGGTAGTAACCTCATCAGGACAGGGGCCAGATGCATACAGGACTGTATCATCTTTATTTCTCTGGTTGGAAGCACCTTGTTAGAGAACTTAGGCCCCTCAACCTGTGTACAGCCATACAGGCAAGGGTAGTAGCTCTTAGAACAGTGCAGTCTACGAGTTACACTGGCATGTCCAGTCACAAAGGTGGTAGGCTCCTGGGAAAGGAGGCTACATACTGCCATACCCTAGAGCATTACTGATAGTCCCAGTGTACCCAGCATTGGCAAGAAGCGGCGTGGATATTTGGCCATCCAAAAGGAAAAAAAACATCCAGGGCTAGGATAATCATGAATTTCATTGTTTTAAAACATAATAGATTTGTTGGGTGATTAACCTACACTGGGATCAGTTATCCCAAACCCCACCCTAAAATAGACTGTTTATGATAATGCCCTTGTCCCCATTTCTGTTCACACTGCTTTGATTGGGAATGGTCTCAGAGTTTTCTCTTGTGCTTGATTGGACTGTGCAGCCTGCTTCTCACGGACAAACACACCTACTGCAAAACTTGCATAAACCACTCTCAACTACCTAAAATGAGAAAAATTAAAACTACATACTCACCATAATTCTTGATCTTCTAAGAATATCTTCATTATTGATTGACATTAACGGGTCCCAGCCAGAGGTGCCAGGACCCCGTAAGAACCAGAACTTTTCAAAGGGCTGGCGCTGAGGTAAGTAGCACAGGTGCACAGATCTGTGAATAAGTGCACGTGGCTGCTTGTTTATGTCAGTGCCAGTCCCCAACTGCCTCAGTACCTTTTTTTTTTTAACCAAGGAGGTGCAGTATAACCTAACAAGCATTTATGCACTTAACCTAATGGCATGAGATAGCCCTGGTGGCCCATGTAAGAAAGGCCACCAAAATCCAGTAACACATTGTCTTTGCAACCCAAAGTAAGCATAAATGGGAGAAGACCACAACACAACCATATGGGGGTAGGGTGGTGGGCATGTGGAATCAATGATGAAGACATTTTTAGAGGATCAAGAATTATTATGAGTACATAATTTTAGTATCTTCCAAAGATCAAGCTTCACCATTGATTCTCACTAATCGGTTAGAGTACCAAGCTCAGACAAAGTCCTCCAGACTAGAGTGGTAGGAGCTGAGGGCTCACTCAAGATAGTAATCCATTCAGGACTGTTCTGCCAAAGGTGGCATGCTGCCTGGCATAGACATCCAGGGCATAGTGCTTAGTAAAAGTGTGCACTGTGCTCCAGGTTGCAGCTCTGCAAATTTCTCCAACAGGCACAGAGCGAAACTCTGCCAGGCATGTGGCAACCACTCTGGTGAACTGGACTTGCACCTGGCCTTCCAATTTAACCTGACTCATGGCATAGCAGTGGCACAGGCATGTACAACCCGGGCAGAAATGTACTTGACTGTAACAGGCTGTCTCTTCCAATTAGGATCGAAGAAGACAAAGAGCAGATTTGATTTTCTGAAGTACTTAGTTCTGTTCAGAGAAAACTTATTTATTTATTTATTTCAAATTCAGATAAATACCTTTGAGCCGGCGGCTCGTTTACAAAGGCTCCAAGTCAACAAGGAATACAAAAGACATTTACAGGTGATGAAACATTGCAGAACAGAAAGACATCAACTAACAAGTGGTATTAGTGTGCAGTTACAACATTAATCGGGGTACAAGAAGTAAGGAGAAACAGGACCACACTTCCAGAGAAACATATTAATGCAGCACTAATTAAGTGCAGTACAGTGTTTAACAATCATGTTACAGTTCAGACGGGGTGCTCCCAGTCTCCAGAAATGCATGTTTTAGCAGCCAAGGTGAGGCTTTGTCAATGGGAGGTAGTAGGTGGTGGAAGGTGGGAGGGGGAAGTGGGCAGTTGTGGACCAGGAGGGTGGGAGTGAGAGAGGGTAGCGTTTGACGGGTGTGAGAACCGCTGTCAGAGGCCATGGGTTAACAGAAACACTGGCAATCAGATTTGCTGGCAAGAAGAGATCGAAGCCCATTTTTAAAGTAGCCAAGTCTGGGGGAGTTGGCAAGGTCTGCAGGCAGATCACTGAACCATTTAGGCCCACAGTAGGAGAGGGATCTTTGACCAAGGCTGATTTGTTTGAAGGGAACAGTTAGAACATGGAGATCAGAGGGCTGTGGGTTCAGTTCCCACATCTGGCACTTGGGTTAATATCCCAGTACTGACACTGTAGTGCAGCATGAGAAGGGTGCTGCACTTCTGAGGTGCCGTCTTTCGGATGTGACGTTAAACCGAGGTCCCATCTGCCTGGATTGGTGGTAGTTCAGGTGGATGTTAAAGATCCCATGGCACTTATTGAAAAGAGCAGAGGAGTTTCCCCGGTGTCCTGGCCAAATTTCCCTCATTCACTAAAAATACCACCAACAGCTTAATCTGGTTCAAGGTCAGTTGGCATTCATCTGTATCCCCCTCCCCCGGGTCGTGCCTGAAAATAGGCAGGATTTGTCTAGTGCTCTTACCCAGTCAACAAAAACTAAATAAAATAAAAGAACAGTCCTGGAGGCACTCCTTGTGCATTTAGATGGTTGTGCAGGCTCAAAGAGGGCTGAAGTAGCCCTAGGCATGGACCCCATCAGGAACTTTTTCACAAGGAGGCTGACCTTGTATTGGAGTCTGTGGTGGAGTGGGAGCCAGCCAGTTTCCTTGTATAGGTCACAAGAGTGAGTCATTTTGTGTACCCCCAGGACCAGGCGGCAGGCCTTGTTGAAGATGGTTTTGACCTTTTTAAGTGCTGTGTCTGTGCCTGCCCCATATATGACAAGACCATAATCCACAGATGAGAGAACTGAACTGTACGTAACAAGTTTCAGGGCAGCCGGTGTCACTAAGGTGCGGTGTCTGTACAGGATGCCAAGCTTCATGTTGGTGGACTTTACCAGTTGCTCAGCATGGTAGTGAAGGTGAGGGTGTCATCAACGTGAATCCCTAAGTACTTGAATGTATTGACTTGGTCTAGTACTTCTCCTTCGCTACTAAGTATATGCAGTGAGGACCCTCGAATCTTGCTCTGTGGGGTGCTGAAGAGCATGCTCTTTGTCTTTTTGTAGTTGAGTAGCAGTTTATTTCGGGTGAACCAGGATTCCAATGCATGAACATTGTGCTTAAGTTCAGAGCTAAATGATCCCAGGTCTTTCCCTGGGATGGAGATAACACCATCGTCTGCATAGAGTACGGAATGTGCAGGACAGGTAGAAGGCATGTCATTTATGAAGAGGCTGAATAAGAGAGAACCGAGGATAGAACCTTGCGGGACCCCTAGGTTTACGTCCCTGGGCTCAGAGATCATATTGCCAATTCTGACCCGTTGAGATCTATGGGTTAGGTAACTATGGAACCAGACCACAGATTCCATTGACAATTCTGCAGAGAGGAGACATTTCAGTAGCAGTTGGTGACTGACTCTGTCAAAGGCCTTGATGAGGTCTATGAAGATAGATCCCACTGCCATCCCTTTATCCAGGGTACCATAAAGCTGAGTGGTGTACTCTACTAGCGCAGTGACAGTGGAGTGGTTTTGTCGTAATCCATGTTGTTGCAAGCAGAGAAGACTATGCTTTTCTAGGTACTTAGTTAGTTGTTCTGAGACCACCCTTTCAAGTGCTTTGGAGAGGGGGGGTAAAATCGAGATGGGCCGGAAGTCTGCTAAATTAGCTCTGTCTCCTAATTTAAAAACAGGTGTGACTAGAGCCTCTTTCCACCTGTCAGGGAAGATGCCAGATCTTAGAGAGGCATTGAATACCTTGGTGAGTGGTGCCACGAGTTTGTTTAATGTGAGTGCTACCATCTTCGTATCGATCATGTCACTTCCCATCCTAGTCTTACCAAGAACCCGTTTGATATATTTGACTGTCTCACCTGTGGATATTTGCCTGAAGTAGAATGGTGGGGTAACATTATCCTGTGGTGATGGAGTGCTGATGATGTGCTGCTGGCCTGCAAGGGTGTGATTCAGGTATTCACTTTTAACATCCAGTGAGTGAAGAATCCTTTCTCCCCTATTCTGAAAGTTGGCAAAGTAGGCATGCAGTACTAGTGGTTGGTTAAGATGGAACCCCGACACCACTTTCAGTAGAAACCTGAGGTGTGTGCGGAGAACTATCTTGTCTTCATGGAAAACAATATACAGAGATCTGTCACCAAAGCATGAAATTCAGGCACTCTGCAAGCAGAGGTAATGGCCACAAAAAATGCTGCTTTCCAAGTTAAAAACTTCAAGTCACACATTGCAAGGGGCTCAAAGGGCTTGCGAGTGAGCATATTTAACACAAGCTTGAGATCCCAGGAGGCTACTGGCTTCCTGGTGGGAGGACGAATGTGTAAAATGCCCTTGAGGAACCTCTTGAACAGTGGCACCTGTGCCAAGTAGAGGGTACTGATGGGCTTGTGGTATGCAGATATAGCACACAGGTGGATCTTTACTGTCAACTACTGTAGGCCAGTATCAAAAAGGTCCAGCAGGTACTCCAGAACCTTGTCAGGTGGTCAACCGGAGGGGTCCATGAGGGTTTGAAGCAGCTGATTGAAAATCTTTTCTGTTTGGCTGTGTTGGTTTTCCTGGTGGAAGCTTTATATGTAGCCAGCTGAGATACTTCTACCTGTTCACTTCCATCTCTTAGGAGCGAGGCCTGAAGGTGAAGGGAGTGCAGGCTGAGATGGACCAGATGACCCTGAGCCAATAAGCCTGTCCTGAGTGGTACAGTCCTCAGTTTGCCGACTAAAGTCTGTTCAACAGAGGAAACCACATCCGCAGAGGATAAATCCCAATACTGACACTGTGGTGCAGCATGAGGAGGGTGCCATCTTTCGGTTGAGACATCACACCGCGGTACCATCTGCCTGTTCTGGTGGTAGTTCAGGTGGATGCTAAAGATCCCATGGCACGTCTCGAAAAGAGCAGGAGGATTTCCCTGGTGTCCTGGCCAAATTTCCCTCATTCACCACAAATACCACCAACAGCTTAATCTGGTTCAACGTCAGTTGGCATCTATCTGTGTCCCCTTCCCCAGGACGAGGTTGAAAATAGGCAGAATTGTCCTGTCCTCCTTTTCCGGTCAACAAAAAACCAAATAAATAAATTAATTAATATTCTAACAGAAAACGTCATGTCCTGGATTTCTAGAGTGGAACTCAGGCTTTAAACACTAAAACAGAAGAACTGAACACCACTGTTGTATAGACATGAAGTTCTGACTCCCGGAAGATGAGCAATGAAGCACTGATTAACACTCAACAGTGGGAGAAAAAGAACAGAGGTGGTTGGGGGCTGGCACCAATGTAAACAGGCGGCCACATGCACTCACTCACTCATGAAGACATGCATGTGTGTGGCTTACCTCGGCGCCAGCCCTCTGACAAGTTCTGGCTCCTGTAGGGTCCTGGCACCTCCAGGTTGGACCCACTATTGTAAATCAATAGTGAAGACTGATTCTTGAAAGATATGAACATTTCATTGGTGAGAAGTGTCATCTTCAGTTTTTAGGAACTGAAATAAATAGTATGTGTAACGTCTCAAAACAAGGTTACATTACAGTGTTTATTCGTTAAAACATGCAAAAAATAAATGTAGCTAAAAATGAAACATTTTACTGATCCGATGGAGATGCAAATAATTAATATTAGCCAGTGTGAGGACCCCCAACATCAGGCCAAGAAGTGTTTGGTGTGTCATTCTGGCTATTTAGGAAAGCAAATTAGATTACACTTTCCACTCTCCCACAAAATTTATCTTAGCATAATCATCACAACTGATTCACATGCTATAATTCCTGGAAGATTCCAAAAGACAAATTTAAAAGGACACTAAATACGCATCTATTGGATATCATGAAGGAAAACTGGACAAAAAATTAAATGAACTTCACCTACTTTATCAAATGTGTGCTATGAAATGGTTGAGAAATGTGGCAGACAATGCTCTACGGAGCTACTGATGGTGCTTTTTTTACAGTTCCTTTTCACAAACTCAGATACTGACTATTTACACGAACCTCAGGGACCATAAAGACGTAAGATAAAGAAGATAAAATCTCTTGCCTGCTTCAGTATCTCCCGCCTGTCTGTCTCCCTTCTCTTCCCTCTCCAGGGTACTGCTGGCAGAGGAGCTGCTAGAGGCAGAACATGGCTCCTTCTCATTCACTGCCTCATTCTGCTGTTCCTTCTCACTTAGTGCTTCACCTGCTGGAAATAATAAAAAAAAAAAAAACAGTAAGAGAACTGGATGTTGGGAGACTAAAAATGATTTATTTTACAATGTATTTACCCACAAGAACTATGATAGCCTCACATCTTATTTTCAGTGGGATCTTGTGTTTACTTAGATTAACACATGGGTGGACTGAAGCACTTGACAAAGTGATTTGCTAAAGGAAAAAACACACACACACAAAAAAAAAGGTTGGTGGAAGTGCTGGCCTGGTACCATGTAGGACCAAGGCTTTGAACACTTACCTGTAGGAATAGAACTAATTTGAGATAAATATTTTATTATAATATTATATTTTTAATTATTATTTTATATCCTTATATTGGCTTAATTATTAAGTCCTATACATGCTTCTGATCAAATTAATGTCTAAATGAATCTTTAAAACAAGGGCAATGCTGCTTAAGGCTTGAATACTAAAATAGAATAATAATGCCAGGAAAAGGGGATACAGCATACATGGTAAACTTCAGAAAAAAAAGGTTCCTAGAATAGTCTGTTTGAATTGAATGGCCTCTTCCAATTAGTAGCAGAAGAGCTTGAAACTTGACATAATTTACAACCTTGTTTTTCAGTACCAGCCAGAGCGCATCTCAGAGGTTAACACAGATTTAGACTGGCTTTAAGAAATTAAGACTTTTATTTATAGAAAATATACAAAAACTCTGATACATTTTAAAATTATATAGGTTATTGGAAATGCATGTACCTGCCCAGTGAGTAAGTTTTAAACCCATCAACAAAGAGTACTGTGAGCTATTTACAAAAATCTGTAGCCTCAAAACTGTTTAAAATGTATTAACAATGTTAAGGTCTGTAGTAAGCTGACCTTGCCACCTTGTCAGTGAAAAGAGAGTAAAGTTGTTTATTTAATACAAACAACTAGTCGGGTGGATTATAAGCCTCTGGATAATTACATGAGGTTCAGTTATTTTGAACAAAAGAGATCCCTGTCTTAAAGAAGTTTTATTAAATTTACACAGCTTTAATTATAGCAGGTATGCCAAAGTAACATCATTTTAAACAAGAACAATTTACTTTTGAAATATGTAAATACTTTTTAGATATCTATAAAGGAAAAAGTTTTATAATGCTTTTATTAATTATAGATTTTGTATTAGGATTGACACCATCATGTTTGGTCTTAAATGAATCCTCTCCTTAAGTTGCATCTAAAAATGTGAATTTTATAAATGTACTTAAGTGCACGTAGATGCAAAAAAGAAAAATTGTTTTATAACAAAAGTAGTTTTTCTGGATGAGGTTATATTGATAAAAAAAATGGCTAAGGAGGGGCTAACAGTAACACCTTCAAAGAATGCTTAGACCAGTCATAACTTGATGGTGATGTCGCCCAGCAAGGGGGACATAAATGGGATGCTGGCAAAGCCAGCCCAGATTTGCTTAATTCTTTGGTGTGTGAAGACCTGTGTTCAATGTGCTGACAATTTTGGATGAGCTTGGACTTATACTAGGCCCAAAGCCTAAAGCCACACCTGCTGGGAACATTACTTGGGCTTGAACATTGCCACCGCAAGGAGTGCTAAACCAGCCTGAAAGCCTGCACAACTCTGCCACAGGTCCAGCTGCAAATGACTGTTACAGAAAGGACTTTCTTCCAGTATTGGATCAAGCAAGGCCTATGTTTTGCATACTGAGAATTTGGACTAAAAGTAATGTTTTGGAATTTCTGTTAAAAGCCTGAACAAGAGACTGACTTTGGAATTTACCAGCCAGCAAGTCTGCAGAGTCTGCAGTGCTGTTGAACAGCAGAAAGTTCAGAGTTGCAGGTTTAAAAGCAGAAATGTACTGAAACAGAAAACAGTCACAGAGTCCAGTAACCCCAAACAACATTGCTGTCCACAGGGAGAGACCTTTTTACAGACTGTGATGAACTGCTGAAATCTTGTCTAATTTCTCCCACTAAATCCTGAAGTGACTTTTGATGATTTGTGACGTCAAGCAAGAAGGATCCAGCCTGCATTGCTTAACTGATGTCAAGACAAGATGCCAGCCAGCCCACACACAGTGCTCCCTCCTGGAGCGGGACTGAAGCAAGTGCCGTAAGAGGTAATTGACTACCTCCAGCTGTAGCACCCTTGTGAGGGGGGGGGTTAGCCCGTCGATGCACTGCGCACGTCGATTGCCCCACCTACCCCACCACCCTGGCTCGGCACTTCCTATATAGGTGCTGTCTTGTGACATCACTTCCTGTCTGTAGTTTTACTAAGTCCCCACTTTTCCATTTGCAGGTTATACCAGCTAGCCACTAGAGGGACAGTCTATCACCTTGGTTTCTCTACCTGAATTTCCTCCTCCTCCTACTTCCTGGACCCCTCTACCTACATACATTACTCCTCTCCCTTACTCTCATTCTGCTCTGCCCACACCTCACTCTCACATCCAGCCTCCTAGCTAGCCCTACATACTGAACCCCCTGCCCTACCACTGGACCCTCACCCAGCCTGCCAGTAACCCTCAGTGACCACAAGGAGTCGCTATTTCCACCCCTGTATTTGGCCCAAATCCAACCTGCCCTGAATACCCCAGAACCTGGATCCCCATTCTTACACAGGTCCTAGTTCACCGACCCTACCAGGGTCTCGAACCTTGTACCCTGTCCACCAGAGTCCGTGACACTACCAGTACTCCAAAGTGGTATCCACTCTTTCTGAGGGGCAGCCCAGATACTTGAACCTTTCTGCCCTGCTGCTACCTTAGGCATTATGTTTATACACCTCCTCCTCAAATGTCTCCCCCTCATTTACATGCTAGTGCCCACAACCCATCAGCCAGCCATCACCCCGACCCACTTGTAACAGCACCCCCAACTCTCCCTAACTTAGTCTGATCCCACCCTACACTGACCATGTACCCTGGCCCAAAGCACCCACCCCCTAGCTGCCCCCCCGCAGCCTACCCTGGCTCCCCATGGTTGCAACTCATCCTCGCCCTCCCGACCCTTTGAATCCTGCTCATTCCTTGTTCCCCTATGGCCTCCTTCCCATCCCAGCGTACCCCCCCCGGAAGTCGACATACTGCCACCAGAGCCTTGGTCTTCCTACTACTCCTATCTGGCAATATACATCCTAACCCAGGCCCTGCCCCCTCCAGCCCACCAGCTAGGTCCACTGGTCTCCACGTTGCCTCTTTGAACGTATGTAGCCTACTGAAAAAATCTGATGCCCTCCAGTGCTGGGTTATGTTACATCAACCAGACATCATAGCCCTACTAGAAACCTGGCTGTCCAAGTCCACCCCGGACTCCTTTGTCTCCCTCCCAGGCTATACCCTATACCAGGAGGACCAAGTAGGCAAATGCGGGGGTGGCTGTGCGATCTATACCTGGGACACAATCATCAGACAAAAGCTCCCTGCCCCCATTCTTGTGAATGGGGCCCAGGCCCTAACCCTCAAACTCACTCCTGACCACTCCAGGGGCCCTCTCTATCTCACTGCTGCCTACGTTCCCTCAAAGAACCAGAACCCAGCGCTGGTATCTGTAACAGAATATCTTGCCACCCTCCACCACAAAGCGGAGCAAATCCTAGTGGGGGACCTTAAGGTGAACTGGCACAGCCCCTGCTCTTCCACTATCCAAGATTCTTTCGCTGCCCAAGACTTGACACAACTCATCTCCCAACCCACTAGAGTTAACCCAAAGAGAGGAACCAGCACCCTTCTGGATGACATTATCACCAACCGCCCCCAAAAAATCCATAACATACAGGTCCTCCCAGACTCCTTAAGTGACCACTCCCCTATCCTATTCCTTTGGGCTGCCCCCACTCCCAAACCCATAGCCCAGACCACACTCCGCAGGCGCCTCCACCCTGGTGGGCTGATTAAACTTAAACAGTTTCTTGCCCAGATTAACTGGTCCCCCATTCATCACACACCCGACATTGATACTGCCCTCACCCTTTTCTCCCAAGCCTTTAACATGGCCTGTGATCTCTTTGCACCCCTCACCAAATTTCGAACCAAAAAACATAATGCACCCTGGATTACCCCTGCCCTACTACAAATGCTCAGAAACAGGGATAACCTCTGGTACCTAGCTACTGAAATGATCCGGATGGCTGATAGACAGGCCTACAATGCTGCTCGGAACAGGTGCTAATGGGCCATCTGTAAAGCCAAGACTGACCATTACCAGGCCACCCTCACCTCCTCCTGGGGGTGTGCCCGGACCTTCTGGGACAATATTAAACAGCTAAATGGGAAATCGCGGTCCCCTCCCCCATCCCAGGTCACTACTGATGACTCTACCTCCACTGACTCTGCCTGCATTGCTAACTGCCTTAACACCTCCTTTACTGACCTTAGCTCTGTCCTCCCCAGTTATTCTTTTGACCCACCCCTCAGCCTACCTCCCCCTGTCTTCCAGCGCCCCTGCTTCCATCTACGCAAAGTATCAGCCCAGGAAGCCAGACCCTCCAATTAAAGCGTTAAAAGCAATAGTCCCAGCAGCGACTCCCTGACCCCAGTATTCTCCGGCTGGTGCTGGATGAAGTCCTCACCCCACTCACCAGCCTACTTAACCGATCCTCTGCCTGGGGAATTCCCCACTGCATGGAAAACTGCCATAGTCACGCCCATTCAAAAGGGGTGACAGGTCCTCCGCCCAATTACCGACCAATCTCCATCCTCCCTCCAAAGCCCTAGAAAAGTGGTGGCCATTCAAATAGCTGAATATCTGACCAAGCATAACATTCTATGTTCAGGGTAGCACAAGCCTGGGTGTTGGTCACAGTACTGGCACTGCACTAGCTGGAGTTCTCCAACTTCCCACATTCCTCCCCGGACAATAGCTCCCTTAGCTAGTGCAGTGTTCGCGACCTCCTCAAAGGCCTTCGACACTGTTCCACCTCTTCTGCTGGATGCCCTCTGCCACATTGGTTTCTCTGCTGGCCCCTCGCATGGTGTTCGAGCTATCTATCCGCTTGTTCCGTGTGTCAAAATCAATGGGACACTATCTGAAACTCGTCCCATCCGCTCGGGGGTACCCCAGGGCTCCATCCTGGGCCCCCTACTCTTTACACTCTATCTAAACACCCTGCCCAGTGCACACTCTGGCAACATTCTTATGTATGCAGATGATGCTGTCATCTTTGCCACCCACCGTAATCCCATCTCCCTTCAGTACTCTCTACAACACTCCTACAATGATGCCAAAGCCTGGTTTAAGGAGTACAGACTCATCATTAATCTCAAAAAAAACAAGACAATGCTCTTTGCCCACCCCCAAAACAAAGCCTGCAACTACCTACTCCTTATCCTCTCTAGTAACAAACAACCACTTGAACAAGTCTGCTCCTACAAATACCTTGGGGTTACCTTCAACTCAGCCCTCACCTTCCACACCCACATTAATGCCCTTGCATCCGCCGCTAACACACGGCTTGGCATCCTCTACCGCTATAAGGACTGCCTCCTCCCTGATGCTCTCCGACTTGCCGTTACGTCATCAGTACTGTCCTTTGTAGACTATGGCCTGACAGTTTATGGTGCTGCTGACACTACTGCCCTCAACAAAATCTGCCTCACCCTAAACAAGGCTTGCAGGCTGATTACTGGTGCCCCCAGGCTCACACATACATGTCAACTCTATGACGGGGCAAAACTCCTTAACCTAGACGAACGGCTCCGCTACCAAACCTGCCTCCTCACAGAAAAAAAAAACTCTACTCAGGCTCTCCCCTCCTGGGATGACAGCCTCCATCCACCATACCTCACCCACTATAGCAACCCGAACCGCCAACAAGACCACTCTACTGGTCCCGAGATCCAGGACCACCCATGGTCAGAGGTCCTTCTGCTACAGAGCCCCATCCCGGTTTAACTCTCTCCCTGCACCCATCTCCAATGCCCCCACAATCTCCAACTTCTAAACCTCCCTTCGGAGCCAACTGTTTAACACCCGCAGCTGCTCCTGTCTCTAACTGGTGCCTCGTCACTATCTCTCTACACTAGACAACGCCCACTGGGCGGCACTCCACCTCACCCCCCATTTCTTCCCCCTGTGCATCCTGCCCTTGTTGCAACCAGCATGTGTGCTCAGCTGTATCACCGGAAATGCTACTAAACTGTACAATGTATGAAATCTTTCTGTGTAACTCAAAGTCAGTGACCTGTATTCTTAACCTAAATGCTCTGTCTGTCCTCAATGTGACGCGGTACCTTTGTAAATGAGCCTCTGGCTCAAAGGCTGTAAACCGATTATACAAATAAATAAAAAAAAATAAAAATAAATAAAAGACTCTACAGTTCCAGGTTCAGGGGAAAAAGACAGCAGACTAAAGCCAAACTCACCACCAAGGACATTTGTCATCTAAAACCAAAAGTTCTTACCAAGACTTTGAAAGCTAAATAGTAGAAGACCACATCTACAGATAACTAAAACATAAGCATTCCTTTATTCTACTTTTAGTACTTATTTGGCAATCTGAGATGATAACAGTGCATTTTAGCTTCAAACCTTAGGTGTATGGTTAACCTTGAATTTAAATCTAAAGAAAATACCTTTTTTAAGCAAGTATCCTGCCAAGATAACCTGAAACATTGATGTAACGAACTGCAAGTTCTCATAGAAAAAAAAATAAAAGGTCATGCTATTTATAAGTATGCTAAGGAAATAATATAAACTGTCATTTATTATGCTGAAAAATGTTTACTCATTTACATTGCTTATTTGCTAAGATTTGTTTTATTTGTTTTATATGATTTACTTGATTTTCTAAAATCTGTTTTGTTTACCATACAGTTTGTTTACATTACTTTTATTGTACTTGATATTTATGCTAGTTATGAATATTTAGGACTTGTACATATGGGAGTAAAATATGTTTATCTCTTATATAATCCAAAGTGTGGCAACAGTGTTTTTCTTTCTTTCTTTTTTTTTACTTTCTCTTTTATTCTCCCCCTACCCGCAGCGCCCCCACTCTTCAGGAGACACACATATGGCTTTATTAGTCCCTCTTACCTGGAGCCCAGCGTGGTCCATCCCCATGTGCCTTGGTTATACCCCCCAGTCGGGGTAATGAGGTTGGGCCTCATAATTCCCCGAGGTCCTTCCTGTTTTCGTCGGGATGCCGTCACCTAGGGCAGGTAGGGGCACTGGGGATCGGGCCATTGTGCTAAATCTACCAGCGGCGCTGCAGGATGTTTTTCCCATTTTCTTGGCGTGCTGTGTGCCCTGACGTCAAGGCGCTGAGTGCCGACGTCCAGCACGCCACCCTTCTCACTGGCTTGGGCTTGCCGTACCTCGGGTCTCCACCCGAGGTCAGACATGCACCAAGCCCTGGATCCCCTCTCCCCCCGGAGAAGGCGAGCTGCTCTTAGGGCGCCCAAGCCTCCTCCCCCGGCCGGCCCTCCAGCTCCCGGGCTCATTCCCAAACCCGGGTCGCTGGCGTCGCAAGCGGAAATCCAACCGCTGCACTGGCGGGCCGGCTAGCAACAGTATTTTTCACCATCATTTTTAAATCTGGAGAGCATAGGATTATATCACATGTGAATATTTATTATTTTTGGTCATTTATAAAATTATTTTTGGGTAAGGCCCAAGGTAAAACCAAGTGCATTCTTATAAAAAATGATGATATAAGCCTTTGTTCCGACATACCCGCCTGCCCATTTCCAGGAAGAAGTATGGGTTGCAGGAGGTTGATGGGGTGGGAGAAGACTGAGCATCCAGGGACCGCTCTCCTCTCCTCTCCCAGGGTCAGGGTGACCAGTCGTCTCAGCCTCAAACTGCCACTGGGTGGAGACCCAGTAGTAATGCAGGTTGTGAGTGGCTCGATGGGTGGGGCCGCAGATCTGCAGGATGTGCACGTCTCCATGTGCACGTCCTGATGTGACGCTGCAGCAGGGGCTTGGGAAGAAAATGGAAAAGGGTCCCACGGGCCATATGATGCCCGTACCATAACCCAGACACCTCCTCTTGGCTGTACTCTCTGGTGGGGAAGGACAGACCATCTCCCTCCAGCCCTGCCATGGAGGGTAAGCCACAGGGAGCTTGCTCCAAGTAAGGTCTGTGGGAAATGGGTGCCGGCCAGGGGGCACTGGGGACAGCAGCTGATGTACCATCCAAGGGTTAAAAAGCTCTCTGGAAAAAAAAGAAAAAGGGAAAAAAAAAATATGCTGGCAGAACTAGTGGGATTTGAACCAGAGATCACCTGAGAAACAGTTTATTCCTCTAACTGTTGGATCACTCGGCCTTCACCAGTGGTGACCATGGAGTCCTGTTTTTTTTTTCTTTTGTTTTCTTTCCATGGTCTTCAGTCCAGAAAACTTGGGTGTTAACCCTTGTATCTACTGTATATATTGCAATAATCTCAATAAGTCCATATTGTTCCCAGTCCGTGGTCAGGAAAGGGGAGCTAATGTACTACAGAATAATCTACTTTGAAAAAAATTACACATTTAGGGTTTGTGACATAAACATATGTGTGTATAAACTCACTCTTATACACAGTTGAGACATATGGGTTCTTCAAAGCACTGCACATCGGCATCCTGGTAGTATCTGAGAATCCACAGTTAACTGTTGCTTTACACAGTGTTTAGCACAATGGACTGCTGAAGAGGCACGTTCCAAAATCACTGCTGCCGAACTGTACTACGAAGAAGCCACACGGCACAACTGTATCAAGATGTTACTACTGACACGCCAGGCACAAAAATATATGTGAGCAATAATCCACACCAGGGAATGAGTTTCTGAAGAATTCATGCATGCCCCAGGTGAATTAGAAGGAACAAAGTCAACAGGCTTTCACTGCATCTGGGAAGTGCATTAATTCTGAGGAAACCATGCCCAGGAGTGGGTTATTGTGATTATAAAATGGAAATTTTCTTTTTTTTTTTTTTTTTAATGTAAAATGTTTTACTTTACTTTCGTTAGGTTGTTACTCAGTAGATTAGGGCAGGTTAGTTACAAACTGTTCCTATACTAGAGATTAATGACTGGCAGGTAATGTGTTTAGATCAATGAGTTTGCTAGAATTCTTAAGCCTACTTCAGTAGTAAGCAATGACACTTTAGAATAATAAATGATGCATATTTTGTGGTTTGTCTATAGTCCTAGCAAATCACGTGGTATAACGGGAATGCTATGTATCTTCTAAATGTCTGATAACATTGCTTCTGCACAGTTTGATTGATCTGTTCCATACTTTTATGTACAGGCACAGTACTGGCTCTTATCCTTCCATTAGGCTGAGAAGCAATGCTTTTGTTACGTACAACATATCTTTCTTACGCAGGTCTTTCTTTTCTAAAGCTGTGTACTCTTGTGTTAATCAGTACCTTTAGTGAAGAACAGTTGTGACTGGACAAGGCCATTACTTTGGACTTGCCTGTCTTCTTGCAATTTGCCAGCTGATCACTAGAGCCCGCAAGCTAACTGAATCCTGGAGGCACTGTTTCTGTACAATGCCACCGGCTTACTCTAACAACCCTGCAGATGTCACTGTATATTTTTTGCATTTAAAAATGGTAACACCAGGCATTACAACTAGTTGCAACTAAGAACATACTGACAGCAGTATCCGGATGGAACCTACCGCTGGGCACCACTGAACACGCAACTCATAATTAGAGGTGGGCAAAACAGGGGAGGTTCTGGTTGTTCAAAATCACTCCCAGTTTTGGTTCTGGCTTTGGATTCAAGCCAATGTCCCCTCCCCTGACATCATCCTTTTTTCCAATTTAAAATGTTTATTTTTTTTCCAACATGAAGATACAGAACTTAAACATAAACAATACAACATTTTTTTTTTTTTAAACCGCGTCTTTATGCTGCTGGTTGAGGGCCCACCCCCACCCCATCTGCTCCAGTTCCCCACCCCCAGCCCTGTCACCCACCATTTCTGGGAATTACCTCCTTTGTTAAGTCCCCCATGGAATACCCCTGTGGCAGGGCACAATCCAGATTCCACAATGGAACCCAGTTGGGGGAGTAGGGCCTGCAAATGCTTCATCCAGCCAGTCAAGGATTTACCTCCGCCATTTTCTCCCTAGACGCTGATGGCTATACAAGGACACCTTGTGCATCAGCATGCAGGCACTCTGACAGCAAGTCTGTCCCCATAATAAACACTCCAAATGTGCTCCCCCCCCCAGCTTCCTCCAGGTGGCAGGCAAACAGTGGAGTGACAGGTCCATTCTCCCCAAGAAAGGAGATCTGTCCATGGGACGGTCATCCTCTCTACCCCCAACCAGCCCCTATGCAACCCGAGCTCACTCCTTAACACTCGTTGTTGGCGTGGCAGGCAGTAGCGTCTCTGCTGTGCCACGTGGCTGGCCCAAATACAACAGTTTCTTCATTGCAGAATACATTTTATGATACTTATGTAAACTAGCATACTACTGTACAAAAAGAACATAATAAATATGCATATCACTAAGGTTATAAATAGTATTAAAATTGGTATTCCTTAAAAGAGGTGTGATGTACAGACACCGCTGTAACACTAAATACACAAAACATCTTTAAGAACACAGTCCTATCACTAAATCTAAGGCAAGGGAAGGCAAACCACAGTTTATTTTTAAGGAGTCCTTTCCAAAAAGCTCAGGGTGCTGTACAGGGAAAAGAAACAAATACTGTACAGTATACACCAATAAAATGAAATAAACAATATACAGAATACACATATATAATAAATAAGCCAACAGAAATTATGTGCATTATTACTGCTTTTACAGTTAGGCCCTGGGCATATTAATTGGGACGCTGGGGCTTTTTCAGTCATTGACATCCATATTTCTAAGTTTCATTAAATAAATATTTTTATAAGATACCCTTACAGGCCTTCACCATGTGGACAGAACAGATACTGGGGCAAAGAGTTCCACAGGGATGACGCAGTCACCCCAACTGCCCTATCCCCCGACAAGCTGAGATCGGGTAACCACCAACAGATCTGCATCGGTGGAGCGGAGAGGGCAGACATGGACAAGGGTGTAAGGAGACAGGTGATCTTGGTAATCAGGACCCAAACCATGCAGGGTCTTCCAGGTCATTACAAGCATATCTTAAAGGCAATCCCGGAATTAGCATTCAGTGCAAAGTGAGCAACAATGGCATGATTTGTTCACTTCGAGATGCTCCAGCCACCAGCTGGGCTGCAGCATTCTGAGCCAGCTGCAGGTGGAGCATCCCATCGAGATAATGCTAAATATAGAGCTTTTCAGTAATCTAGTCTTCCATAAAGCTTTATCTTCCTGGCCATAAAGCCCTGTCAGGGATATACCCTAGTCTCAGGGGTATACCCTGTTAGACCTCACCCGACGGTCACCATCACAGCTTTGCCATCTATAGCAGGGACTCCAGGGGAGGGCTGTACTCCTCCCTGCTGCAGTCCACTATGTGAACTAGGAACTAGGACCAGCAGGCACTAGGACCCAGGAAAACACAGGGCCCAGACCGTCACTTTTTGGTTGAAGAGTACTGAATCCCATACCTTGTGAGCTTCACAGACATCACACTGGGCACCCCTTAGTACATATTAACTTTCCTTTGGCAGACAGGGACATCTCCATTTCAGCTACTGTTATCACTTCCAGCAGAGAAAATGTCTGACAGCACAGAGGGAGACACGGAAGCTCCTCTCCCTTGAAGGCTCTCAACTCCCTCTGGAATTCTTAACTGCGGCATTCTACTGAGGCTTGTGTTGTTGCAGCAGCCATTCCCACCTGGCACGGATAACTATCACACACACCAACCAGGGCAAGCCTGCAGATTCTTAACCTCTGGATGTCAGCTGGCATCCAATGCACTATTATAAAAAAAAAAAGCCTCAGAAATGCTCCGTTACAACTAGCTGGCAGCATTTAGACAGCCTTATACTAAACTGGATGGGAAATGTGTACTAACTAGCAGCTGTACGTAATGTTCCTAGTAACAGAAATGAACAGGCTCCCCTCCAACTAAACCATATTTGACTGTTCGTGAATAAACACTCATGAGAAAAACTGTGTTGTCAATTGTTTTCTTTTTATGGACAACATTCTGCACAGTTCCTTTCACAGAACTAGTAATTTGGAATTTTTACTATGTCATGGTTTGTGTACAGAATGCTAAGCGTGAGCTATTGTCCTTTCAGAACCATGCTGAGAGTTCTATGCACAAACTGTGACATAGTTAAACCTCCAGATCACTGGTTCTGTGAAGAGAACCATAACAGAATCAGGTACATTTACATATGGATAATTTCGGCTTACGGATATAATTTCTGTAAATGGGAACATTATAAATAGCTAACAATTATAAACCATTTCCTGTCCTCTTTAATATCAGTTACACTGTCATGTACAGCCTGATCACCATGGGGTCTGAATTCTTCCTGTCAGCATTCCATTCTCTAACACTGCCGAATGACTGGAATAGTGCATTCTGATTCTGAAGCAGCATTCCTAAAGAGCTGGTGGATGAACTTATTATAAATCTCCTCTCACTGAGAAAACATTCAAAAGGTACCCTTCTAACACGTTTCTTCCAAAATCCATTTTTATAACGGCAGTAATGCATGACCAGAGGTTAGATTAACAGTGTGTTAATCACCCCCCACGGGCACCTCATGCCATATTATGCCGTAAGGTGGTAATTAACATACTGTTAATCTAACCTCTGGTCATGCCTTATTGCTTAATTAGTAAACACATAAGGAGGTTATAGGGTCTAGTTATTTTTCTCCATAACTGTACTATATTTATTCCAGTTCACTGCTTTTAGACACCTCTATAAAGTGAATACTTAAACTGCTCTCTTCTTACCTCTCGCGGGGGATCACAATATATATACAGTATATATTTTTTTTGTAAATCAAGGTTTTTACCCCTTCACACTGCCTCAGCCAAGGCATCTGACAAACAACCTCGAAGCTCTATCTTTCCCCACTGCCTGATCAGCATCTTCTACTGGCTTACCCCCTCCATGGCAGTCAGGCTCCCCTCCCCCTCCACAGAGACAGAAATCTGGTGGACTAGGAGATCCATGGGGTCTGAAAGTGCATTTTTGGACTGACTGGGGACTTTTTAAAGCTTAGTCCCTCCCACCCCCCTAAACCTGCACACAACCTGTGCGGCCTGGAGCGCCGCAACTACAGCATGCTAACTAACCTACCCCTCATGAGGGAGTGATCTTCCTGGGCCACAGCGGAGAGCTACTTCAGCTTCGAGTGATGAAGCCATCCGGCCAGCAGGAAGGCACTACAGAGCAGCAATGCTTCTCCCAGTATGGCCACTGAAATATGGGGATGTGGGCTTGCTTGTCTCAACCCAGATCACCTGCATGGATTTGTTTCTTCTGGGCAACCACAAGACCTCTCAGGAAAACATTCTGATTACATTAATCCTGCTTTCTTGAGTTACGAAAAGGTTAAGTACAGCAGTTTCATGGTAAATTTAGACCTCTGATCTAATTGCCATCACGTAGCGATTCGGCTGTTTGTTCTTTTCTGTAGTTTCATTATTACAGATATTATGTGAACTGAACATTGCCTAATGCTATGGGCAGAACTTTTAAACAGTTACATATGTAGAAGCTGAATTAGTATCCATATACAGAATGTACACCACGCTCTCACAGCAAAAGCTGGGTGCAGATTGAGAAACCAGGATTCCAAAGCACAAAGAAGCTGCAAACTGAAAACTACACTTGCAGTAGATACGTGGTACTTTTGCCGGAAAAATACCTTGCCAAGTGTGACTGCTTCATGCTTTGGACTCCTAGTGTTCATACAACACTGCAGAACTAATGCAATATTTATGACACATAGCTAAAAGATTTTTCTCTTCAAAATCAGTAAAGGACTTGTTTTGAATATGTAATGCTAAAATAAATGATATTACCACTCCCAGAAAAGACAAACCATATAACATGTTTTGCAGTTTTCAAAATAACATGAAGGCTACCCAGGTCACTGAGGCTGGACATACCTGCGCCATCTGTCGACAGTGGCGCTCTGTCATAGTGGAAACATTAGCAGACAGACACTGCTTGTGAGATGATTGGCAACACTAATGTAGTACTCCTCTAGCTGCATTAGGCCCCCCGGTCAACGGAGCACTACCAACAACAGGCAGTGCTGGTATCTTACCAGCCTCAAAGTAATGAGAAAGCTGTAATTTACAAATATTTGTGGGTGTCTGATAATAAGGATGCTGGATATTCTCTGGTATCTACAAAACTCTCTGCGAATAGCATCTTCTGAAACCTGCACAGAGCCATGAGAAGAATGAGCAGCGCATTCACTAAAAATTATTTTGCTCTTAAGCTTTTTTTCATTTTGAAATGACACAAGAATTGAGAGATGCTAATCTATGGGGGAAAAGGGACTACACAGGAAAATACAGGGGCTGAATACACAGTTACAATATTTATTGCTATAATTACACCATTATGAAAAATTCCCTTGCTTGCAACCCCTGTGAGCTATGCTCAAATGGGGCCCAACACCCCCCTGTGGCACATTAGCAAATAACTCTGTGAGTGTGTCTGGAAGGAGGCGGGAGTTGCCATGCAGATGAAGCACAGGGCCATGCACAACTGAAGGTACTTCCCCAAACAAACCCATCTGCACCCAGTGCTGGTAAAACTGTTAGCTGCCGGGGTTGTTAAGGTCTGACCAGGTAATGTGGAGTTGGTGGTTGGGGATGGAGACTATTGTGGGACCACACGTCTAACAGAACAGTAATGAACAGAGATGGAGGGGGGTCCGCTGGATGCCAGAGACTGGTAAAGGCTCAGAGAATGTGTTTGGGGTCACTGGACAACAACTGCATCTAACAAAACCATCAAACAAACTAGTACTGGCCCTAAAGCGGCCTGAACGGGTAATGGGGAGGCAGGTGAAGTGGAATCTCGGGTGGCAGCACCTGTCTCCATGGACTCGCATGACACTGTGCCATGTGAATGGCGCTCTATATTGTTATGAAACCCCGCTGGAGTTGCTATTTGGTAAATTGGTGGACGCAATCCAAATCTGTACCCACTATCATTTGGCCGCCTCATCTGCACTGTGACTTATTCGCAGGGGGACTCCTACACCCTGCAATTAATACCACTATCTGTGCAAAAGTGTGGTGGTGCAAACTTGTGGCTGTCTGCAGCCCATTTTGTGCCTCTACACTTTGCAACTGAGAACTGAGTCTCATTTGAGTCTAGTGCAAGTAAGTAATATCAAAAAAGGGAGCGACTATGGTTTCTGACTCCTGTTAACAGCAGACAACACATACTGTGTGAAAATCTCATCCACGAAATCTTGCTTGCTATGTTGTTGACCCTCACAAGGGTTTCTCAGTGTTTGTAAGCACTAGAGGATGTTGGCCTGCAGATCAGATAGTTTTTCAGGGGAAGCCCCCACACACTCCAGCCCACCCCTTCCCACTCTAGTACCAACTGAAGCAGTAAATGACTTTAAATTGAGCAAGGTTCCGTGGTGACGTATGGCAACCGTGGTGACCAGAACTACATTCTGTGGTCTGCCCGAAAAAATCAGATTTTAGCATTAGTCCCATGAGTCAGAGTACGGAGTCTACAGAGTACCCCAAAATGGACAGTGCTGGGACTGCTGCAGCACGTCGTGTTGTCCTGGGTTGTACAAGAGAACTCAAGTTGCTACACTGGGAGGAAGGCCAGGCTGAAGCAGCTGCTGTGCGGCAGTATGTCTCAGTCACGGAGTGTTGGCAGCAAACCTAGACACCACAGCGACCCTTAAGGATGGGCCAGGGAGTATGCTCCTTCTGCACAAGGCCACCAAGAAGGCTGTGATCAGGTCAGAGCAGCTGGGAGGAAATCAAAGGGAAGAAAATCACAAGTCCATCTATATGACAGTCTGGGCACCTAGATTCCCCTGGGTCTTAGAGCCTGTTGGCACTGGATCCTAGTCCACAAAGATGACTACCTCAGAGGGACGATGGTGCCCCCCATAGTCCCTGCCATGGAGGGAAGCCATGGGAGTATTTATTGGGGTGCTGGAACTGGGGAGAAGGCGGTCACCAGGCCTGAACAGGGTGTATCCCTGGAAGCAGGGTATATCCCGGGAAAGACAAGCAAGGCTAGGAGAAAAAAAACTTTATGGGGAAAAAAGGATACTGGTTGCCACCTCAAACCCCTGTCCAGATTTTCCTATCTGGGGATACAAGGTTCTTAATTCCTACAGTAGTTAACATGGCATTACAAGTGCTACCCATACATAATAAACTGTCTACAATTTCTGCCAAGTGCACACTGATATTTTTTTTTATGGCAGTCAGGACAGCAGAAAGGTCAGAAATCTTTGGAAGGAAAGGTTATCTATTTTTAATGGCCTATTTTCAAGCAATCTAATCTAATAAGCTTTAAAAGAACATGGAATAAAAAAATGCAAAAAATGTGAAGTGTTACTGGGACACAGTTGAGATGCAAGGATAAAGGTAAATCTGTTGTTCAAATGACATGTGGAAGAAGACTTAGCATTTATAGAGAAATTTTGACTGCTTGGAATTGGCCATGAAAGAAAAAGGGTGACTTTTTTTGCAGCACTCTATAATCTCATTTTAGTATTCTTACAAACAGTAACATTAATAACTCAGACCCCAGGAATGCACATGGCTGTTCTTCTGATATCGCATCATGCTTTACAGGAAAGCACAAAGCTTCCAGTCACATCTTTGCTACCCCACTTTTTACTGTATGCTTACTTAAAAAAAAAAATAATCACCACATTTTGTCCTGCTGAAGCTTTTTTGTTTACATACATGAAAGTAGTTAAAAGATAACATTTCTCATGCCACAAATAAGGGTTCCTCCAACACAGCTTGTCGGAGAGTAACCAGACAGGAAACTGTAGACTTTGGCAATCCCCACTGAGCACGACTCACTGCCAGGCAATGCATTTTCCCTTATTATTTCCACAACATTTGTTGTTAGGTAACCAGGTAAGGACCACTAGGCACAAGGCCCGTTTCAGGGGTGACCTGGGAGCACTAGGGAGGGTAGGTGATTGCTCAGGGTCACACAGTAAGCAAATGGAGGTTGTGGGACTCAAACCTATGTGTGCTGGGTGTAGCAAGCTCATTCACAGCTCCATTCTCCAACCTTTGGGCTGTACTGCTAACCCCAACCTATTTCAGAACTGCATAAGTCACTAGTGCTACACCGAGGAACCAGCTGGAAATGTGCCTTTTCTCATAGTTGCCACAAATCAATACTAGCCCCTGTTGTAGCAGTGCTGCACCTAGCGTTTTTGTCTATACTCCTCCACGGAGTGTAAACGCCTTGCCCAAAGCAATCAAAATCCATTAACCTGGCACAGCCACACATATCGCCAAAATCCCAACATTATCCAGTAGTGCTGGGACTGAACCCTCTGCCCACACGATGTAGGGAGGGTCAGTGCATCAGCTCACTATATTATTTAACCAATATGATGGCACAGCTTTGGAAAGGAGCAGGTTTGACCTTTGTGGTAGGGAAGGTGATGGAATCACTTCTGAAAGAAATAATTTTTGAGTACCTAGAGGCCAGCGGGGCACAGGACCCAAGGCAGCATGGATTCATGACGGGAAGGTCATATCAGATGAACCTAATTGATTTATTTGACTGGGTGACCAAAGTAGTAGACCAGGGAGGGGCTGTGGACATGGCCAACCTAGACTTCAGCAAGGCATTTGACACAGTACCCCACAAAAGATTAATAAACAAATTAGCCAGCCCGGGAGTGGGTCCCAGGGTAGTAGCCTGGGTAAAAAATTGGCTGGACAACAGGACAAAGAGGGTAATAGTAAATGGAGTCCATTTCAAAGAAAGGGGGGTTACTAGCAGGGTACCACAGGGTTCAATACGGGGTCGGGTCCTTTTTAATGTCTTTATCAGTGACACTGCAGACAACACAAAGATCTGCAACAGGGTTGATACACAAGGGGGAGATGGCAAGGATGAGAGGGGACCGGCAAGGTTGGAGGAGTGGTCAAATGTATGGCAGCTTAGGATTAATGCAAAGTAATGCACCTGGGAAACAAAAACTCAGGGGAAGAGTACACAATGGGGGGGGGGAGGTACTAACAACAACGAAAATGGAAAGGGACCTAGGGCTAGTCATATCAAATGACCTAAAGATAAGCAAGCAATGTGAGAAGGCAGTAAGGAGGGCTGGGGGAATACTGGGATGTATAGAAAGAGGCATCACTAGTAGAAAACAGGAAGTTGTTATCCCTCTGTACAGACAGTTGGTGAGACCCCATCTGGAGTACTGCGTGCAGTTCTGGAGACCCCATCTCTGTAAGGACATGGACAGGATGGAGGCAGTCCAGAGAAGGGCACTAGAAGCCATATGAAGAGAGACCAAAGGAGCTTAATATGTATACCCTCGAGGAAAGGAGGGAGAGAAGGGACATGATAGAAACTTTCAAGTACCTCAAGAGAATCAACAAAGTCGAGGAGGGTAGCATCTTTCAGAAAAAGAGATGTGCAAGAACAAGGGGGCACAATTTGAAGATAGAGGGGGACAGCTCAGAGGCAACGTGAGGAAGTATTTTTTTCATGGAGAGGGTGGTAGATGCATGGAACAGCCTTCCTGAGGAGGTCGTGGGGTCAAAATCAGTGGGGGAATTCAAGAAGGCATGGGACATACATAGAGCAATTCTGGTGGGGGGTAGGAGGAAGTAGGCCGTTGGTTAACTAGGATCTGCAGCTTATCCAATATTTATTTATTTATTTATTTAACAGACTTTAGGATTACGACCTTTCAGTCAGGGACTCATTTACAAAGGCTCTGCGTCAGAAAAAACAAATACAAACACTTAATACATATAGACATAGAATGGCTGCTAAAGGTTACAGTTTTTTCAGTTATACAATATTGCAGAATCAAAATCAGCTATACATTGCATTGAACGTGTTACCGAGAGCTGTATTTTACAGTTTTCAAGAGAACAATAAGTTTGCTGATGGAGGGAGTAACAGGTTTGATATTTACAGCGATGTAGAGAATTAGACAGATATCTTGTGAGTGCAGCCAAAGGCGGCATTCTTAATAGATAATGTTTGGTAGCCCTATTGGTAGAAGCTCAGTAGCGGGATGGTCCAGTAAGATGACAGATAGATGACCTGGCACTAGCTGGTACACTGGCAGTGCCGTAAAGTGAGAATGTGCTCTTTGAGGACTGACTTGAAAGGTCCTAATTTGGAGATGGAGGAGACATTGGAGGGGAGTTTGTTGTACCAGACTGGGTCCCTATGTGGGAATGACCTTTGGGCTAAGGAGGTTCTAACCCTCGGGATGGGCCACACCTGTCAGTTGGCAGTGTGGGTGTTCACTGACGTGTAGGAGGATAGGAGAGAGGTAGAAACCCCCAAGCGGGTAAGCCCCAGGTGTACTTTCTTTGTGAGGAGACATGTTTGATAAAATAGCCTTTCATCCAGGGTGAGGAGATTTGTCAGGGCAAATAGGGTACAAGTATGGGAGAGGAGTCTGCACACCTTGTTTATGGCCAGGTGGATTTTGTTAAGGGCTGTGTGGTCATCAACCGAGTAGATAGTGAGCCCATAATCGACTAGGGAGAGGACTGAGGAGGTGACAGTCAGATTAAGGGCTTTCAGAGGTAGGCAATCCTTGTGCCGATACAGTAGGCCTATATGGACATTTATGGCAGATGACAGTGTGTCAATGTGTGAATGGAAGGAGAGGCTGGAATCAAGTGTAAGGCCCAGGTATTTATATGTATGGACCTGTTCTAGAGGAAGGAGAGAGTGGGAGAGGATTGTTAGCTGTGCATTCTTGGCCTTATTCTGTCGGTGGGCAAAGTGAATAAAATTAGAGAACTCAGTGAGAGACGTAGTTGTACTGTGCCCAGATCTGAAGCCATGCTGCACCCTGCAAAGTAGGTTATGAGCAAGCAGGTACTCAGTGAGTTGGATGGCTATAATTTTTTTGAGGGCTTTTGAGAGTGGTGGGAGAATGGATATGGGACGGTAATTACTGAGGGAGGTGCTGTCAACACTCTTTCGTATTGTGGTGACTGTGGCAGTCTTCCAGGTTGCTGGGAACTGCCCCAGATTTAGGGAGTGGTTAATGAGGTCAGTCAGTGGGGAGAAGACTGTATCTAATACTAGATGTAGGATTCTCATATCAAAAAATCTTTGCAATAGCAAGAGTTACTGAGTGCTTTAATGAGTAAGGCCTTGCCTCATTCGTAGAGATCACCCTGAGATGGAAGGGGGGATGCTGGGTGTTAGGGTGCGGGTTTGCAGGAGTGGGATCGAAGAAGTTATTTGGGAGCACTGCACTACAGTCAGAGAATGATGAGTTGAGGCAGTTGGCGATGGTCAATGGTAGGGACATTGTTGACAGTTAGTTGGGGGGCCAGGATTTGCCGTTGAGTTCCTTGATATTGTCCCAGAACAACCGAGCATTCCCCCAGGAGGAGGCAAGGGTCATTTTGTGGTAGCCCGACTTGGCCTGTTTAGATAGGCAAATGGGCAGACTGGGTAGGCCAAGCGGTCCTTATCTGTCGTCAAAGTCTATGTTTCTATGTTATGTTTCTGAGCTTCACAATGCCTGATATTTTACCCTTCATGTAACTCTTCTACTATTTTTATACACTGCTCCAAAGCATATATAAATACTACTTATGTTGCTCAGTTTTGTCATTCACCTGAAGAAGGGACCTGTGAGGCCCTGAAACAGTGGCGTCTCTACACCAGGGCCCGCGCCCCGGTAAAAAAATTCTGTGCCCCAGTTGGTGCCCCATATGGTGCAGAGATTCCCCCATAGTAACAATGTATAAGTGCCCTGGCTACCATCTATTGTGCCCCGGCTGTGCCCTGGTAACCATCTGTGGCTAGAGCCGCTGCTGCCCTGAAAGCTTGTGTAGAATTCCATCTTTGTACAAGACTCTTGTTGGTTCAATAAAAAGTCCAGCGTCTCCTGTTTTCCAAGGACCATTATGGCTAGAATCTCTTTTTACCACATGAAGCAGCATGGATTGTCTCTTCTTAGTTACTAGTGATGTCTCAGTTCCCTGCATTTTGAGTGGTAACTGGTGCAAGTTACTGCTCAGGCTGCAAATGTGCTGGTGCCTGAATGTGTTTGGTCACATTTCTAATGATGTAGTGGGAGGAACAGAACTGACTCTTTTCTTTAGCCTCCATCGTACTGTTCCACACATTAGCCCAGTACTACCAGGTGGAAAATCTTCTAATTAGCAAACAGAGAAAAAAATACTTCAGATATAAGACGTGATAGCCAACTTTTTATGTGGTGACTAAACTATTGTGTTTTCTACATTACAGGGTTTTAAATAATTGATTAGCAGTTTTTTCTTGGAACTATACTAACTGTACAGAAAGTATTTATATAGATTTTCTAGAAGTGCTGTGATAATTAAACACAGTGAGGCAAGAGCTATGCATTTTCACAAAGATTTAGCACTTTTAATGGGCAAAATGCTAATCAATTTTTAGAGTTAAATAAATCCCTGTATTACCAAGAATGGAGTACTTTATTTTGTTTTATTTTTTTATTTGCTGGTCTTTTTGCCCCACGACTGGCCCCCATCAGCCCTACCCCGCACCCAGCTGTGTCATCCACCTCCCCGGGACTTACCCAACCAGAGTTGTGCCCTGGATTGCTCCTCAGGGTGGGGCCTTTGGGAAGGGACCCTTCCTCCCATCAGATGATGGTATACAGCCCTGGTGGTGCCATGGGTCAGTAGTGGGGACCTGTGGCGCAAGGCGGGTGGCAGCCTGCGTGGCACAATTTTTCCTTTTTCACCCCGGGAGACGGGACATGCAATGACATTGGGGCGCATACACCGACGTCCACCCCACCTCCAGCAACTGCTTACACCAGCTGTTGGACCCCTGGCCTCCACCAGGGCTCAGGTGAGCGCAGGGAGCTTCCCCAACCCCTCCACCTGAAGGAGAGCAGTCCATGGGATGCTCAGTCCTCCTCCTCTCCCCACCAGGCCCTCCGATGCCCAGGCTTGCTTCCAAACCTGGGTTGTCGATGTCGCAAGCCATAGTGCTACTGCTGCACTGGTGGGCTGGCATAAGAATGGAGTACTTAAACTATAGTTGCCAATTCAGTCACAAAGTATAAATGAAAAAATACTGTATCACGACTACCCACAACAGCAAGTCTAAAAGTCATTTCATTTTGGGCCAAGAGGTCCCTATCTGCCATCGATGTCTATGTTTCTGTGATAGAAACTTTCAAGTACCTCAAGGGAATCAACAAAGTCCAAGAGGGTAGCATCTTTCAGAAAAAGAGACAAGCAAGAACAAGGGGGCACAATCTGAAGATAGAGGGGGACAGCTCAGGGACAACACAAGGAAGTGTTTTTTTTTTCACGGAGAGGGTGGTGGACGCATGGAAAGGCCTTCCTGAGGAGTTTGTGGGGTCAAAAACAGTGGAGGAATTCAAGAACGCATGGGACAGACATAAGGCAATTCTAGTGTGGGGGTAGGAGGAAGTAGGACATTGGTTAACTAGGATCTGCAGCTTATCCAATAGGTAGGAAAATGGGCAGACTGGGTGGGCCAAACAGTCCTTATCTGCCGTCAAAGTCTATGTTTCTTTTTTTCTTTCCATATGTATTTTATTCCCTGTCGGACTGTTCCTCTCACAGAGAAATAGCCTAGTCCCAGGAATATACTCTGGTCAGGGTGAGAGATCTCGGCTATCACATGAAGGGCAATCGTGTTTTTTTTCCCCCCAAGTTTTCTCTGCTTCCCTCCCCAGGCTTGGGCAATGTCTATGTTGACTTCACCATACACAGCATCCCCACTGCGGCAGGAACAAGCATTCTGGCTCAGCTGCAAGGGTCACTGTGGTCGTGGAACCTGTCACTAGCCATCCATGGCCGAGACATACAGCCATGTGGCAGCTGTCGCTACCAGGCCTGATCTCTGATGCAATGCACCGAATTCATTCCTGAACCCAGGTCGTCTACACAGCTAGACTATCAGGGCAGCCCTAAAAGTCATATCTGGTGTCTTTGGTCACATGGTTATAGACTGAATGCCAGAGATGCCTTGATGTGGCACTGGGTCTGAACAGCTGACTAATGACTCAAAGCAGACTTTAAGATTTACTTATTCAGTCAGATGAAGTCACCTAACAAAGTAATCTAAGTTGGTAGGGACTCTAGGTCTAAAACCAGCCCCTACTTCACATGCAGGGATGCAATAAGCGTGCTGTGCAAAAACGCATCAATTTATAGGCATTTTCATCCCACTCTACTATCCAGAGTACCAGCTGATTTCCTTGGTAAGCAGAAATTGGTCCCAGCTATTCTTAAAGGAATGCACTGTCCTCATATCAAATGACTCTGCTGGTAGGCTGTTCCATTGGTTCCCCAACCTCTGGGATGAAAAAGTGCTCCCTAATATTACCAGTCATGAGCTTCAGGGTGTGCACTGCTTCCTGCTGTAGGACACCAGATCAAACATCTCCGACTTTTTGATCTTGTCAATATACTTCAGTATGCAAAATACCAAGATCATGTCTCTTCCTAGCATCCTTTTCTCTAAGGTGAACATGTTCCATCCCATTGCCAGATTAACTGTGCCTCCTTTATATCTAAATACTGGTTTAGGTCCCTTCCCTCCTACCTCTCATCACTCCTCTTCTCTGTTCCTTCTGTCTCATGCTCTCTCTGCTCCAGGGACCATCGCATCTTTGCTATGTCATGTCCCAGTACCTCAGCTGGCCCCTCAGCCTTCACCTATCATCTCCCCTCACTTTGGAACCAACGCTCCTCTTCCTTCCATTTCACTGCCTCCCTCGGATATCAACTGAGGCTTCCTGTTTCCCCTCCCCTGAACAGTCCCCATACACCTAGGGTAATGCTTAACTGCCAATTTCTGTTTGCTTGATCATTATGCACTTCCTAAGGTCTTTGTGTGCTATGACTTTGCAGTATTTTTGTAACACTGTATTTGTCAAGCTTTGTATCACTTTTTATCCTTTGCTCCCCTTCCCCAGGTCGCACCTGGACATGAGCTCCAGCTCAGTGTGCCTTTCCTGGTCACCAATTTTCAAACCAACCAACCAGCCTGCCAACAAGGGCCTCCAGCCTCTCCTCACAGGTTCTGTCCTCCATACCGCTGATTCGGTAGCCCTGTGCTGCACCTTCTCGACTGCCTCAACATCCCTTTTGTATTGAGGAACCCAGAACTGCACACAGTACTCTGGGTGGGGTCCTGACCAGGCCCAGTAAAGTGGCAAGATTACTTCCCCTGCTCTGCTGGTCACCTTAATTTTGGTGCACCCCTGCATTCTGTTGGCCCACTTTTTTTTTTTTTTTTTTTTTTTAAATCAAGTCTCTTTCTGTCCTCCTTGACCAGAACACTCTCAAACTACCTCGCTCGCCTGAACATCTGCGCCCTGCTGTTCCCCACCATCTTCAAAATTATTCCTGACTCACGGGGACATGAGGGCTACAGCCCCGGGGAGATCCAAGGGGCAGTGGCAGAGAACCAGCATGTGGCGGCGGCACTGGAGGAGCCGTTGCCTATCTGGCAGGAGAGCATTTTTCCCCTTATATGCCCTCTTCCCTCCCTTGCGTGGTGCATGTCCCAACACTGTGGCACACGGCAACCCTGCCTGTATCAGGCCATGCTGTCTACGTGCGGTTCAGTGCTCCGTGACACCCCTGGTTTCCACCAGGGACCGCTGGAGCGCTGGACATCCCAGTACCCTCCCCCCAGGAGAGGAGAGCAACCCAGCAGGCATTCAATCCAATCCCTCCCTTGCTGTCCCCTGGTACTCTGTTAGCTGTAAGTAAGCTGTTGGTTAACTAGGATCTGCAGCTTATCTGTTAGGTAGGAAAATGGGCAGACTAGGTGTGCCAAGCGATCCTTATCTGCCGTCAAATTCTATGTTTCTATGTTTTTACTTGAGCTCGCTCCTGAACCCGGGTAGCTGGCATGGCACGAGGTGTGGCATCCAGTGCCTCAACCCTCAGCACAACTGGGCCAGCCTGTTGGCCCTCTTAAAAGCAGCCACACACCGCCTGTCCTGCTTCAGCCCCTTGTCAACTGTGACCCCAGATCCTTTTCTTCCTCAAGTGCAGCAAAAGGAGCCACACACAGTGTAGAGGTCCCACCTCTGTAAAACAGCATCATTTCACTAGAATCATACGGGTTGTAAAGTCACACTCCAGTAGAATCACAGGGGTTGTAAAGCTCCCCACTCTCCACAGTCTATATGAAAGAAAACATTAGGGAAACTTTGTTTTAGGGGTTTATTTATTTACTTTTTATTTACTGGGTAGGTGCATTACACAATACAACGCTTATTTTGAGGCACGACCCAGGAGAATAGAGAGAGTCAAATACAGTTTTACAAAATGGTAGAGGTTACAAAAATATAGTGTGTCAAAGATACAAAGAATCAACACAGTTGTGTAAAATGGTTGAGGTTCCAAACACAATATGACAGATATTGTTATAAGTGGAAGGCCATTATGTTAGTATACATGTGCTTGTTTGAGAGAATGAGACAAACCCACAGGGAAGACTAGATAGCAGAACACCCTGAGCAATGGCAAGTCTGGAAGCACAAGTCAAGGGTCCGAGCTTGGTGTTGATAGACTTGCATGCGGTAGCAATATGCAAAGTGAAATTTAGACCTAGATCAAGGGGGAGGCCTAGGTATCTGAAACAGTGAACAGCAATAAGAGGGGAGCCATCTATGCAATGGACTGTCAGGTCCTTTGTACATACCCTAAGCTTGGGAGCCAACCCAAATAACATGGACAGAGTCTTGCTACTGTTGAGGAGAAGCTAGTTCTGTAATAGCCAAAACTGAACTATATATAGCACCATGTCATCACTATAAAGCATGGTGAAGCCGGAGGCAGGAACTCTGGCTATATCATCAATAAAAAATGGTGAAAAGTAAGGGGCCAAGTATGGAGCCTTGAGGGACTCCAAGATTTATAGTGGTAAGACATGATCTGAATTGTTTAATTTTAACAAATTGCTGTCTATCGTCAAGATAACTAATGAACCAATTTATGACAGTAGCTGAAATGTCATGGGACAACAATCTGGCCGTGGGATTACAGAGATCAACAAGATCAAAGGCTTTTTAAACTGACCTTGTGTACATACACCTGTCCATGGCTACCCTGGCATTGTTGGTGAACTGGACAAGGGCTGTAGAGGTGCTGTGACACTGTCTAAAACCATGCTGGGCTGGTGACAGTAAGCTGCATTTCTGGAGGTACTCTAACTTGTGTACTCAAGTATCTTGTTAAGAACACACAAAATTGCCATAGGACAATAATTATCCAGTAACTTGGGATCACTGTTCTTGAAAACGGGCACAGTCTTAGCAACTTTTTTGGTGGGGTTGAAATTGGGTTTGTAAATAACTGCAGTCAGTACAGAGAGAAACTGTATTCCAGGGGGAAGGGACTGAGAAAAGGGGTGTGTGCCATTATAAACAGAGGGGGACAAACACGGTGGCCATATACCACCATGGCAGGCATCTTCGGAAGGGTTGTAGGCTGCACAGGCTGTGGGATGGCAATAATTCTCAACTGGGCCTGGAGAGAGGGAGGCTGCCCACTCTCTAGACAGCTATCTTGTATCAGGAGTGAGGTATATTGGTTAAGGAGTAAGCTGGGGGAGCTGGGTGTCCAAAGGACAGGGTGTGGATATGGGCAGCAGAAGGTGGGCTGAGGGAAGGCTGGGCAACGCTCTGAAATTACAGGACGTTATGTTACAGCAAGCAGGAGGGGATATAGGACAGAGGACCTTAGATAGGGATGTTGACAATAAGGGAAAGTGTATCGTGAACATCCCAATACAAAGAGAGTGGAGGGGGAAAAGTCAGGAGGGGCTGTTGTGGGGAAGCCTAGTAGAGCAGACATTGGGGGGGGGGGCTGTTGTGGGGAAGCCTAAAACAGCAGACTGTGGGAAGGGAGCTCCTAAGGAGAACAGAGCAAGAGGGGAGGAAGAGGGGAAGTTTAGAGTTGCAGTCAGGGGAAACTCTGGTTACTTGATGGAGGCTGACATAGAGTGTCACAATAAATGTGAGCTACTAAGCAACCTAGAGGGGGAGGAAGGGGTTGGTGCAAATGAGGAAACTGATACAGAGGCCGGGGGAGGGAGTCAGATACGTTTAGGGCATCACAGACCGGCAGTGGAAAGGATAGAAAAAGTCCCAGAGAGAGAAGGGGAAACATAAATGTTAAGCAAATGGGGGAGATGCAACATATTGCAGACATGAGGGAGGAGAGCATGACTGGAGAGAAACTGGGAAACAAGGAGGTGGGGGAGGAGCCCCCCCTTCAGCAGAGGAGTCAGTACCAAGGATGGGGCCCTAGCTAAAGGGGACCCACAGAGAGCCTCTGGAGGTAGGGGTACTATTACAAGGGGGGAGGATGGCAGTATGGGGTAAGGGGAAACCATCAGGGCCAGGACAAATGGTTCGGATAAGAGAGGGTTAAAGAGTACACCTATTCAGAAGGGGTGTGAGTTAAGTGGGCAAAATAACGAGGGAGGCAGAAAGGGGAGGGTAACAAGGGGGTCTCTAATAAGGCAGGAAGACTCCCATGGAATTGAGATCACAAATAAAGGGGGGGATGGGGGCCTGAGAGTACATAGTGGAGGTAACAATAAGGATGATAGCAGTGTTAAGGTTCTGTTATTGGGAGACTCGATGATTAGGGGTATCCAGTGGAAGGGACAGGGGGGTGGATGCCATAGCCAGGTGAAGGTAGTGAGTATCTCTGGGCTGACAGTGCACAGAGCAAAGTTCATGGTGTACAAACTGGTTAGGGATTGTGGAGGGAAACCGGATATCCTGGTGCATTTGGAAACTAACGATCTAGAGGGAAATAGCGTTATGGAAATCCAAGCAAGGTTCCAAGAACTTGCCAGAGTCTGTCGGGATAATGGATGCAACATTTCCTTTTCGGAGATATTGCCAGTACCAAAGGCCTCAGAGGAGAAAAAAATGAAGATCACAGAGGTTAATGACTGGCTTAGGAAGTGGGGTGAAGAGAGTGGGGTGGGAGAGTTAGGGAACTGGAAAGGAGTTTGGGAGGATAAGGGACTGTATGCCAAGGACAGGCTTCATCTTGCCCCATTAGGGAAGGAAGTCCTTAAACAGAGGATGGCTGACTACATTCAACAAAGGTGGGGTTTAAACTTGTGAGGGGGGGAAGGGATAAGGGAGGGGCTGACCAGAAGCCTTCTCCTCCAGATGAGGGGAGTAGCCTTCAAACCCAAGGCGGGGAGGGGAAACAGACTGGGGTGGAGGTTTCAGGAGAAGCAGAGGGAGGATGGAAGTATAAGGAACCTGGGTGGGGTTCGACAAAGGGGATCAGGGATAACGGGTGGGGGCTGGTGTTAGTAAATGCCAGAAGCTTGGGAAACAAGTTGCCAGAGTTCCAGGCCATGCTGTTCGGGGGTGGATGTGGCGGCAGTCACGGAGATGTGGGCCAACAAAAACCATGACTGGGACCTAAACGTGCAGGGGTACACTATGCTTAGGAAGGACAGAAAGGAGGGCAGAGGGGGTGGAGTGGCTATGTTCATTAGAGATGACATAGAAATTGCTAGGGTAGAAGAGGCAGAGGGAAACGTGGAGGCCTTATGGGTCACCTTATGATCCCCAGTAGGAGATAAGGTCAAGCTGGGTGTAGTATATAGGCCCCCTGGGATGGGTGATATTCTGGAGGATGGTCTGCTGGACAACATCATTGCCCAGTGTGGACCAAAAGGGGAAGGAGTGGTGTTGATGGGGACCTTAATATGCCAAGTACAAACTGGGGAACCATGTCCTCTAAGGTGGCCAAGCAGCAGAGGCTGCTGGACGGCTTCCAGGATGTGTTCTTAACACAGCATGTGATGGAGCCCACAAGGGAGGTGCATGTCCAGAAAGATGGGGATATGGTAAGGGACCTGGTCGTAGAGGATCCCCTGACTGGGAGCGACCACAATACTGTCTGGTTTCAAATAAGCATGGGGGAAGGGGGGGGATCTAGGACACTGGCAGTGGACTTCAGGGGGGCAGACTTTGTGGGCATGGGAAATATTTTCAAGGATCACTTGAAGGGGATTACATCAATGACAAATGTGGAAAGAAGATGGGAGGTCATAAAATGAGGACTTCATGAGGTAGTCAGGACCTGCGCTAAGGTGAAACGTAAGGGAGCAAGGTCACATAAACCATACTGGTGGTCCAGTGAGGTTCAGGTAGTGGTCAGAGAAAAGAAGGCGGCCTACAGAAAATATAAAACAACAAGAGGGGATAGGGATAAGGAAATGTACCATCTTGCATCTAGAAAAGTCACCTGGATTGTGAGGGGAGCAAAGTCCAGTAAAAAGCAGTGGCTGGCACAGGGGATACATGGAGGGGAAAAGGGGTTCTTCTGGTACATTGGGGAGCAGAGGAAAAACTAAGGGCCATCTCAGCACATTGAGATCAGAAGGAGGGTGGGTGGAAGAGGTGAGGGACCAGGCAGAGGTATTTAATGAGTACTTTGCCTCTGTGTTCACTAGGGAGGGGGATGGGATATCTACAAAGCAAGGCATGATGGGGATAGAAGCAGCAGTGAGTGGGATCAGGGGAGCAACAGAAATGGAGCAAGAGGGAGGGAGGGAGAGGTACCCCAGGGGTGTTACATCAGGATAAGGATAAAAAGGTCAGTAAGGTGGAGGAGACGGATGATGCTATCTCCGCCAAAAGGGTGTGGTTAGCCCTCAAGGCCCTAAAGAAAGACAAATCTCCTGGGCCGGATGGCATTCATCAGAGAGTACTATGGGAATTGGCGGACATACTGGCTGCACCCCTGGTGGCACTCTTCAACAGGTCACTTGAGACAGGGAGGGTACCTAGGGATTGGCGAGAGGCACATGTGGTGCCAATCCATAAAGGGGGTCGAGGAAGTACCAGCTAACTATAGACCCATCAGTTTGACCTCGTGGTGGGAAAATTAATGGAGAGTATACTAAAGGAACGATTGGGGTGTACTTGGAGGAGGTGGGAGGTCTGGATAGTCGGCAACATGGGTTTGTGCCAGGTAGATCATGTCAAACCAATCTTGTGGAGTTCTATGAATGGGTAACATCAGAACTGGACAGGGGAAAGCCCGTGGATGTATTATTCTTGGACTTCAGCAAGGCGTCTGACTCTGTCCCCCACAATGGTCTGGTGGAGAAACTGATGGGGTTGGGAGTAGGCCCTTTGATGGTCAGATGGATTGAAAACTGGCTAGCTGGACGCACCCAGAGAGTAGTGGTCTGTGGAGAGATCTCGAACCCTAGAGAGGTCGGTAGTGGGGTACCGCAGGGCTCGGTCCTGGGTCCGATCCAGTTTAATGCATACATATCGGGCATCAGGGAGGGTATAGGGTGTGAAATGAGTCTCTTCGCTGATGACTCCAAGATGAGAGAAGTAGTTGAGGGAGAAGAGGGGAGCTTGGCCCTGCAAGAGGACCTGGACACCCTGGAAAGCTGGGCTCACACATGGAAATTAAATTTCAATATCACCAAGTGCAAGGTGTTACATCTTGGGAGGGGAAACCCTAAACACAGGTACACCTTGGGAGGGGAGGCGCTGAAGGCCTCAATAGGGGAAAAAGACCTAGGGGTCATGGTGGATGCATGTATGAATAACTCTGAGCAGTGCAGGAGAGCAGTTAGCAAGGCAAACAGGATGTTGGGATGCATCGTAACGAGGATCACCTCTAGGAGCAAGGAAGTGATTCTGCCACTGTACAATTGGCTGGTTAGACCACACCTTGAGTACTGTGTACAGTACTGGAGACCACACTTGAAAAGGGACATACAGCTCCTGGAGAGGGTACAGAGGAGGGCAACTAAGATGATACGAGGGCTAGGGGATTTGACGTATGAGGACAGACTTGAGGAGCTCTGCCTGTTTTCATTGGAGGAGAGGAGAGACAGGGAGGACATGATTGAGGTCTTCAAGTACCTCAAGGGAATAAATAGGGTAAACATGGAGGGGATCTTTAGACTAAAGCAGGGAGGTATCACCAGAGGGTATGGTTTGAAGTTGGAAGGTGGAAGGGTGAGGTGGAAAAGAGGAGGAGGTTTTTCACTGAGAGGGTGGTGGACCCTTGGAATGCACTGCCTGGTGAGCTGGTTCAGAGATCCACAGTGGAGGGCTTCAAGAGAGGGTGGGACAGGGGACAGACACAGAAAGTGGATGTTTCAGATGATGGCCTGTCCCAGGGGGGTGGGGATGGATGATAGGGGTTTCTGGACCACAAGGTGGGGGAGGGCCTCGGCACCCAACTAGGGATCTGAAGTTCGAGCAGACTCGATAGACCGTAAGGCCTAATCTTCTAGCAAATAGTATGTTAGTATGTTAACCTTCCAGACACTAGGCATAATGCCAGACAAAAGAGATAGATTAAGATTAAATATTTACGTTAGGGGAGAAGCAAGGTAGGAGGCTGCAATCTTAAAGGGAAACGTCCATGTTCCAGTGGGCCCCACCTCTGTGTGAAGTGGGACCCGATTAGGAGATGTAAAAATGATAATAAATTTGCCACTTACTGATTATTGTTATATTTAGATTCATATCTGGTTGATCCTGTGCCCTCCCCGCAGGCATTTTAAGTTTAAACACCCTCCACGTTGTGCCCACAAGCACCTGCGGCTGTCCCCGTGATGACATGGCAGGCAGGGAGCAGCTGGGATGTCTCTATAGACTTGCCAGTCCAGGATAGTGAATAGCTTTGGTTTGGAGCCGTGTACCTCGAGACATAAAGACCCGGATACAGACAGCTGGTGTCTGTTAGTCTGTACTGGTCTGGTATTGCAGGGATCATCGTTAGAATCCAAACCGGAGCTATCTGAAGCTACTGCAATACAACTTATATGTTTTGCAGTAGTTTCAGATAGCTCCAGTTAGGATTCTATTGGTGTCCTTGCAATACCGAGACCAGGTACAGACTAACAGGCACACTAGCTGTCTGTATCTGGTCTCCGTATGTCTCAGAGGAACACGGGCTCCAAACCAGAGCTATTTCACTATCCTGGACTATGGCAAGTCTATAGAGACACTCTGGCTGCTCCCTGCCTGCCACATCATCACAGGGACAGCCATGGGTGCTTGTGGGCATGACAGGAAGGGTGTTCAAACTTAAAATGCCAGCGGGGAGAGGGCACAGGATCAACTAGATATGAATCTAAATATAACAATAATCAGTAAGTGGCAAATTTATTATCATTTTTACATCTGCTAATCGGGTCCCACTTCACACAGAGGTGGGGCCCACTGGGACATGGACGTTTCCCTTTAAGAAGTTTGAGTTCAAGCCCATCATAGCCAGCACTACACTACTGCAATGAGAAACTGTTTTGAGAAGGCGTAACAACTCTTTATGTGCAAAGCTCTTAAACAGAATGATGGATAGGTCGGATCATCTGCATGGGCACCTGATGTCAAGGGTGGCGGACGCTAGGCTGGAATGCATTTACAACAGTGTCTGAGTTATTACAGTTACTGTAATACCATTTAGCAACATGTCTGTCACTGTGTGACTTTCCCGCACCACACCCATAAAACTCTTCATGTGACTCTAGAACCTCTGGGAGTCACTAGCAGAGGCTTGTAAGAGATCTTTACAGCAGGTAATTTTGGCAACACAAATAGGTTTTTCACATTCGTTCATCTAGTTCCTATACTCCTGCCAGTCAGAAGGATGCGCTGTACCTCTGTAAGTAGACCAATATTTATCTCTGGCCTTTAGTAAGTCTACTACATCTCTGTGCAGCCACCTCGTGACTGTACCTCTTACTCTGCGCCGAACAAGAGGGATATGTAGGTCCTGTAGTGCCTGGAATTTATCAGAGATCTTAATGTCTCATTTATATCAACAGTGAGATCCAAAGGTGACCAGTCAATCTGGTGTAGATTAGCAAAAAAAGCCTTCTTGTTTAGCTTAGAGTAGTCCTAAAGTAAAGCTCCTTAGGTGGATAGGAGGGAGGGCATGTATTCCAGATACTTTACAAAAATAAACGGAGAATGGTTGCTGATGATGTCAACTAAAGTGCCAGCAACAACGATCCTGTCAGTTTGGGGTGTTAGGATCAAATCTATTAAGGAATGGCGATAGCTTAGTGGGGTCAGTAATAAGACTTCTTTGCTTGGTCTCTGTATCCGCCAGCCCATCAGTCCAGGCACGTGCCGCTCCCGCACCCCCACCACAGGACTGACTGCACCTCCAACTTACCCCCTAGGAGCAGGGGCACCGAGGGTGGGGGCCTTCCCCCAATGGAAACTAGTAGGTAGCACGGATGTGGGAGCCTGGGTGGTGGCGCGGGGTCCACTACGTGGGGGTGGATGTCATCCTGTGGAGACAGAGACTTCAATTTTCTACATTTTGTTCCCCAGGAGGTCTGTCATGCAATGACATTAGGACATCACTCTGGACATTTGACACGCGCCCCAATACAGTCCCAGCTGCCAGACCCCCCTAGCTGCTGCACAGGGTCACGCAGGCACCAGTGACTATACCCTTCCCCCTCAGAGGAAGACAGCAGTCCATAGGACACTCAATTCTCCTCCCCCCAGCTGGTCCTCCCACTACCTGAGCTCGTTCTCGAACCTGGGCCACTGGCGTCGTGAGTGGTAGTACTATCGCTGCACCCACAGGTTGGCTAATAAGATGCTTTCGGTGTAGCTTACTTATCATAGATTTAAGAGATTTAGTGTTATTACCATGACAATTTAGTCACCTAGTAGTAAGAGTTCACTTTTGACAATTGCTGTAGACAGATGTTGAATAACTTCAGATAACCCAGCCTTGCCACTTTTAGAAGGAGTGTTTACAAAAACTATAAGTAGCGTTTAGGATTACCTAAGACTAGTATGGCATGTAAGACTTTACAACAGGATGAATTAACCACTGGCAAGGCAGATAGCTTCAGATGTTCCCTATAGTAAATTACAATGCCCCACCCCTCTTAGTGAAAGGACAGTTAAGCCTGAGCAGTTTATAGCCAGACAAGGACCACAATGCATCAAGGATAGCAGCCTTGAGCCAAGACTCTAATGCCAGTACATCAGAGCTATACTGAGTAACCCAGGCTTCCAGTTCAGGAAGATAAGCTATAAGACTATGAATATTAAGATGAGCTACACAAGACCCTTCAAGACGAACCACTGGGAGGAGTCAGCAGAGTTTTAGGAACAGGAGGGACTCAGGTTGGTTTCAATATCTCCACATACTGTGATCCAAAGAAATAGGTACCATATGGATAAAAGGTCAGCAGGGCCAGCTGAAGGAATACCTAGATACACACCTTATTATTTATAACAAGTATCTTATCTAAGGCACCAGGTCAGGTTAGGAGTAACAGCAGGGACCACCACAGCATTTGAGAACTAGAAGTCGTTAAGTGTAACCTGGGATAGCCCCTGACAGGCTTACAGGGGTAGGTGCAATATAGTCAGTAATTTTTTTTTGAAATTTAGGTTTATTGATTTCACAAACAAAAGCAAAACACTAACACAAGTCAAGTAGATAAAATACAAATAATACACGGTAAAACCAAAAGAAAACCCACAAACCCCCCTACCCCAACCCCCACATACCAAACCCAACCCCCACATACCAAACCCTCCCCCAATCCTCCCCATCACCCACCCCCAACCAGTATCCCTTCCCTCCCACTCCCTCCCTCCACCCAAAACTAGTGTGCCAAACAAGCATTGCCTTCAAACTGGATATGTAAAGGTACCAACCATCTATAACTATGCTTCACCCCAACAATAGAAGATGCATCTGACAATATATGACAAGACACAGGTTGTCTTTAGGGCATCAGGGAAAAGGTCAGAACTCATTGGTGCAAATATAGCGTCTGTAATCTACCCCATCTTTTCTGAAACAAGTCCAGCCGGCAACGTAGGCTGGCTGCCAGACTTTCAGAATTAAGATAAGCAGAAAGCGCAACCAGCCATTCAGCATATGTCAAAGCCAATTGATCGGTCCAATGTCTAAGGACCAGCCTCTTAACCGCAATGGACACCAAGGCCATATGATACCGGTGCTCCACACTATCTATGCTAGAGTAGTCACCCAGAACACAAATCTCAGGGATAAAAAAACCTGAGAGACCTAGCAGGGGATCTAAATTATCTCGGATAGAAGACCACAGAGGGGCTACCTTGCTACAAGACCAAAAAATATGTAAAGAATCCCCTTCATCCTGCATACACCTAGAGCAGGTAGAGTGGGGGAGCTTCTTAAGCTTGAAAAGCTTCCTAGGGGTGTAATACAGATTATTCACACTGTAATATTGAGTAAGCCTTAATCTATCCTGAGTATGATACCTATGAAGGTCCTTCCAGATGCGGGGCCAATTCAAGGTAGCCCCAGGCAGCAAAGGAGACCAGATATTAGAGCCCTTAACAGATTCCAGAAATTTATAATTTAAAAGAAAGGAATAAATTAACGAGATGGGATGCGGTTTAGAAGCAAGGGTTTTTATTTGAGACAGGAAGGGGTAGACCATCGATTCACTAAAGGAGGTGCCAAATTTCTCAGCAATAAGATGCCTTAACTGGTACATTTTGAAAATCTGAACATTTAGGATGGCGTAATTTCGCAAGTATATCAGCTGAGGAAAGAAGAGATCCTTGATCATAAAAGTGTTCCAGCCTGGTTTCCTTAATTTGTGGAAGCCACTCGGAAGTGATCATTGATTTACCCAACTTAATATTAGGATTAAAGACAACCGGTTGACCCAAGTCCCGCCCGGAGAAGATATTCATAGAATGCAGACATTGAAAAAGAGATTTAAGGGATACAAGAATCGTACGGTCCGCAATCCACTGCGAAGTTACCGACGGAGAGGTATAAAAAATTGCATAGGTATCCAACTTAGCCTCCAAAAGGATCGACCTTTCAATTTGAAGCCAGACCGGGCATGGGAGATCCGAGTTCACAGAAAGCCATCTCCCTAACTTAGCAAGGTGAGCCGCCCAATGGTAAAACAAAAGGTTAGGAAGCCGGAGACCACCCTTATCTTTAGGAAGGGATAACTTAGAGAACGAACGCCTAGCTCCCTTTCCCCGCCAAATGAACTTAAAAAACATTGCATGAAATTGCTGAAAATAGGAGACAGGCAACCAGAGGTTTAAGATTAAGGGGATAGAAAACAGGGGAGAACATTCATTTTAATGATACTGATCCGACCCAAGAGAGATGGGAAGGTGGACCAACGCAGTAAGTCCTGTTGGATGAGACCTTTAATGTTGTCCAAATTAAGCTTCCTAAGGAGGAAGGCTCTGTCAGAAGTGAATTCCTAGGTACTTGATCGATCTGGGGGACCATCTCATACCAAAATTAACAAAATCCTGCTTATACGTAAGAACATTTAACGGAAAAATTTCAGATTTAGAAATATTTAATCTATATTGAGAGAGGGTCCCGTACTGCCTAATAACACCTAATGCCGCTTTTAAGGAGTCAGCAGGACATTCAACATGCAGGAGTATATCATCCGCATAAGCAGAAAGAACCAGCTCCCGCTGTTGCACTAAACAGCCTTTAATAAGTGGAGAAGATTTAAGCCTGATAAGGAGGGTTCCAAATATAAATTAAATAGAAAGGGTGAAAGAGGGCAACCCTGCCTAGTACCAGTGTACAGCCGAGCGAGAAAAACCCCATTGCAGTATATTTTGGCGAGGAAAGCTGTAAAAGACCTGAACTCACTTTAAAAAGAGGTCGGAAGCCCATCTTTGCCATCACAGCCCAGAGGAAGGACCAGTCCACTCGGTCAAAGGCCTTCTCCATCTAACGAAACTAAGGCCATGGGACAACGGATTCCTGAGCATGCTGAGAGATGTGAGACAGAGTTCTTAAGTGATCCGATGGAGATCTAGAATACACAAAACCCACTTGCTCGGACTAAGCAAACCAGTCCAGACCCTCTTGATCCTTTCGCCAGAACCTTAGAAAAGATCTTCATGTCATAATTCTGAAGGGATATAGGCCGATAGCTTGCTGGGTCCGTGAGAGTTTTACGGTTTGGGAATTAAAATAATAGTGGCCTCAAGAAGAGTAGGATCTATAACACAGGAAGAGGAAAGATACTCATATAGTCTAAGAAGTATAGGAGCAAGCTCCTTGGAAAAAACCTTATAGAAATTGGCAGGGAAGCCATCAGGACCCGGTGCCTTATCTGAAGCCATAGAGGCAGTGACCTTCTCTATCTCACCAAGAGAAAGGGGAGCAGTCAAAACCTCTTTGTGAGATGACAAAAGCTGAGGGATGTCAGTGTCAGCTAAGTATGCTGCAATGTCCGAGAGAGAGGCAGGGGATAGAGGCAAACTGTATAACTCCTTATAGTAATTCTCAAATACTTGAGCAATTCCTCTGGGAGAAGTTTCTATGGAGCCAATGGGCGAATGCAGAGTCAGGATTATCCTTGAACCTTCCAATGCCGAAGGCCTTAAAGCTAGAAGTTTCGACTTTTCCCCATGATCCAAATACCTAGCTTGGGTCCTAATAATGCAGTACTCGGCCTTCTTTCAGGAGGTCTGTGTACTCGTTCTTAACTGCCAAGAGGGCCTCTAAAGACGATAACGGAGAGTCTGGGGAAGCGGCTTCTAAGTCTTTAATTTTATTCATTAAAGAAGACTCAGGCTTGTCGGGCTTTCTTCCTTGCAGAAGCTATCTTTATTAGCTCACCCCTGAGATAACATTTTAGAGAACACCAGATCATATCAAATCTCGGGGTAGACTCAAGGTTTTCTGCAAGGAAAAAGGAGATCAGGGATCTTATCTGCGAAACCGTATGGGGATCTTTGAGCAACTGGGTATTAAGCCTCCAGGTAGTGTCCCGATGAAAATCAGGATCCGGGGAGATTTTAATCCATACTATTGCATGGTCCGAGAGAATAATCGGCTCAATGCCAGACTGAAGAAGACCAGGAAGGAGAATTTTACTGAGCAAAACATAGTCAATTCTCGACCTTGACCTATGGGGTTGAGAGAAAGCGAAAGCCCGGTGAGGGATTAGAGAGTCTCCAGGGATGCACAGCCCTAGCATCAGCAAGAAATCATGTAGAGCCCTTTGGACAGATGTAGGGGTCTGTTATCCTGGGGATCTCTATCCAACACATATGAAGGCGAGACATTCCAGTCCCTCCCAAAATGAGTTGCGAGGGAGGAGGCGTAATTTTATCGGCTAAGCTCATAAAGAATTCAGGACTCCCCCCAACAGGCCCATAGATGGAACCAAGACTACTGTACTCCCACTTAGGGTACCTTTAACCAAAACAAACCTCCCATCCGGATCCAGTACGACCAGGTCTCTCATAAACAGAACATGTTTTTGATGAGGACAGCTACCCCTTTGCTAAAACTGGATCCACCCGCCACATAGATCTGCAAAAAGCCGGATCGAGATAGCCACTTAACCTCTGTTTGGCCTAAGTGGGTTTCTTGAAGGAAAAGTATATCCACCTGCAGTAAGGAGCAATAATTGAAAACCTGAGTTCTTTTGACCCGTTCCCTGAGCCCGCGCACATTCTAGGACGCTATTTTAATAGCACTTGTAGCCATTTAAATAAAAATGAGAGCGAAGCAAACCTGAGACATCCGGAAGTGAAACAGAAATAGCGGCACACTAGAACCCCAGAGACCCATATCCCCACAACCTGCCAAGATAAACCAGAAATAAGTAACATCAACCTGGCAGAAATTACCCCAGTTAAAGCGGTCATAGAAATATCCAATTTGGCAGGTTACTCCTCCCCATCAAAACTGCAGACCCCAAAAGTCCAACCCTTCCCAGCTTGCCATCGAGAACCCCTTAGAACTATCCTCCATTTAACAGTATCCAATACAGTCGGTTCCTAAACTGTGCTAAGTAAAACTGGCAGCTGGCCTCCTTCCCTCCCCATCCCCCCACCTCCCACCCCCCAAAACTCCCTAACTAACCCCACCAAAAACTATGTACAGTGTGGTACCAGAACATGAAGCCATCAGAACTAAACCAGAAATCCAAAGTTCTGAATACCACCTCCCAGTGCTAATCCAGAGCCTTCTAATATATATGAAGCCATCAAGAAAAGTAGTTGTCTGAGAGAAATCTCCTGGAGGAAAAAATCCTCCTAACCCACACAGCATAACCCAGCAAACAACCTACCAACAGGCCTGGATTAGCGATCCCTCCACAGGTTCGCGACTCAGCTACCACCAGGAGCCAGGCTAAAGAGCACCCCCCACCCACCGCTCCATCATCGTATTAACAAATGGAAAAAGCCACATAGGCAAATAGCGATCGATGATGTCCACAGCCTCCTCCCCGCTTGGGATCAGTAATAAAGGATGCCCCAACAATAAAGGAACAACTCATTTACTCACTCCTTGAAGTGAAGCAGGAAAAGGGGTGCCAAACGCAAGCTAAGTGGAGCGCGGGGTAGAAGGCTAACCATCGACCAGGCCGCATGTTTCCGGGGGGCATTAGACAGCAGTAGGACCAAAACCAGGTCCCACACCTCTAATCAGAACCACTGGGAAACCCCCCTCTGGTACACAGTTCCGGGGAAGGACCAATCAGCCCATAGTAGCGGCCTACCACACTCTGCACAGCCCACCAGGATCTCACCACACAGCAGGAGCCCAGGGACCACTGGAGCAGGTAAAAAAGAAAACATTCTAGTCAGCCATGGAGATGGGCGACAAGGGCATCAGGGTATACTGTTCTATTTAGAAAAAAGGGAAAAAATCTAAGCCGAGAGAAAGGGAACAGAAAATATGGTCAAAAAGTCACAGATCCAAAACTTTCCAAGCACATTCCAGACATATTATCTACAGCACATTTCAGCCCTTCGACTTGAAAAGGTCGGGAAGCTTGACAGCGAGATCTCTTTGGGCCGCCTCCGGTGAGTTGTAACCGTGGGTAATGTTGCCTACTGTGACTCTGAGGGTAGCGGGGTAAACCATCCTAAACGGGATAGATGCTGCGATTAATTTTTGAACAGTAGGATGGAGCGCCTCTTGACTCTCATCTCCTTAGGGAGGTCCTAGGCAATCCGCAGATGAGCTGACCCCAAGAAATTGCTTGTAGATTCGGGCTTTACTAAAGACATGTTGCCTCTCAACGTAGCTTAAAATTTAATAATTATGGGCGCGGGGGATCCACATGGTGGTGGGGTCTCAGCGACCTATGGGCCCTCTCAAGATGATAATTGGGTTAATTGGCGAGGGCCTACTATTTTGATGAGAAAAACGTTGCAGGAAGGCCATCAGGTCTGGCCCTTCCTCTAGCTCTGGGAGGCCCAAAGCGAGAAGGTTGTTCCTTGATTGCGACCCTCAAGTCTTCGGTTTTAACTGGAGTTTCCGCACCTGGAGGGTCAATCCGGACATCTCCGCCTCGGCCTTCATCTTCCACTGTTCCAGGGAAAAGATTTTCACTTCGGAATCTGATACCCTCATGGTGAGGGAAGAGAGATCCCCCCGCAGCGACTTTAAGTCCGCTGTGATATCTTGAAGGATGGATCTTATTGGGGCCAGCTCTTGTAGAAATTTATCTTCGGTCAGTAGACTCGACGTAATAAAGGACTTTTTCGGATCCAGCACCCGCTTGATTCCGCGGTTTCTTTGCCTGCTTCTCAGGGGTCCCGGGCGGCGTATGTCTAGCCGCGGCCTGCTTCCTATCTCCCTCCATCTCCTCACAAAACACCAAAGTACTGACACGGATGCACCTGAGGGTCAATGGATAAAGCCTAGATGACCCAATGAGCGTGATCTGGCTGAGGTAGGGCTTTTAAAACCACTGATTTCGGCAGATAGAACCTCGGGAGGGGAGAGCTCTGTGCCTAAGCTGCCATTTAGCCAGCTGCCATCACGTGACTCTGATATAGTTAGTAATAACTAGCAGGACTAACACTGTCAGCATGCTAGAAAGATTGAGCATTGGTCTAACCTCTTGAAATTAGTTTAAGTGAGCCACAAATTGACTGGCACTGCAAGGAGCACACCAAGTTAGGCTGGTTAGAAGAGGCTAGTACGGGCTGAGTCGAGTAAGACAGGCAGACCCCAGATACTGATCCCAACTAATTAACAGCACTGAAATTTCAGCATGGTTCAACCAGAAATTGTAAACAGTGGAACAGAAAACAACAGCAAACAATAGACATAAACGAATAAAAAAGCAGACCCCAGATAGCGTGCTTGTCAAATCCCTATGAATTAGCTTCACAAGCCAGCATTGCAGGTAACTTGAGAAAAACATCTGACATTTAACATGCATGCAGAAACAGAGATTTCAAAACAATAACCTCTGGTACCAGTATAACTTGTACACAGTCAGCAGTCGATGAGGGGGTTAAGGAGTAAGGAACCAGTGCACTTGCCCAGTTGTGGGCACACACCTGTAGGGCAGCGTGGCCAGTCAACTGCTGACACCACAGCCGGCACCCACAGTGTGACACCCTTTACGCTGTGGCTCTTGGCGCAAAGACCTGCAATCTGAAGGATGCTAGATCTGGGTACCAGTAAAGAGTAAGCTCCATTACACGATCGCTCCCCTCAGATTAGCTGGAGAGCAGGAGGGAGAAGGGCACTCAAAAGCTGTAAGAGGAGACTGTTGGGAGGGGGGTTGACTTATCCTCGCAATCCCTTGACACTCCTATGGCATCCAGCTCAGTGGCGCTAAGGGGAAGCGGATCCAGTTTAAAATTTATGGGCGTTTAGCCCCACCCACATGACTGTTCCCAGTAAAAACTGGTGGGAAAGCAGGAGAAGGAGGAAGAAGAGCACTCAAAAGCTGACTCTGTTGGGAGGAAGGAGGTAAAACAGTGGAAGTGAGGTGGCTTACTCTGACAACTCCTTGATGTTCCCATGACATCTGGCTGCAGTGGACATCAAAGAGGTTGCAATGAAATCATAGGCATCTCAACTGCAACCCTGGTTACCCTAAATAAGAGTACTTACTGAGCAGGAGTCAGCAAACTGCAGCATCCCATGTCAATTGAAAGGATCAAGTCCAAATATCCAAGTTGAATAAAAGTATCCAAGCTTTACTAATCCAAAACGTTAAAAACAGTTGAGTCCAAGTGCGACATGAAAGCAGTTGAAAACTCCAGAAGATGGCTACCCCCCTCCCCAGTGACCAAGTCTCACTGAGTCAAACGTTTTCACGCACTAACCTGCACTTTCTTAAGACTGGTGAGACTAGGAATTACAACCATTTTAAAGAAACTGATTTAAAGTGACAGTGTACCTAATAAGATGATATGTGTACAAGGATAACACTGACAAAAGTGCTAAAGTGCTATAAATATATAAAAACCAAAATCCTTTTTTTGTGCAAGATGCAAATATGTAGACCAAAAGATACTGAGAGTAAAACCACATGTATAAAGAAAACTAATAATGTGTTTTAAAAACAAGTAAAAACAAAAAGATGAGATATATAATGCTATAACAATTATTTTTATTTATTTCTAAGATATGTGAATTATTTTAAATAAAGGAAAAAATGGCTATAAAAGTTTATGCTGGGATAGCCAATTGCCACAGGTACTAGCACATGGCTGTGTGAAAAGATATATAAAAATAAATATAAATACATTTGGAGTCTAAATATGTGCAATATTACAAATCAACAGGTCTGTTAAGATATCTACATATATACTGTATATATATATATATATATATATATATACACACACACACACACACATATATATATATATATATATATACACATATACACACACACACATATCATTAGGCTAAGCAACCATGAAAAAGCTAGCTATAACCCTGTAAAGTAACTGTTAGGAATAACTATATAAACTAGAGCCAAAGAAATCATAACAGCTCAAGCTCAGGGAACAGACTACCTGGTGGGACAACCCTGTAAACAAGATGGCTCTCTATACGAAGTCTAGTAGGTTAGTGTAAACCTCAAAAAACAGTAAAAAAAAAAGTAACAAAAAATATTACTCTATGCATATGCCAAGATAAACATAGAAAATTCTGTTAGGACCTCCAAAAAAATACATCATGTCTTAAGTAAGTATGGCACCAATTAGAAGTGTTCATTTAGTCCTGACCAACCAGTGCTTTTAAGCAAGAACTGCCTAAAGGTTTCCCTTTGTAGGATCTTGTTATCCAAATTTCCACCTCTGACTGCTTGGCGCACCAGTTCAATGCCCTGAAAAAAAAGTTGTGACTTTTGCCTTTTTCTTGGTAGTGTAAAGCCAGTGCACTCACACCATCCATCCTCTGTATACTCCTTAAGTGCTGACTTATTCGTTCTTTAAATGTTCTTTCTGTCTTACTCGCATATAGTGCCGGACAGCTTTTGCAGGTGACCAAATAAATAATATTCTGTGTGGAGCATCTAATAAAGCCATTGGTCCGATGAATATGTTTAGTAACAGGATGTGTGAAGGTCGACCCTGGTTTTAAATGTGGTCAAAAAGAACAATTTCAACATCTATATGTGCCATCCTTCAAATCGCTTCCATGTTTATCATGATCATCCCAATATGTGCTTTTTACTAAGATGTCCTTCATGTTTTCACCTCTACAACAGACTGTACAAGGTTGAAGCAAGTCACAGTGTCCAGTCTTCTTTCCGTTTTTAGAATGTGCTAATTCTTACTTATAATCTCATGTACAAGGTGAGCCTGTGATGTGAACATGGTAATGAAAAGTGGTGCACCATTGTTAAGCTGACTCTGTGCTCTCTGTTTTGGCTGTAACAGGGTTTGCCTTTCAGTGACATCCACCTTTTGTTTAGCTGTGTCCAGTGTTTTCTGGTCATATCCCGTTTCTGAAATGATCATGAAGAATTTTAGTTTGCTTTTGATGGTCTGTTTCTTCTGTGCAGTTCCTTTTATATCGTAGGAACTGTCCTACAGGAATATTTTTAGTGACATGAGAGGGGCGACAGTTATCGAACTGCAAAACAGAATTTCTCTCCTGTGGTTTCCTAAAGATGCATGTGGAAATGTTACGTTTCTGTTTTCTGTATTGTAATGTCCAGATAGTTTACCCATTTCTCGTCCAACATCATTTCAAAAATCAGATTCTTATTGGATGAATCCAAATAATAGACAAACATGGTCAGTTCCTCACTGGTGCCCTTCCATACAAAGAAGAGACAGAAACAGAGATTTTGTCGGCAGATAAGGACCACTTGGCCCACCCAGTCTGCCCATTTCCCTACCTAATGGATAAGCTGCAGATCCTAGTTAACCAGCAGCTTACGTTTTCCTACCCCCACCCCCTAGAATTGCCTTATGACTGTCCCATGCATGCTTGAATTCCACCACTGTTTTTGACTCCCCTGTTTTGATCATCTATATCTCTCTTATAGGTGTCTATTTTGTTCAAAAATATATTGATTTCTTCATTACAGAGGAATTCTTCCTCCCAGGCTGCCACATTTACCATCACATAGTTGGGGGCCATTGCTGCCCTATCGCTGTGCCCTTTTTCTGAATGTACATACAATCTTTAAACAGAAAATAGTTGCATGTCAAAATTTTTTCTGTAAATGCAACTAGGAATTCTATCGTCTGAGTGGTGTAAGTTGTCTTATGGCATAAAAGTTTCTCTTAAGGCATCCAGCCCCTCATTGTGAGGAATACTGGTATACAAGCTCCTCACATCCATGGTAATGAAATACCAGTCAGATTCAAGTTCCATGTTGTCTAAAAGATTTAAAAGATGCATAGTGTCTCTTAAATATGACCTGCAGGACTGAGCTGCTTGTCTAATATGGCTGTCCACATATATGACTTGTGGTTCCATGAGAGAGCCCATTACTTGCCACAATCGGCTGTGTCGGAGGCTTGTTAGAGTCCTTATGCATTTTGGGTAACCCATACAAAGCAGGCTTGGTGGGATGTTTTACTTGAAGACATTCATAGGTTTTTTGATCAATAAGATCACTCAGAAATGCTTCATGTAACAGGACATCAATCTCTGTTTTAAACTTAAGTGTAGGGTCCTCTTCCAGTTTGTGGTAACGCTCCAAGTTGTTCAGCTGACTGAGCATTTCCTTCTCATAGTCCTGTCTTGACCAAATCACAACTGCACCACCCTTGTCCACTGGTTTTATGAGAATTTATTTTCCTTTAAACTTCTAATAGCTTCTTTTTCAGCTCTGGTACAATTGTAATAGCGAGCTTTAGGAATCTCTAATCTTTCCAAATCTTTGATGTATGTTTTCTCAAAGGCTGTAACAGCTACATGTTGTGGTGGTATAAAGACAGATTTTGGCTTGAAGGTTTCCCTACAGCCAAGCATCGATTCTGTATTATCACCTGATAAATTCTCAGTGGATACAATAGATTCCGAAGAACCTATATTGTCGTCCCTGTTGAAAAATGCCTTCAAATGTAATTTGCGAGTAAACTTATACAGGTCCACAGTGGTATCAAAGATGTTTAAGTCTTTAGTTGGAATAAATGTGAGGCCTTGCCATAAAACATTAATTTCATCCTCCTTGGGTATGTAGTCAGAAATGTGTATAACTAATGCTCCTGCCTCTGTGTTTCTTCTCCAAGTGTAGCACCTTGCATCTAGCAACGTTTAATCTAAGGCTCCATGAGTTAGACCAATCGCATAACCTGTTTTATTGTTTTAAGTATTTAGGGGGTAATACTTGATAATACACTGTCCTCTGAAACATGTTAAATATGTTATCTAGGCTATCTGTCTTTCAAAGGTTGGATTTGTTATTGGGATAAAGAGAAGTTTCTTAACCCAGAGTCTCATAAACTGCTTGTCCATAGTTCTTACTGTCTGTGTTAGACTACAGGCTAACAATTTATTCTGCAGCTTATAAATGTACTACATCTGAAGTTCAGCTTGCATATAATAATATTTGCAGGTTTATAATCTCTGCACGTGATTGTATTTCGTACATGACTGTTGGTTGTCTCCCTCTTTGTCTCCCTCTTGAGGACTGGTGTAGATTAAGACTTGGTGTTATGTTGCAAAAAGATGGTTTTGATCTACTTCCCAAATCATGCTTGTTTAGTAAGACTCATAATGTACATGTGACAAGATCTCAGAATAAAAGGCTGTACAAGATCTCAAAGGTCCTTTTTTGTATAAGGCTCTTTAGTTTCACAATTTGTTACCTAGTGAACTTGTCAACTGTCCAACCATGATCATGCTTACAGATCACCTAAAACAATGGCTCTTCAAATGTAATGCTTATATGTTTTATCTAATGTTTTATCATCTGTTTCTATTTGTGTTGTATTATATTGTATCTTTTTAACTTGTCACTAATGGAATCGAGCAATATTGCTAATTAGCTTAAAAATATAAAAAAATAAAATGAAAACTGTTCAGGTCTTCGTGAAATTTGTTCCCATTCTCAAGGGAGTCCACAACCCTGGACAGTTACGGGCAGTCTGCACATTAAAGCAGCCTGCTGGTGACTCCAGCTTTCAGATTTTGATGAAAATGTTGAAAACTGGGGACCCCAGTGCCTCAGCAGTAGAGCGACCTCTCAGCACACCAGTGACCTGGTTTCAAGATTGGACTCGAATTGCATGGGAGTCAGCTGGAGGGATGACTGAGCTACCCATGGATTGCTTTGTTCTTCCAGGGAGGGGGATATACCACACCCCTCTTTCTTTACTGCAACCACTTGGAGGCATGGTGGTAGGGCAGCTGGGGGCAACAGAGACTGGGAGACAGCCAGTGGCAGGCATGTGGTGCATGCGTACCTCTATGCACATGCATATCTGCGTCATTGCACGTCGCCTGGTTTAGGGGAGAGAAAACGGAAAAATGGGAAAAGGAAAATGAAGCCTGGCCTGCCTGCTCTAGCCTGCACCACCACCACCCAGGATTCAGCCAAGTCGGCCAACAACATATAAGGTCTCCGGGGGAAGGGAGGATGCCCGTCACCTCCTGGAACAATCTATGGGGATCTTTGAAGGTTCATAAGTCCCAGGGAACGTGGTTTCCAGTCGGGGAGTAGGGCAGGGGATGAAGACAATCCATGGCACCAGAGGGAGAAAAAGCTCTACACAAAGGAATAGGAAAGGCCCAAGCACAGATCCCTGAAGGGCACCATGGAGTACTTCTCTCCACTTACAGCAGTCACCCCTCCGCTTCAAGCTCCAAGACAGTTTAGTAATGAGCACTGCATATGTCTAGTGTATACTGCATGTCTGATATTCAGAATCTGTTGAGTAACTTCTATTCAGGTGGGCCTTTTCCAAGATTTACCTTTAATCAGACCAGCCATTCACAAACCAGGTCTCACACATAATTAGGCTGACATGGCTAAGAATCTGAGAAACTCCAGGCAGAACACTACTGTATGTCTAACAAGTTTGATCATAATCTGTTACATATTTCTTGTAACATAGCCAGAAAGTTAACAGTCAATCATAAACCAGAAGACATGTATTATAAGGTAACCATGGATGACATTCTAATCCACTCAATGGCAGTTCTTAGATATTTCTATACCACATATCACATTTGATCACAACTGGATAAGTGGTTGTCAATATACTGTATAGCCAAAACTGTGACAACCAATCAGACGCCAGATCTTATACATTCTGGTCCACAAAGTTGAGAGTCTGATATTCCTAAGAAAAAGTGTCCGTGCATGCCTATATTAAATGTGATCATGGCTGGGATGAATGGGTCTCAAGATAGCAAAATGTAGCAACCAATCACAAGCCAGAACTTATACCGAATTAGGTTTAGAGATGTGCAGTATTGGGAAAGGCAGAAATGAGCCACTCAAAACTTATGCAAGTCAGCAGGGATCAAGCTCAAATAGGGTACAGCTCAGATCCTTTTTTTGCTCTTTAATATCTATTTATCTCCCCCATCCTCCACTGCAGTATGCTGCTATCAGAGTAGCTGAGCGGCATGCACTGTGGAGGCCACTCTATGCTAATGCTGCTGAATAGAATGCCAGCACAGGCAATAAGCAACTGGAGCTTCAATTATATTATCTATACTGTCCACTGAACTCTGATCACTTTCTACTGTCTAGGATAGCCTTTCTTTTCTACTTTTATTGATTTATTATAAACTTACAGAATATAAGTAGATACAAAGAAATGCAACAGGAATGCATAATGAACACATATTTAATTAATAAGATGACGTATTACAACCCAACACAGGGTATGGCTGATGGGGGGGGGGGCATTAATACAGAGGAGTAAGCAGATAAGTATTACACATCAGGCAACACATTGTGCCATGTAGTTCTAGCACACAAATCAGTGGCGGAGCCAGAGAGGGGGCTGGGAGGGTGGTCGCCCCTCCTGGCTGCCCCAGTGTGAGTAGCGGCACCCTGCCACCATCTTTATTCACTGTTTAGTAGAACCTGTGATTGACTGAATTGCCCTCCCTGGCTCCCAAATTATCTCAAACCTGGCTCTGCTACTGACACAAATGTTACTAGAAAATACTGAAAACTACTCTTCACAAAGAGCATTATCAGCACAGAGTCGGAGCGTGATTCGATATGGTAATATTATATTTGGTTATTTGCTTTGTTCTCCATTGTGATGTGCTTCTGCGGGTGGCTCCCTCCATCTCCCATCTGGGATCTCCATCCTTCTCAGCATGGTCTCCCTGCTGGCCATGGCGCTGCCCACTGACTTGCCAAAAAAACAGTAAAGTTCCTATTTTCATCTGCACCCTTACATCATACTACTAGGGAGGTTCAGAAGCACCATGCCGTGGTCAGCGCTTTCTGTGTACCTACTGGACGTAGGTGGCAACAGGCTCAGAGTCACTGTCTGTCCCATGATGCTCCTAGGAGGGGAGACGCCAGGCAATGTATGGTCACCCACACTGCCCATGGCGTCTCCACTAAATCCTACCAGGTGCTGCTCTCCGAGTGGTGCAGCAGTGACACCTCCCCACCTACTCCACCAAAGAAGAGATTTTGCACAGATGCTCTGCAACCTCCCTGCTGGCCTCTTCCTGATGTTCTGTGATGGGGCGAGAACCCAGGTTGCTAGCATGTCAAAGCAGTCCCCCACAATTTAGCATCACAGAGCCAGCTTGATATGACAATATTAAATTAGCAGTGCATATTGTAGTAAACATTTTGTACCATGTATCATTTTATTCTATTTAAGAATGCCCTTTTTCTCTTGCTTTGTTTAGATTCCCTTCCTTCTTTGTGTCCTTTAGCATTTTTGTTGCATTTAAAATAACAAAAGGAGTCTTTCTTTAATATGGTACCCCAGGTTTATGTATCCGTATTCTCAACTCTATTTAAACATTTTAACACCGGTTTTCTTGTGTCATAGATTGCGGATCAAGTCTATGGCTTTGTTACCAAGAAGAACTAGTAGCATGCAACAGACACTGCTACCTGGCCTTCTGGGAGGGTGAGTACTTACAAACAGTTGAACAGAAGGATGGAGGACTGAAAATATATAACGAATGAGGATAGTCTTCTGCCAGGTAAACAGGAAGAGACACGTAAACAAAACTGGCACCAGACTTCGGGTCTGAACAGTGCACTTCTTTATTTAATGTGTTGTAGTGCAAATTATTTAAGTGCTATACAGAACACGAGGCAGTATGATACAAAAAATGACTTACCACGTGATGGCAAACATTAAAGTGTACACACGTACTGCCTGAACCAGAGACTTGACCAGCTGCCATGGGCTTTCTCAAGAGAGGAAATAGCAACAGTGAAAGAAGCCACATTAAAAGAAGTGGTTCTTTTTACAATTCAAAATATTAAAAAAATGCTTAAGGAGACTCAAAGCATGGGAAAAGGGCACCTTACAAGACAGGGGGAAAGGGAACCCTAAAACAGAATGAAAAGGTACTCAGCAAATTTTCACTAGAGCATGCACTGCTGTTTTAACCAGCAAAGGTAGTTGTAGTACAGCTAAAAATGACAATATAAGTCAGCAAACTGCAGCACATGTTAAAAAAGGGAACAATAAATACAACATACTACAAAAGAGCTTCAGTGTCTCTTAAGACTTCAGTTGAAAAGCAGTCACAGGGCGGCAGCACAGGGCTAGGTTTAGTCATTCAGAATGTGGCTACTCTACAGAAGTTTGATCCAGCTTCAGGCAATATGTCTCATGTACCAAGTGTTCATTTGGTGAGTGTAACTGGTTTGGTGATCGTTTTTGTTCCCAGGAGGTCTTACTATACTCACAAAGGATGCAAACCGCATCATACTGTTAAGTAAAGCAAACAAGCTCCCGGAGGGTAAAAAACTATTTGTATAGCCTATCCTAAAGTAAGATTTTCACTACTGCATATGTAGGAAGCAGCCACGTCATATTTATAAGTCTCAGGCCCTTGTATTACTACTTTATCAAAATAAATCAAAGTACCAATGGTAGTAAAGGTGCCAAAAATCTGTCCAAAGCCTTCGATTCCGTGTCCCATCCACTTCTCCTGGACAAGCTGAGCTCTGCTGTCCTCTCCGTTTCCACTGTTGCTTGGTTTCACTCCTATCTAATACTCCAATATCAATCAGTACAAGTAGGCGGCGTCCTGTCACCTCAACTTCCTCTATCAGGCTGGAGTTCCACAGGGCTCAGTCCTGGGTCCCACCCTTTTCTCCATTTTCCTGAACAACCTCCCCTCTGCCTGTGTCAACTCACATATCAACACATATGCAGATGACACAGTCATCTTCACCTCCAGTCCCATCCACTGCAGCTGTGGAAGACCTACTCCAGCAGGGCTTCAACATCATTCTGCTCTGGTTCCAATCTAACCAACTTAAAGACAACACCAAAAAAAAAAACAGTGTCCACGACCTCTGGTACCAGTCAGAAACAGTCCAGACCCCCCCCAATTTTCACCACTCTGGATGGCACGTCACTTGATGCTGTTCAGTTCTTCAAGTACCTTGGTGTGTGTGGCCTGATAGTAAGCCAGACTTCTTAACCACATCAATGCCATCCATGCAAAACTCCGTTCCAAGCTCGGTGCCCTCTATTGAAACTGACTGCTTATCGCTGCACGTTCACGGAAGCTTGTTACCAAGATGATGCTCCCTGTTTTTAGCTTTGCAGATATGGTCTATGGCCTTGCCCCTTTCACTTCTCTCACCAGACTGGTCATCCTCTGCAATTCTTTCTGCAATTTTACTACATACTAACCCCCCCCACCATCACCACCACCCACCACTGTTCACTAGTGGTGCTCGGATGGATCTGTGGCAATCTGGATCCACCCAATACCTTCCTTTTGCAGCAGGATAGTGGATCCGCTGCCCACCACCTCTATCTGTCCCTGGATCTGGCCATCGGATCCCACGTTATCTGATGGCCATTATCCCTGGATCTGGCACTGAGATCCCATGCTGGATCCCAGGATTTGGCACTGGATCCCTGGATTTGGTGCCGGATAACGCAGAATCCAACCCGTGATCCGACCTCTGTATTTGGCAAGATCCCGGACGGATCCCACTTGAATAGTGCCACCATCTGCCGGATCACTGGCGGATCCACGGCGGCACTATCCTAGCAATACTACTGTTCACTATACTCATCCCTATCAATCCTCCCTCTGCCTTTATGTCATCTGGCTCATTGTACCTCCTTCATATCAAAATATGGGTTCTGCTCCCTTCCCTCTTACCTCTCCGCTCCTCCCTCAACTATCCCCAGCTTTGTGCTCTTTCTGTTCCAGGGACCATTGCACTTTGCCACTCCTTACCCCGCTCCTCTACTGGACAATGTGCTTCTTCCTATCAACTTCCCTCACTGTCGAACCAACTCTCCTCCTCCTCCTCCTTCCATGTCTTCTCTTCCCATGGTTCCTTAAGGCACTGGTTGAAACTTTCATCACTCCCCACCTGCTCCTGTCACCCATCCTCCTGACACCTCCCTGACCTAGCCTTAACCATGCTGGTAGCACCCAGTTGGTTTCCTGCACCTGCCTCGGTTTCACTTCCACACCATCTCAGTCTCTCCAGCCTTTACATGTTCAAACAGGTGTTTTGCCAGTTCAGTACATCCACCATTTCTACAATATTGTATTTATTCACTGTGTGTTGCTGTCATTGCTGCATATTCATTGTAACATGCTCTCAATGAGCTGTAACGACGCACTTTATTTTCTGAATGTACAATTTTGTTTTTTTTTATTTATTCTATTTGTACTGCCTCATTACCAATGATGTGTTAATGTTTTGCTACTTTATTTTCTGCTGCTGTTCCTCCAATGGTTTCTCCTTCCTGGAGTCGCACCTGGAAATGAGACTTAGCTCAGTGTGCCTCTATCAGTTACAACTTTCAAATAAATAAATATATAATGGTCTGTATGAAATAATTATTTTGACGGAGAGGCTGATAGTCTTCCCCAAGCAATGAAAAGGGAAGCGGCTTAGAGGATGGGATCTGAGACACAGCATCTATGAATTGTAGTGAGAAAGAAAAAAATGTCCCGCTCTGGGACTCGAACCCAGGCCCCTTATTCTCTACTGCTTGGCAACCTGTAGCTCTAATGTTGTATTAAGTCTCTTTGACAGAATTTGCATGCTGTAGCAAAGGACATCCATCCCCCCAACTGCAGTGAATTTTCGTAAATAACAAGTCTATTTTAAGTAATACTTTCCAAAATGCATTTAAACCTCAAAGTTTCAGTTGGAACCTTTCAAGTTATTAGGAATACAGAATGTCAAACCTTGCTGAAAGTCTATCACTACCATCACCAATTACATCTAACAATATCTCTCATATTACATAAACTGTAGTAAGAAGGAAAAAAAAATGTTCTACTCTGGGGACCGAATCCACGCCCCTTGCCCTCTACTGCTTGGTAGCCTGTAGTTCTACCACTGTATAAGGATGCTATACAGAATATGCATGCTGTGGCAAAGGATATCCAGCAGTGAGTGCAGAACCCCCCTCCCCCGCCGCGCACGCACACACACACACACACACAAACAGCTGCAGTAGGTTTTCCTAATTAACAGTCTATCTATTTGAAGTCTTAGCTGGAACTTTGCAAGTTATCAGCAATATAGAACTTTAAATCTTGCTGAAAGTATATCACTATCACCATCAATGACATCTAACACTTTCTTTCATACTGCATAAATTGTAATGAGAAAGATAAAATTGTTCTGTACTGGGGATAGAACCCCAACTTGTGCAGGTCTGAAACCCAATGCCAAGGCCTAAAAGCAATATCACTGACATCATCAATGATATCATGCAGCCGAATCACTCAAACTGAATGTACCTGATTAAATGAACTGACTAAACACAAAAACACAGAAGTACAAATGACCACAATAAGCATTTACAGCCATGCTGTTGGCACAAAAAAAAAAAAACACTAAAAAAACTGTCCCATACACATGGAAAGTAGTGTAACATCACACTCTACTACAGTCCCACTGCAGGGTTTTTTTTTCACACTTCGCCAGAGGACTAATCTGCATACTGTCTTTCTTTTTACCACCACAGAACCAATCTTCCAGCATCAGCTGTGATGATGAAGACAAATGTCTTGCCCCAGTGAAACACTTACTGTCTCACAGGGAAATAAATGTTTTTCAAAATATTTTTCAGAAGCTGCTCAAGAACAAGGGGACATGCTATGAAGCTGGAGAGGGGCAGATGCAGGAGAGATGTGAGGAAGTACTTCACAGAAACAGTGGTGGATTCCTTGAACAGCCTTCCAGCAGAGGTGATGGGGGTGAAAACAGTGGTGGGGTTCAAGAATGCACGAGATAAGCACAAGAGAATCACAGTGGAAAAGAAGGGGAGGCAGGAGAAAGAACTGTAGATGGGTATGGTCTGCATGAATAGTGTAGGCACGGAGGAATAGGCAGACTGGATGGGCCAAGCAGTCCTTATCTGCTGTCAAATTCTGTATTTACTATGTTGGGGATGTCCATTCCATTTCCATCTGATTCAGTCAAAAGTCTTCTGATATGGACACATTATATAGCTGAGTTCTGGGTAGAAGCAGTCTGTTACATCATCGACTCTGATCATTTTCTCCTCCATGCCACCTGCAAAATCATGCTGTGCTGTCAGGGACCCAAGATGGTAGCGCGCATGGTGTAATGGGTATTTGTGGGACGTTGCTGCAGTGATATCCGGTTATGTTCTTTTAACCCTTATCGGGCCTAAGACAGAGTTATGGTGAAAAGAAGAAGGGAGCAGGTCTTCATGACTGTAACTGGGTTCGAACCTCTGATTCCCTCATGGAGGCCAAGGATATGTATACTGGTCACTCTGGCTTGATTTTGCAGTTGCTATACATCATACTGGAGATTGCTGTTCTCCTTGGTAAGTTCCGTTGCCACAGTCTGAACCTTATTCATGTTCTGCAACGTCTCATGGACAACAGTTCTGTGTAGCTTCCACAGTTCGGTCACACACCGACATCCTCACAAAGGTACTAGGCTTTTCATGGATAAATTGCACCAGTTTTGTAACAGGCTGTGCTGCAAGGTGGGATGATACAGAAGGGGTTACCAGCAAGTAAAAGAATTTTATGGTTTGGATGCCATTTCTTCATACTGCTTCTCACTGAGTAAGTTTAGGGTGAAAAAAAGTCCTGACTGGTTGTGGTTCACTGTGGTGTTTCCGTTGCTGATTGTTATATCTTCCTGCTCCACAGAGTACTGCTCTTCCAACAGAGCTGAACAGGTAAGCCACAGATTGCTTTATATTAAATTCAAAAACTTAGTTGACAGCAAGAGCTCTCTCAAAAGAGGCCACTGCTCAACTGGATTGCAAGCCCCCCCAATGCTAACCTTTCTATTCAGAAATGCTAGTATACAGTGAATTCCCTAGTGTGTGTCTGTCAGCTACTCAGATAGTACTACAGGCTGCGAGAGAAGACACATTTAGTGCGCTAGCTGGGACTAAACTGCCCACCCTGCACCACCAGTCTACCACTGGTGATCTGGAAAGTGGGGGAGAAATTTCAGAAGCATGCCCCTCGAAAAATCCTAGGAGAGTGGGGGAGGTGAGGGGCTCATGCTCCCTCGAAAAAACCTAGGAGAGTGGGGGAGGTTAGACAGTAGCGTTGTTTTCTTTAAAAAAAAAAATACAGTTTTAGAACGGAGGTTTGGCCTTACCCAGTTTTAAACTATACTATCAAGCGGCGCAGCTCAAGACTTCTATATATTGGTTCAGTAAGAGCTATATTGCTAAGTGGAAGCATCTGGAGCTGCTAGGGGAGCGTTTAGGTAATTTACATTCAGCACTGCTCGGAGATGTAGGATATAGCTCCCTGGAAAGAAACTTGAACCCTTATACAGAGGTAACACTGAGTGTCTGGTATGGGGTACTAGGAGACAAAAAACTCTGGAAATGGAGAGGCCTCATGTTTTCAATCCCATACATCAAGGGATTCAGCCCTGCAAATTGGGATGCTGGGTTTAGAGGATGGGAGAGGAGAGGCCTTCACCTGATCTGGCATTTTATGGAAGGGACAGAGATCAGATCCTTCCAGGAATTGGTGACCAAGTTCGGCCTTTCCTGGAGGGACAAATTTAGGTATTTTCAACTTAGGGACTTCATCAAAACCATGCAAAGTGGACTAAAAGAAGAAAACAAACCACCACCCCAGATATTAAACATTTTTAAAGAGGCAGTAGAAAATAGAGCTCCCCTGGCTCACATGATTTCCTGTCTGTATGGGGCACTTTTGTCATGGCAGGGAGATAATATTGAGTCAATTCGAAAGACATGGTCTAGGGATATGGACATGCTGATATCTCCAGACATGTGGGCATGGGTACAAAGGAAATTATATGGGGGGGATATCTCTCGTTGGATGAAGAGAATTCTCTAGAAAAATACACAGTAGATTCTTTAGGACCCCAGCGATACATGCAAAATTTCAGGGAGACAGAGAGGCGGTATGCTGGAGAGGATGTGGGTTCTCCCCGGTTGCTCTATATCATATAATGTGGTGATGTCCGAGGCTGTCCTTATATATTCAAGGGTTAGAACATGCTTTTCAGTCAATATTTGACCCAGGAATTAAGCTGACAGCTTCCTTGTACTTTTTGTTTGAGGTTACAAGGGGTTATAGAGATTCAAACACATGCAGATTGTTAAAATATGCCCTTTTGGCCGGGCAGAAGGTGGTTACTAAGCTCTGGCTCACAAAGAAAGAATCCACCATGGAAAGATGGCAAGAGATAATGATCTCCATATATCGAGCAGAGGCTCTGACAGCAATGCTCAATAAACAACATACCAGGTTTGAAATAGTCTGGAGGAGATGGGTTCTGTACATGGGCCTGGTTAATTTGGAGTTTATACCCTAAACTCGAGACACTAGTCTAAAAGGGAGCATGCAGCCTCTTGGATCTTCCGGTATAAGACCCCCTGTATACAAAATTACTCATTAGAATGAAATAAGTGTAGCCGGCCCGGTGGCGCTGAGGGTTGAGGCGCTGGACGCCACACCTTGTGCCACGCCGGCGACCCGGGTTCGGGAACAGACTCAGGTCAGCGGGGGTCGGCCGGGAGAGGGAGGGAGGATTGAGCATCCCAATGGATGCTCTCCTCCCTCAGGGGTGGGTTACCAACCCTGAGGAAGCCGGTGGGAACACGGGCTCTCAAGGGGGCTAGCGGCTCCGTTCATGGAGTCGGGGAAGGGGGACGCTGTCAGGCACTTGAGAGAGACATGTGTCAACACATTGCCTCTCTGGACGTACGTCCTTGTGCCGGCGTCTCAGGGGGCGGGGTTGAAGGGAGCACAGAAAAACGGAAAAAATCCCTTCGGTGGTCCTAGATGAAGACTGCTCCACCCAAGACCACCAATTCCAGGACAGACTCCACTGTGCAGGATAGGAGCGAGGAAAGAGATGCACTCAAGGGGCAGATCCTGGAGCGGTGGTCCGGAAGGTAATAGTAGTCTGAAGGAGTGGACGCCGAAGGCAGGAAGGTGGATAAATAAAGAACACAAAAAAAAAAAAAGAATGAAATAAGTGAGATTAAGCCCTATTAGTGCAGATTGTGAAACTAAGTGCCTATATCTGTGTAAGGCTGCTGTCTTGTTTTTTGTTATTATCCTTTTTATTAAGTTTTGCATTATGTCTGTCTGGGTCTATAAAATATAGGGAACAAAGAAATTCTTAAATAGAATCTGAGAGTTTTAAAGTAAGAAAAGGGAAATCTTAGAAGAACCATACTAAATCAACTGGTTGGAACCCTTATGTTTAGAATATATGGCTCTTATAAATTATATTTTGGTTTTATTTATGTGATAGGACCTGTATCTGTCTTTGAGTCCTGTGATATGTATGTAAAAAGTTTTTTAACAAAAAAGAATGAAAGTTTAAAAAAAAAAAACACATTTTTAATGAATTTTGTTCTATTTTCTATTAAACATGGAAAGTAAAGGAAAAGCTGATACACATAACAAATTTGGTTGACTGTGACTAAATGTTAATTACATAAAGCCCATGATGTATTATTTTATTTATTCACTCAAGTAAAAAGATTTACCATGAAAGATACATTGAGCTGAAATACCTCGTTTCCAGATGTGACCAATGCCTAATAACAACTGATAAATAAGAAGAAAGAAACCCAGTACAGAAAAAGGAGAATTTTTTGTTGCTGAATAAAGAATAAACAAAAAATCTGCTACATTAGGGCTGCTTATGCAAATAAACACTTATTTTTCAGTAATATTTTCAGGAAATGCTTATTCAGCATTGACCAGTTCCATCTCTGATAGGGTTGGTGAAGTTGTTAATTGTGAAAATGTCAAAGAAAGCAGGAGGTCGAACCCGAGCTCATAGCAGGACTAGCGCTCTGGTGCTGCCAAGTGGTTTGCTAGTCCCAAAACTGACAAGGCAACTCTTAAGATACAGCACACTCCTCAGGGGTTCTGAATTAGAGATAGTATGTCAGTTAAATCAGTCAAAACGTCAAGGCTGGGTGCTGAATTGTAGTGCTTTACTGTAACACAAAGCAGCACATCAGTACAGCACTGTGAAGGTGCACCGGTGTTTCAGACAGTGGATCGCTGCCAAGGCACCCCTTGACAAAGGTCTACTGTCAAACACCAGGGCACCTTCACAGTGCTGTACTGATGTGCTACTTTCTGTTACAATAAATCACTATGATTCAGCACCCAGCCTGTGTGTTTGGACTAAATTAACTGACATACTATCTCTAATTCAGAACCTCTCAGGAATGTGCCATACCTTATAGCTGCACTGTAGATTGTCAGCTAACTGATTAATTAACAAAAAAAAAGTTTTTGATCCTTTTGTCAAGTGTACTTTGGCTAGCACAAGTAGGTGAACTTGTAAGGCCTTTTCTAGCAAGTCTTCATGGAATGCAAAAACTGTCTTCTTCTGACCTGTGTTTGGGAAGAGCAGACTGGAATGCTGTGGGTTGGGGGACCTTCTGGGGGGGGGGGGGACGACTAAAAACACCCTGGGAAGGCACTGATCATCAGACAGACTTGATAGATCATAGGGTCTAATCTGCTGCCTTCTTAGTATGTTAGATAGAAAAATGAATATGTTCATAAAGTAATGTTTTTCAGATCCTTGCCAACTTGAAAATTAAGTTTTGGTTGGAGACAAATATGAAACTTGCTAGCATAGTTGCTTTCCCTGATTTTTTTTTAAAGGCTGCGCACAATCAGAGGTATTATGTTGTCGATTTTCATCAGCAGGCCTTGTGACCCAGAAGGCCTTAGCCCAAAGAGGAAGATTTTCTAGTGGCTGATGGAATATCTCAATTAAGATTTCTCTGACCATATATCTGATGGGGAAATTTTGGTCAAGTGACCCCAGGAAGCCTCCCAGTCTTACATTACTGAACAACACCTGGTTCTCAAAAAGTTCAACTTTCCCTGTTAAAAGTGTAATGATGACTATTTGAGAGTTTAGACAATTGCTGCTATTTTTATTTCCAAAGTTTGAACTTCTCTGCAAGAAGTGCCAGGTCATTTGTAATTTCTTTCCTCTTCAGCCAGCTTGTAAGCCATGGCTTACAGTGCATGTTATATGGGTTGCTACACTCATGACAAAGGGTACCCTACCTTGTTTGCAGTTGTGAGATTTTCACAATAGGGAATCACTACTACCTTTTAAAAATTCATGTCCTGCTCTGTTTTGTAAATATTGCATATAATATTAGAGAGGAGTAGTGCGATGTATACCAAACTTAAAAACCAGAACCAAAACCAGGAAACATGGAAAACCAGGACTTCCCTGATTTTGCCCACCTCTAAATAGGTCAGTATGGCTGATATTCTGAAAATGTCAAGGTACATCCGTCCTATATCTGAACATATTTGGATAACTAGCTCTCAAACCAGAGCCAACAATTTAACAAGTAATGGCAAGCTAGAATTCTTGCATTAATTAGGCAGCACAACTGAGAATCATACTCTCAGAAACTGATGGCATCAAATGTCTATAATATGGTTGGATAAGTAATTCTTCAGATATACCCAAAAACTGGAACACCCAATCCCAATCCAGAACTGACACATAACTAGGTCACATTAGCTGGTATTCTGAAAGCCTCATCAAGTAGTATGGAAGGAAGGGAAAGAAACTTTATATAGTACCTTTCTTACACACTGTATTCTAAAACACTTAATGTGGCGCGAACAGTGGAGGGTGAATGAGCTGGACCATCTCATTCGGGTAGTGAGATCCAGGAGATGCCCTGGAGCGAAATGGAACCCAGAACGTGGTCCTTCATATCTGGTTTCCATACCCAAGGGCACCACCAATTTTGGTGGGCAGGTGGCCCAGATGGCCTTGGAGGTTCATCCAACTCGGGTGGTGTTATGTAATGCCAGGTCTATTAAGAACAAGACTGCAATTATTGCACATCTTGTTGGAACAGCAGACCTGGCAAGTATCACCGAGACCTGGCTGGATGAGAATTCTGGTCCTATATTGAAGGCTGCTACTCCGGCTGGGTACGTGGTGATTCATCACCTGAGACTGGATCATGGGGTGGTGTTGCGGTCTGTTTCAAGACCGAATTGGGCCTCAAGAGTGTACCAGTTGAGGAGACTCAGTCATTTGAATGTACTGTGGTAGCAGGTGTAGGCTGTAGGATCGCTCTCACCTACCGTCCACCCGGAGATGAGAAGCGATTCATGCAGGAAATGGTGGATTTCGTGATCGATATGGCGTTTGAGTCACCTAGGCTGATGGTCCTGGGTGACTTTAATGCCTGGGTCGATGATGAACTCTTGCAATTTGGTCAGCACTTCCTCCAGTTGATGACATTTCTGGGCCTTACACAGATTGTTTCCTCTGCTAACCATAAATCTGGTCATTCTCTTTACTTGGTTTTCCCCTTGGGGGTCAAAGCCTCCGATCTGGGGTGGGACCAGTTGGACGGTCCGATCATTACACTGTGCAGTTCAATTTTTGCACCCCCCTTCATGGGCCTACCCCTATAGAGATGGTCAGGTACCACCCTTTACGAGATACAAGCTCTGAAGGCCTGGCATCGGTGCTTGACCTATCTGTCCTTCTTGTGGCAAACAGTGACCCAGAAGCTCTAGTGGTGGCCTATAATACGGCCATATCTATGGCTCTGGATATCATTGTTCTGGTCCGTGTTCATCCTCTCTCCCTTCGCCCTCGGTCCCCTTGGTTTGATGGGTCCTTGAGGGAGATGAGGCGACTTGGATGAAGGTTGGAGCATTGCTGGTGGAGGTCCCTCCTTGATGCCGACCACCACAGATTGATGGACCATTACCAAGCCTATCAATCCGCAATCACCAGTAAGAAGGCAGAGTTCCAGTCCGGGGAGATTGTGGCTGCTCAGAGTCGACCAGCTAAACTTTTTCGAACCATGGACAGACTGTGCAACCCAGCCTGTCTACAGGTTGGGAAAGCGTTTTCGCAAATTGAGTTCAAAGAGATTGTTTGATTCTTTGCGGCTAGGGTGGCTGACATCAGAGCGGTACTCCAATCAGCATACTCCTCAGGCACTGCTCTGAACTCTTGTTTGGACACGGCACCTCAGTTTTCCTGGAGTACCTTCAGCCGGCCTGAGCTCTTGGATATCATGCAGATTGTCTAGGGTATGCGCCTTACGTGCTGTAGTTTGGATCCAGGACCAACTACCTTGATTTTGAGTTGTGGTGATATTCTTGGTCCGATCCTAGCACGGACAATCTGGTGCTCCTTTGATACAGGTGAGTTTCCTAGCTCCCTGATGGAGGCGGTGGTAACACCCCTCTTGAAGAAAGCTTCTTTGGACCCAGACTGCCATGCAAACTACAGACCTAACTTGAACTTCCCATTTGTGGGGAAGTTGATCGAGAAAGTAGTGGCTGTACAACTGGATGACCATTTGTCCATCCACAGTATCTATGAGCCTCTCCAGTCTGGTTTTCAAAAGAGGCATAGTACGGAGACTGCACTGGTTCAGGTGCTCAATGATCTCCTGATGGCTAGGGATCAGAAGAACCGCTTCATCATGGTCCTTCTTGATCTCTCTTCATCATTTGACACTGTGGACCATGGGGTCCTGCTCAATCGTTTGAGGTTCATCTGTGGCCTTTCTGGCACAGTCCTCAGGTGGTTTTCATCTTTCCTCACTGGAAGAACTCACAAGGTGGTGTCGAGGATTTATTCCTCTGACCCAGTTTCCCTATCATGTGGGGTCCCTCAGAGATCGGTGCTGTCCCCTATATTGTTCACAGTGTACATGCTACCCCTCAGAGACATTATAAGAAGGTATGGGCTGAGGTTTCATTGCTATGCCGATGATACCCAGCTCTACCCATCTTTTTCACCCAACCAGGATAGAGCTCTCTCAGTTTTTAACAATAGCCTCACAGAAATCCAAGAGTCGATGAGTTCAAGCTGGTTGAGGTTGAACTTGGAAAAGACAGAGGTGCTGGTGGTTGATCCAGGTCGCCGGATGGGGTCGGGGATGAGACTACCCTCTGCATTGTCTCTCGAGGGTTTGCCTCTCCCAGCCTCTGAACGGGTGCAAAATCTGGGGGTTGTTTTTGATGAGGGATTGACACTGCGTTTGCAGGTGTCTGCCGTCGTCAAAACTTCCTTTTACCATCTGAGGAATATCTCCAGAGTTAAGCACCTTGTTCCGTCTGGAGACCTGCGTACTTTGGTCCATGCCTTTGAGTCCTCGTGCTTGGATTATTGTAATGCCCTATACCTAGGGCTTCCGGGGTGGACATTCGCCTCTTGCAGCTGGTGCAGAATGCAGCGGCCCGGTTATTGACAGGAACCCCCTGGTCCTGTCATATTTCTTCGGTGCTGCGCGAACTACACTGGTTGCCTGTACAGTGGTGAATCACCTTTAAAGTCAGTCTTCTGACATATAAAGCCCTACATGGACAAGGTCTGGACTACCTGAAAGAGCTCCTGGTTCCTTACTGTCCTGGGCGATCGCTCCGCTCGACTGACGAGGGGTTGCTAGAGATTCCAAGGGTTTATTTAAAATCTTCTGGGGCTCGTGCATTTATGCATGCAGCCCCTACCCTTAGGAATTCTCTACCCTGTCAGATAAGTGCTCAACAATGGAGAGCTTTAAACAGGCCTTAAAAATCTTCCTATGGACCCAAGCATTTGGGGAATAATCTGAATAATTCTACTGTTTATTATCTGTATTTTATACTATTTATAAAGTTGTAACTATGCACTGTAGCTGTCTTACTGTTATGTGAGGCACCTTGGTACCTTGAAAGGTGCCAAACAAACTTGATTTGATTTAATCTCGGAGCAGGAAGAAGGTATTGTTGTTGCTATTTAGGCACACAGGTAGATTCAGACAGTGAAGCGACAGATTAGATGGTGCTAATATACTGGCTAAGCACAAAGTTATGTCCACACCAAGTTTAATCATTGAATTAAACTCCAAGTACCTAAGTAATGTACAGGATGTAATAGTGGCAAATAAAATTGCAACATTATAAGAGAGGAGAGTGATATTATGTAAAGGTTTTATCAAGGGTATGTCGAAGCCTGCCCGTTAACTTGACAGCCGTCTGCCTCTGAGAATTGTGTTTTACTAATATGGAGTTACAGACCCGTCTTCTTCGCTGCCACTTACTGGAACTCTCTTTCTCTGGGTATGCAAAATGTCTCCTCTCATTTACTCTCCACGAGTGACATATGAAAATATTTACACACAATACAGTACACTAAATGCCTTTTTGCACATAATTTTATAATGCATGCTTTCTGTAAAGATTATAAATTGCTATCATGTAGAACTGCTGTATTTTTTATGTATCTTCTGCAACTTTCTCTACTGTGTATTTGGGCTGTATTTGCTACATGTTACAATCTGCATTTGCTGTGTAGGCAGTATTCTACTTGAAAATAGGCATTGTATGTATAAGTGCACTTACCAAAGAGTTTTGCTCATTGGGCAAATAGGAATGTTGATGTTATTTATAGTGAGTGCATTCTTTGTCATGGAACTCAGAAGGTCCTAAAGGAAATGTGCAGATTTGGACCTGGTTGTGACATGTGTTTGTGTAGGATATACAATGTTAAATGGCAGTCGAAGGCTCCAGGAGAACTTTGAAAAACAAAATATTTGAACACAGTTCAGCTTGTATTTCACATTAACTCTGCATTTCTTCCACCCATTATTTACTGCTGAGGCCATAGCCATGCAAACAGGATCTTTGTTCCTTGTAAGTTTTTCAGCTTCTATGGCTTATTTCCCACCCGACGTCTTAATACTCTGCCAGTGACATCACATGGTATTTTCATGGCAACAAATTGATGTTATAACAGAGGATTATGATTCCAAGAGGGGAATCAGGTGTACAGTAACAGCAGATGAACTGTGAGGCACAATTATCCTGACTTTGTGAAAATGTCCTTCGTAATAAATATGTGGGGAAAGAAATTAATAGGAAATGTGAAGTTCAAGCTAAATAGTGTCTAAATAGTATTTTTTCCAAGAGACATCAGCAGCACTTTAAGCATGCATGTATTTGTGTTTATAACATGGGGAAATAGACAAGTTTGATTGGATATGGCGTGTCACATGTGAATTCATTAATCTCTGTTACACGCATGCAGAATGTGATCAGTGTAGTCAAGAGATTACTACTCTGTACCGAGCCTGATTTTTCACCTGACGGAGCAAACGTAGAAATCAGCCATTTTTTTTAGCACTGGTAACAAGCTCCACTTAGTAATTTACAGAGCTGTTTGAGAATTGGGTGAAATTATTAGAGAACTCGGGGAGACAACATACAGATACAGAAGTGACAACAAATGTGATTTTGTCCCCCTCCCCAATGTTATAATATGGAGAAGTGAAGCCCTCGAAGTTTGCGAGGTGTACAGGACAGTTTTATGAGCACACTGTGATGTACCGTCTCTCAGTATGTTACTGTTAGTGCTGTGAAATCTGAGAAATGACAGTATAGTGACAACGAGTCACCCAGTGTGCGGATTGTGTCGGAAAAATACCCAGATGTGGAGAAGCACAATGCTGAATGCACCCAACTGTTTGGCAGCCTGTGAAGAACAGATACAGAGTGCGCAGTGTGCCATAGCACAGTGACAGAGAGGGAAAGACTGCCAGCAAGTGTGTCTCACTGCTCTCTGTGAAAGTGGCACCCTGGTCTTCTCTTAGAGAGAGAATTACTGACAATATCTTTAGTGCTAGCCCCCAAGTTGTATAATGGGCAGGAAGTGTTCTGGAGCTCCGTACACTGGATGAGTGTCTCTGTGGTGTTATCTATAATGTCACTGCTGGTTATGAGAGAGCAGGGAAGGGAGTGAGACAGTAGGCAGTATTCACGCTGCTTCTGGCACGGAAAGACAGGGAGAGCAAGTTAAAAACCATTTCTCCTGCGTATCTGTGCCCCCAATAGGGCTCCAAACACAGGTGGAGAGAGAGAGAGAGACAGCAACACAGAAACCAGCGAGGGAGACAGGGAAAGGCACCACAATCATATATTTCTCACTCTTTCTCTCTCGGTTGCTGCAGTGTGTTCTCGTTGGCTGTCTGTACTGCCGTTTGCCATTCTCTCTTGATTTTTTTTTGTCTCTATAACCTATCTGTCTGCACTCCCTTATCGTTCACAACTGGAACACACTGCAGTACATTAAATGAAGCCACGATGCATTATTTAGTAGGTACTATTTTAGCAGGTTGCAGGATGCAGCACCTTTTTTAGCTGTTTAAACAGCAAAAAAAATTTCTTCATTTTTTTTTGTTCTGTAAACACACTCCATGTTATAAGTGCAATAACCTACTCCAGGCTGTGTGGATACTGGGGATTAATTAACATCCTTGGTGCTGTGAGGACACTCGGACTTCGCCCTCGTGTCTCACGACGCACCCAGGGTGTTGATTAATCCCCAGTAATCACACAACCTGTCATGGGTTATTGCTTACATATATTGTGGCATTTTGGTTTGGTCTGATAAGTGTACTCCACAACATGAAATGCTATGTCTCTCTCTGTTTATAGATTTATCTTATATTGTTTCTTAGCCATTCATTGTACAACACTTTCATTTTTGTGTTTCAATACATTCCCCTCTTTTTTAATGAAATCAAATAAATAAAGTACATCACATTTACAAGTGATGTTAACATAGTGCTAGAATACTTTATCCACCGGTCCAATAGGGTCTGTGATACTATAAACCCTCTCAAACCAACAATAATGACAAGCGACTCTCAGGCTTGGTATACCCCCACAATTAAGGCCATGTCCTGGGACATGATAGAACCTGGAATGTCTTTATAGAGATAGGCCATGATAAATGTCTCCAGAGGCACAAAGAACTGCATAACTCTACAAATATCTGCATCAGGGCAGCCAAAACCGGGGATTATAAAACCCCGCAACTAAACTTGCTAAACCACCCTAAAAGCTCTGGAGCAGTATCATTGGGCTCCTTGTGAACTCCAAAAAATCCCTGCCCAACACACTCATACTTGGTGGTTCCACTATTACTGGAGACACGCGTATAGCCAATGTCTTTAACAAAACTTTAGTAGTCTGTTGGCTTATATGCCCGATCCTAGCACCCAAACTACTGCTTCAGGGGACTCACCTGGGGACCGCAACCTAAGTTCCACTTTAAACAACTCATCTTGGCTGATATCTATGGCTACTTACCCAAGCTTAAAATTAAGACCAGACTTGGACCTGATAACATAGACATGAATCTCTTAAAGTATTGTCTTAGGGGAGTCACCTACCAGATGCTGCTAACCTTCAACCTGTCCTTGAGAAGCAGCAAAAGTTCCAGATATCTGGAAAAGGGCCTATGTAGTCCCTGTATTCAAGTGAGTTGATGTCAACTTGCCCACCAACTACGGACTTATCTCTAGCCTTCCTCCTTTATTTAAGACACTTGAGAGGATAGTGAATGACCAGCCTATACACTTCCTGAGACAAACATAAGCATCAGGCTAAACAGCAGCACAGATTCAGGCAAAATGCCAGTACAATGACTACACTAGTGGAGTTCACTGAGATAGTTCACAGTGCACTGGACCATGGTGAACTGGCTGGATCTATATTCATTGATGTGACAAAGGCCTTTGTCCTTGTCAATACTGTCCTCCTCTGCCAGAAGCTCCTATCTCTCAGCATTTCAATACATCCAGTTTCTTAGTTTAAGGATTACCTTTCTTGTGGCTCTCAATCAGTTAAATGTAGGAATTCCCTATCTGACAGGAAGTCTATCACTGTAGGGGGCCCCCAGCGTTCCATACTTGGTTCCCTACTGTTCAGTCTATTCCTAAATAATCTACTAGCTGCCTGCAAATCCTCCAACATTCTTCTTTATACGACAATGTCATAATTTTCACAAGTGACAAGAACCTGGATCACCTGAGGGTGAGGCTTCATACTAAAAAGATCAAACTAAAATGGTTACGGAGCAAAAAAGGCAGTTTGCCCATATGCGCTCCTGCCCTTCACCTGTTCAGGACGACTAACTCAGTACAGGTCTAGTTCATGCAAACCCTTCTTGTCATGAATAAAAAAAGACACAAAGAGTAAGTTGTTTGGCATACATAATAAGACTGACCTCTCTCTTGCTCTTATCATTTCTACCACAACTGGTGCTACTCTCAAGCAAGTGATAATCTTTAAATACTTTGGACTAATTTTCAATAGTACTCTGCCATTCACTGATCATGTGGAGCAGTTAGTTAAGGCAGTAAATACAACAGCTGGCTTCCTGTACCAGCACAGGAGAAACTTTCTACAGGAGATTAATAACAAAAACCAAAAAACCTCCTTGTTCAGTGCTTTATCATAAGCATCACTGAGTATGGTATCATGGTCTATGGGTCTGTGAATGACAATGCCCTATCCTGGGTTAGGGGTCTGCCAGATAGGGCCTGCCAGTCTGTGTTAGGTCACAGATAGGATTCTTATACTTGTGACCTGTACAGCAAACTGAACTGGCTAAACCTCAGCATGAGGGTGCTATTCCACACCTTGGTTTTTGGCAAAAAAAAAAGCCTAACGTTTGCTCCCCTGGCCTGCCAACCATGTTCAAATACACTGACAATAAGAAGGCCACTGGAGGCACTGCTCGCCAGTCTCTGCTGCTATCCTGCAGGAGAACCTCGCTGGGTCAAAATTCCTCTGTTTTTGAGTTGCCAAATATTGGAATTACATGAATGACACGTTAAGAGGGTGTGACTCTACTGCATCACTTAAATAACAGCTGATGATTAAGCTTACTGCCTCTGGTATGTGTAAATGCTTCCAATGAACAGATTCTGCACTTGTCTGCCTACAAATCTGTAACCGGTAACTTCCAAAACTGCACTATGTTGTTGCCTATAACTGCTGTATGGATATACTTAAATGTCTGCATGTCTAAGTCTGAATCCTTAGAAAATAAACACTTGCCTAAAGGGTTTTATGTGTAAAAACTAAACATTTGGGTAGCTAGACCTCAAGGTAATGTATGACCAAAACATGCAGTAATGAATCACAAACCATAATTCATGCAGAATTATGAAAACACAACTGAGATTCTGAAACTGTCAAGAGATTGTGTCAACGAATGTATATACCAAGTTTGACCATGATTAGGTAAGTAGTTCTCAAGATATAGCCCAGTATGTATGTGTGACACACAGAGACAGAGGGATTCACTTTATTTCTATCTTCATGGAACTCTCTCCCCTACAGTGGATAATAAATAGTACTGTATACATCAACTGTGCAGTGCTATCTGTGAACTGATGAACACGTAACAGTCAACATGTTTAAGTAATTGAGAAGTAATGTTAGGAGGCAATTCTTCTCACAGATGGTGGGTGAACCTTTGGAACTGCCTGCAAGCAGACATAGTGGACTTGAAGACAGTATAGGCCTTCAAAGTAAACTTGAGCAGGTTTCTACTTACCAAGGGAATCACAGGTTACCCTCCTGGTAGTAGGGTGGGTGGTGAGTCCTTATATATTAGTACAAGTCTGAAAAGCATACTTGTTAGCCCCTACTTATGAAATGTGTGTAGGGAGGGGCAAACTTGATTGATCTGGAGTCTCTTCTGAATTCCAGTATTATTCATATTCATTCTTCAGTATTAAAAAAAATGTTACAAATATAATATTTAGACAGTACAGCTTACAGGCAATTAATTTTCTGCATTTCTCTCCCTTCATTGTTTATTAGGCAAGGACAGCTTACATTCAATTAATTTTCTGCATTTCTCTCCCTTCATTGTTTATTAGGTAAGGGCATTAGCATAAAACAGGGTTGAGGCGCTGGACGCCACACCTCGTGCCACGCCAGCAACCTGGGTTCGGGAGTGGACTCGGGTCGCCAGGGGTCGGCAGGGGAGAAGTAGGATTGAGCATCCGGAGGACTGCTCTCCTCTCCTGGGGTGGGTGAGTTCTGCTTCAGGCAGCACCAGCAACACCTGGGGTCCTAGGGGAGTGCTGCAGTCTGTATGGGCACATAGTAGGGGTTGGGTGACGACAGGTGTCCTTCACTCAGGCACAGGAGTATATCTGGCATGAGTATGATGACATTGCATGTCCGCGCCCTCGCAACACAAGCAGAGAAAATGCCCCGCTCCCTGGATAGGCGACAGAATCCTCCAGTGCCCCACCACCACAGTCCCAATGCCAGATTCACTCCATCGGCTCTCCTGAGCCCCTCGTCTGCCTTGGATCTGGCTAGAGGGGTCAGTTGTCAGACCAAGTAGGTGGTGGAGTGTCTGTCCTTGATTTCCTGGTGAGGTGGATTTCAGGCAGGAGGTAGCGTGAGAGGTGGCGAGTGGGGATTGCCCAAGAGCGTTCCAGAGGATAGCAGTGATAAAGAGAGTATACAAAAAAAAAATAATTCATCTCATTCTCCTGGCTTTTTTAACCCACTGAAGTTATAATTGACTGTGACATCACAATTTGTCACTATATAAATGACATAGGATTATGACTTCAGCGGGAAAAGCAGGAGGATGAGATGAAATCTGAGACACAAAGATCTTTCTTTTTTTTTTACAAATATCCTTTTTATTGATATTATAACTTATTTACACACAAATCAGCCAGACCATCAGCATTAATTAAAGGTACATAAAGTCAAAGATCAACCTCAGTGAGAGTTTAGCATTCCATGACATTCTAATACCAAGATAAAGGAAGAAAAGTCCAGGAGTGGGTGCCGTACCCAAGCCAGGGTGGTACTTCCTTAGATTCCTTGGCCTTTCGTTCAATTAATTAGTTCTCAGGCCCTTCGGCACGTCAGTTCGACCTGTTTTCCCCAATACAGGGGTGCTTAGCCCTCTCCTACATGAGAGGGCCCGGGCTACAATTACACTGTAAGCAAATCTAAAGCCTCTATATCTAGTCATTGCAACTTAGTGTTCGGTGAGGGTGACAAAGATCTTATTTAATGTCAATGTTCTCAATGCATGACAAAGGAGAAGGGAAATACGGAAAATACATATACTAAACTATTTTAAATAAAATCTAAATTGTGTCATGACTAAATGTTTTAAAAAATTTTCCCAGAGACAGTAGAATCTCTTTAAGAATTGTCTTACCCCTGTCATTCCTACTAAATATGCTTTAGTAAAGGCTCTTTATGTTGGCGTATGCTAGATTCTTTTGAATTATTTGTCTTTTGTACAGCAAACCCACAAGCATCCTCTGTATCTATATGTATCTTGGCATGGACAGGATGGTGAAAAATAGGCAGTAGTTGCCTGAGGACCTCTGAACCAGTGAAGTGTGTGGGGGTTGGGGGGACCGACAATCCTTTCTGACCTTTATTTATTTATTTATTTTTACTATAACTCTAAAGGCAAAACTGGCCAAAGCTTTCCCAACTAAAATCTTAGCATTGGATGAAATAACTAGTGGCAAATTATACCACCATAGATACGGCCAAGGATGGACACTGTATCTTTGAAACAGAGGCTAAAGGGCAAACATCTGGCACTTTACTGAACGAGTTACACTGCCAGGACCCTGGATGTTTTCACCAGTACTCAGCTAGAAACAAATTCAGGAGATGTCAGCTTTTGACAAATGTACAATATTGTTATTTATAGAACATTCCTAGAAAAAACAAAATCTAGACTAGAGCTTCGGAAATGCAATATTTTCACTCACTTAATATGTCTGTCTAAAATAAGCGTGCTGTAGAACTGAAAGTGTACAAACGGGAAACAGCATGCAACCATCAGCATTCCAGACTAGCAAGATATGCCTCTAACTTTAGAGGCTTTTTTCTCAAAAAAATGCTGGATGACACAATATCTGCACCAAAATCATAAACATTACCTTCACTCAGACTTGTGGGAGGAACTCTGTCCTTATCCTCTGGTGTGGTAATTACAATGTTGGGGGATTCAGAGACTCCTTGCACACTTGGTGTTGAAGCGCTCAGCCACCCTCTGGACACGGCAGACTTGACAGACTCCTTTTCTCTTTGTGTGGCAGCAAGGTTTTCCAAAAATCGAGCTCTGAAAAATTGCAGATACTGAGCATTAACAGCTCCTCTTCATTATTTGCAACCAAGAACAACACATCAGTACTCTGTTTTAATGAGAAGGAATATTCAAGGAAAAAAAAAACTGCTTCAAATTCAGAAATCAAAGTGAAAGGACATGCTTACCAAGGCAAACCCATGCTGCATTCCCATCCCTTCAGCTGTACTACTGTTCACTAATAAAACATATAACTTATTATAAAATGTGGCAAATCAGTTAGTAGACACTGATAATTCACCCTGTGTTTATTCATGCAGTCATTCACTATGCTTCTGAAGGTTATTTTACTACTGGTGCTTATCCATGAGAAGAAGAAGAATTGAAACAGGCAAATCAGATCCTCTGTCCATAAATCAGTTTTAAGATGTACATAGTGAGTGCCAGCCCAGTGGCACGGATGGTTGAGGCGCTGGAAGCCACACCTCATGCCACAGCGGCGACCTGGGTTTGGCAACAAGCTTGAGATGCCGGGGGGTTGGCAGGAGAGGACAGGACTGAGCATCCGAAGGACTGCTCTCCTGTCCTAGGAGGGAGGGGGGTTTCGATCCTGGGCTCTAGTGGCAGGGAGCACAGCAAGCCTGTGATCCAGCAAACAAGGGGATTGGCTGCAACGGCGATCCTTTAGGCGCGCACGGAAGCATGTGCACCTCCGCTGGACGTGTTGCATGTCCGAGCCTAGGGGGAAGGGACCATAAAGCAGAAAATCCCCTTCCCTCGGGGCTAGGCGAAGGCACCTCCACCTTGGACCACACTCCCAACGTCGGGTGCCCTCCACTCTGAGCCCGCTTGCTGAGGCCTGGCACTCAACACTATAGATAGAGTGCCCTGGGTGGATAGGGCAGCCCCTCCCCGGAGGGGGCAGATCTAGGGGATCTGTCGGGTCAGAGCGAGGAGAGGGAGAAGCATCTCAGTTGGGAGGTAGAGACCGGAGGAAGCTGGAGAGAGTTCCCTGTTAGGAGGTGCAGAAACAGATCATACAAAAAAAAACAAAAAAAAAAGATATACACAGTGTGATCACAGGGTTCGCACACATGAAATGTGGCCATAATTTCTCCTGGTTAAAAAAAAAAAAAAAGGTCAGGTGCCCAGTGGTGCTGGAGGCTGAGGTGCCGGTCGCTACACCTCACGCCACGCCGGCGACCCGAGTTCGGGGACAAACCCGGAGCGCCAGGGGTTGGTACAGGGAGAGAGGACTGAGTTTCTGAAGGACTGCTCTCCTCTCTGGGGGAGAGTGCCATGTCGCCCCACTTGCTGATTGCCCTCTGGTAGTGGCTGGAGGACAATATGGGTCGGGAGGCATGCTCCGGCATACTCACATTGGTGGGTGGGGGTGTTGATGGGGGACAGGAGAAAAAGAAAAAAGGAGCCTGGCAGGGCTCCATGATGGTCTGCCGCACCCGAGGGCTGCTGATCCCGGCTTCTGGATTGGGTCTCCAGGGAGGGGGGGTGTCTCCTTCCTGGTCCTGCCATGGGGGGGCAAGCTGTGGCGGAATCACCGAGGTCAGCGACTGCAGGAGCAGCAGATCAGAGACAGAGTTCCTTCTTTGGATGGCCGATTCCCCTGTCAGGGCTCGGGGAAGAAAAACTTGAATGAAAAAGAAAATAAAGTCAGGTTAACAATGGGAATTTTGCATAAATACAGAAAGGGAAGGTGGGTGGACATGCATTTGCTCAAGAAAACATGGCAGCCTTTAAACAAAAGCAGAGTTTTTCCAGATAAACTGGCAAAGCAGAGTTAAGGAGAAAAAACAACCAATGACTTTCTCCTGGAACTGCTGCACCACTGGCTGTGTTTCCTGCAACAGAGGTTTTCGTTATTAACGACCCAGACAAGCAGAACAACTCTGGAAACCTCTATATTTAGTAACAACCACCCCAAACACCACATTGTTAGTATCCCTAATCATATGGTTAGTAAAGTCATCCCTGATAAAAAGTAACAGCCCAGTTAATGGATTAAGATTCACTAATGTACACCAACAGCACCCATCTATTACTGGAATTTTATACCACACATCTGTTGTCCAAACTACTTCGAGAACCCAACTGATAAGCATTCTGTAACTTTCTAAAGAGATTTTGTTTCCACATAAGGAAATCTCATTTTATAACACAGTGCTCTAAAGGTAGAGTTATCATACCTAGAAAAGGTAGAGTTGTGTGATATAAAATTAAAGTTTCACCCAAGTGAGTACTCTATATCTGAACCAACTTCATCCAGCAAGACCTAGGGAATACAAACCACATCCGAGTCAGATTGCTTCAACTGGCCAGTCAAGAACTCTATTGCGTGTACTGTATCAGGCAGCAGTCAGTACCAACCAACTTTTAGCCATTTTGCTGGACTGCACACCAGAACGAATTTAGCAATAATCTGGTGTTTTCATGACTAAAGATTCTCCCAAATATCTTTATTCTGAAGCTCTTTATAGGAGCTGAAAACACATAAAGACCTCCAAAACATAAATCCATAAAAGAGGTTACTGTGCGGCAGCCAGATCAAAGAAAGGCTGTCCCAGTAAGGATCGCCATGTCCTACTAACCAGACAATTACGAAGGCATGACTGAAGACAGGTAAATATAAATTACAGCTGAGGCAAAATACAAGTGCCCGGACACTTTCAACACCCTAAGGCCTCCAAGCGTCTCTTGTTTAAAAAAGACATTTTATGATTGCTCACATTCTGTAGAGGTTACTAATGTAGTCAGCAGTTTGAAAATTCAGATTACTTATTTTTTCTTTTTAACCTTTGGCTGCCAGCAGAATAAGAAAGCACTGGAACTCCGGACTGATATACGAGTCTGCGGCACAGTAAGGGTTAAAAGTGAAAAACACATAGCTCACCATACTGGTGGCACCACACAAAACGATATATGTTTACAGTCCAACTTCCACTGTATCCTTCCTGGACTTGGGAACACCCCCAACACAGTCTAACCATTCATGATACAGTGGGAGAAGGGGTGACTATTGCATCATGACTGGCTCACTGTTTAGGGGTGTGTTCCTAATGTTCAGAAAGTATGCAGTAAAAGTAGACCAAGGATCTGAACTAAAACAAGGTTGGGTATAACTACAGATTAACATGCATTTCAGTTTAGCTAGAAAGGAAACAGATAAAACAACCAGTAGTACAATGTATTTTTAGAAGGTAAGCAATCATAAAATGTGGGATTTCAACTAAAAATAATATGAGGCAAAAGGGCTGACAGTCTCTCTTTAAAGGAAGACAGTGACAGGCAGTAGTAGTGTGCTTGCAGCTGAAGATGTATCTACATTTCCTAATTTTAAATGCAAACAAGATCATTTAAGAAAAAAATAATTTTGATGGCCAGTATGGGTCCAGAAAAACTCCAAGTTTCAAAATATGGCCGTTGGTTGTGACCAAACTGCTGTTGATTGTGCCTTCTTTTCAAGCAGTTTTGACAATCTGACTCACCCACATTAGAAATCAGAAACCTGAAAAAAGGCCCTCCTAAACCCGGCACATGCATAAAGGAACAGGATGTCCTTTTGCACAGCAGTACTTACTCAAACTTTTTCAGAATTGGTTTGTCCCTAGTTACAGTTATACTCTCCTGTGTCCTAGGAAGAAAGACACAATATTTTTTTTCCTTCAAACCTAATGCATGCCTAATATTTTTCGGCATTAATTTTCACCCTGTAGTGATTGTCCCCATGCAAGAACTGATGTCCAGTCTGTGGTCAGAAAAGGATATTATAACGTAATGGAATAACAGCAAATGCAAGATGTAGTCTGCAGCATGATAACCATGTATTTTCTTTGCTCTTTTTTGGCTACAAATGTGAAATTGTTTTCACTTACCTTATCATATGTACAAGCACGTTAAAGTCATTATTGCAAGGAACTGATAAAATGTCTGGATATTTTGATCACTTTAGCATTATTCAACTAGTTTCACACCTTTAAAATGTTGATTTTTAGATATGGAATGTAATAAAACTTGTTTATCCTTCTTGCACTGCATTGAATGATCGTTTCTTCTCGCCTCCTACTCTCGATCATGCTGGATCACCTGCCTGCCATCCTCACAGTCACCCCGTCACTGTCACCAGCTCTGAGCTGACAGTTCCTCCACCCTGCAGGGGGTCCTTGACACAGCAATGTGCCCAGACATGTGTACCACACCTTTGGAGGACCACCATGTAGGGGGAGAGGGTTGAGGCAGGGTTCATTACTGGGCTTCCTGACATGACCAATCAGGGATCTTTTCCTCCATGCATTCCACACTCCTCCCTCACACTAGGAATGTCCCAACGCTGCGCCTGAGCTGTGGGGGTGGGTGGGAGAGACGATAACAGTTTGGTCACACAAGACGTTCAAAGTTCCCTTTGTACCACCACGGAAAAGTACTCAAAATGCACAAGATATTTAATCCCACTAGCAGATGCAGTTATGTAGCAAAGTAGCATCCGCTACCCCCTTAGGCTTGCAAAAAGCAGCTGTTTAAACCCATTTTTATGCCCCCTTCTTATTCTGATCAGTCCCCCTTTGCCCCTCCCCCCCCCAGGCTGCACTAGCCTGTCACCCAGCTTCTTCCTGACTTACCCCATGTGTTTCCATTCCCTGTGGCATACCCTTAACAGCAGGGTTGAGGGGTTCCCCAAGTCCCACCCCCTAAGCTACTGGATCCTTGTGGAGATGGCAGGGTGCACAGGTCAATGGTGTGGGGCCCACGTGCCAGCCAGAGAGGGTCATCAGGCTACGGTTGGGGCCGCTTTTCTTTTTATCATCCGATCCCCAGGATGTCAGTTCTAGGGTGAGCGCATGAATATGAACATAAGTGTGTCATGCAGCACAGGCTGACGTTCTCCCTTCCACTCGGTGCCACTCACAGTTCCGCCTATGTCAGTGTCAAAGCTACTGCTTAAACACTCCCTCCCTACAGAAGGAGACCTCCCTTTGGGATGCTAGATCCCTCTCCCCTCTGGCCAGCCCCTGATGACTTAGGTTTGGCACTGAACCTGGATTGCTGGCGTGAAGAGTGGTATCGCTACTACTGTGCAAAGTGCCAGCTGTTTAACTCTACAATAATCTGAGATTTAGAAGTAAGATTGTACTTTTTTTTTTTGGGGGGGGGGTGCTACCCCCTTGAAAAACTTCTAGATCTGTCCCTGCTCAATCCCATCCACCCTCAAAGAGCCCAAAAGTGTTCTGCAGCACTCCAGAGTCTTTCCCACCTCAGGGTTGTGGGACAAGATTGTGCTGGGAATCTAGGTCACCCACAGTCGAGTGCAATGCACTCGGGTGGCTCCACTGGGCTGGGCAATATCACTGTTTTTGTTACCTTCTGGAGTTATATATACAAACCCAGCTGCAAAAATGATGAAAAAAAGCAGGATCCTACTGAAAAACAAATACTGCATCTCAGCTGGGCAGTCCTGCGAGGAAGGAAGGAAGCAAGCAAGCTAATCTGGACTTTCACTTAATCATTTGCCACCAACTTGTGGGGCTTCAGGTCTAAAATGATGCTCTACTCTCATATAGCTACAGTTGGATGACCTTCTAGCCCAAATACAGACAAAGGTAGGATAGGCCACCCAATACATCATTAATAAATATACGTAGTAAGGCCTGGAAAAATAAATCCTTTTGTCCCTGGAAATATTAGGTTAATAACTCTAATACTGGCCTCCAGCAACTCGATAACCTAGTAAGTGCTCATGCACAACATACAGAAAAAACATTCTTAAACTGTAAGTCCTAATAATTGATATATTTTTGGGTTGTGGTACTAAATTTTTTTATACACAAATCTCATGAAAATTATTTATTATGTTTCGATGTAAAATAAAGCTATTTATGGGAATCTGTGATGTCTGTCTGGCACCAGGACCAAGGGTGTGATGGTGATGGCTGCCTTGAGTTGTCTTCTAATTACGGTTTGTTGCTCCCACACACTCTTATGACCCACGGCGTGTGTGTGTGTGTTGGTACCTCAGTTCAGGTTGCCGTTTTCCTTTTTTTGCAACACCACGACCCTACTTTTTCTTATTCTTGTGTTTCTATTCTGCCTCTTCCCATCCTGTGTACTCCCTCCACCTCCTAACTACTCTGCCTTCCCATCTCCACACTCTCTTTGACTTTTCACCTCTCATGGCACATCAACAGTGACCTCCTCCCTGCTTCCTGGCTCCAGTCTGAGATCCTCTGAAGGCAACTCCCCTAAAACCTACCTCTTGCTTCCTATTTACCTCTTTCACTCCCTGGAATCAGCAGTATCCCTTTCAACAAATTATCTCCTTCCTGCTTCTGCTGGTAGACAATGTTGAGTTGATACTCTTGTCCTCCCCCTCCATCCTTCTCTGGACTCCCCTTTTCTGAGGGGCTGAGCATTATCTACCTAAATGCCCAGAGGCTACAACCAAAAACTGACTACTTTAGGCTGTAGATGCACCAGGCTGCACCGCATGTTGTTACTGTCTTAGAATCCTGGCTCTCCCAGCTGATCTGTGATCCTAACATCACTGTGCCAAGCTACTCAATCTTCAAGGAAGAATGTGGCAAGACAAAGGGCAGAGTTACTATGTTCATTACACTGGGCCTGAGGCTGGAGGTTGTGCTCAGCTCCACCACGGCTGTCTCATGAGCTCCTGGTTGGGAAGCTTTCTTTCCCCTGCTCCCTTCCTATTTTTTTTTATCCACTGGGTCTACTGCAGTCCGCGTTCGAAATGTTATACTCTCCTTGACATCCTCTTCTCGTATTCATCTTCTGGTGAAATCCTAGTACCAGGTGACCTAAATATACTAGGTATATTCTCTCTTCCAAAAATCTGACACAGAAAATTCAATCCCTCCATCTCATGCAATGTATCTCTGAACCAACTATGTTTAACTTGTCCACAGGAAATAACACTCATTGACTGGGTCGTCTTTTCACATAGTCACCGTATCAGGGGAAGTGGTTCACTCCTGGATGCACTAAGCAACAACTGTATGGCCTTCTATGTGCCGGAAGTTCATCGATCCAACTTCCCCAGGTCATTTTTGACTGATCTTTCAGGGCACTTAATCTGAACTCACTGCTGGCTGACCTAAATGATGTAAACCGGTCCCCTAAATCTACTCACTCAAATGTAGATCATGTGTGTAAATATTTTAATTACAAATTCAAGTACATCTGGGATGTCCATGCCTCAAGAGAACTGGAGTCGGGGAATCCCACCTCTCCTGGGACTTAACCAGGCTCCTAGACAGTCTCGACCTTTGAGAATCTGCTTAGCACCTGCATAAAGCTACTGATTCACAGGTGGACCTTTGCAGGTACAGACAGCTCCAAAATTACTACACAAAGTCTTATGTCTGGCAAAGACAGACTACATAAATTGACTGTCTAATATCTGGGAGGCTTTTGACTCTCCTTGACCCCGTCCACCCAGTCAGTCCCCTAAGTACTTAAAACAGGTAGATGATCTCCGGGGTTATGGCAGTCATCAGGTCACACTGTAGGAACTTCACCGCCGGTGAAGCAGGAACCACACAGAAGATTTTCAGCAGTACAACAGGGGCCACCCACGCTGATATAATCTGCTGATATCACCAACCAGATAAAGGCATGAGCAGCCCTGCTCCCTCCTCAGTTCTTTCCCTCAGTTGACTTGGTTTGCATGTATCTCTGTGGAAGCTCCAATGCAGTTCTGCACCTCTTTGCCTACAACTTTAATTTTCTTAGTTTTAGAATCTCTTTATTGGAGATTCCCCTCCTGATTGATGTCCAATAAAGGATGCTATACTTCCCCTTTTAATGGCTCCAACTTATTGAACCAGCTGTTAAGGACATCATTATCCTGCTACAGATAACGGACATTGCTCTTAAGGCTATTTTTTTCTGCTCCATCATACTCAACCTTGGAGCACACAGCAACCTCCCTTTCGTCAGGACCCCAACACCCAAAGCAACCTCCAGGCCCCAGGGCACCTGAAGAGTCTCTTCCACAGCCCCCACGGCTGGTCCCACCCTCTGCTTGGTTTCTGGCAGGGCCCCTCCCTATTGTGGTTCCTGACCAGGGGGTGGCGGTTGCAGGCAGGTTCTCCCTCATTCTGTAACTTCTAGAGAACCATCTCTTCAGATGTTAGATTATAGAAAGGGGCCACATTCTGGAGCTTGTTAAGTCACCCCCAGAGACCCCTCCACAAAACTCCCCACTTGCCCCTGATGGGGCTCTATGGCACTTACTGGGTCTCAAATGTCTCACTGTGTACAGCCGGTACAAAAAGTTCCGCATGGTCACCATGTCAGGCTCGCTGCCCCTTCTCAAGCTGGAATCTTTACACAGTGCTTAGCAGCAGTAGCTGTGGTTCTCAGCAGGGAGGGACTGTACGTTCTCCCTTTTCCATCAGTGGATCCTAAACTTGGACAATATGGAGAGCCTGCTGCTGGTCTCCTCCCCAGTCCGCTACGTGCTCCAAGGGTGGATGGACCCTCTTGTTCCCTTTAGAGTGGCCCCCTTTTGGATCTTCTCTCCTCAGCAGATCCTAACCATGGACACCTCAAACTCAGGCTGGGGGGGTGCATCTGGGTTCCACCCATACTCAAGGTTCTTGTACCCAATAGAGCACTCTCTTCATATCAATGTCCTTGCAGACGGTTCCATGTGTCATGCAGGCCCTTCGGACCCATCTTCTCCAGGGGCAGCTGATGATTCAGGTTGTCTACCTTAGTGCTATCGACTACACCAGTCAGTACAGATGGACTCACTCGTATCTCCCTATGCAGGGCATTCATGAGAGTATGGTATGGGACCATAGTCCTCAGTCTCCTCCTCCCAGCAGATTGCATCCCCGGTATGCAACACACTTTGGCCGACAGCCTCTGCAGGACTAAGGCCTGCATGCTTGAGTGGGAGCTCCCCTCATCCTTTACAGTCTTCTCTTCACGGGATGAAGTGGTCCAGAGTTGGACCTCTTTTCTGCGTCCTTACACAACGCAAAACTGCCCAGTCTCTGCTAGCTAGAACCAGGGCCTGGAGTTCTCTAGCAGGAAGCGTTGTCCCTTTTCTGGGAAAGGAGGTTTCTTTATGCTTCTCCTCCTTTTCAGTGGGTGCTAACCAAGCTCTATATGGAGGGGGCCAGCTTGGTCCTGGTACCCCTATTGTGGTCATAGCAGATTTGGTTTCTGCCACTGCTGCAACAGCGGGTGTGGTTTTCTCTGGTCCCTCTGCTTCCCTGCAGGGACCAGTTGGCAGAGGATCAAGGGACCCCGGTCTATCCTGATTTTGAGTCCTGCATCTGCATGTTTGCCTCTTGAGGTCTTAGCCCTTGCCTGGCTGGGTGTGTCATGGAGGGCAGCAGCCTTCTCATTGCAGCTCAAAAGCCTTTCTCTAGGACAAGTTTGCCACGCAGTAGTAAAGGTTTGTCCTCTGGGTGGCTAAGTGTCAACTGGACCGCTTTTCCTGACCAGTGAACCATATTCTGCACTACCTAGTGGCCCTTCTGGTCTCAGGTCTTCAGTACTCTCCCATCACGATGTACCTCTTGGCTATATCAGCCTTTCATCAGCCAGTTGGTGACTGAAACTTTGGCTCAGATGGAGATGTCCCATACACTCCTTATGGACATTCTGCATCTGAAGCCCCAATCTTTTTCCCTTTCTGGCTTGGGATTGGAGTCTTGCTTTGGGCAAAACGGACCCTGTCTCTGTCCGGGCCAGCAGTGACTTGCGGTCTATGCTTTCTTTCTTGAAAAGCATTCATTTTAGGGGCTATTACTTCTCCTTGGAGGTTCTCTGAGCTTCCAGCTCTTTGGTGTAAAGAACCCACTTTGATGCTCCTCAACGGTCTTTGTGCACTTGACCTAAGTTTCTTGCCATGGTGGTGTTTGACCTAATCTGACCCAACCCATCCACCGATCAGTCTTTTCCCAAGCATGCCAATCCAAGGCAAGCACTGCTCAATACTCTAGGCATACACAGAATTTTTGAAGAAGTATCTGCTTCGGACTCAAAAGCACAGAAAGTCAAAGCAGGTTTACGCTCCTTTCGCCCCAGGTAGAGAGGGCGCTCAGGTTTCAGCATAATGTTTGTCCACATGATGGCATCTTGTATTGTACTTTGCTTCAACCATCATGGCAAAGAGTTGCCAGGGACGGTGTCAGCCCATTCCGTAAGAGGCATGGCTGTTTTTGTGACCTGTTTTAAAGGGGTCTCAGCCACTGACGTGCACTGATGTCACTTGGAGTGCCGTCCATACTTTCCCAAGTACTGCAGTCTGGATATTCACGCTAAGGCCAGTACAGTTTCGGCTAGTTCGTGTTGCAGAGCCTCTCTTCCTGAGTTTCAGTTGACCTTCCTCCCCAGACTGTTTTCTTCACTAGTAACTGCTTGGGACCTGTTCCTACGGTGTGACATGATGACTGAGATAAACCCATAGATAGAACACTTACATAAGAACTTACCATAACAGTAGATCTTCGAGGGGATCTCAGTCATCAGGTCTGCTTTCCCTCCATCCATCCTCCTTTTTATGGGGTTTCTACTTTCAGAATTGGTTATCTGGTGTATCCAGCCTTTTTTTTTGGCAGGGCACCTCTCTCTCTCTCCTCAGTTCCCAATGGCACAGATGTGTTCCCTTAGTCTCCGGGGAAGAGAACTGAGGAGAGAACATGGCCACTCATGCCTTTATAGGCTTGGTGACATTGGCAGATGACATCGGCATGGGCAGCTCCAGCTGTACTGCTGAAAATCTTTTGTGTGGATCCTGCTTCACCAGCGGTGAAGTTCCTACAGTGTGATCTGATGACTGAGATCCCCTCGAAGATCTACTGTGATCGTAAGTTCTTAGGTAACTGTTCTTTCCTCAACTTCTGACCACCTGAATGTTGCTAATGCTTCCATGGACTATTTTGTTATACTGGCTCTCTCACTCCTCCCTGCCTCTCCTCTCCATGCTTCTCTGCATCTTCAGCATCCCTTGTTTCCTCTCTACCCTCCCCCCACATTCTGTTTCTTTTCTCTCTATTTCTCCTGCAAGTGCTCTCTCAGCCCTCTTCTGTCTTGATCCAGCTAAGGGCAAGAGCCCTGATGGCCTCAATACCACACTACTCAACACTGCTGCTGCTCCTACAACAGCAGCTCTTGTCTTCTCCCTTCTCAATTTGCCTTGCTCTACAGGCAAATTTCATGGTACCAGGGAGTGCGCTAAGGTCCTCACTATCCACAAAGGTGGGGATCCCACTATACCTGGCAAAAACCAGCCCAATTCCTTTACCCGTGCTCTATCTAAACTTCAAGGGAAGGTTGCTCTGCCTCAGCTCTCTGCCTTTCTTGACTCTTCTGTTTTTGTTAGCCCCTTCTAGTAGGTTTCAGAGAAAGCCACTCCATAATACCCTCTCTGACTGGCCTTACTGATCTTATCCTGAAGGAGATGGACAAGGGTTTACTGACCACTGCAATCTTTATCGATTTGGCCACGGCATTTGACACAGTTGTTCACCCTCTTCAATTTGACAAACATGCAGGTGCTGGACTCTCTGACTTCTCAATTAGCTTGTTCTATTTATACTCATCTGACAGTTTCTGTGTGCCTTTTTCAGTGATGCCCTCTCTCTCCCCTCCCACTTGTCTCAGGGGCCACCGGGCTCTATTCTGTGACATATTCTTTTCTCAGTTTCCCTAAATGATCTCCCCATGCCTGCCCCTCCGTGCACATACATATGTATACACACAACAAAGTGCTTTTCCTCACTGGCCCTCAGACCTCTAAGTTGGAAGCTGACCTACAATGGGACTCTGAGTGTCCAACATTGGTGGTTCTGTGGCAACCAACCTACCCTGAATGCTAACAAAAAAAAAAAAAAAAAAAGTCTCTAACCTTCGGTAGAAGTCAGCACCCCACCTACTCTACTCTGGATGGAATCCATTTGGAGAATGTTCCTTCCTTCAACTACCTTGATATCTGGCTAAATCCACACCTGAGAGTCAGTAGACATATTAATGCCATCCACTCAACATTATGTTCTAAACTGGGTATACTCTGCTGTATACCCATTCCTGCATATCACAAGATCATGCTCAAAATGAACCTCCTGACATTTGAATACGAGGATACTAGCTACTGTGCTTTCCTTAAATCCATCCTTGCCTGGCTGGGCTCCCTCTACTAGGTTATTTGCTGCTTTGTCCTAAACTGTCCTCCCCATACTCATCTCTCTCTCTCTCTCCCTACTTTGAACTTTACCATCTCCTCTCTCTCAAAGGTAGATGCCTCTTCCATTCTGCTTCCCTCATATTTTAATTACAGGGCCCCTACCCTTCCTCACTACCTCTCTTTCATTCTCTCTCTCCCTCCATCTCTACCCTTCCTCATTCAGAAGCTAACAACCACTCCTTCTTAATCCCATTTTTCAGAACTAATGCAGTTCAAGCCTCCTTTTGTGTTAAGACTCTCTTCATCTGAACAATCTCCCTCTCACTATGCACACCACACCCTCCCCTTTTGCACTAGAAGCTCTACTCCATGACCACAGGGCGCACTCTTGTTCCAGTCAATAGGGTCCCCTGGCCCACCTCTCCAGCCAGGCCCAGTCTGTAATGCAGTCCTCAACCGCTGCTACCTTCTGCACATTTATACAAATATTTATTTTCACAATGTGCTGTTTCTCTGGACTAAATTTCATTAGGCATGCCTTGCCTGCACTGTAGCTAAAATCTGCTGCTTGTCTGCACTGTAGCTAAAATCTGCTGCTCTCTTCACACGTGTCTATGTAACAACCCCCTAACACTAGTGGGCAGGGGTTAGCACTTTCTAGTAGTGATTCTGACCTAGACAGCTCAACAGGAGGTGTTTAGTAATGAAAAAGGTGAATGTAAGGGTACCCTAGAAGGGCTTGTGCACAGAACTGGTAAATAAACTTACAACAGCTAGCTGTTGTTGGATCCATATTAGTGAGACCAGATCTACTTGACACCTAGCTGCCTGGTAGCCTCCAGGGACAGACCCAAAATAGCAGTGCAGATAAATGGAGGGGACCTGGGGACATTTAACGTAGAACACTAGTAATACGAGGGGTCATGTAAGGATTGTTCCTGGCAGCCTTGCGGCACAGGCGAGGTCCCCCAGAACAGCAGGTGTCACCTTTGGGGGGTGTTTGTGGTCCAGTGCCTGGGAGATGGTGCCAGCTGAGCTGCTAATGGAGGGAGAACAGGTGAACAATGCAAGATGGCTGACTAAGGTAGGAAATATGGCTACATTTAATAAAATGAGTTCTCAAGCTGGGATGTGTACCAAAGCTGCTGTCACTGTCAGAGGGGCCGAGTCAATGGCTGGAGTTTGTGCTGCCACACTGAACCTAGAACACCATCCAGTGAGTGGTAGAGTTTTGAGGTGAGGCCCTCGCTAACAGGGGTGACCTCCTGGCTCTAAAGAGGAGACCAACCTGGCACAGAGTGACTAACCTCAGGATTTGGGGACCCATGGACATCACAACAGTGAACCAAGTATTGTTTCTGTCTGAGTGAGCCACCATATCATACAGCTGTGAATGAACTGTCCCTCCAGGAGGGATGCCTACTGCACCTCTCGCTGACCCGATGCCAAAGAAGTGTAACCTGTAAAAGCAGTAAAGTTGTAGCACAGTGGGAGCACTTATGAACTGTATAAAGTAGATAAGGCTCTGACTCGAGGTATAACTACACCCACTGGTGTGTGTATCTTGTATCTGAGTGTAAAAAAAAAAAAAAAAGGAACAGAGGGGTCTTGGGACTTCATGTGTGTGTACAGTGCACAATCTTTTGTAAAGGACCACAATGGTCCTTACTCTTGTCCAGGGTCAGGATTTAACTTTCTGATACAGTGCCAATGTAGAAAATGACTGGGGATTGTTGTTCCTGGATGAAACTGCTGACGTGCCAGTAAGTGTCATCACAGCTTAATTTAGAGTCTAAGTGATCTGTTCCTGTCACAGCAGAGGTCTGACTTGTACTTGCCACACAGCTGGGGACCTGGGATGTGTGGTGACTGTGGGACTTGTTTAAGAGGGACCCTTTGGCAAGCATACCATCAATACCCCTAGACAAAGACCATTTTCCCCAGGCCATGCACGCCCTAGGTAGCGCCCAGTGGAGCCAGAAGAGCAGAGTATAAATTGTAGGAGTTCTCAAGCAAGAAGAATTACATCTATTTATTTCTTGGCATGTATACAATAATGGTCAGAGCCTGCTAATTGTTGTAACTTGTTACAGTAAACTGCTGTGTGCTTTTCCTGGTCAAAAATGCAAAAATGTTAAATAAATCTCCCAAAACCAAACCACATGCTGGACACACATAGAATGTCTTGGCTTTGTCTGCGTTGAAGATACAAGATATGGCAGAACTTGACTGATACTTTAAACTAGCAGGTATTTTTAAGCATATCCTCTGTTTCTCCAAAGAAATGCACAAGACAAAGAGGAGACTGCTGAATAAAAACAGCAACAGTAAAGGAAGTGCAACAGCTGTACTGTAGTAAGCAGCAGCAAAGGAACCAGTTTTAAGCTACAGATATCTTATTTGCTTCTCTAACAGCTCAGCACGTGAACTACTCGTAATCAAGTATACAATAACCCAATCACTATAGGAGGATGAACTGTCCTGCTGGCACAGAAATCCAGCATGCTTAGGAACAGATCCAGTAGATGACCTACCTGTTTTATGGATTTTTTGATCTACAGGGAATACAGTACATCACAAAAGTAAAGTAACACAATGACAGAAGTAAAACTCGAGGGGCAGATTACCTAAATCATTGCCTCTGTGATGCAACAATAGTTTGCAAAACAAGTTCTACCAACATTTATTACACTTTTCATGCTGTTTTGTAATTAATTTAAATGCAGTGCTGTGAAGGTTAAAACTGTTGTACAGTTCTGTACAGTATAAAACGTTTTCCTATTTACACACTTGTATATATTACAGTATTAGTATAAATGTGATTAGTGTGCCACTACCTTCAAGCAATTTCCAATGTAGTAATCTTCTTATGAGATCTGATTATATTGTATATGGTAATTTCTGTTATAGTGCATATTTAACTGATTATAAGATTGTCATGTAAATGTTTTTTATGCTATCAATATACAACCAAACTTTTAAAAATATACTGCAGGTTTTGTAGGGACTGCAGCAAGGAATAATCCTTTTTAAACAAATGATATCTCGGGTAAAATAAATAAATAAACTTACTCATCTATAACTCTTGCTCTTCTAGAGTATCTACTCCATAGAGCAATACTCTTTGGTCTTAGGAACCAAGGAACTAGGATCCTACGGAAACCAGAACTTTGTGTCTGCCGATGTCAGACCATACCACCAAAGCACAGCATCATGCATGTGCCGTTAGCATATAAATGTGTGCTGGCCCCAACCCTCTCAGTATCTTTTTATTACTGAGGAAGACAAAAAAAAAAAAAAATACAATGCCAACTTCTTAAAAATTATTTAAAAAGGAAAAAAACATAATTCAACAGAAGAATACAATAGCTAAATTGCACCCGTAAGGGCCTACAGAGCTTAGACACTGTGAGCAATTAAAGAGGCAGACAGACAGTACTCTTATGGTAAATGCCTGTGTGTCTGGAGGTGGTGGGTGGAGAAACATTGCTCTATGGAGGAGATGCTCTCTAAGATCAAGAGTTACAGGTAAGTAACTTTCCTATTTAAGAGTCAATCTCTTCCACACAGCACCGCTCTTCAGCCATGTGACAAACAATAAAGATCCCCCAGATTAGGGTGGTCACTAAGACAACAAAATTCACGAGGTAAGCAAAACAAACACTAGTACCGTCAACCAAGAACCTGCATGGTTTCTGGATTGAAATCCAAAGTGTAGTGCTCAATAAAAGTGAGAACACTACTCTGTGTTGTAGATCTGAGTCATCTCCTACAGGAGATGTTCTTAGTGAAGCTACAGATGCAACTACTGCTCAAGTGGAATGGGCACTTATGGAGTCATTTTGATGCTTTCTTGCATGCAAGTAGCAATGTGAACTCCTGCTAACTAGCAATCCAGTCGGGCAGGAATTATCTGGACATAGGTTTCTTCAGGCCATTAGGCACATAGGAGATGTACAGCTGAGATAACTGCTTATGGCACTTTAATTTAGCACAGTGGATACTATGGATATGTCACAGTGACCAAATTTAGTATAATCCAGTTCTGACACCCAACAAGCTGAGGTGATGGCCACTAGGGAAAAAAGTTCTCCAGGTGAAGAGTTTAGATTACATGTAGCTGCCTGTTTGAATGGGCGGTCTGTTAACCTATGGCAAGGCATCCGCTTGCGGCACTGACATTCCAGGTTTGGGGACAGACTCAGGAGTCAGAGAGCCAGCTGGGAGAAGAAGGACTGCGCGTCCTGGGGACTGCTTCCCTTCTCGGGGGTTGAGTGTCCAGTGCATTATGGATCTCTGGCAGAGGTTGAGGGTACTGCTGCCAGCACCATATCTCAGAGAGGCGGGGAAGATGCTAGTCATCATTGCATGTCCCTGCCCCTAGGATCCCAGCAGAAAAAGAAAATGATGGCCCCCGATCATGACGCTGGCCCTGCTGCCTACCCGTGTCCATTGGGGGGGGGTCCCGCTCCTGTGACCCCGACCTGAGAGGGGGCAAGCCAGGTCTCACCTACCCTAGTGTCCATTGGGAGGGGGTGCCCACCCGGTGGCGCAACCCCACAGGGAAGGGGGTAAGTCTGGGTCATGCGGGAGCAGTGGGCGGAGCTGGGCTGAGCCTCCAAGGGCCGGGTTAGCAAAAGAAAACAACTAGCTATTCACTGTGTTTGTAACTGGTGCCACACATGGAGAATTCCAACAAAAAAATTCTGAGAAAGGAAATTAAATGACTGATGGTGTGTTACTGACCATCTGATAATAAACAGGAAATTCTGAAAGATGAACTTTTGCCAAAGGAAAACTACAGAGCAGATTTTAAAAAATCCAACAGGTACTCACAATGACAATTGTGCATGTAAAACATGTGCTCTCACATTATAAAGGAAACCTTTTCAAAGAAAATCTGAAGGCTATATCAGGTGGAAGGGTTTCACCTTGCTAACATGACCTGGACTACATGATCCAGCACTCAGAACCTGTTGACTTCTATATCTTACAGAGCCCAGCTTGCAGTTACAGGGGCTGAAGGCTCAGACGCAACAGCAGGCTCTAGAATAAGGGTGCAAAGGAAGTCACAGGCAAATCCTACTGGGCCCTGAATCATCCCCTGCTGAAGCGGTGGTTACCAGATCCACTCCAGCGAGCATGAGGTTGTACAGATCTAGAGAGATGCAAAATTGGTCCAGATATTGTCTGGTACTCACTACTTAAGGGAATATGTTGCTGTGTGGGTACAACTGCAAAATCTGCACATTATTCACTCCTAGATGAGACTGATATGGACCTAAACATTGTTGTCCAGCAATAATAGGGCCACTGGTTCAAATCATATCATCTAGGACTCAAAAGGTGAACAGCACTGGTTTATGTTGTGGTTGTACTCTCAGTGAGGCCTGTCCCCTTTGGTCTGAATCACCTGGCAGTGGGCTCCCCACCCCGTGAAGAACAACCCATTGTCACTTGAGGACATGGAAAGAAAAGGGGAAGATCTCTGCAAAGATGCTACTTCTATCACAAAAGTCACTTACTGTCACTGTTACAGAGTGATCCAGTGACTGTAATGCTTGTGACTGGTTATAAATGGAAATCCACCAGAAGCCTTCCTGTGAAGCCTCGCGGTGGAACAGGAAAGTTGTCCTGAGGCTCTTCAGAATTGCAGTCTCTTAAGTGAGACTATCTGAGCCTTGACTGACTCGGACAAATTCACCTGGAGAGAATTACATGATGTACTCCCTTCATTAGAGTTCTGGATGTGTTTAGTATTAGTGCACTGTGCAGATAAGGGAATACTAGGCTATGTCAAGGGGAAGGAAAGCAGCACCCTCTGTCACTAGCGCATAGACACGAATGTGAATCAGTATACAAATGAAGTCCGGCCCTCATCCTCAGTTCTTAGCAGTCAAAAAGGAAAACAAGAAGCTAGAAGGTGTTTAATATACCCTTCTTTATTGCAAAGCAGTATCGAGAATACAGTCAGCAACGCTACTAACAATCAATGTTTCGAGGTGGTCATTCACACTTGAAAAAGCCTGGAGCACACATGAAACCCTGCCATAGCGGGGTTGTGTCTTGTATTCATGCTGCTACTTTGCTCTAAATAAAAAAATGTCTGACACTACCTAGTGTCAGTTTTCCTGTCTGACTGCTAAGAGCTGGGGACAAGAAGCTTGAATACTTATATCCATAATTCTCAGTACTGCACCACTAGAACTGAGAAGCACTCCACACAGACAAGGTACTGAAGCAATCCCAATTAGCAGCACTTTGAAGTGACAGAACTGCAGGCCCATGCAGAGTTTAAGGCACTTACGGTGGCTGAAATGGAGTGGTATGCATTTGTACACACCTTGGCTTATAGAGACTAAGCAGTCCTATTCCTCTGGTATGTAAGGATAAAACCTGTGATTGCCCAGGACCACTGGTGTGAATTACTCACACCAGCCTAGCCTGGTGGTGCATGTTGCCCATCTTAGGGAACTACTACCTGTCTGGTATCATCTGTATAGGCCCAAAGAGGCACACTATACCCTCATCTCTGGCCCAGTTACTTACTGGCCAAAGCCACTGGGTCTAAAAACCTAAGGCAGACATAAAGCAGAATTAATCTGTATTGAAGAATGCAGCAGGCTCTACAAGACTGCACAGCTAAGTGTATGGATAAAAAGACACTGTGAAGAGTACATATGCAAGCTTTCCAGAGCATATAAAAGGAGATGTGGATGACATAAAGCTCAACATACAATACATGGAGTGTGCCTGCACCTGATCCTCGTCTGATCATAACAGCCCATCAAGCAATACACATCCTCCTATTGCAGAAGACGACTGGGTATCCGGACTACTAGATGCATCTATGCTTCATATGTCTTGGTAAAGGAAGCACTACACTGCTGCCTTCTGAGGGTAATGTCTGCAACTGAAAGTATTCCATGCTGAGACGCAAAATGAAGGAAAGTCCCCAAACAGAGATGCTCCGGTTGTGCAAAGAGGAGAGCCCATTTAGAAAGACCCATAAGAATAATGATGGTAATGCCCACCATACAAATGCACAGCATTAGGGAATGCCTGTGAGAGATTTTGCAGTACCTGACCATGAAAATACTTTACAATGCTAGTGGAAGGCATCAACTGTCCTATTTCAGGAATGGACACATTCACTTCGGAAAGCATGAGTGGATGCACTGTTGAACACATATCTGGCAAAGATAGCCAAATAGGGTAATTGGATAGTCTGTTTCCTGCTAACCTCCATTTCAGTGGCAACGGAGGGCAAGTGTGTTGTGCCAAGTACAGAAGACTATTGTACAACTGTACGTAAATATGTCACACTCACATAACAGGTTACATTTACATGGAAATAGTGCAGAACTGTGTGAGGATAACACAAGATTGCATGGTCAAAATAATTAGAAGACATTCTAAAGACACCAATGATGGTACTAAGCTCAGCAAGGACGATGGTACCATGCCCGGTGCCAGTGCTGGTACAGATGAATGATGGATGTTTAAGGCCTCCAAAGTCAGTACCATCTTAGTACTGAGGTAGGGAAGTCGGCACCGATGTCTGTACCATCACTGTCATTGAGTCGAGTCATGTCATGTCATGGACAGGGACATAGAGATGGTCTTCTGTAATCAGCTGGCCTCAATGGGGTTCAACAGAGTCCTCATATCTACTCACAGACGGTCCTAAAAAGGCCTCTCACTAGACTCTTTTTTATACCCCGACTTCCAGTCACTGCCTGATAGCAAGAGCAATGTCAGACATTAAGACAAGCCCTAAACACTCACTGAGCTTTGAAGCACAGTGGTTGGTGCCGAGGAATTTAACAGCACAAAAAAACTGTTCAAAACAGCAACAAAAATGCCAGTGAAAAGAAAAACTTTGACTAAATAGCTGCAGCGATTAAAAGAGCATAAATTTAGTTTAATTAGAGAAAAATGAGTACTGTTTAATACAATACAATACGTAAAAACTATAATTAGAACAAGACAGGGAAGCTATCTTGAGGAACATGAAATCCTGCTCCCAGACTAGATCGTAGCTCTGTGATGGTGAAGAAAAAAGGAACTAAGGTAGCTGGGGCTAGCGCTGTTTTACATGCTGATGGTGCACACATGATGCTGTGTGTCGGGTGCTGTGTTCTGCCATCGCCAGCCCCCAAACTTCCAGCTTCTGCAAAATCCTAATACCACTGGATCTAAGTCCAAGAGCAGTGCTCTATGGAGGAGATGGACTCTTAGATCTCACAAATGTGAACAATTTGTGCACTTTCAGAAAAGGGGAACTCTGCAAGGGTGGAAGCACTTGAACAGTACTTAAAAAGAATACCAGTGTGTATATTTAGATTTACTCAAGGTAGATTTAAAAGTGATCAGAACAATAGGAAGTAAACAATTCAACCAGGCTTCTATAGAGAAGGAGCAGTGGTCAAAATTAAATCTTAATACTGCATTTTTAGATGATATAGCTTGCATATCTGGCACGAAAAGGGAAATCAATTAAGAAAACTCATGAAGCATGCACTGCTCAGCAAGAAGACACACTGTAGCATGACAAAAATGGAAGGCAGAAATTTTTTTTGGGGTGGGGGAGGTCTTTTCAGTACCAAAAATGGATATTGAATCTAATCTGCATTGACCAGTGAAAACAGTCACATTCTCTACTATTTTAGAAGGCACAACACTAGCATGCTACACTATCTCTACTTACCAGACCGTGTCAATTTTGTGAAGTCTGAAAAAGGAAAGAGTTTATAAGCAGCCAGGAATGTTGGAAGGGAGAGCAGTACAGAACAAGGCCAGAAAAAAGCCAGATTATTTCATAGGGTACGAGAGCAGAACATGAAGCTAGTAGGTATTAAATAAAGATTTTGGAAAGAAGTACATTAAGATTCTGAAAAAGTTTCAAGAAGCAAGGGGTACCTCAGGAAAAAGAAAACTTGATAAACACTTCAGCCTGTACTTCACAGATCTAGCCTCCTGTCATTCATTATTATCAAAATTATTTGCATGAAACAATATCTTGGTCCCTTGGAATGGATCTGTTCCTCCATTGTACGTATACATGAAGTCTTAACCCTGTGTATTAAGACATCATAATCACCACTATAAACCAGACTGAGATGTCACAAATGGGAGGGTTATAACACCCAATGCAGACTAAGACACAGAAAGCCTACCATCCTGCACATTTCACTGGTAATAAAGAACAGGTATGTAGGTTTTTTTTTCACAGGGTCAGATGTGACTGATTTAAATAATAATCTTTATTTCTGACTACCTAGATTCCATTCACTATCCACACCTGGGCAGTCTTCCACGGAGCATACTCGGTAAACAGAGCAGTATTTAAGCTTGATTCTTCTACCACCAAACAATTTGGTACTCCTGCTCTACTCCCTTTGCCTTCAGATCTTTTTTTTTTTTTTTTTTACACTGGAAGCATCGAGTCTCCTCCTTCACATTTTCTGTTAGTGAATTACGGTTCTGCTTGTTTTCAGGCTTTTTCAGAGATTTTTCTCAAAGTTTTGCTTTAGTTTTTGACATTTCACCACCCTCACTGAAGGTTTCCTGCTCCATTATCACAATTCACCATGGAATAGAAAAGAAGCACAGGTTCAAGAGGTGTGTTTTGTGAAGGTACTCAATGCCAGCAACTGATGGACGAGTGAGTGAGTGCGTTGTTTGGGCCCAAGCCATGACTGATCTTGGTATCAAGCGTTGCACTCATTGGCACTTGAGAACCACAGACTGTTGGTGCTCCAGGGCTATCTAACAAAAATGTGTCTGCCTTCTGCAGCTGCGGGTCTGTGGTGCAGTTGCAGGGCCAAGAGGTGGAGGGGGTTAGTGAGGATATTCTGGTCCTGGATTTTCTGTCATTGGAGGAGGAGTACACGCTGAATCTCCCTAACTCTTCATGAAGACAAAGGGTTTAAAAACTCCAGTCCTTCGAAGGCAAGTCTCTGTCTTGATACCAAAAGCATAAAAGAACTGGTACTTGTTGCTGGATCGGTGTCAGTAGAGGGCCAATTTACACTCTCCACAGCTGGAGGGCCCACATGATCAGTGGTCCTTGAGAGAGATCGAACCGCCCAAAGAACCTGTCAGGCTGCTCAGAGAGTTTACATCACAGCAGCTGACTGTGTTGACACTGGTTGATCAGAAGGTCCACCCAGTCAGCAAAGAAGATTTCACTCCCTCTCAGGCCCCAGTGCTGACCATAGCCCAACTCAGTCAAGGGGGATCAGGTCAGACTGAGCTCCTGGTTGTGCCCACGCTGATTCAGTAGCCACCAGTTGTCCTGGCTCCAGTACCGCCTTCTACTCAGCTGGTAACCAAGGTCACTCCATTGGTTATTCAGACACCAAGGCTACACCACATAAGTCATCATTCGGGATCATGGCTGAGCTCTTAATCTCATTGTCATAATCAATGCTGATGTTGCCACTGGTGATCTACATTTAGGTCTTCCTCATCATCTGGATCCCACCACCAATGCTGTGCCCACTGCAGCTGGAAGAGGGCAGCCTAGCAGCAGTGGGCCTATGGAGTGCTTTCTCAGGGTCAAAGTTGACTGGTTATGCCAACAGACATCACAGCCTTAACTGTCTCAACTCCAACCAACTAAGATAGCCTATGCCTCTCTCTTCCGGCCTTGCTGGCTGTGCCAGAGCAACTGATGGAGGTGGAACCCCCGATTCCACAGTCAGTGGAAGACATTACAAACAAGGACTATATGCCTGAGTCTGGCTTTTCTCATCTGTCGGTGGTGGATACCTAGTCGGAGACAGTCATCCACACTCATGTCGGTGGCTGAAGCTCCTCTATTCAGATGAGTCATCCATCGTGTTGACTCTCTGTCATCATGAGGATAAGCAGCCTATAGGCAGGCCCCCTGTGAGGAACCAGTCCTCCTTCACAGCCCTTGGCTCTGGACACTTCATTAAATAGGTTCAGAAGAAGGAGATCTACCTGCTAATGGACATTCTCAAGTGAGACCAGTCAATGTAATAGTGGTCTCATCCTTCCTACCATTCTGGATCCTGCACTCAGTGTCTGGCAACAGCCAGACTCCAGTCAGGCTCTGCAGCGCAGCATGGGCCACAAGAATACAGTCCAGCTAGGCAAACTGTCTGGAGTCTTGGAGCATCCTTTGCTTTTAGTGGTAGACATGATCTTCTCAAGGTGAAGGGCAAGTCAAACAAGCTGCCAGACAGGGGGTCTAAGAAGCAGGGCAATCTTTTGTTTTTGTTACTTACTTTCTGCCACTTCTGCTATCAGCAGTTATCAGGCCTTTCTTCCTGCCCCACGGAGCCCCAACCTCATCAACTAGCCTTCTCCTAGGGCAGCTTAACTTGCTCTCTGCTGTGCACCCACAGTATCGTATCCCTTCCCTGTGGTGGTGGTCTTCAAGCTGATATAGGTCCCTTAGAACGGCTACTTCTTGTGTACAGGGAGGCAGCCTAGGTCAGTGGTTCAGGGTCTGTGAGCTCGATGAGGTCCGTCATTCTGCGATGGCTAAGGGTTTTTTCTTTTTTCTAGCCCCACCCCCCTCCCCCAGGATGTGCACACCACAGCTGATGGGACACGGCATCAGTATTGGCTCCAGACACCGGCGCCCTTCCTGTCCCCGAGTGTTCTCCTCCAGCCTGCACTGCCACCCACGGTCACCCATGGTGGCAGGCTGCATGGCAGTAGTGGGTACCCCCTCCTGCCCAAGGAAGGAGCGTGTCCTGTGGGCTGCAAAATCCTTCCCTTCTGAAGACCCAGGCTTGTTCCTGAAATGGGTCACCGGCACTGAGAGCAGTAGTGCTACTGCTGCACCAACAGGCCAGCAAAAGCAGGTCTATCTTAAATGACAGGTTTATGCAACTGCATCCCTGGGTATTTGCCAGGCCAATTATGTGACTTTGATGGCATGATACAGCCATGAGCTCTTCAAGAGACTTTCCGACTTCTCAAACCTGCTTCCTGAACAGTCAGCAAGATCTATGTGAGGGCTGTGATCTGGGGCTGATGATGGCCAAGCACCAGTTGCAGGTTGCCCGGATGTGACTGACATGTTGGCATGAGCACTAGAGGTGTCCATATGCGGACGTGTCTGGTTGCAGGTATTGCTGTTCACACATGAAATCCAGCAATGGGTGACATCTCTCTTTGGGCCAGGAATCAAAGAACAATGTACTGAAAAGTCTAATGTGACCATGGATTACATGATATCAGTAACCAAACTCAAGTCACAGACCATGCCCAGGCAACAAGGCTCAAATTCCTTTTGTGGGCCCTATTAGGAAATGCAAGGTCAGCAGCAACTGCAGAGGAAGCAATTCTTGCATCAGTTCCCTGCTGAACCCTCCCATAAATCAGGAAGTCGAGGTCAGCAAAGTGGCAATGAGGTCAGTTCCTCCAGAAGCTAGCTTTGGTGATCATGGCCATGAGCAAGAAATGACAGGTAAATGGGCAGTATTCCCTCTCTGTCCTGAACCCAGCTGCAACTTCTGGTTGGGAGCTGACTCTCCCATTTCCTAACACACTGGTATGCTATTACTTTGGGCAAGTGGGTCATGGAAGTTGGTGGAATTGGGACTGTCTCTGGAATTTGAGACTCTGTCCCATAGTCTGTCCCAAGCACCATTGGAGGACTTGCTGGACCTCCCCCTCATGCTTCAGAATGAAGTTCTTCACCTCCTCAAGTGGCACGTAATAGAGCCTGTTTCAGAAAACCAAGCTCAAGTGGGGTTTGTGTCACTGTACTTTCAGAATGGATGGGAGATGGCACCTCTTGCTCAACCTGCAAATTCTAAATATGTTAATATGCAGTCAAAGTCTGGCATAGTGATGTTGCACCACATCATTCACTCTTGAAGCCTGGGACTTGGTTTTGCTCCCAGGACCTCCAGGATATGTACTCCCACATCCCCATCTATCTGTCACACTGACGGTTCCTCCCACATTCAGGTGGTTGGAACCTTGTACCAGTTCACAGTAATGCTGTTCAGTCTGTCATTAGCATCTAGGGTGTTCACCAAGTATGGGTCGGGTGTAGAAGCCTTTCTTATATGTACAGGCATCAACGTACTGCCGCATTCTGCTGATGTGCTCATTGTGAGGAGATTGCTGCAGGAAGTGAGGTGGTCCAGGAATCTGGCCATCTAGATGTTTCAGAACCTTGGCCTGATGGTCAGTCTAGCCATGTCTGAAGTCATACAGATGCAGGTGATTATGTACTTTGAAGTGGAGTTGGACTGTCTCCATGGCAGGGCTCATCAATCCCCAGACAGTGTGGAGGATCTGTCCTCCTTTGCCCAGTAGTTTTGGGTTGGGCAATCAAACACAGCCCAGGATTTTCTACAGCTGCTGGGACTCTACAATGGCTGTGATGAATTGAGCCCACTGGTGCATGCGACCCATTTAGTGGGAACTGGGGCGCCAGTGATCCTAATGGCACATAGCCTTGAACCAACTGTTCTGGATGATCCAGCCAATGCTGGATGCCACTGGTTCATGGCTATCCCCCTCGACCACTCCATTTGTCTAACCAGAGCTCTGTCACTTCAAAGACAGATGCATTCTTTTATGCATTGTTAGTGGGCTGTGATGTACAGTTGGTGGACAGCAGAGCACATGGGCCCTGGCCACCCAGTGAGAATCGGCTCCATGTTAACCTGTTGGCCTCTGTGGTGGTTCACCTAGCACTGGTGGAGTTCACACCGCTGGTTCACAGATCAGTGGTCCAGGTCAACACAACCATGTTGTACCTGAACAAACAGGGTGGCAAATACTTCTTTCCTCTGTGTCAGAAGGTGCTCCAGAAATGTTCTCTGGTTCACTCTTTGCACATGACCTTGTTGGCAGATCATGTTGCAGGACTGAACAACTAGCTGGCATACGTGCTCCATCTTGTGGGAGACCTGGTGTTGGATATCCAGTTGTTCCCAGTATGGGGGCCACCATCAATGGATCTGTTTACTTCCTGAGAAAATAGGACTGTTCTGTGGCCATCCCCCTCCAGCAGGGCACTTTACCAGAGGATGCATTTTATTTATCCAGAATTCCTTCACTTCAGTTTCCCCTGGTCCACAAGGTGGTCTTTAAAGTGAAGAGGGACAGGGTATCAATGAATCTGACCATGCCAGACTGACCATGCCAGTTCTGGTATCAGGATCTCTTCAGGTTCAGCAGCAGACCTCTATGGCTGCTTCCACTCCTGCCAAATCTGCTGATGAGGTCAAAGGGGATGATCAGGCATTTAAATCTGCAGTTCCTGCATATAACTGCCTGGTACCTGAGCAGCAAGAGTTCCACTTTACCAGTAGCCAGTGCAGAATGCAGCTGCTTGGTTACTGATGGACCTTCCAAGGTCATATCATTTCACTCCAACACTGCGCAATCTGCACTGGCTGCCAGTAAAGTGGCACTATCTACTTGGGAGTGGGACTTCTACCTTACAAGGCCCTACATGAGCTGGGTCTGGACCACCTGGCTGAGCTCCTGTACCTCACATACATGTGTGCCTTCTCCACTCCACTCCACTGAGGAGGGCCTCCTGGTAGTTCCTAGGGCAAAGCTGAAGACCTCAGGGGACTGGGCATTTGAAGTAGCAGGCCTGATCCTCTGGAATTCCTTGCCCAAAACTGTGATGGTGGCCTCCTCAGTGGAGACCTTTAAGCGGGTCATGAAAGCCTTCTTATTTGTGCAGGTGTCTGGAGTTAATATCCAGTAACTTTGTCATCCTTTATAGTATAATTTTCATTATTTATAAATCTATTTATTGAAATATTCTGTTATTTTGATAATTTTAGTTGGGGTGTGTAACTTAGTAATATGTTTTAATATTGCATCTCTATATTATTGTAAATGTGACCTGAGCCTCCAGGGAAGGGCACCGCATATAAATAAAGACAATGACTACTACTACTACTACTACTACTACAGGCCCTTGGACTTTCTGATAATGTTCTGCAGGTGCAACAGCCATCTTGGAAGAAGTGGACTCACAAGATGTATACTTACAAGTAGACAAGTTTCTTATGTTGGTATGAAGAGCAAGGATGGTTGCCTCTCTCCTGCTCCATACTGCATATACCTGACTACCACTAGTCCCTGCCTCAGGCAGGGTTGTAAGCCACATCCCTCAAGGTGAACCTGGCCCCCATTTTGGCATACAGTGCCAAAGGATGCAGACACTGGCACAGGACAAAGTGAACAGCTATTTCTTTAATGGGCTGGACTACCTGTCCTCTCTAGTGTAGAAACCATCTCCACTGTGGGACTTATCTATGAGCTGTCACGGCTATAGGTAAACCATTCTGTCTACAAACAAATGGGATCTCTCACATCACTCTTGGAAAACTGTGTTTTTGGTCCCCATTACCTTGGCCAGATGAATGAGTGAGCTCCAGGCACTATCTGTGTAGTTACCATACCTGTTTTTTCACAAAGGAAAGGTTGTTCTTTACCCCAAAGGAATAGTCCACCCAGAATTTGCAAAATCATATGTTGTGCAGAGTGTTTTGATTTCTGTGTGAAGTCCTAGTGTGTCCTTCACTCTGTCTGCTATAAGGAGTTTTTCCTGAATAAGCCTGCTAGCTTTATGGTAGTTTTACGACCTCTGGGGATCTCCATCTCAGCCAGGTTTATTGCCTTTCTTGCTTCAACAATGCATCCTGTTTCATGTGACAGTGATGTAGCCGAGCCCATACATTCAGCAAGAAGCACTGCTTTAGAATCAGTTTACAACAGCAGAGCTACAAATGGCTACATTTACAATTTAGCAGATACCTGAAAGCTAGCAGAGTGGATTATCTGTAAGAAAACGGTTACTAAATAGCTGTGTAACATGGCTCTGTGTAGTAACTGTAAATAAGAAAATCTCATTGGTTCAATACTAACAGGTGACTAGAAAGCAACCATGGATTAATTCCACAGTAGAACCATGGTTGCATCTGTAGTAAAGTTATGAACCACAATAATTAGTAGCAGGATTTTTTGCTTTTCCCACCCAGGGGGTCCACCATTCATCACTGAATATTCAAAGGAAAGTGTGCTCCTGTGCTCACCCCGACAACGGCGAATATGGTGAAATAAAGCCAATCTTTACTCCCACATGCACAACTATACCAGATACACAAAATGTAGAAGTAGAAAACATAGGAAATGCAAACCCGATTTCCCAAGGCAAACATACAAGTTTTACTGAAGAGCAGCAACAGAGTTCAACTATTGCCACAGAATCACTGTCAGCTACTTCAAGCAGGACACCACCAGAACCAACCACACATTTTTCCTTAAATGTTTAAGGCTTTAGCCCACTCACCATGTCAAATGTCACCATAAATGGTCCTGTGCATTTTAATTATTTCAGTGGACCATTGGAGCACTCCTCAATATAGCTGTAATGACACAAGCTGTTTTTCAAATCAGTGCCATTTACAATGTCGCAGCACTGTTCCGATGGCGGCAAGTTTTTTCAAAGTTAAACTATTTAGTTAGTTTTAAATACTTAATATGTACCTCAGTAGAAGTCCCTTCTGTGAAAATGTTAGCGTCTGTAAAGGATGTAAACAAAGTTGGTAATGGGGAAACGTGCAGATTAATGACATAGTATGATGTGATCAATCCCATAATGCAGTGGTGTAACTAAGACAGTGCAAATCTGCAATGCAACAAGTAAGATTTCTCATGTTTATCATGTTTTTTTTAAAAAGAAATGAATATTTCTGCATGTAAGGACTACCTGTTCATACACAATTGTTTATTCCTGTGTCTGCACACCCATAATATATCTAAGTAGCGCTAAGCTGTCGCATGTATTTTTGATAAATGGTAGTGCAAGTCAAACAAGCTGTGTCTGTGTCTCGGTATTCCAGAACACATAATGAAGTGTGTGTATTTCTAAATGCTCTAAATACTCTCGACATGTTACAAGAGCATTAAACCACTCCAGACCATGATTCTACTGTGGAATTAATCCATGGTTGGCTGGTTGAGGGCACTCGGCCGAACCCTCCCCAACCATGGATTAATTCCACAGTAGAACCATGGTCTGTCGTGGTTTAATGCTTACCTGATTCAGTATTTTTGTTTTCTACATGTGTCAAGTCTAGGTAGCAGAAGTAAGTGTTTTGATGTTACAACTTTTAATTTAATCAAACTACACACAACCATAAAAAGCACAGAAATCACCCCCAATCATCAATACTATAATTACTAAAGACTCTGATTTCTTACAGAAACCCCCACTTAGTTAGCTCTCAAGTACTGTATCTGCTAAATTGTAAATGTAGCCATTTGTAGCTCTGCTGTTGTAAACATTATAAAGCAGTGCTTCCTGCTGAATGTATGGGCTCGGCTACATCACTGTCACATGAGACAGGATGCACTGTTGGGGCAAAAAAGGCAATAAACCTGGCTGAGATGCAGATCCCCAGGAGTTGTAAAACTACCATAAAGCTAGCAGGCTAATTTAGGAAAAACTCCTAATAGCAGACAGAGGGAAGGACACACTAGGACTTCACACACAAATCTAAACACTCTGTACAACATATGATTCTGCAAATTCTGGGTGGATTACTCCTCTAAGCAATTCAGGCCAAGCAAATGCTTCATACACTAGACATTCACAGGGCTCTGTTCTACCAGAATAATTCTGTTATTAACATACGCTGAAACTGTCCTAGGAAGACTGGCAGCCAAACAGACCACTGTCCGATGAATCGTCTCCTGCATTCACTGTGTTACAGGGGTGGGGGAGGTGCTACCCACAGGGATGGAGGCTCACTCCACCAAATGTATTTCTGGCTCTGATGCTGCCAGGTACATTTGCAAGTCTAAAATATGTAGGGCTGCTACCTGGTTGAATGCCCATGTATTCCTCTCCCATAATAGCACTGACATGCTGCTTTTGGGTCCTCAGTCCTCCAGTTTCTCTTCGCCTAATCTCAGCATGCTCAGAGGAAGACTGCCTAGTTGTAGATGTGAAATAAATGCTAATAACATAATTATGGTTACAAGTAACTTTTTTTTTCTTTTTAGTGTGTTTTATCGTAACACCGCTTGGATGTCACCTCTGAATTTTTGTTTTTTCCTCTACAGAATGATGTCAATTATTTATCCTACTTTTTTTCTCTCACCTACACTGCATAGATGTCTTTTTCTAATTTATAGAAGGAACTAGAAGGGGACAGGATCAGTTGTGTTCCAGTACAGTAGCTGCTGCTTGTTGTTTTTACAGGGTTTCTTGTGGATTTTACTTGGTAGAAGGTTATTTCTTTTCTTTTTCTTACTTCTAAGGGGCTATCAGGGTATTGTTTTTGGGGCTGTTGGAAGTTTGAAAACTGGTTTGGTGGCTGTAAGTGGGCTCATTTGTTGGATGTTTCACTGTGTAACAGGCTGCGCTGGTGGAGGCCTATTTCTTCTGATTTAAAACCTATTTGGTGGGATTTGCTTGGGGCTGGTTCTTTGGCTGCAGGGCCTGGAGGGGCAGACACAGGGCTGATACACTCTCTCTCTCTCTCTCTCTCGAGTCGGGTGTAGGCCCTAATCCCACCCTCCCCAGAGCTCTGCTTATTTATAGGGGAACACCTGCCCTGCAATTGGAGGAAAAGGCTGCAGGTGCAGCTCATGTAGTTCTAGCCACTGGGGGTTGGATTTAAAGGCTGAGAGAGAGGAGCTTAGAGAGTTGTTCACTTCCCTTATAAGTTTACTGTGTTGTACTGCACCTAGTAACAGGCTTACTGGTTTACTGTGGGACTGTATCTAGGATTAGTGGGTGACCTGATTAGGCAGTAGGGGTGTATCTTGGACTAGTGGGGAACCTGGTGGCTCACCCAAGGAAACCTACTTGGAGGGGGATGGGTCCACATGTCATTAGGGCTGGCATCTTTGGGAGGGTGGTGGGGTGCACAGGGTGTGGGGCAGTCATGATACTGGACTGGGCTTGGAAGTTCGGTGGTTGACCAGTGTGCTACCAGCTGGCACAGCTTAGGGAGGAGGTTGCAGGGATTAGGAGACAGCTAGGGGAAGGTGGGGAGGTATGGTTGGGGAAGAGGGCAGAGGATCTCCCACGGGGTTGCACCAAGCACTAGGGGTGGGGGCATAGGGAAAGGAGTGCAGGAGAATACTCTGGGGTCACATAGGGTCCCTGGCAGAGGGGGGGCCCAAAAGGCAGACACTACCAAGGAAGCAGGCAGGTAACTGGGGACCCTCACAAAGGGGGGCCAGAGGGACAACATTCTCAGGGAAGCAGGCAGATGGCCGGGGCTGGACAGAAGGAAGCAAGGCAGGGAGGTGGATCGGACCTTACGCCCAGTGACCGTTTCAATTCTCTTCTTCTGCTTGAGGATGAGGGGGGTGATGTAGCCATGACAGGGGTGGTTAGAGATGGAAAGGGAGTGGGGGGCAGGAGGCGGGGCCAGATAGCAGGAGGAACAGGGGGACCTGGAATGCAGGACAATGGGGAGCAATGAATCAGAGCAGGAGGGCAGGGGAAGAGGGAGGAAGGCAAGGAGAAGGACCAGTTGGGAGGAAAGGGCAAGGAGAAGGACCAGAAGTACAAGGAGGATACAGTAAAGGAGCTGAGGGTTTAGGCCAGGGGAGCAATACAAGCAAGGAGGGACTAAATGGAAGGAAGGAAGTGGAGGACGAGCCAGGCTAGTTTTAGGTGGATGGGGAGAAGGACCAGTCATGCAGTGAGGGGGGGGAAGCTAGCAAGGTACAGAAGGCTACTAGGGAGGAGGAGAGGCATAGGATCGGAAGGGAGGGGGTGGCCAGGGTAAATAAGGAGGGGGCGGCATGTGGCATCAAGATGGGGGAGGAACAAGGAGCTGGCTGGGTGGAGGGGCCGGTAGAAAAGATGAGGGACATGGAAAGGGTGGAAATGGAGGAAAAGGAGTGGTCAGAGTGCTCCTGTTGGGGGATTCTATGATCAGAGGTATCAAATGGGATAGGGAGGAAGAAGCCTGGCCAGTTAGAACAAAATGCTTCTGGACTAACAGTACTGGGGCCAAGCACGAGGTATATCGGCTGGCAAGGATTGAGGGGTTCCCGGACATACTAGGTCCACCTGGGTACAAATGACATTGAGGGAAATAGCGAGCTAGAGACAGAAAGCGTTCAGGGAGCTTGTCAGGGTCTGTCATGACATAGGATGCACAATTTCCTTCTTGAAATCCTGCTGGTGCCAAGGGCTAGTGGGGAACACAAAAGGAAGATTAGGAGATAAAACCAGTGGCTCAGGGAGTGGTGTGAGGCCAGAGGGTATGGGTTGATGGGGGACTGGGGGAGACCTGGGAGGATAAGGAGCTGTATGCTAGAGATAGGCTCCATCTCAATTTGGAGGGGAGGGGAATCCTTAAGTTGAAAATAGAGGGGTTCACTGGTGAAAAGTGGAGTTTAAACTTGTGAAAGGGGGGAGGGATGGGAGAAAATGCTGTTGGGGGGGTCCGATAAAGGAGGGACTCTGTCTCCACCCCCCTGGGGAGCTGAAGGAATGCAGGAAAAGACTGACTAGTAAAGTGCAGACCAGGGAAAAATGGAATCCCCATGGGAACACGAGCAGGGGAAATGGAAGTATACGGAAAGGGTGGAAGGTAATCCTGCTAAATGCCAGGAGCTTGGGCAATAAAATGCCTGAGCTCCAGGTGATGCGAACTGAGGGAGCGGTGGATGTGGCAGCGGTCACTGAGACCTGGGCCACCATGAGACACAACTGGGACCCGAACCTGGAGGGGTTACACTGTGTTCAGGAAGGGGCCGGGGGTGGGGGAGGAAGGGGTGGAGGTGTAGCAATGGTAGTCAAAAACTGCATGGCATGGGGGAGTAGAGAGGAGGAGGAGGGAACCGTGGAGGTGATTCTGTCCACCTTGATAACGGGGGGCAACAGAGTAAAAATAGGAGTGGTGTATAGACCCCCTGCACTGGCGGAGGAGCTGGAGGAGAGCCTGGTGGCAGATGTTGGGAGACACGGCAGATTGGGCAGGGGAAGGGTGGTGGTGTTGGGGGACTTAAACATGCCAGGAATAGACTGGGAGACTATGACATCCTCGGTGGCCAGGGAACAGAGGTTATTGGATGTCTTTCAAGATGCATTCCTAACTCAGCAAGTGGGGGAACTGACCAAGGAGGCGTGGGTACTGGATGTGGTCCTGGCAGACAGTGACCAGATTGGGGGCCTGGAGGTAAGAAACCCGTTGGCGGGGAGTGACCATGCCACGGTCTGGTTCTGCCTGGACCTAGGAGGGGTAGAAGGCTGCACAAAGACGGAGGTAACTGACTTCATGGGAGCAGATTTTAAGCAAACGGGAAGGATCCTTAAGCAGCATTTGGATGTGACTGGGTCAGACATGGATGCAGACAGTAGGTGGGAAATCATCAGGAGAGGGGTGCAGGATGCTACCAGCACCTGTCCAAGAGTAAGACGAAAATGCGGTAGGGCCCGAAAACCCTGCTGGTGGACCAGGGAGGTCCAGGAGGTGGTGTGGGGAAAGAAGGTAGCCTATAGGCAATTCAAGTGCTCAAGGAGTGAAAGGGATCGAGAGGAGTACGAGCTGATGGCTAGAAGGGCCACTAGGGTGGTGACGGCGGCTAAGGTAAGGAAGGAGCAGAACCTGACCAGGGAAATTAGGAGAGGGGAACAAGGGGTTCTTTAGATACATTGGGGAAAAACGAAGGGTGAAGGGGCAGATTAGCAGGATTAAAACAGGGGAGAGATGGGCACAAGACCTGGGGGAGCAGGCTGAGGTACTAAATGAGTACTTCACCTCAGTTTTCACCAAGGAAAATGGGGGTGCTGTATCATACAATGGGAGGAGACAGTGATAATGAGGAGGGGAGGACCCTTACCGATCGGCGGGACTGGGGAGGCATCACTGGCAGGGGGGGAAGGCTAAGCAGGGAGAAGAGGTAGCGGAAGTGGAAATCACAGCAGCGAGAGAGAGAGAGAGTGAGGGAAGCCCTCAGGTCCCTTAAGACGGAGAAAGCACTGGGACCGGATAAATTACATCCCAGAGTGCTGAAGGAACTTGCGGATGTCCTGGTGAAACCTCTGGCGGAGCTTTTCACCATCTCTCTGAGGACAGGGTGGGTGCCCCAGGACTGGAAGGTGGCGCATATAGTGCCTATCCACAAGGGGGGATCAAGGGAGGTGGCAGTGAACTACAAGTCTGTCAGGCTGACATCAGTGGTGGGCAAGGTGATGGAGGGCATTGTCAAGGAGAGGCTAGGGGGGACCTGGAAAAGTCAGGGTGCCTGGACGATAGACAGCATGGATTCGTACCGGAGAAATCGTGTCAGACAAACCTTGTGGAGTTCCATGACTGGGTGACGAGTGCCTTGGACCTGGGTAGACCAGTGGACGACCTCTTTCTAGACTTCAGCAAGGCATTTGACTCTGTTCCTCACAACGGCCTGTTGGATAAGCTGGGAGAAATGGGGGTGGAGAACCTGATGATCAGATGGATAGGTAATTGGCTCCAGGACCGGACCCAGAGGGTCGTAGTTGGCGGGATAGTCTCATCTCTAAGGAGGGTCATTAGTGGGGGTCCCACAGGGATCAGTCCTTGGGCCCCTCCTGTTCAACACCTATGTCTCTGACATAAGGACAGGTATCAGGAGTGAGATGAGTCTCTTTGTGGATGACTCAAAACTGGGGGCGGTGGTGGATGGGGAGGAGGGGAGGGTGGCCCTGCAGGGGACCTGGAGGCTCTGGAAAGATGGTCTAGAAAGTGGAAGTTGAGGTTCAATGCAGGAATGCAAGGTACTGCACCTGGGGCCAGAAACCCGGCCAAGTGTACACCCTGGGGAGAATGCTACAAGTCTCAATGGCTGAGAGGGACCTGGGGTGGTGGTGGTGGATGTCAAGATGAACAACTCTGAGACTTGTAGGAGGCAGCAGCCAAGGCCAACAGGATGCTGGGATGCATCGCATAGGGATCACCTCAGAATGACGGAAGTGATACTCCTCTGTATAACTGCTTGGTGAGGCCGCACCTTGAGTACTGCATGCAGTTTTGGAGGCCACACTTGAAGAGGGACATTAAACTCCTGGAGAGGGTCCAGAGGAGGGCAACCAAAATGATTTGGGGCTTGGGGACAGGACCTATGAGGAGAGGCTCGAAGAGCTAAATAAGTACACATTGGGAGAGAGAAGGGACCGGGGGACATGAAAGAGGTCTTCAGGTACATGAAGGGGTAAATGGGGAGGAGCAGTCAGGGTGCTTCGAAGGAAGGAGGAGGGGGCTACTAGAGGGCATGGGTGGAAGCTGGAGGGAAGATTCAGGGAGAAAGAGGCGGTCCTACTTCACTGAGAGGGTGGTGGAGCCATGGAATGCACTGCCCAGGGGCTGGTGGAGGCAGAGATGGTGGAGGGGTTCAAGGGGGTGGGACAGGTACAGGGAAGGGTTCTGGAAGCAAAATCCAATGCAGCGAGAATATCTGGAACTGGGAAGGGAGAAGCCAGAAAGGTGAGGGGGGCAGCAAGGTCAGCTCCGAGGGTGCGGGCTGACCCAACGAGCCGACGCAAAAGACCGTTAGGCCTATTCTGCTGGCATTTTAGTATGTTAGTAAAACAACAATTAGTTTTACCAAAAGAAGGGATGATAAACACAGGAAAATGTATGACATTTATGTTTGTCTTACTGTGTTTTTTGTGGCATCAGGTTTCTTTTAAAGGGAAAGTCCCCTCAATCTATTTTTTGTATACCTGTGTAGACTGTAGGCATGAACAATGACTCCCTGTCTTGCATCCCCTTAATGTCATCTTAATTTAAATATACTGTAAATAAGTTTGCTTCACTCTGTAGTGCCCTGATGTAAAAACCTGTTAGTCTCCACTGCAGAGGTCATGACCCCACTAATGCAAGGTATCATGGGAGTTGAAGTGTACCTGCAGAAGCCAGCACAAGCTATACTCTCATTCAGTTCTGTTACATGTCTTGTGAAGTCCCTGTACTTTTTTCTAAGTCAGACACACTTTAAACTGTGGAAAACAGCATGGCACTTACCATGCCTTGAAAAGTTTCATGGCCAGCATAAGACAAGAACATAGGGACTGCAGAGGACAGCAACAGCATTGACTAATAGGATACAACTACTGCAGGTTTCAGCACTAAAGCATCATAAAAGTCCAAGATACCTCACGAGTTGGGTCATGACCTTTGCAATGGAGTCAAGCAGGTTTTCACATCAGGGCAGAATAGAGTGAAACAATCTCGTGTATATTTAAATTAGAATGAAATTAGGGGGATGCAGGAGAGGGACTAATTGCTAATGTCTACAAACTACACAGATATACAGAAAATAGTTAAGGGGACTTTTCCTTTAAAACTGAATTTACAAATCACTTGTCAACAAAACACACCTACAATACCAGACTTTAGAGCATTTCACATGTGACAAAATGTAGTTATTTCAACTTTTATTGCAGGTGCCTTTTTATTGTTGTATATTATTTGAAGGCTGAAACACTTTTCTTAGTGTAACAATTAGCAGTAATGGGGGAAGTTAGTCATCAATTAGGAAATAAAAATATCACACGTATGATCATCCCAGCAGTCAGCTGAAGAACTCCATTTCATACCAAAGAACTTCAGATTGTACAGGCACTATGACTGCCATATTTTTTTCCTGAAAGTCATGGCCTCGTTAGGGTTCTATCAGATTTCAAAAGTAACCTTCCTCAGCACTTTTAGAGGGGCTCTGGTCACCACAGAAAAACAGAATCACAGCTGGAGTAGCAGAACTCAGTTAAACAACATTTTACTTTCTATTATGCCCCCTTCTCACTAGCTCTGCCTCCTTCATAGCTCTTGACCACCATCCAACTCCCATCGCCCCCTACTTGTTCCCTTCGCCCCCACCCCCGGGCGGGAGAGATCCAGGGGGGCTAAAACCCATCTGAGCCTACATTCAGTGGGAGATGACAAGGAAGGCTGCATGGAGCCCAAATGTATCTGAGCTGATCATCCTGCCAAACCTGGTTGGTGGTCTCAGTGTTCTCCCATACCCACTAGGATATCACTATCCAAGATACCATGGCGAGTACACACACAGGCTGCAGGAGTTTAGGAGATTAAAAGAAGAAAGAGATGGCCTGGAGGGGCAATCCAAGAGGTTTCCACTGAGGTGCTTCGGGGAGTTTAGAACCAATTTTACCTGTATGGTGTTGGAACTGTGTGTGTGTGTGGGGGGGGGGGGGAGTCTCTCCCCCTCAAGGGGTGCACCCTGATAGCTGTCAGACCACGGTATGGTCCCATGAAGCCCTGGAGGAAATTTGTGGTGGAAAGTGTGACCAGAAGAGTGCCCGTGCCAAGGAAGAGGCACACAAACATTGGATGCAGACTGCTCAGGTCAACAGGTACAAATGGCAAGGTAGAAACATACATAGAAACATAGACTTTGACGGCAGATAAGGACCGATAGGCCCATCTAGTCTGCCCATTTCCTTACCTACAGGATAGGCCGCAGAGCCTAGTTAACCAAGAGCCTATATCTTCCTGCCCCCCACAAGAATTGCCTTATGTCTGTCCCATGCATTCTTGAATTCTCCCACAGTTTTAGACCCCACAACTTCCTCAGGAAGGCTGTTCCATGCATCCACTACCCTCTCTGTGAAATAATACTTCCTCACATTGCCCCTGAACCGCCCTCCTTCTTTCTTTAAATTGTGTCCCCTTGTTCTTGCAGGTCTCTTTTTCTGAAAGATGCTACCCTCTTGGACTTTGTTACATAGATACATAGATACATAGACAGTGTCGGCAGATAAGGGCCTATGGCCCACCTAGTCTGCCCATTTGAGCTAGTAAGTTCAGTTTGTTTTCCTAGAAGTCTATTTCCTTACCCCTGACCTCTAGAATTCCTTTATGTCTATCCCATGCATTCTTAAATCCGTGATTGTTTCAGCCCCCACCACTTCCTCTGGCAGGGTGTTCCACTTGTCCACCACCCGTTCTGTGAAGAAATTCTTTCTCATGTTTCCTCTGAATCGTCCTCCCTCCAACTTCATCCCATGCCCTCTAGTCCTGAAACATCTTTTTTCGCTTCAAAATAGTGTTTTCCTGCACCCTGTTCCTCCCTGTAAGATACTTGTATGTCTCTATCATATCCCTCTCTCCCTCCTCTCCTCCAGGAGTACATGTTCAGTTCCTTCAACCTGTCTTCATAGGACTTGTGATGCAACCCATGCACCATCTTTGTTGCCCTCCTCTGAACCTTCTCTACCCTGTCTATGTCCTACGTGGGTATGGTCTCCAGAACTGTACACTGTACTCCAGGTGGGGCCTCACTAGTGTCTTGTATAGCGAATTATGACCTCCTTTTCCTGCTGGTGATGCCCCTGCCTATACATCCCAGCATCCTATTTGCTTTACCTGATGCCTTGTCACACTGTTTCCCTACCTTGAGGTCATCAGAGATGACAACCCCAAGATCCCTTTCCTGCTTGGTGCATGCTATATCCTCACCCCACAACTGATATATTGTGCCAGGGTTTTGTCCCCATATGCATTATCTTGCACTTCTTTGCATTGAATTTCAACTGCCAAACCCTTGACCATTCTTCAAGTTTCTGCAGGTCCTTCTCATTCTGTCTACACCCTCTGGTGTGTCTACTCTGTTACAGAGCTTTGTGTCATCAGCGAACAGTGAAATTCTGCCTTCTATATCCTGTGCAATGTCACTGATGAAGATGTTGAATAGGACCGGTCCCAGCACTGATCCCTGTGGTACCCCACTGGTCACTCTTCCCTCTGTGGAGTGACAGCCATTTACCACCACCCTCTGTGTCCTGCCACCCAGCCAGTTACCTACCCACCACACTACTGTCCTGCCACACCCATATTCCCCAGTTTGTGTAATAGTCTTCTATGTGGCACAGTGTCAAAGGCCTTGCTGAAGTCCAGATAGGCCATGTCCACTGCCCTCCCTGATCCACCTCCCTAGTCACCCAGTCAAAAATTCAATGAGGTTGGTCTGACATGACCTCCCCTGGTGAAACCATGCTGCCTTGGGTCCTGTAGTCCATTGACAACCAGATGTTCCACCAATCTCTCCTTCAGTAGTGCTTCCATGATCTTTCCCACTACCGAGGTGAGGCTGACTGGTCTGTAGTTCCCTGCTTCCTCTTTGTTCCCACTTTTGTATAAGGGGACTACATCTGCTGTCCTCCAGTCTTTGGGTACCTCCCTGTTTCAGTGATTGGCTGAACAGGATAGCCAGAGGTTCAGCCACCACCTCTCTTAGTTCTTTAAGGACCCTGGGGGTACCCCATCTGGCCCCATTGCTATCAGCTCTTGATGCCCAGTTCCTTCAGGACCCTTTCTCGTGTAGGGACTTGTGTCCATTTCTGCACCATTCTCACCCCTTGTACTCCCTTCAGACCCATCCCCCTCTTCCTTAGTAAAGACTGAGCAGAAATACCTATTCAATATGTCAGCTTTACTGTTGTCATCCTCCATGGCTCCCATCCTCCCCTTCAGTCTCACTATCCCTCCCTTTGTCCTTCTTTTTCACTTATGTACCTGTAAAGGTTTTGTCCCTTTAACCACTGATTTTGCAATGTGTTCTTCTGTCTGAGCTTTGGCTTCCTTACTGACTTCCCTGCCTCCTTTGTTTCTCCTGGTACTTCTCCCTATCCCCTTCTGCCTGTGTGTCTCTTTGTATTGCCTGAATGCAGTCTTTTGGCTTTCACTTTTGTTACCTCTCTGGAAAACCATAATGGTCTCCTCTTTTCTTTTTCCTCTTGCTAACCTGCTTAATGCATAATTCTGTTGTTCTTATAATCCCCATTTTAAATACTGCCACTGTTCCTCAATCCCTGATTCCTGTCCCATTCCCCTTAATGCCTCTTTCAAGCATCTCCCAATTTTCCCAAAGTCTGCCCCCCTAAAATCCAGGATACGTGTTTTTGTGTGGTTTGATTCCCTTGAGGTACTTGAAAGTTTCTATCATGTCCCCCCTCTCCCTTCTTTCCTCAAGGGTATACATATTAAGCTCCTTTAGTCTCTCCTCATACGGCTTCTCTTGCAGACCCTGCACCATTTTAGTTGCCTCCTCTGGACTGCCTCTATCCTGTCTATGTCCTCTGGAGATGGGGTCTCCAGAACTGGACACAGTATTCAGATGGGGTCTCACCAACTGTCTGTACAGAGGGATAACAACTTCCTGTTTTCTGCTGCTGATGCCTCTCCCTATACATCCCAGTATACCCCCGGCCCTCCCTACTGCCTTCTCACATTGCTTGCTAACCTTAAGGTCATCTAATATGATTACCCCCAGGTCCCTTTTTTTTTTCTTGTTGTTACTACCTCCCCACCCATTGTGTATTCTTCCCCTGGGTTCTTGTTTCCCAGGTGCATTATTTGCACTTTTTGCATTGAATCCTAGCTGTCCATCGTCTGACCATTCCTCCAACCTTGCCAAGTCCCTTTTCATCCTTTCCACGCCTCCTTGTGTATCAACCCTGTTGCAGATCTTTGTGTCATCTGCAAAAGGCATACTTTTCCTTCCAGTCCTCTGCAATGTCACTGATGAAGACATTAAAAGGACTGGACCCAATCTGAACCCTGCGGTACCCACTGGTAACCGCCCCTTTCTTCAGGTGGACTCCATTTACAATTGCCTTCTGTGTCCTGTTGTCCAGCCAATGTTTACCCAGGCTACCACCCTGGGACCCACTCCCAGGCTGGTTAATTTGACTAATAATCTTTGTGTGGGACTGTGTCAAATGCCTTGCTAAAGTCTAGGCCATGTCCACAGCCCCTCCCTGGTCTACTACTTGGTCACCCAGTCAAAGAAATCTATTAGATTCGTCTGACATGACCTTCCGCTGTGAACCCATGCTGCCTTGGATCCTGTGCTCCACTGACCTCTAGGTACTCAATTATTCTTTCCTTCAGAGTGACTCCATCACTTTCCCTACCACAGAGGTCAGACTGACAGGTCTGTAGTTTCCTGCCTCTGTCTTGGTCCCACTTTTGTGAAGGGAATCATATCCGCCTTCCTCCAGTCCTCGGGTACTACACCATCCTCCCATGATTCAGTAAAAAGAGTAGCCAGTGGTTTCACTAGTTCCTTCCTTAATTCTTTTAGAATTCTGGGGTGAATTCCATCAGGACCCATTGCTTTGTCTACCTTCAGTTTTAGGAGTTCTTGCAGAACCCTTTCTTCTGTGAAAGGACTGGGATCGACCCCCCTATCAAGAGTGCTTCTGTTAATTGGATTAGGCACTTCCCCCTCCGCTTTTGTGAATACTGAGCAGAAATATTCATTCAGTATTCCTGCTTTTTCACTGTCCCCCTCTGCCCACCCACCGTTCATTCTATTCAGCCTCACTATCCCTCCCTTTGTCTTTCTACGCTCGCTGATGTACCTATAAAAGGTTTTATCCCCCTTCTTAACTGAGTTGGCTATCTTTTCCTCAGTTTGGGCCTTGCTATTCTGACTTCCCTCCCTGCTTCTTTCTGCCTTAACTGGTACAGCTCTCGTCCTGCTCCTTCTGTGTTTCCTTATACTTCCGAATGCTATCTTTTTCTTCCTGACTTTCACAGCCACCTCTTGAGAACCATAGTGCTTTTTCTTTCGTTTTGATTTGTTTATTTGCTTCACACAAAGGCTTGTTGCCTCTGTGATGGCAGTTTTGATAATTTCCCATTGTTGCTCCACACCTCCTTCTAGCCTGTTTGTTAGTGCTTTTCTGAGGCACTCTCCATCTTGCAAAGGCAGCCCTCCTAAAGTCCAGTACCCTCACTTTTGTATGGCTTGACTCTGTAGCTGAGTTTAACGTGAACCACACTGTTTGATGGTCACTTGTCCCCAGATGGCAACCCACTTCTAGATCTGAGATCCTCTCACTGCCCCGTTTGAGAGTGAGGTCTAAGATTGCTCCCTCACAGTGGGTTCGAAACTAGCTGTCTAATGCCTGCCACCTGTAGGGCGTCAAGAATGGCCCTGCTCTTGGATGTGGCTGCAGCAAATGTGCTCCGGTTAACATCTGGCATATTCAGGTCTCCCATCAACAGTATCTCCCCTTTCTCTGCCATTCAAAATGCCTTCCATCATATCTTTGTCCATTCCTTCCCCTGACATGGGGTCTGTACACAACCCTGTGCGGATTGTGGTGCCCTTTCCAGTCTCAAGGTGACCCACAGTGCCTCCTCTCCTCCCTGTTTACTCTTTTGTTCAGTTGCTTTTATCCTTCTTTACATAGAAGCTACTCCTCCCTCTTCCCCTGCCTGTTTCTCCTGTAAGTTATGTACCCTGGTATGTTAACATCCCAGTCATGGTTCTCTGTGTACCATGTTTCTGTGACTGCTACAATATCCAGGCATCCCTCTTCCATTAAGGCCACCAGCTCAGGGAGCTTGTTGCCCAGACTACTGAGCATTGGTACTCATTACCCTCCATTTCCTGATGGCCTTACCCCCTTTGCCCCATCCCTGTCCTTCTTGCCTTTGTCACTTTCTCCATTTACCCCTGCCTTCTCCTATCGACACCTCCATGTTGGTGTTTGCCACACTTACTACCGTGATTGTTTGGGGGCTGGATTTTCCTGCTCCTTTCCAGTGCCTCCCCCCTTGGCTAGTTTAAAAGCTTGCCAATGAAGCATTTAAACCTATCACCTAGGATCCTAGTTCCCCTCCCGGACAGATGCAGCCCATCATGCCAGTATAGGCTTGCATCACTCCAGGTGGACCCCCAGTCCCCAATGAAGCCAAATCCCTTAGCTCCACACCAGTTTTTCAACCACTCATTGAATCCCATGGTGCGGAACTCCCTAGCCTCTCCTATGCCATAGATGGGTAGCACCTCCGAAAAGGTTACCGTGCGTGCTACTTGACTAAGGCCCCTCCCCAATTCCACAAACTCTTCCTGCACTTCTCTAATCCCTTTCTAAGCCAGGTCATTTGTCCCTAGGTGGACAATTACATCCAGCTCCCTGCCCTGTGCAGCTGCTCCAGCAATCCTGAGGATTCACTCCCTGTCCCTCCAAGCCATGGCGCCAGGCAGGCACCTTACCTCCCTCTCCCCTTCCTTGCCCAGTTCTACCTTTCTAACAATGAAGTCCCCCACCAGGAGTTGTTTCCTTCCCTGCAGGGTCCCCTCCACCCTCTGTGGGTCTCCTTTGTGGAGGTTCCCAGCATCCTCCTTGGTCTCCACTGTAGGTGCCTCCATAGAGGAACCACTTTGCCAGAATGGCATAGGGTGTGGAGGAGGTACAACTGGAGGGATGTGCCTCTGTTCCACCACCCTCACCCTCCCTGAGCCCACTGTGGTCCAACCGCTCCTCTTTCTTGGCAACCTCTGAGGCAGCGGCAGTGGCACTGGTGGTCCCTGGATGGAAGAGGAGGTCCCACAAATCCTGGCCAACTCAGCCTGGAGATGAGCAACCTCCTCCCTCAGCCCAGAGGTGCCTGCAGATGGGACAACACCGCATCCTCCAGAACATCTCCCGGAGACTGCTGCTCACAGCCACTGCACTGCACCACTCCAATCATGTCTTATTTCTGGCCCCTTAACTGTTTGCAATCCTTACTCTTTCCTCTGTTTTTTTCTCTCTCTCCTTACTTTCTGCCTGTGTGCCCTTTAAGCTCCTGATTGTCCTGTTCTGAGACAAGAATATCCTATATTTCTCAGTAGACCACTTACTTGTTCAGAGGCAGACCTCCAGCAGCTAGAGGGGGCTGGAGAGCTACTCTTGCCCTTCTAGGATGGTGGGTCCTTGGTGGTTCTGTGCTCACTCACTTCCTGCCCCTAAACAGGAAGTTCCTGTTGTCAGTCAAATCCTGTGCCTATAAAAATAGAACTAGCTTTGGGTGGAGGGGAGGGAAGGAGGGCAATATAGTCCCAGTGAGAAGTTCAGTCACACAGCAGTCCTTTCTCCTGTTGTCTTCTGCCAAGCCAAGGTAGGAGATGCTGCACTACACGGGAGCCTGACATGACCCAGGGAGTGGGTCTAGATGTACTCAGTAACTAGTTGGGAGCGATGTATCCTACGGTCGTGGGAGTGGCCTAATGCTGGGGCTAAAGAGGGAGTAGCTTGGTAGTAATGTATGTAAACTTAACAAATGTCCTGACAGGTTTCCACAGCCACATGCCTGAAAGGATGCAGATTGGAGATAAAAATCTTTATAGTCACTGAATACTTTGCAAAGATCAGAGACAGTCTGAATCCCTGGGAAAAGGGAGGTCGTGAGTGGTGATGACCTGGTTGTATGCCTGGAAACAAGAGGGTAAACATGCAGTTATTGACATGCAAGGCAGAGTGTTTCACCCTGACAGGTGTGAATACCTGGTGCCAATGGGGAACAGGAATGTGATAATGCCCAGCCTGGGGGGGGGGGAGGTGTGAGGAGGAGTGCTCTGTATTTACTGACAAGTGGGATAGTTAAGCACCCTGCATACTAATGTGCCAATGAAATGGGGTCCTTGGCCCAGAAGTGATTGTAAGAAAGAACTTTAACAGCTGCCCTGAAGTAAACTCTCATGTGGTCTACATCAGCTTCTTGTGATTATTACCCTTCAGAGTCCACGGCTGCAGGCCTGAATCAGGCAAAAACACCTAAGTGCCACAGATCCCGGAGAAAAATATTCATTGCACTGTAAAGGGCTTTCTCATTGAAGTGCAGCAGATCAAGCCTAGGCAGGGAAGGGTTCTGAGTATCACCCCATTCAAAGAGGGGAACCTCAGGAGTGTGGCTATGTACAAAAGTATCTTGTGTTTTTGGTTTTTTTTAATAAAACTGATAGTAACTGAACTAAATTGTCTGTTGTCTACAGTTATCTCCATAGAAGCATGATACTCATGGGGCTACCCTGGTTGGAACAAATCTGAAATAAGCAAAAATTAACTTAGCAATGCTTATGTTCTTATTTTAGAATTTTTGGCCATGAAAGGTGCACGGAGTCAAAGCTCATTTCCAGGCGTGACCTAGCAGCACAGAAGGGTTAAGTGACTAGTTCAGGGTCACATAGTATGCAAGTGGCAGTTTTAAATTTCAAACCCAAGTCTGCTGGGTCTCCAGGTTCGTAGCTGGGTGATCTAACCTCTCAGCTTTACTGCCTCCACTTTTTACCTGTCCATTTTCTAAATAATTTACCAAGGAGATAAACACAGAAAGGGTGCATATAATATTTCTAAGCAAACCCCTCTTTTTTGTTTTAACTTTTTTCATTTATAGATTTCATGAAAGGCATAAAATAAAAGTACAGTCAAGACATTAGTGGATCAATACACTCAGGCCATCAAGGATTTGTAAATACTTTGAAAGCACAACAATAGCTGTTCCAGCGAACAGAAATGTTCCATCAGTACACCTGGAACTTCTGGACTTACTAAACTGCATCTACTGTCTGTCTACTTCATTTGCAGTATGTAAATTATAACATGATTTTATTACCAAGCTGAGACATTTATGGCTAGAAATTAAAAAAAAAAGAGTAATAATGCAACCATGAATGCGATTTTATGCATGCATTACTTACTTAAAAACGCTTCTCTCTCCAGCACCACTGTTTCTTTCCTTGTCTTGTAAGGTTCCTGCAGGAAAGATGTCTGACTTGCTGTTGGACGGATGTGCATCTTGGCTGGGGCTGGGACTGAGAATGGGCACATGCATTTTAGGTTAAATTATGTAAAGTAAAATGTAGAAAGCCAGCAAAAGCTCTAATATTTAACTGTTTCACTGAAAACTGCAGCAAATGACTTGTTTTAAAAAACAAAAGATTCTTAGCATTTACTGCTAAACTGACAGACTATTCTTGGTGTGCAAATAAAGGATCTAACTGTTAAGGTTTGCTAAACTATTCAGAATGACAGTGTAAAAATATTATCGCCTTATGTTTCTCTTAAATGAATATTGCATTTTTTTTTATTTTATTAAACTAAAATATAAGTTTGAACTGACTTTGAGCAACGAGGCAGTACCAAACTTTCAAATCACTCACTGATGATGTAGTCATAAGTAGCTATTAGTTCTTGTTGGTTTCAGGGCAAGATTTCTCTCAAATGTATTTTAAAACAAACCGTCTCTTCTTTGGTTGCTGCTAGAGCTGGGCTCACTTTTATTTGTATTTTGTACAACTGAATGACAGTTTGTTGCTGTGCGGAGGACCCTGTATTAATTTTGCTTTGGCCAACAAATAAAATAATGGCCACCCTGGGGGTATGCAGATACTAATGGCAGCAGCATCTACTACCGCTGTGTGAAAGATCCAGCTCTGGTAGAAAACTCAAGACTTTCTGCTTGGACCAGAGGAGTTCACATCATGGTGTCATGGAGATGATATAGTCCTTTCTTAGGTGGGGTGGGGGTGCGTTCCAGCGAAAAAACACTGTGGTCAGGCACCCACTACCGTTCCTGGAGTGACAATTACTGTCCCCTGAGGGAAGATGATGTGGATGGTAGGAACCCTTCCCAGAATAGTGGCCAACTTTGTTAGCTAGGAGTCTGGCAGTTACCTCCTAGGGATGGTCGTTAGCTGAGATCAAGGATACGGCATATCAAATGTTGGCATGAGTGGAAGCAAGGGGTAGGGAAGACGGTATTCCCCTGAGAATTCAGTAAGAAATGAGGTGGGTGGGTATCTGCTGGGGACAATACAAATAACAACACAAAAAAAGTTTCAGTAGACTTATAATTGCAAATGCATCTTTTTCACAGTACGCACAAGAAGAACAAATATGAGCCATCTAAACTGAAAATCATTTAAACTAAAAAAATGTCAATGTGTTCTAATTATCTGCATTTTTAGAACAGCCATCAAATATAAACAATCACGACCAAACAATGAAGACACCAAAAGGTGAATATCAATTTAACTAAAAGGAGAATATGTATGAACGTTGTTCAACATAGTTTGAAAGTACTGTACATGACAAGCTCTTTTAAATAAGGAAACTGGGCTTACCTGTAACTGGCAGCAGTTCAGAGATACCGATGATTAAGTCTGCCCTATACTAATAGTATACTATCCCAATTTTTAGAACACTGTGATGTCACTGGAGGTAAAGCTGAGCCAAAGCACACTGCAGTTACACACAGCTTCACCCTCACGGACATGATCACAAGGTTTTAAAAGTGGTGGCAATATGGTATCAATTAAGGGCAGACTTTGTTATCAAAGGTGACTAACAAAGGTTACAAGCATTAAGCAGTCCACACCAGTTCTCACCTACTAGCCATAATGTTGCTGCTGAGCGATACTGCTGAACCCATGTTTAAGCCAGGCAAGCCCAGACTGCATGACCAAGGCTTTATGGGTATTACAACCCATTTTGTTACGTAGATACACAACTGCTTTGAATGAAACAGCAGTGGCTGGGGATTTTATACTAATTTTATTGCTTACACTTGGACAAATGTTGCTGTACGCATTACTGAGTGAAAAGTTTAAAAGAAAATATGGAATGAACTATCACCACAGAGGTAAAGAATCATACTTACCCAATGCCAGTGTCTGCAATGCTTTACCTAAAAAATTCTTAAAGCATGTACTAAACTGAAATGATAGTGTGTCAATTGTTTTAATTAATAAAGCATGAAATGATGTGAACTGTTGGATAATGGTACGCCTTGGGAAATTAGACACAAAGCAACACAGAGTGCCTTATAGACCCACAAAGAGCTGTTATCCCACAATTACACACAGCTTGATGTACCTTACTGTGATTATAAAACAGTTCCTCTGATTTTTATTTTAACAACTGAGTAATGAAGTTCAGTAAGTTTAGTATTTCTGACCACTGCCGGAATAGCATAGTCGTATGATCACCTAAGACCAATCACAGGTCTTGGTTTCTTTCACTGATTTTATGCTGATAACTAGCACTTCAATAAGCTATTGGCATACAGTGTGAGCTAGTGGTGAAAGCAGTGTGCTATGAAACAAGCGCTCACAAATCTGAATCTCACAACAGCTCCTCGCTCACTGCTTGACTCTGGGAAAGTCACTTCAACTCTCTGGGCTTCAGTCCTTCCTCAAATTGAGCAGCCACAGGACTACACTTAAAACAAGATGATGCATACATTTCTGTTGAGCTATCCTCGAATAATAAACTGTTTAATATAGATTCCAAAATTAACCAATTTTTATCTGTAAATATATGTGCTGGCTCTTTTCATGCAGTTGCAGGGAGATTAATGTCATTTACCACACATTATTGCAAGTAGTTTTCTTTTATTATTGTTTTGCATGTTTTCTATTTATGGCATTCCTTCCACTAGATAGCTATCAAGGAAATCATTATCATTATGCAGTGAACTCTGCTGGAAAAGGGACAGATGGATAGTCTACAGGCTTCTCTACAACTGGTTTCTACTATAATATTGCTACTACTATTTTATTTATTGAAATCTCAGATTACAGCTTTTGAGCTGGAAGTGTGTTTACAAAGGTTCCATGTTATGACAAAACAGGGATACAGTAGTTAAAGTAGGGATGTTGACTCTGCCTTCTCTCTTTTTTCCAGCCTCTTCCTATGCATCTGGAACCACTACACCCCACTTAAGAAAACCAGAGTGAAGAGACACCATCATCCTTGAATCACTGCTGACCTACTGGCCAAGTGCAGAGCTAGGGATAAAGCTTGGAGTCGCTATAAAGTCTCCCTTCTTCAGACTGACCTACAAGCATACAGAGTACTAAAGAATAACTGTACCAAGGCCATCCTTCTCTTCAAGGCAAATTACTTCAGGTGTCACTTGCAGCAAGAACATCAGATATCTGCATTCTTCTGGAAAGTCCTCCACACCCTCCTAGACCCCCCCTGCCTAACACTCCCATCCGGTTCTTCATGTTGATGGGTCCCCTGTCTCCGACCCTGCCTCTATCGCCAAAATATTTAACTAATTCTTCGCCAGCAGCGCTCTCCCCCATGCTAGTTCCCTCTCATCTCCTTCACACCCCTCAGCCCATTCAGTTGAGCCTGACCAGTCCTGTGTTTATCATTCCCCCCCTTTTACTCCTCTTGAAGTCTACTCTGCCCTTCTTGCTCTAAACACTTCTAAGTCTAGCCCAGACGGTCTCCACCCAAGCTTCTCCACTTCTCTATCTTTGCTATAACAGCTCCGCTCACCTATACATAGGTTTAAATCTTTCTCACTCCTCCTCCACTGTTCCCAAGGCCTGGAAATCAGCTAAAGTCCTCCCACTCCATAAAGGTGGGGACCCTTTCTCCCCTGGGAACTACAGGCCTATCTCCCTGCTTCCTTCCCTAGCCAAATAAGAATTACTCTTTCACTCAAGGCTGTCTGACTTCCTTGCTAGATCTAATACCCTCTCCCCCTCCAGTCTGGCTTCAGGAAGCAACACTCAACAAAATCATCCCTTTTGCAAGTCACTGACTCAATACCACAATGGACAGGAGCCAAATTTCAGCTGCAATTTTCATTGACCTAGCTAAAGCCTTCGATTCCATCTCCCATCCCCTCCTACTACAGACTCTTGGCTCTGCTGGCCTTGCTGAGCCTGATGTCAACTGGTTCTGCTCCTATCTTCATGACAGAGTACAGTCAGTCCAAATAGGTGATGCTTTATTTTCTCAGCTCCCTGTTCTCTCTGACATCCCCCAAGGTTTCATCCTTGTTCCCATCCTCTTATCCCTATTCATAAATAACCTCCCCTCAGTCTGTAGGTCCACTGAAATTCACATGTATGTGGAAGATACCATTATTTTCCTTTCCAGGCCCTCGGTCAGCAGCGTACAGTCCTCCCTTCAAGATGATTTTAATAGAGTCCAGTCCTGGGTTAAGGACAACAAACTTAAAGTCAACATTAAAAAAAAACAGTGGCTATGACCTTTGGTTCCAGGCAAAAGTTGGCCACCCTACAGCAACCCCCTACTTTTGCTACCTTGGATGGCTCCATCATTGAGAATGTCTTGGATTTTAAGTACCTAGGGGTCTGGCTGGATACAAACTTGGAGTTCTCCACCCACGTTGACGCCATCTGTGCCAAGCTTTGCCCCAAACTAGGTGCCCTTTACCGACACAAAGCTAGCCTCCCTCTCCCAACCTGCCACGAGTTGGTCTCCAAAATGATTCTACCAACTTTCGACTACGTGGACAAACTGTATGGCACTGCCTCTCAGTCTTCCCTTGGCAAACTAGACATCCTCCTAAACGCCTTCTGTCGTTTCACCATGGCCTCGCCCCCTCTCACCCACCACTGCCTTCTTTATTCTGTCCTATCTCTCGCTCCCCTGCCTCACAGGAGAATGGTGCATTGTGCTACCTTTGTAAAAAAATTCTGGTTTGGTTCCTTCCCCTCTTTATCTCTCCACTCGTCTCTCTCTCAAGTTGCCTTCTCCAACCACCTCTTCATCACAGAGACTCTCGGACCTTCACTCTCCCTCATCCCCACTCTGCTTCTAGGCAATCTGCTTTTTCTTTCCACTCCCTGCTCTCTGGAACAAACTACCCGCTGACCTCTGCTCTTGTTCCTCCCTTTTCTCACTCAAAAAGCTCATCAGACTCCTTCCCCAGCAGCCGTGCTCCGAACGTCCCCAACTCTTACCACCTTAATTTCTATTTTGGTCACGCTGCTTGAGCTGCCAGTAGTTAGGTAATTTTTTGCTAATGAGTTTTGTTTTTTTGAGGGCTTGTATAACCTAACCCTCACTCAGAGTTGCCTTCCTATGTAAACCGACCCTTGTACTGTGTTGTATACATTTGTCACTGTAGAGCTATTCTTTTTTTTCATTGTACGGGGTCTTATAACCTTGACCCTTGACCTGTTGTCTGTGTTTATGTGATTTTAAGCTGCCTTTGTGACTCTTCTCTTATGTTCCCCTTCACCCGGGTCGCTCCTGGAAATGAGCCTCAGCTCATAGTGCTTTTCCTGGTTATCAACTTTTAAATAAATAAAAATACAAGCTAAAACAGTGCTAACAAAGAAAACAAACAAGCAATTCAGATGCAGCCGTTTAACATGTAGGATTATAAAAGTACAGATGTTATGGTACGGTATATGCAGCAACAAAATCACATGTAACATAAGTGCACTAATAATGTAAGGCAGGAGAAGGAGAGAGGACCATAGATGGGAAGGGACTGATAGCAGGGGGTGAGGGGAGGAGAGGGATAGTGAAGACAGGACTAAGAGAGGGGATGAGGGGAGGACTGGAGCAGCCAAGTAGGCCTTGTCAAAATTTGCAGATGAGGAAGTAGATAGAAGGGGGATGGAGGGCATGTAAATCTGGGTGGAGGGTTGGGGGAAGATGGAGGGACATGACTGGGGAAACTGAGGGAGGCACTGAGAGAAATATGAAGGCAGGGGGAATGTGGGAGGGGGAAAGTGGAGGTGTTGATAGTGGCTTGAACAGGTTAAACGCAGTAGTTACAACAGCTTAGGGTTGCAAGATAGTCACAAAGCTTAGCTTTGAATAGGCTGAGTTTAGTATTGGATAGCATGTCCTCGCTGAGAGAGTTCAGCCAGAGGGAAGTACGATATAAGAAGGAGCGCTGGCCCTGGGCGGTGTGGCAGAAAGGGACTTTTAAGGTCAGGATGTTGGACCCCCTAGTGGTGCAGGTATTGTCAGTGGGGGAGAGAAGGTTTTGAACACCAAGAGATGCAAGCCCTAGCATGGACAGTTTAGCTAGAAGGCATACCTGGTACCAAATTCTATAGTCCAAGTTTAGCCACTGTGACTGGGAATAGAGGTCACAGGCATGTGTTAGGCAGGGAGCATCAAGGACAAGCCGGCAGGTTTTGTTGAAGGCCACTCTGACCCTCATGAGGGTTGTATTAACGGCGGCACCGTATACTACCAGTCCATAATCAATCATAGATAGGACAGAACTAGTAATGGCTAGGTTTAAGGCACCATCTGTTAGGCAGTGCTTGTGCCTAAATAGTTGGCCAATCCTAGCATTGGCTGCTTTAGCTACTAAGTCAATGTGATGAGTGAAAGAAAGAGAACTATCCAAGATGACCATGAGGTATTTGAAACCCTGAACCTTCTTTGGAGTGCATTCTGAGAGTTCATTATGTGCAGCTGGTAGGATCTGTGCCGGTTATGGGGGGAGGCAAACAGCATAGCTTTTTTTTTTTTTTTTTTTGTAGTTTAATAGGAGCTTATAGTTGATGAACCACTAGAAGTAGTAGGATTCCACACGAAAAGGAGAGTTAAGGATCGCCTCTTGAACATCGGTAGCAAAACCAGCAATACACAGCCATGAATACAGGTGAAGGCAGATGCCAGATTCAGCTGCATTAAAGAAGCATCAGAGGCATTTCGTGCAGAACACAGCAAGTGTTTGCCAGCCTCTAATCCATGCGCTGCACACTGCTGGATTTCAGTCTTAGCAGTGCCATCATGCTATTTATCCACTACAGTATATAAAAGCTTCCTCAACGTATTCCGATATTTAATTATGTGAACCTCTTACAGTAACTGGCAATGCAGAGGCCCAGTGAGGCAGATGACCATATCATCCAATTTTCTGGACTCTCTGTCATGGGGCAAAGAGCTCATATGAGAAAGAACCATGGAGTGATCATGTAGGACAGCCATTAATACTGGGTCCATGACAGTCAGCCATGCATGATTCAACAAAGCATGGTAATTTAGAGAAATGATAACAGGACGAGTTGTGGAGACCTCCAGGAATTCATACAGATTCCTTGCGCTGGAATACTCTGCACAACAGCAAAGCCTAGCTTGTCCTGCATTAAGGACGCAAAGCCTGACGTAAGGCCTCCTCAGGACCAAGTCCTGGGTGTACAGACAACAGTCTCTTTACTACAGGAGGAGACAGTGGGACTAGAGTCAACCCATAAACGGGTTACTCATCCTCTATATCCCCTTCCACCTCTCCTCAAACTGAGGAGGAGGCAGAGGAAAAGTAGGAGGGGACCACATAAGCTGCAAGCTTGTAAGGCAGTGATGGGGAGGCACAATGGCAGGAATTACAGTCCCAGAGCACTTGCAGCCAACTTCAGTGGGAGTGATGGGAACAGCTGTGCCATTACTAATGACAGAGGAAGTATGTCACAGTAACCAAAACAGCAGCACTAGCATTGATGGTGCCAGCTGGCAGAGTCGATAAGGAAAGACAAGATAGTGCCCCAGATGCACTGAGAATGGGTGGCATGCAGCTGAGAGCAGAAGAACCAGAGCCTGCACCTGACCATGGTGTCTGAACAATGACTGAGCCAGCAATGGAGACTGACAAAGTAACCTGAGTCTTACCCTCTGTGGAACTCACTGATGGCCTGGACCGGGAGGGAGACTTGGAACGTTTGCAGTCAGGCTCCACTGAAGAGGCGTGTTTCAATTTCTCCTTCAACAAATGACATTTTTCCTGTGAAGGCAACAGTGTGGTTGCTCAACAAGGAGACCTGCAGGGTTCCCCAGCTTCAATTCCAGTACACTGAGTTGGATACCTCAGGTAAGATGCTAATGCTGTCCACCAGTCATCTCCATTTCCTGCAAGAAAAGTTTTTAAAGTCTTCCAGGGGCATCTCCTCGTTGCTTGGATGAAGCTTTGACAAATGGGCGGTGCTTCATTTCATGTGAAAGGCCCAGGCAGCAAATACAAAGTGTGTGAGGGTCATCTCAAAATACCTTCATGTCGTACTGACAGAGGTAAAAAAGTGAGGGCTTCTGCGGAGTAGCCGATGACAGCATGCTATAATGGTAAAATTCAGTAAAGAATGTTGTAAAAAAAACGAGGAGGCAGGGGGCCACCCAGGTCATATAGGTGGTGCAAATATACATCAACCTGAATGGCACCAGCTCTGTACCATTTTCAGAGTGGTCCTGGCAATGTCAGCTTACAGTTCCAAATGTGTGGTGCTATGGAGGAAGATGTCCTTAAAGATGTCCCAACCAGAGTTATATGTATAAGTCAGCCAGGAAGTTGTTTGTGTCAAGGTTAGTGAAATTATGACACTACAACTTTGATGGGTGTTTCTTCACCCTATTATTTATTTGCAAATTGGTAATCAGGAAAAGCACACTAAGCCAAGGCTCATTTCAAGGTGTGACCTGAGGGAAAAGAGAAGGGGAGTACAGTAATATAGCATGCACAGCATCAAAGTAACAGTACAAGGTAAAGTGCGAAATGTAAACTAGATAATATGAATATCATTAAAATAACAATGAAAGAAGCCAAACTGTGGTACAATGAGCAGCGCTGAAGTATAAAAAAGTGCGAGCACAGGTTAAAAGAAGAGCAGTGCAGTAGTTGTAGAGAGCAGACAACGGCATGCAGAGTCAGGAGACTGGTGGGAGCCAAGGGAAGGTGAGGTAATGCTAGGGATGCTGAGGTAGAGGGCTGGCAGGACCAGGGAGAAGTTTTAGCTGGTGCTTAAAGGAATGACGAGAGGGGGAGAGCTGGAGAGAGGAGGGCAGCAGGCTGCAGAGTGAGGGAGGCTGCTAAGATAAAGAAGACTGACCAGCTGAGGAGTATGGGTGGGGAAGGGAGAAGGTACAAGGGTCCCTGGAGTGAAGTGAATAGGAAACAGAGGGGATGGAAGAGAGGAGTAAGGAGAGGTATGAAGGAAGGGAACCAAGCCAGAAATTGTAGATGAAGGAGGCGCAATGGGACTGGCAACATTATTTATTTATTTAAATTTTGGTAACCAGGGAGGCCCACTGAGACCATTACAGTCCCTTTTACAAGGGCGACTCAGGATTAATTACATACAAAGAGAAAGTAAGAACTGCACAAGCAACTGGGTAATACATACATTGCAGTAGGGACATAATAGATGATACACAGGCAGTTAGGCACAATTTAAAATCAGCATGAGGAACAAAATAGTTATAGAAAAACATAACAAGTTCGCAAAGCTTATCAGAATGGTAAGGGGCTATATACTGGAAGGCAAGGGCAAGCCAGGGGGCCGGCAAGAGCTGATGAGGTGGCCCACTGGAGTGTTCAGAATGCTCAGCGGTCACAGGAGCAGAGACTTTAGTCCCATCAGGTGGGTCTTGAGGCCTTTCTTAAATGAGAGCAAAAGGGATGGAAAGGGAGGTGTAGCAGGAGCAGTGGTAAGACAAAGTATCTGTTCGCTTGATACTGCCTGTGTAAGGGATTACTGAAAGAAGGTAAGGGGGTAACAGCAGAGGAAAACCAGTTCACACAAGCAGATACTACCTGTTGTGTGGGAAGGGAGGAAGGACAATTACAATAAAATATTGCTAATCAGTCAAATTGTGTAAATACATAACAGTACAATCACTGATCTGTCTTTTAATGTTGCGGGCCACTATTATACCATATGACATCAGTAATGATGTAGTGTATGAATGTGTTAACCTGTTACAGAGCTTAAAAAATGAGCCATCGATTGACAGAGGAATAAACTACATCACTGCTGATCACTGCTCATATGGTTCCAAAATTACCTGTTACTCTCAGGAACATGTCAGATGTGATCATGGAACTTAATAAGAAGCCAGAAATAATTAAACACAAATTGTGGGTCAGTGTCTGAAAACAATATATTTTAATAAATAATACAGGTATACAGCTAAGATGAATTTCTCCTTCAAAATTTCTGGCATCCCATTTAGGAAGATGGTCAGAAAGATATTATGAAATATCACTCAAGTCAGGCAAGCAGCCCAATCTAAAACTGGTCACCAGATCTGATAGATTTAAAAGATGACTTTTCTTTACTCATGCTATGCAAACATATTTCAACTGGTCATTTAATACCTCGTTGCTCCTGGCTATATAAATAAAATTTATTTCTGATACTGAGGTTACAAAGTTATCACTGCAGAACAATAATTTCATTAATCAGATTATATTGTAAGGATTCCCTTGAAATACCATATAACTACTCGCCCTCTTAATTAATAAGCAAAGATTAAGCAGCAGCAACAAACCTGACAGGAGATGTTTCTTCAAATACAGACCCTCCGCTAGAGAGTCGTGGTCTCCTAGTGAAGTTGAGAGATGATGGTACATAGTGACTGACGAAGGAACGATTCCGAGTAAAAGGGTCAGGGCTGTAAGAAGGAGAGCTGAACAACAGGCAAGAGAGTGAGTAGTTGCTTATGATGGTTAGTCTTGAATTACTGCAATGTGGAAAGCAAGCTCACAATTCCAAAGTGAACAAAACAAAATTAGGCATAACAAATGCTGAAAGACTGTTCACATGCATGAACGTGTCTAGAAAATACTGGTGACTGTGATACCGTTGTTGAATCCGATGCTTTTTACACATGCAGTGAGTTAGTGCTAGGTACAGTACAGTACACTGTAACAAAAAGTAGGTTAGTCAAGCAATTAGACATGAAAGAAGCAAGAAAGGAAACTTATGCCCTAATTTATTTTACAAAATTGGTCCATATGCCAGCCACAAACACCGCACTCTGACTGGACAAACAAGGTCACCTGCCTTGCCTATACATGCTAATAAATGCACAGTGCTGCATTTTCTAAGTCAAAAATGTTAATACCAAGCTATTTCATAAGTGAGTAACAGACTCCATCCAGGGTGTATGTTCCTTGGGAAATATACTGTGGGTACTCCTCCAGGGTGTGCTGCAGAACATTTCCGAACACAAGAGAGGAGTGTCTATATCTCCCAGCATACACACACCTTGCTCACATGTACAGCGCCACACTGCCATGAATTATTCTAGGGTTACATACTGTCACTAAAGTGCAATACATTTCTAGTGGCGTTTTAAATGAACAAATGACTGCCTAGCCCTACCAGTTTCTATTCAGAGCAAACAGTTTACCATAGCACCAGCAGTGGGAGAAACATCAACTTTGATCTCTAAAACCAGTCAAGCAAAGCCTTTACAGCACTAGGGTGAATAATGTATTCAGTAATAGAAATTAAATTATCTTTACCTCTGTTAGACTGCAAATCTTATCTCACCCCCAACACTGTTTATGTTCTCCCTACCTATTCCGTTCCAGGGCCTCCTTCAGTGAGTGCTATGTCAAGACCGCGACATCAAAAACCGTGTGGTCAATAACAACAATGCACAGTGTGTGTATATTATATATATACATACATACATACACACACACACACACACACACACACACACACAGATAAATATATATAGATATACTGTATATACCAACTCTGAAATCTCATGTCGCTGTTATGACCGTGCGGTGTCTGACTACACGTATTTGCACTCGCAGTTTTGACCGGACACCCCTTTAGTGCCACCACATGTCCTAGACACCACCTCTGGAGAGGTCACATCTTGTCCCATGCCCCAACCCCACCTTCTCTCCACAAAGCTCTTGAGTATAACCCTATGCCCAGGTTAAGTCCATGGTCTCCAACCAGGGAGACCTTACTCAGGGTCAGCCTTTCACTTCCTTGACTACAAACCTTATGGAAGAGGCAGGATCAGAGGTAGGAGGAGGAGAAGCCAAAGGGACTTGGTACCCAAATGAGGTGAGTCAGCAACATAGGGAGATTATGTGCTTGGAGGTAAGAGTTTCCCATTTTCTCCCAGAATGGGCTCCCACTAGCACCAGCACAACTGACATGCCATATATGCGTCCTCCACTCCCACCATCTGTCACCCCCAAGGTGTCAGCATTACAGAGGGGAGCAACATCCGCCCGCCCCCTCCCCCGTGGAGGAAAGCATATTATGGGACACTGAGTCCTTCTCCTGCTAGCCCTATTAGCGGCCTTGGGCTCAGGACATCATGATCTTGACTCCCCAGCACCATAAGTGACATTACTGAGCCAGTTAAAACTCAATCTCAGCTGAAAGAAACGGAACAATGTAGTTCACACTTTTTTATTTAAGACTAAGGTTCACCTGTGCAGTGCATCTGAACTGCACTAAACATACTCTATACACTTAGTGCTGTGGAGATTGCCCTCCACTCTCACAGGGATACAGCAACTGGGCAGTTCACAGTTCCTGACCTCTGTTATATTTGCAAGCCACAGGCATAACAAATATATTGGTGTCAATTGTGATGGATTTTAAGAAGGTGAACATTAGATGACATCACTGCATAATGGATAGGAAAGAAAGGTAGGAGCACATTATACAGTTCTTTGTGCATTTCATTATCAGTTTCTTGCAATATATATATCACTAATGTGTCAATAACTGCATTTTCAAAACAGGTATGTCCCTTAGTATTTTTACCGCTAGACTACTAATGCATTTGTATTACAGTATTCCAAGTGGAAATCAGTGTTGCTCATGTGACAGTACTGATGTCTGTCAATGTGAACGAGAAGTTCTTCATGGACAGCAAGGAGTTCTTCATGGATGGAGGACATTTTTCAGCCCTTCTCTTTAAGTGAAGTAAACCATCACAATGTGTATTGATGTTACAAGATGCCTACAGTAAACCTCTCTGTAACAGTCAGGAATGCTTTTACTTCAAAGCAATAAGAAGAAAATTTAAAAACGAAAAACATGGAAAAAAAAACAAAAAAAAACGTATTTTTGCCCTGGCACCTCTTAGCAAAACGTCCCGTACACTTTTTGCCTAAGGGGGAGCTGTATTAAACGTATCAATGCTTATCTCTAGTTTCTTCTCTAAGTAAGTGTTTATAGCTTTTAAAAACGTGCCCAACATCAGGAAGCATTTCAAAAATCCTGCTTTGATCTGACAATAAGATGGCCGCGGATGCAATGTAATGATGTCATCCGAGCAAGACAGACATTTGTGCATTGAAGTCAAATATGTGCAGTGGTAACGCAACTGCTCATGATGTCAGTGACCTGGGTTAGGGAGTGTTCGCGAATCATCAGAGGCAGGCCGGGGAGGGGGAGGATTGAGCATCCTAGAAGATGGTCTCCTCCTCTGGCAAGGGGAGGGTCTGTGAGCTGCGTTGCAACACTGCCATCTGGATAACCACAGATGGCAATGCAAGTGGAGCTGTGATGTGTGGATACCTCCTGACTGAAGATGTCGGTATACTTGAGTGCTATGTGCACTTGGGGGACAGAAGAGGGAGAGGAAAACAGAGCTCTTAACCACAGGATGACATCACCTCTCTCCTCGTAGGCTCCACACTGCTCATGGGGCTGCTGACCAAACGTCAGAGCTAAACTCCTCCCAGGCCTGGGAACATGGAAGGCTCGGCCACAAGGGACATCCCATGGAATACAGTCAGGTTGGAGGTAAGTCCAAGGGACAGCAGACGATGGGGCTGGGGGAGAGAGTGGCTGACAGGGTCTGGTCAAGTGTGGAAAGTGAAGTACAGTAACATAGAAACATAGAAACATAGAAGTTGACGGCAGATAAGGACCGCAAGGCCCATCCAGTCTGCCCATTTCTTTTTCTACCTTATAAATGTGCCATCGGCCTTTGCTATGTCAGTGACTTATCTATTCATAGTCATTTGTATTGCTCCCTTATGCCTATCCCATGCCTGTTTGAAGCCCTGCACTGTATTCATAGCCACTACTTCTTGTGGTAAGCCATTCCATGCATCTACCACCCTTTCTGTGAAAAAGAATTTCCTCACATTCCCCCTTAATCGGCCTCCCTCTAATCTCATGCTGTGTCCTCTTGTCCTGCTATTTTTCTTATATTTAAACATGTTAGACTCTTTCACCTTGTTTATGCCCTTAAGGTGTTTAAATGTCTCGATCATATCACCTCTCTCCCTCCTTTGCTCAAGGGTATACATATTGAGCTCCGTTAATCTGTCCTCATATGTCTTCTGATGCAGTCCCTGCACCATTTTGGTTGCCCTTCTCTGGACTGCCTCAATTTGTTAATGTCCTTGTGAGGTGTGGCCTCCAATACTGCACGTAGTACTCCAGATGGGGCCTAACCAATGTCTCTTGTACAGAGGGATTATTACCTCCTCTACGACTTGTGATACCCCTACTAATACACCCTAACACCCCCTAGCCTTACCTACTGCTTTAGAGGTCTGCTTGGATGATTTCAGGTCATCAGTGATGATGATGCCCAAGTCTCTTTCTTCCTTTGTGACTGCTAGCAACTCCTCCCAGCCTATAAGTGGCTTCAGGGTTTCTCTTCCCTATGTGCATGATTTTGCACTTCTTTGCATTAAATCCCAGTTGCCACTCTTCTGACCATTCTGCTAGTTTATCCAGATCTCTTCTCATTCTGCCCACCCCATCTGGATCATCTACTCTGTTGCAGATCTTGGTGTCATCTGCAAACAGACAAGCCTTACCCTCTAGTCCATCTGCTAGGTCACTAATGAAGATGTTGAATAGGACTGGCCCCAGGACTGATCCCTGAGGTACCCCACTGTGACTGCATCTCTTCTGACTGTATACCATTTACCACCACTCTCTGTTTTCTGCCAGTCAACCAGTTTGCCACCCAGTTGACCAACTTCTGACCCACCCCGAGCCTACCTAGCTTATTTATCAATCTTCTATGTGGAACAGTGTCAAAAGCTTTGCTGAAGTCAAGGTAGGCGACATCAACTGCTCCCCTTGGTCCACCACTCTGGTTACCCAGTCAAAATCTATGAGATTAGTTTGACAGGACCTTCCTTTGTGAACCCATGCTGTCTTGGATCCTGTGCCCCTATGATTCCAGGTGTTGCACTATCCTTTCCTTAAGGAGTGCTTCCATAATCTTGCCCACTACTGAGGTAAGACTGACCGGTCTGTAGTCCCTCGCCTCCTCCCTGCTACCACTCTTGTGGAGTGGGATCACATGAGCCCTTCTCCAGTCTTCTGGGACCTCTCCTGTGCTCAGAGACTCACTAAACAATTCTGCTAATGGCTCTGCTAGTTCCTCCTTAGCTCCTTAAGTACCCTGGGATGTGTATGCCATCAGGTCCCATTGCCTTATCCACCCTGAGCTTAGCAAGCTCTTGTAGGACCCTTTCTTTTGTGAAGGGAGTAGTGCTCACCTCCCTCCCTCTGTGTCCATGATGCTGAGCTGTGGGCCCTGCCCTACCTTCTCTTCAGTGAATACTGAGCAAAGTATCTATTTAGGATAGATGCCTTTACAGGGTCCTCCTCCTCACATGCTCCCTTTTCTCCATTAAGCTTAGCAATACCCCTCTGGACTTTCTCCTTTCACTAATGTATCTGTAGAAAGTCTTGTCACCTTCTTTTACTGTTCGTGCTAGTGTTTCCTCAGTTTGGGACTTTGCCTGCCTTACTGCCTTACCTGCTTCCCTTAGGGCAGTTTGGTATGCCCCCTATCTTCATCCGCTGTGTTCCCTTATATTTTCTGAAGGCCAGCCTTTGGCTCTGACCTTTTCTGCTACTGTATTTGAGAACCAAAGTGGTTTCCTTCTTCTTTGCACTTCCTTTCTGTCTAACACAATGGGATGTTGCTTCAAGTATTGTATCCTTAATGCTTGCCCACTTTGCCTGTACCTCCTCACCTGTGTTTCTTTTGCCAGGGCTAGCTTAACTCTGTTGGCCATCTTATCAAAGTCAGCTCCTCTGAAGTCCCATATTTTGCCTTGGAATGGGATGATTTAGATGTAGTAGCCAAATTGAACCATACCATGTGATGGTCACTGGCCCCAGGTGACCTTCTACCTGGAGATCTGTGATCCCTTCTTTGTTAGTCAGTACTAGATCTAGGATAGCCCTGTCTCTTGTGGGTTGCTGTACCAGTTGTTTGAGGCCCTCCCCCTGCAGGGAATCCACTATGAGTCTAGTTCTGGCAGATGTTCCTGCTGGTATTGACCAATCTGTATCTGGCATGTTGAAGTCTCCCATTATCAGAACCTCCCCTTTAGCTGTCATGTTTTGTATATATTCTAACAGTAATGTGTCTATGTCCTCCCTCTGGTCTGGGGGCCTGTAGACAACCCCAGTTCTTATGGCTGTCCCATTTCCTGTTTCCAGGGTGACCCACAGTTCTTCTGGCTCCTTATGTGTATTCTGAATTTCTGTAGCTTTGATATTTTCATTAACATACAGGGCCACTCCTCCCCCCCTTTTTGCACCTCGGTCTCTTCTGAACAATACATAGCCAGGTACTGAAGTCTCCCAAGTGTGGTTACTGGTAAACCACGTCTCACTAATTGCTACTATGTCCAGTTTAGCCTCTGACATTGTGCCTGCAGGTCTGGGATCTTATTTCCCAGGCTGTGAGCATTTGTGTACATGATTTTCCATTGGCCAGATTTTGGTGTGTTAGTTGTTGGGTGAGGTTTGGCATTACCCCTGTGCATCGTATGGGGAGACAAACCTTTTCTCTGTCTTTCTTTCAAAATGCTAATCTGTGAAGACAATTACTGTTGCACTTGCCATGTTACATGCGCATTAATGCACTCCAGAGTTGGACTCTACTAGGGAATTAATGCCCTGCTGGTGGTTGGATGCAGTCAGCATTCGTCCTCGTGCTCATCCCACCCCCCCCCAAAAAAATAGGCATTAATTCCCTAGTACAGCCGGACTCTGGAGTGCATTAATACTTACATAAAGAAGTGGCTTAGGCTACTTATGTAATGCACCTGCTACTCTATAGAAGTTTATGCTGTTATTTTGCAAACAAGGAAAATAAACATAATTCACAAGAAACTGCTGCATCAACAAAGGACCCAAAATAAGAAAAAAATAGGACCATTTAAAAACAAACACACAAAAACATCACACTGGGGTTATTAGACTTCGCAGACGCCCAAATTTATAATTCCATTAAAACAAATAATAAACCATAAGGTTGATGTTACCTTTAAAAATCAAAAGTTCTCTCTCACAGCATCTCTGCTTATAAATCTTTGCAATGTGAGCATAGTAGCAACATGTTTACTCCGATAACCCCTTAATGTACAGTATCTGAAATTCAGAAAAATGGCAGCAGATAAAGACTCAAAGGTCCATCCAACCTACCCAAAAACACTACCCTATAAAACTTACTGGTCTGTTGCCAGACAGGATGGTCACGTTATGTTTACTTCCCTCCTGCACTCTTCCCCCATCCTTGCACCCTAGGCATCCCACCCCCTTTCCACAATACCAGTCCCATTCCAGAATAGTATCTGTGCTATTGTAAGACACTGTGCTAATATGTGCTTTCCTCAGAACCTCTGTTCCACTTGGAGACATAAATGACCCCATACCCACCCTATATTCTTGAAGCTCAACCAAGATAGCTAGCTGAATTGTGCCCAATAATCTGTAAAGACTTCAGCAAATGGGCCTTATCAGGTTCCGTAGAAAAGAACAGCCTACCAACCCGTTGACAAACTCCTAACTTCACACTTTCCAAAGGCTGCAGCCGTAACAGCTCAGAGATCCAAGTAGATGCTATGCATCTGACCGCACCCCACCATGTATGCTCCAGTATTTCCCAGTCTATATGAAATACTAACACTCTGCTTAAGCAAAGAGGTAAACCTCAGTGTCTACGAGTATCATCCTCTTACTCACTCTATAACTGTCCTCCACTGTTGCCATGAACTATATTGTACTGTGTAAGTAACCTGCATTTTGAACCTTTTGGAACCATCACTAGAGTATCCTATTACACTGCACTATTAAATCAAGCACTGTTGTATCTTGCTTAAGGCCCTTGGAATTCTGCGGTTCTGCGGTTGTGGAATTTGCATCATGCCGCAGAATTAATTGTTTCTGGGGAATTTTCATATAAATATACTGTTTTTCCATAGTGTCAGGCTTTCTTTCCCACCTCGTTTTTCCTGAAGCCCCTCCTCTATGCTCAGCATATGATGTAATCGATGACATCACATCATATTTAGCCAATGACAGGACTGCATTCTGCCAGAGAAATGAATAAATCATGCAGCAGAAATCAGAAAATGCTGCCGCAGAAGTCAAGGAGCCCTGCCGCAGAAATCAGAAAATTCTGCCGCAGAACACCAGGGGCCCTGAGTCCTTGCTGTACCACAAGATCCATACAAACTAATACCGTATCTCATAGGGCCACACCACCATTTGTCAGATGCAAATCCCCAACAAATAAATAAAGCAACCGTAGGCAAACATGTGATGGCTACCAAAGCTTCCATTAACCTCCAGGATGCCCGAAATCTTCTTCAGATTCAAACTGAAGAGCGGTGGGGGTGGGGTCTAATGATACACTATTCAATTTAACTTTTTAAACTGATTTTTCATTTTTTTCTAAACAAAAAATAGAATTTTTTCCAGAATGAGTTCCCTACAGCGCTTGGAACCCTTGGGACCCCTGAAAATATATCCGACTAGACTAAAGTAGCAAAACAGGAACCTACTTTGCTGGGTAACTACTTGCATGAATAAATATTAATTTTACAACTAAAACACCAGTATTCATTTGAAGAAGGCACTAATAAAAGTAATATTTGTTTTGAACCCCTAACTTTCACATAATGGGGGCATTTGACCCCCTTTAATCTCAGTGGCATGTTTACTGGTACCTGCTAACGAGATCATAAATGTGCCATTATTATTACTGGCCATTTACAAAGGTCCTGCTAAACTATAAGGTTACGCCAGGGTAAAAACAACATAGCTGCTGGCTTTGATCCATGTTGAAAAAAAAAAAAAAAAAAAAAAGCAGGTTTTCATCACGGGACACGTGTGTGTTATTTTATTTAATTATTGGTGACCGGGAAAGGCGCATTGAGCTGTGGCTAATTTCTAGGTGCAGCCTGGGGATGGGGTAACAGGGGATAAGGATATACACACATCACAGTGTAAAACGTAGATTTTATAATAGAGTGCTCAATAAAGATCTGATGATTTTTTTTAACGTTTGAATACAATGGCAGCACAAACAGCGGCTTAGTACAAATAGTAACAATAGAAGAAATTCTATCAAGATTTACCACAATTTATTTTACTGTTAGCTTCAATGCTGTCTCTAGGAAGTCACAACACATGGGTAATATGTATCCCTGCTATGGACTCCGGCACAGTTCAAAGCTGTTACATCAGCACATTATGTTGGTGGCTTGAGAGTTCCAGAGCTTCTAACTGATTAGTCTGCACTTCTTGCAAAGTAGTACAACCATAATAATAATGATGATACTAGCCCCACTAATGATCTGACTAAAAAACATGCAGCAAGATATCCTAAATGACATAAAAGAAGAGAAGAATGTGCAATACCCTGAAAATGAATCAAGTTGCCCTCTTGTTTATTCCGGCCTCTATACGAGTGATTCGCTTCTGCCAGGGTTGATGGATACCCATGAGCCATCCATTCAGGATAATTCACCCATGTTTTGGGGGGGGGGGGGGCAGCTGTTTCATTAGTTAAGTCTCCAAAAGATGAAAATTATTTTGTTTTTTTAATACAGAAGGCATTCAAATGATTAGCAATATTTCTAAATAAACCAAGAGCCCCGTGAAGCATAGTTCTTTAAGACCAATTTGTTTATTACAGAAATAAAAAATAAATAAAGAAAGAAATGAAAGATGCCAGGGAAAACAAATGCCTGTTTAGGTATCCTTTAAGTGGCCAATAACAGTACTATTAGAGGTAAAACAACTTGGGTAGACCATCATATTTCTCAATGTAACTACAGCACAGTGAGAGAAGCCTACTATACACTTTCAGCCTGAGATGTCTTGAAGCAGAGGATCCATTCAGATCCTTTTTTTTCCTGAATCCCACCTGCCTGCAGTGAAGAACATGGACCTTTCCCATAATTTCACCTGTCCTAAATAGATACATAGACAGTAATGGCAGTCCTGATAGTGTAGGGCTGTACTGCACAGCACAAAAAGTGAACACACAGTAATCTCATTGGCTTTTATGTGTTTAATCCCATTTTTTGATATTGTGTGTGTGTGTGTGTGTGCACGAGTACATAGGTGTGATGAATACAAACATCCCCTATGTTTAGTGTTTTTGTAGATCTCTCTGCATCACGCTATACTGTAATTTACATTTATTCCTTTGGCTAGTAAATATGTTTATGTACTGTACAAAACATTTTCTACACTATTTCTTACAAATGCACTCCAACTTTTTGCATTCCAAACCCATCATCATAAATGAGCATTAATGCCCCACCATAGCTGAGCGAAAGACTACCGGTCACATGGCACCAACCTTACATTACTAACCATTACCCTTAAACTATGTCAGCTTGAAAACCAGTCAGAGTCACCCTCTAGCACTGGCTAATTTCCACCAAAAATATTTTTTTACTATATGCAGCCAAGCAAAAGAGATGGCATCAGCTCTATTTGCCAAATCGATATTCCACACCGACAGTATGCCAGCTATCCGCCACAACTGAGTGCTAATTAGTCAGTCAACCACCTAATTCACCATCCCAATACACTACAGTGGCTTATACTTAGTGGCTAGCAAGACTTCCCGACCCTGCTCACCTACATCTCCACCTCCACTGTAAATATCTAACAGCTGTCCAGTATACTAGAGCGGTATCCTACAAGTTATCCTCCCCAACACCTACCACATTGCCAGTCTGTAAATAAAGTGCATCATACAGACCCCAAGCAGCAACCCCCAAACAAGGTTGCAAATGGGGTGTGGGAATTTTAACTTGACTTTTGTTACACATCCTTTACAAGATGAATCTATAGAAATGCAGGTTGCCATGGCATAACTTAAGTATTTTAATGGATAACGAACTATACCAAACTGCATCACCTAACAAGCAGTGGTACCAAAGGGGTTTTAGTTAAAATCTGTCGATCATGCACAGTACTGCAAGTAGTCATGAGCTGGTAACCAATCCAGATCACACAATTCTACGTCCACAGCCGTCTTGTAAAAGATCCCTATCCAATAGGCTAAAGGCCAGACTGTCCTTAAGATGGTTTCCATGCGTATCTGACCCTGAACATGTAATTTGGAGGTGGCGGTAAGAATGCAGAATGTGCCTGGATCACACCTGGAAATGAGCTTTGGCTCAAGTGTACGTTTCTTGACTAGAAAGTGTAAAATAAAAAATTAAATGTCCTAGATACACAGGTTCGAGTTCCATTGCCATATATCAATTTGTGACCCTTAGCAAGTCAAGTAACCAATCTGAAATTAACACGCAAGTACAAAAAAGACAAAACTTGTTGCCGTTGACCAACTCTTGTTTTCCAATAACCTTTTCCAAGCCAAGACAACCAATAATCAAAGTAACAAAGATACTGAAAGGCAGCAAACAGCAGAAGGTGAATTTTTGTCATGTACTGGAGGGCAACAAGAATTTGGGGTATGCCCCTGAGCTAGAAGCTGGACATAAAACTTGCAATGGGATAAGTATCTGGATTATCCTTTTTTATTTCATTTTTATTATGAGAGACAATTTTAATACAACATTTGACGTAGAACTGAAAAAATTACATTTTGTAAAGAAAAGAAGAGCACTTAAATTGTATACACCAATACTTGAACAGAATTATATTAACATTCATACTTAGAATTAACACTTAGGGTCTCTTGGATTATTAAGCAGGTGGACGGGCCTCGACCCCGAGGAACAGAGAAGCGAGCCTAATGCAAGAGGCAGAAGCCCCATCTGAAGGGGAGCAATGGGAAAAAGTTCAAGAAATTCCAGGGATGTATAGTCCCCACCTATGGAACAAATTCAGGGTTCACCTGAGAGTAAAACAGTACCCACTTCTGCTACTTCCTGAGGAAGTGATCATGTTTATTATGAAGCTTGTCTGTAAGGGATTCGAGTCTGTAAATATTTCAAACTATTTTGTGCCATTCTGATACTGAGGGGGATCTTTTACCATCCATCTACGTTTGTTTGCTTTCTTGGCGGCTAATAAAAAGAGAGGAAATCAGGTTTTCGTCCATCTTGGACTATGGGGAGGGAAGATGGACAGTAAAACCATCTCTACCGTTAGTTCTACAGGTTCCTTCACACAATTCCCCAATTCCATCTGTAAGGTTAACCAAAAAGGCATTAAAACTGGACAGAACCAGAATATATGACCAAGATTGGCCATATTACATTTACATGCCCTCCAGCAGTGGCCATAAGAGGCCAGCACATATTTTGCGAGCACAGCTGGGGAACAAAAATATCTGGAATGAGACTTCCAAGCAAACTCTCGCCAGATATTGGAAGCCGTGATTCTGATCGCCTTCAAGGTTGCCTTCTTCCACTGTGAGAAAAGTATATTCATCTGTAGGTCCTCATTCCAGGCCTCCAAGACTGACTTGGAAGAGTCCCCTAAATTGTCTCGTGTTATTCTATACAAGGGGCCTATTAGTTTCCTCCAAGTGGCATCTTTCAGCGTATCCCTCAAGAGAGCCCATAGAGGAGGTACTGGTGTGGGACAGAAAGTAGGAAAGTCTCTGTCTTAAAATGTAGTTTCTCACCTGGGTATATTGATATGCATCTCTATCAAGGAGGAAATATTTGTTTTGGAGTTCAGAGAAAGATAAGATGCCCAAATTATTTATTAGTTGGTAGAAGCTATTAAGGCCCAACCTGTGCCAGTTCCTGAAAGTTAAGTCTAGTTGGGCCGTAAGAAATTTTTATATTTTTTTTAACCTTTCTTTTTTCCTTCTTGGCCACCTTCTGCATCCCTTATGTCCGTCACATTCTGCCAGGGATCTGGCCGCAGTCCATCTCTACCAGAACCGCACACTGGCACCCTCAATCCCTGCGGCTTACCCCCTGCAGTGGGGCAGCAGGGAGCCCCCATCTCCCCACCATCACGGATCCAGTTCGGCTGGCGAACACTCACGGACCGCCATCAAGCCGCACGAGAGGTGCCATATTTACGCTGGTTTCTTTCCCTTGTAGTCTTGGGCATGCAATGACACCAGCAGAGGGAGACGTGCATGCGTCCACATGCTCCTCCTCCAGGCATCTGCCCAGACTCCTCCCAAGCTGTCACCCCATGCCCTGACCCCTCAGCCTCCACCAGGGGGAAATCGGGCATCGGGAAGTGAAACCCTTCCCCCTCCCCAGAGGAGAACAGTCCATCAGATGCTCAATCCTTCTCCACCCCGCCAACCCCCGGCGACCCATGCTTGTTCCTGAACACGGGTCGCCGGCGGAGCACAAGGTAAGGTGTCCAGTGCCTCAGCCCTCAGTGCCACTGGGCCGGCTCGGGCTGGAACTTAATTTGTTTAAATTGTTTCCTGTTTCTGAAGCTGCGCCATGTTCTGAGAATTTGAGGAGTATAAGGAGAAAAGTCTCTAAGAGGAGGGGAGAGTTCAGATGAGGAGAGGGTAATTTTCTCTATGTCATGAAGATCATTTATTAAAAACTCAATATCTTTCCAGATGAGAGAGTTAGAAGGAGAGAGCCAAAGAAAAAATATTTTTAGGAATGCTGCCGATGCGTACATCTTCAGGTCAGGGAGATTCACGCCACCTTGGTTTAGAGGCAGACAGAGTAAGGTAAAGTGGATCCTAGGTCTTTGACCCTCCCAGATAAAGGTAGAAATCATCCTATTCCAGGATTTGAAGTAAAAGGCAGATGGTAAAGTCAGGATATTCTGAAACAGGTAGAGCAGCCAAGGGAGAACATTCATTCGTATGGTCTCGATCCTTTGAAAAAAAAAAGTTAGTTCAGGTTAGCCCACCTGTTCAAGTCCCCTAGAAATGAAAGAGAGACAGGTTCATAATTAACTAGCTCAAGATGCTCAAGGTTTTGTGGGATATGTATGCCCAGATATTTGAATAGTACCTGGATTATCCTATCATAATAAAAAGAGACAATGTCCTATTCACTTTGTAATGTTCCTCATGCACTATCTTTCCACTTCAGGTCAATGTACGCTTCGAGACAAAATAAAACTATTTTTCTTTTTGCAAAACACTGTCAGTTGGCATCAGTAGGACTCAAAGCTCAAAACATTTCAAAAAATGTTGAATTTCAGAACATTCTATTTGTTATTACTGACAGCTTCAGGAAATCAGACTTGTTGCCCCTGCGATTTCACCTGTCCCTGCTGCTTTCCTGCCTTTAAGTCATAATCTTCTACTGTGACACCGCAATGTGTTACCATGGAAATAATTCTGATGCCACAGAGGACTGCGACTTTAAAGCATAAAAAGCAGAGGAATGGAAAGTTTAAGGAGCCACTTGTTTTCATACAAAATGTCTTCAGTAACAAAAACTGTGGTAACAAAACTTCTACAATTTATGAGAATGTTGTGTAACTGAGTTCTGCTGATGCAAATTATGACTTTTTTTCTGTCTGCCCAGATGGCGCATCCTCAGCCCTGACATGTGCGCTGCATCCTCCGTTGTCAATGCACCCGGGGTGGTCACTACCAGCTGTGCCCCCTAGCATACTCCCTAGGGTGGGGCTTCTTGGGATAGGGCCTGTGCCCCTTCAGATGCCACTTCTGGTGTCCGGGCAGGGAACGTCCCCCCCCCAGCTAGCTCCGTGGGGTGTCAGCACACAACGAGGGCGTCACCAGGCACTTCTGGTGGAATTTTTACTGATATGCTACCCTGGGAGGTGGGACATGCAAGGACATCAGTGGTGCGTACGCCATTGTCTGCCTCACCTCCCCAACTCTCAGGTGCTGGCTGCAGCCAACTCCCCCAGCCTCCACCAGCGGTCCCACATGAGCCAGACACAGCCCCCAGAGAAGGAGAGCAGCCCCTGGGTTGCTCAAGTCTTCTCCTCCCTGGCCGGCCCTCCGACTCCCAAGTCTGTTTCTGAACTCAGGTCGTCGTGTCGCAAGCGGAAGCCCTACTGCTGTGCTGGCAGACTGGCACAAATTATGACTATTTTTTTTGCTGGAAGTCAAAAAATTACTTTTAAAATGGTGCACTGAAACCTTGTGTCATAGTGATAACTTTCCAAGTACTATTTGACTTGTGCAAAAATAAAACCATCTAGGTAAACTGACTTCCTTTCATAACTGCTCAGTTGTGCAATACGTATTTATTAAGATGGATTTACAAGTTGTTCTCTGTTTAAAAACTACATGACTTACATTTTAAGTAATATTCTTTGGGACACAAGTGTTTCCACAAGTGGTGCAAAAACTGCAAATGAATGACATCATCTGATTGTTGTGCACACACAAATGTATGTAACATGGGTATACATATATGTGTATATATATATATATCTACGGGTTCGGGGAAGGATGAGGTTACCTGGCACAAGAGACCTAGGTTTGGCTACTCTGCACAGGGGCACCCAAGTAAATCCAAATACAGGAAGCAATAACTGTAATGTCCAGAACCAGAATTGGGATTTTTCAGTGTGGCTTTATTTATTAACTCACTGAACATAAACAAAGCACTGCATGGTCCCCCAAAGGGCTATGTAACTGTATGTGCAGATTAGACTTTAAAACACAGCGGTCCATTTGAGGAATGAACACATTACAACAGTTGTCTGGCTTTGGACCCACCAGTCACTCAGCCTGGACTTTGCATGCGCATAGGATACATAGCCCGACTGGCCCGGCTCCCCTGCCGGCCACTCGACTGACGGTCCACTTGGCGAATGAACCCAAACTTTACTTGGAAAGACATCCCATCAAACAAGGAGGCTCCCAAACTGTGGCTCCCCACACCACTTGAAGTCTGCGACTCCTAGAGGGATTTTGTTTTCGTACTTCCAATTCGAAACTCCCATCAAACAAGGAGACTCCCATCCAACAAGGAGTAATTTTCCCATCCTGTGGCTCCCCACACCACTTAGAGTCTGCGACTCCTAGAGAGATTTTCAAGTTGCGACCTACATCTGGGTACCCACCCCATCACTGGCCAAGCGCATGAGGCAAGTAGAAAAACACAGAAGAAATCCGTAGAGGTGGACCTGGTTACTAAAGATGGGGGGTTTTCCCACCTCCAGCTCCCATAGCCCATACCCGGCCATTTCTCTGGACACACAGAAAACTTTAGACTTTAAAATGTAGATTGAACGGTGGATGACCTGAAGCACCCCCTCTACAGTGAACTTTAAATCCATTAACACTTTAAACAGATGACTGCTCTATTTGTTTATCCTAGTTGACATAGTCCTCCCAAATAGCAGTCCACATTTACTTGAAATTCAACTGAAGAAAATAAGTTGTTTGCCCCTTCCAATGGAGCCAAACACTCACCCATTCATTGCAGGTGCCCCACAGGCGAAGTACTGTAACCTTTGCTGTTATACATGAACAGACTGAACTTAAATTAAAACAGGCAGCTTTCTTCCCAGGGTGGGAGAAGGGGATTGCCCCTGGAACCCACAGAGAACTCCCCCCCCCCAGAGGAAGGGGGGCACTGAGACCAGGGGAGCAGTCTCCACCACTTTAAAAAGGTAAAACTCAGGAACACTTCTTCTGTGTGGAGGCAAACAGACAACTCACTGTTTGCTTAAGGACAAACTGAAGACTGACTCTGAATTTCCCAAAGTTCTAAACTTCACTCTCTGAGCTGAAGATTCCAAATGTGGCTCATGCAGCTGCGACAGTTCTATAATGATGTCATCTCTCAAGTCTCAGCTGTGACTGAGGACAGAGTGAGACAGTGTGAAACCCATTTAACTGGAGTTTCACAAGCTGCCTTCCCTGCCTACCACTAGGTCTTACTGGGATTCTAGTAACCCCGGGTAACAAAGGGTTACACTCGCTTGACCAGGAAAATGACTGTCCCCAGTCATTATGCACCCGCCTAGGCCATCCCACCCTATGTGCTACTCATGGAGGGGGGTAACTCAGTCCTCCATATATGTGCAGCACAGGTAGGCAACACTAAGGGCCTAGAGGCCTATAGCTGACATATCAGCCTCTACTCTATCCACTTACTATGGACACCTAGTGGCTCTGGTAGAACCATCCAGGCATAGCCCTGATAGATCAGCACTCATTCCCCTGCAGGTCAGGCCACAGCCTGTCCATCCCCTAACCCTCTAGGGAAAACCTATCTGCCTCCAACATAACATCCCAAACAAAAACAAACCCGGGGACCTCCCCGACCTTGGGCAGCCTGCAACTACAACCTTTAGCAATAATAACACAGTACATTTCAATTCTACACCATAAGCACTGACGAGGGACTCCAATGAGCCCCTCCTCCTCTTCTTGTCTTCTCTTCTGTCTTCCAGGAACACCTGTAAGAAAAGACAAAAACAAAACCAAAAAAAACAAACAAAAAAAAAAAACACATCCTAATCTGCATGTACAATCTATCTAAACAACAACAATGACAATAACAACAACCCTTACCATACAGAAAAAGCACTGAACGATCCCAAAAAAGAAAAAGATTTTTTTTTTTTTAGAAAAGGGTAGAAAACAGTATTTACATTAAAGTACAATGACAATGGTAGCAATACACCTTTTGGGGGATGGAATGCCCTAAATGTCCCACTAGTGACTACAAGACCCGAAGGCCAGTCCATTAAAGAGTCTCTCCTGGGCCAGAGCCCCGTGAAGCATAGTTCTTTAAGACAATAATCCCGAAGGGGAGAGTCGTTGCGGACAGTTCACACACTGTTTGAAGTCTGTAGTGTAGGGTGTGTATTGCAATGTCATAAAGATAGAATAAAAAGGGTTTTGTGGACTTACCAGCCTCTTGAAGTATTCGGACATCACAAACCTGGTCCCTTCCGAAGACTCTCCCTGGCAGCATTTCTTCTGATACAGCTGGGCGGACATCTTCCGGGAACCCACAGGAGTGCATATCTGGAAACAGCTGGGCTGATGTCATAACTAGAGAAGGAACCTTAGAACAGGAACAAAAAGAAAAACAGCTGGTCCGACGTCATCCGATTACCAGGCGATGAACAGGAAAACAGCTGGGCTGGTGTCCTCTCTGGATCTGAAGTCAACTGGTGGTACCAGTAGGTGGTTGCTGAATAGGGCAGTACACTGTGGACTGAAGAATATGGGGCACCTGATTCCTTGTTTATTCATATTGGCAGTTCAATAAGGGCACTTCACAGTCTAGATGTGGCAGTATTGACTACCACTGCTCGGCTCTCCATTTTGTAGGCACGGGCTTAATTACTGGGAGGTCCTTGCACTGAGACCAATAGTAGAGGGGGTCAGGGGCTTGAATTATTACTCCGTCTGGACGCACATAATTCACACAGTGGGAGACTTCACGTCCCTCTCCGTCCACTATTCTCACTCTGTTCATAGTGTCCTGCCTCTCTTCCACTGTGTATACTTTTCGTGGAACAGTCTATTCTTTACATGCTGGTTAGCCCCAGGATGCACATGTTTCATTACTTCATCCCAGATCCAGGATTTCCTGCAGTTCTCAATCTCCTCCCAGACTCTCAGAGGAAAGGTAGGAAAGGTCATACCAAAGATTTTGTTGGCCTTTCTACGAACCAGTCTCTCCTCTTTACTTGCTTTGGTCAATCTGAGACCGCTGGCCTGCCTTGGGGGTGGCTGGTTCTGCCAGCTTCGCATCCTCAATTAAATTAAAAATGGATCCCTGACTTCTTCTTCTTCTGGTGAAGCCAGGGCAGTGGCATCACCACCTTCTTGAACACATTCCTCCGAGGCAAGATCTTGAGGCTGTGTACCCGTTCCTTTCTCACAAGGCCACATAGGTTTCCCCCACATCTTCCTCTTCACTGAGAATCTGAGCCCAGGAGTGAGCAGTAGTTCTCACCCCGAGACTATCCATTCATCACTGGGGTGGAGGTTGACACCTCCCATTCAAAGGCCTCCGCATCTCATCTCATCTTGCCTGAGACTTGGGCTAGGCCCCCCACCCAGGGACTACTGATGCTTTATCTGAACTTGCCTTCTGAGATCCAGCATCCAATGCTTCAATTTCAGATTCAGTCTCTAATTCTGCACTCTCTAACTTTGTGCCACCTCCCCGGGACCTTCCTCCACAGGCTCCGCCTGATGCTGTGTGCTGCCAACTGCAGATTCTTGAAGTTGTGTCCATGTGGGAGCCAAAGCAATTTGAGGCACTTTATACAAGCCATATTTTTTTGTAGACATCCAGCACAGTGAGGAATCATGAAGACATCCTTCCAGCATTCAAGCATCTGGCATACAGCACTGGATAATTAGAATTGCCACATCAGGAGGAGTTGCCTCTATAGCACCAATTTTCAATATCTCTCAATCTATTTACTGCTGCTGTTACTGCAACCCGGGCATGATCTGGGTATGAGGCGGTCCTGAGGCCATAACTGCAGAAAAACAAACAAAAGTTCACTGTAACTGAAAGTCCCACTTTAAATGAACACACTCTGTAGCTTTAAAATGGCTCCTCCGCTGCTGTGTTTACTTTACTACCCCACCCTGTAATGGCGGCGGCAGCACTCCTGTGCATCAACATTCAGACTCTGGGTCAAGCCACTGCGCACCCGATTTACATCATCTACTAATAACTTTTACTCAAACTGCACAACTTGCTCTGTTCTGGCTGTTCACACATTTACAGGATTTTCCTTGGACTTTTCACTTGCTGGCAACATTCATTTAATTACAGTCCCTTTTAAAACTTCAGGTTTCAGCACAGGATTGCCTGCTTTTACTAGTGTTGCACTTATTTTAGAACCCACAGTCTCTCTCTGGCTGCAAACTTTAAACTGAGGCTACTTTCATTGCTATGCACACATTTAATGGCTTCACAGACTTGCACTTGCCAGCAGGACATCACACAATCGCTACTTGCAAAGAGACTATACAGCTGCACACACATTTTATATGGCATTCTCTGAAAATCACTGATTTGAGCAGTTTTAATTTGTTTACTCACTGTTATTGTAGCAGATTGCTGCGATGGAGTAAAACAGCCTGCAGCCAGATTCTGAAGGCCTCAGATTGCAAACGGGCGGGCAGTCTCCGCGATCACAGTATTAACCACACAATTCACTGATCCCACGATCGATAAGCAGGTTGAGCCCGATTTTTAACTGGAAAGTCACTTTTTTACTGTTTACAGCGCTTTGAACACTTCATGAACGCTCCTCCACTGCCAGTACACGCACTACTCTCTGTCTCCCTCTCGAATGCTGAAGCAGACTCTGAAGAGCTGGCTGAGGGGCGGGACTAATGGCAAACTGACCAACCACACGACGCCAAGCAAATGAGCCTCTCCTTCCTCACGAGGGCTCCTCGAGCAGGCAAATTTAAACTGAAAAGATGCACTTTTTTTTTTTCAACTGACTCCACGGCGTGAGCCCATTTCAACCATGTAACATTGCCATTAACTCTGCAGTCTCTAGTATTGCACAGAAAGCATTTCCAACGTCCAGGGCATAATTTCTCTGTTGCTACCCCTAGTTTTCCACACTTTCCTCCACAGAACTTTATTTTAAAACTGACAAATGCTGTAAACTATGTTGATGCACGACAAGGACACACACTTTGGCTTTACAGCTCCTTGGTAAACAGTTGGCATTTTTTAAACAGCAGCACAAGATTCACAGCACACAGCACACACTAGGGAAATTGCTTCAACTTTTTTGGGCTACCGACTGCCAGATAGCCAAAACGCTAGCCTACTTGCCCAAGCACCTTTCTTCCCAAACAAATCCAAAGCGGTGCCTCCATTTTTGTAACATGGATATACATATGTATCTACGGGTTCGGGGAAGGATGAGGTTACCTGGCACAAGAGACCTAGGTTTGGCTACTTTGCACAGGGGCACCCAAGTAAATCCAACTACAGGAAGCAATAACTGTAATGTCCAGAACCAGAATTGGGATTTTTCAGTGTGGCTTTATTTATTAACTCACTGAACATAAACAAAGCACTGCATGGTCCCAAAGGACTACGTTACTGTAATGCAGATTAGAGGTTAAACACAGCGGTCCATTTGAGGAATGAACACATTACTACAGATGTCTGGCTTTGGACCCACCAGGCACTCAGCCCAGACTTTGCATGCACATTGGATACATAGCCCGACTGGCCCAGCTCCCCTGCCGGCCACTCGACTGACGGTCCACTTGGCGAATGAACCCAAACTTTACTTGGAAAGACATCCCATCAAACAAGGAGGCTCCCAAATTGTGGCTCCCCACACCACTTGAAGTCTGCGACTCCTAGAGAGATTTGTTTTCGTACTTCCAATCGAAACTCCCATCAAACAAGGAGACTCCCATCCAACAAGGAGTAATTTTCCCATTCTGTGGGTCCCCACACCACTTAGAGTCTGCGACTCCTAGAGAGATTTTCAAGTTGCGACCTACGTCTGGGTACCCACCCCATCACTGGCCAAGCGCATGAGGCAAGTAGCAAAAACACAGAAGAAATCCGTAGAGGTGGACCTGGTTACTAAAGATGGGGGGGTTTTCCCACCTCCAGATCCCATAGCCCATACCCAGCCATTTCTCTGGACACACAGAAAACTTTAGACTTTAAAATGTAGATTGAACGGTGGATGACCTGAAGCACCCCCTCTACAGTGAACTTTAAATCCATTAACACTTTAAACAGATGACTGCTCTATTTGTTTGTCCTAGTTGACATAGTCCTCCCAAATAGCAGTCCACATTTACTTGAAATTCAACTGAAGAAAAGAAGTTGTTTGCCCCTTCCAATGGAGCCAAACACTCACCCATTCGTTGCAGGTGCCCCACAGGCGAAGTACTGTAACCTTTGCTGTTATACATGAACAGACTGAACTTAAATTAAAACAGGCAGCTTTCTTCCCAGGGTGGGAGAAGGGGATTGCCCTTGGAACCCACAGAGAACTCCCCCCAGAGGGAGGTGGGCACTGAGACCGGGGGAGCAGTCTCCACCACTTTAAAAAGGTAAAACTCAGGAACACTTCCTTCTGTGTGGAGGCAAACAGACAACTCACTGATTTCCTCACTGTTTGCTTAAGGACAAACTGAAGACTAACTTTGAATTTCCCAAAGTTCTAAACTTCACTCTGAGCTGAAGATTCCAAATGTGGCTCATGCAGCTGTGACAGTTCTATAATGATGTCATCTCTCAAGTCTCAGCTGTGACTGAGGACAGAGTGAGACAGTGTGAAACCCATTTAACTGGAGTTTCACAAGCTGCCTTCCCTGCCTAGCACTAGGTCTTACTGGGATTCTAGTAACCCCGGGTAACAAAGGGGTTGCATGTATATGATTCCCATGTAAAATCTGTGCTGGTATCAACTTACTAAACTATGATGCTATAAATGAATGCTGGAAATTGGATGCTGTTCACAAATTCTTATAAAAATCCAACCCAAAATATTGTAAACTGAGAACTAACTTGCAGCTCAAAAAAAACCAAAGGGGCATGAGAACATAGGAACTTATGCATTTGAAGAGATGAAATACTTAAAACTACGTCTTCCCCTTTTGTTACCTTAAACCAAAGAAATCAGTTGTTCCACCATAACAAAAATAGGCTTGTTTCATTTGTGAAACAATTCAAGTTATCTGTTCATATTACAAGTTGATTCTCTCACCAAAGTTCTATAATGGGAGCACATCTGAGTCTTGTCTGGCACAGAACGCATATCCCCCAAAACTAACTGCCCCAGTCATTACGTTCTCCCCCACCAGGGTCAAACTGTGAGGCAAGGGGCCCACTTGGACATGGGGGACCAGTGTTGATGCTCAGAAACTGTGCGCACTAGCACACAAACTTTAACTTTTACATATGGAATATTTGTTTACCATACCATAATAACATTTATAAAATGGGTAGGTTAAATCTTGTACGTTTATTGGACGATACAAACTGGCGCACATACCCTATCTCAGCATAGATCCCCTTGATAATAAGAACCAGTGTCAACTTGGCTCAAGACCAAACAGATTCCTGCTGTTTCAGAATTTCCACAACTCCCCCCTCCAGAACACACTTTAAAAACAAATGCAGTGTTACTTTTCATATAACTGCTTATCTTTCTGTGTCTTGCCTACTCTCTCTTGTTAAAGTGAATTTCTGAGGAAATGGCATAAGGTATTGGGCTTCATAGCCCAATACCTTATGCCAGCGTGAACTGATTTTCCCCAAAATAAATTTTCTTTTTACTTAATCTGTTGATGTAGTGAAGGGATCGTAGCTTGCTCTGCAGCCACCGCCAGCCGATCCCTTCCAGCTTTCTGCTTGCTCTGTTCTGCCTCCGTGCTCAGTGTTTTAGTGGCGACTGAGCAGGGAGAATGCAGGGGTGAGCCCTATACAAGTCTTTGGGGCATTTTTTAAAAGATGTTTTATGAAGCTGTGAGCAACCTGCAATAGAAATGAAAGCCACCAGTCTACTACTATGTAAAGAAAAGTAAAACTGTAAAGAACAATAGTTACCCCAAGTGTAAAGATATGCAGCCCCCCCCCCAAAAATCTGCATCTGCATACGGCACAGGGCAGGAGCACCTGATAGTGAATAAGAGGGGCCTTGTAGCCCGGGAGCAGGGAGACCTCAAGGCAGGGGTGGGGGCAAGGTGACATGTTGGAGGGTGGTCCTGATTAACACCAGCAGCATGGGAAACAAGATGCCAGAAGCTTCAGGTGCTGTTAGTGGAGGGAGGGGTAGATGTTGTGGCTGTCACAGAGACTTGGGCCTCTTCCAGACATGATTGGGACCTAAACCTACCAGGATACACCATGTGCAGAAGGGATAGGGTGGAAGGGAGGGAGGTAGCTTTTATCATTAGGGATGGCATAGAGATAAGCAAGGTTGAGGAAGCAGGGGATCAGGTGGAGGTCTTATAGGTCACCCTGCAGGCTCCAGGGGGTAAGAGGGTGAAGATGAGGGTAGTATGTAGACCACTCAGGCGGGGGAGGAACAGGAGGAAGGCCCAGTGGCTAGCCTTAGGGATCACTGTGGTAGGGGAGAGGGCAATACTGTGATGATGGGAGACCTGAATGGCGTCTTCATCGGTCAGGGAGCAGCACCTGCTGGAAGTCTTCCAGGATGCGTTCTTTGCCCAGCTGGCGACTGATCTGACGTGGGAGAGGCATGTCTGGGATTTGGTCCTGTCAAGACAGCGAGCTCATAAGGGACCTAGTTGTTGGGGACCCGCCAGCAGGAAGTGATAATGCCACAGTTTAGTTCTCCCTTGACCTAGGGGGCAGGGTAGAACACACAAAAACGAAAGCAGCTTGATTTTAGAGGGGTGGACTTTGGGGTGATGGAGCGGATCCTTAGGGGCTACCTAGATGAGATCAGGCCAAGCATGGGCACGGAGGCCCGGTGGGAAATTATTAAAAAGGGGCTACCAAGGCCTGCACGAGGGAGAGATGCAAATGGGGCAAAGCTAAGCAACCGAGCTGGTGGACAAGGGAGGTCCAGGATGCTGTGAGGGGGGAAAAAAAAGGCTGCTGATACAAACATTCTCGGGGGGCTATATCAAAGGAGGAGTATGATAAGGTAGCCAGGAGGGTCACCAGGGCGGTGAGGTTGGCCAAGGCAGGGGCGGAGTTGAGACTGACACAGGAGATTAGAAGGGGAAAAGGGTTCTTCAGGTATATCAGGGAAAGAAGAAAAGGGAAGGGGCAGATTAGTACCTTGAGGATGGGGAGTGGCTAGGTGGAGGAGGCAGGGAGAAGGCAGAGGTACTAAATGGCTTTTTTGCCTCAGTCTTTACCAAGAAGGATGGGGGATGGCACTGCAAGGGAGGGGGACCAGCAGATGAAGAGGGAAATGAATGTTGAAATCTTCAGTGGGAGGTGTGGAAGCCCTCAAAGGCCCTAAGAGGGATAAAGCACCGGGCCAGATGGGATCCATCCAAGAGTGCTTAAGGAGATGGCTGATAAATAGGTCCGCTAGGGGTGCAGCCAGGTTAACTCCTCCCTGCAGTCGGGATGGGTGCCTCATGACTGGAGGATGGACCATATAGTGCCTATACACAAGGATGGCTTGCGAGAGGGGCCGGGAAACTATAGGCCGGTTAGCCTGATGTCGGTAGTGGGCAAAGTGATGGCGGTCATCTTGAAGGAGAGGCTGGGGGGGTTCTGAAGGCACGGGGTCACCTAGATGATTGCCAGCATGGCTTTGTTAAGGGCAGATTGTGTCAGACCAACCTGGTGGAGTTCTATGAAGAGGTGACCAGGGCGCTGGATCAGGGCAGGCCAGTAGATGTCCTCTTTCTGGACTTTAGTAGGGCATCTGACTCGATGCCACATCCCGGGCAGCTGGAGGATATGGGGAGGGGCAGATGGTCAGGTGGATAGGAAACTGGCTAGTGGGGCGTGTACAGAGGGTGAGAGTGGGAGGAGAGGTCTCATCCTCTAGGAGAGTCATTAGTGGGGTCCCTCAGGGGTCAGTATTGGGCCCACTCCTGTTTAAAGCCTATATCTCAGACATCAGAAGTGGTATCAGGAGCGGGATGAGCCTCTCTACTGATGTCTCGAAGCTATGGGTGGTGGTGGAAAGGGAGGAGGGGAAGCTGGCTCCAGGAGGACCTGGAGAATCTGGGGAGGTGGTCATGAGCCTGGAAGCTAAAGTTTAAAGCTGGGAAATGCAGGGTTCTGCACCTGGGGGCCAAAAACCCAATTGGGAGGGTGGCACTGCAGGTTTCTAGGGGGGAGAAGGACCTCGGTGTGGTGGTGGATGCCAAAATGAATAACTCAGAGCAGTGGGTAGCCATCTGGGAACAAGCGACCACTAAACAGTGTGGATCACAATAAACTTAGCAGTAGAGTCAAGCCACACAAAAGTGAAGGTACTGGACTTCAGGAGGGCTGATTTTGTCAAAATGGAGGAGTGCCTCAGAAAAGCACTAGCAAACAGACAAGAAGGTGGGGTGGAGCAACAATGGGGAAACATCAAAACTGCCATCACAGAGGCAACAAGCCTTTGTGTGAAGCAAATAAACAAATCAAAACAAAAGAAAAAAACACTATGGTTCTCAAAAAAAGTGGCGGGGAAGGTAAGGGAGAAAAAGATAGCATTCAGGAAGTATAAGGAAACACAGAAGGTGCAGGAAAGAGAACTGTACCAGTTAAAGCAGAAGGAAGTGGGGAAGGCAGTCAGACTAGCAAAGGCTCAAACCGAGGAAAAGATAGCTAACTTGGTTAAGAAGGGGGGATAAAATCTTTTATAGGTACATTAGGGAGCAAAGAAAGATGAAGGCAGGGATACTGAGGCTGAATAAAAAAGAAGGCGGTTGGGCAGAGAGCGACAGTGAAAAAGCAGGGATACTGAACGAATATTTCTGCTCAGTATTCGCAATGGAAAAGCAGGGGGAGATGCCTAATCCAGTCAACAGAAGCACTCTGGATAGGGGGGTTGATATTAGCCCTTTCACAGTAGAAAGGGTTCTGAAACAACTCTTAAAACTCAAGGTGGATAAGGCCATGGGGCCTGATGGAATTCACCCCAGAATTCTAAACGAACTAAGGGAAGAACTAGTAACACCACTGACTACCCTTTTTAATAAATCATGGGAGGATGGTGTGGTACCTGAGGACTGGAGAAGGGCGGATGTAATTCCCCTTCACAAAAGTGGGAGCAAGACAGAGGCAGGAAAATACAGACCTGTCAGTTTGACCTCAGTGGTAGGGAAAATGATGGGATCACTTATGAAGGAAAGAACTGTTGCGTACCTAGAGGCCAGTGGGGCACAGGACCCAAGGCAGCATGGATTCACATCAGGAAGGTCATGTCAAACAAATCTAATTGATTTTTTTGACTGGGTGACCAGAGTAGTAGACCAGGGAGGAGCTGTGGACATGGCCTACCTAGACTTTAGCAAGGCATTTGACACAGTCCCGCACAAAAGATTAGCAAACAAAGTAGCCAGCCTGGGAGTGGGTCCCAGGGTGGTAGCCTGGGTAGTAAAACACTGGCTGGCCATCAGGACACAGCGGGAAGTAGTAAATGGAGTCCACAGTGAAGAATGGAGGGTTACTAGAGGGGTACCACAGGGCTCAGTACTGGGGCCGGTACTTTTTAATGTCTTTATAAGTGACACTGCAGAGGGACTGGAAGGGAAAGTATGTCTCTATGCAGGTGACACAAAGATCTGCAACAGGGCTGATACGCAAGGTGGGGTGGAAAGGATGAAAAGGGACTTGGCAAAGTTGGAGCAATGGTCAAATGTATGGCAGCTTTGATTCAACGCAAAGAAATGCAAAGTAATACACTTGGGAAACAAAAATCCAGGGCAAGAGTACACAATCTGGGCTGAGATACTGAGAACAACAAAAATGGACATGGACCTGGGGTAGTCATATCAGATGACCTAAAGGTGGGCCAGCAATGTGAGAAGGCAGTAAGGAGGGCTGGGGGGGATACTGGGATGCATAGGGGAGAGGCATCACCAGTAGAAAACAATAAGTTGTTGGCCCTCTGCACAGACAGTTGGTAAGACCACATCTGGAATACTGTGTACAGTTCTGGAGACCCCATCTCCGCAAAGACATAGACAGGGTGGAGGCTGTCCAGAGGAGGGCAACCAAAATGGTGCAGGGTCTGCACCAGAAGACATATGAAGAAAGACTAAAGGAGCTTAAGATGTATAGCCTCGAGGAAAGGAGGGAGAGGGGGGACATGATAGAAACTTTCAAATACCTTAAGGGAATCAACAAAGTCCAAGAGGGTAGCATCTTTCAGAAAAAGAGATGTGCAAGAACAAGGGGGCACAATTTGAAGATGGAGGGGGATGGCTCAGAGGTAATGTGAGGAAGTATTTCTTAACAGAGAAGGTTGTAGATGCAAGGAACAGCCTTACTGAGGAGGTCTTAGAGTCAAAAACAGTGGGGGAATTCAAGAATGTATGGGACAGGCATAAGGCAATTCTAGTGGTGGGTAGGAGGAAGTAGGCTGTTGGTTAACTAGGATCTGCAGCTTATCCGTTAGGTAGGGAAAAGGGCAGACTAGGTGGGCCAAGCGGTCCTTATCTGCTGTCAAATTCTATGTTTCTATGTTAGTGTAGAAGGGCTGTGGCCCAAGCAAATAAAATGCTGGGGTGCATAGCCAGGGGGATAACCTCAGGGGGTCGAGAGGTGCTCCTTCCACTGTACAACTGCTTGGTTAGACCACACCTCGAATACTGCATGCAGCTTTGGTGTCCCTATTTAAACAGGGACATTGCTCTGCTGGAAAGGGTCCAGAGGAGGGTGACCAGGCTGATACTGGGACTAGGGGAAAGGCCCTATGAGGAGAGACTGGAGGAGCTTAACCTCTACTAACTGGAGGAGAGAAGGAACAGGGATATGTTAGTGGTCTTCAAATATCTCAAAGGAATAAATAGGGTAAGCCTTGAGGGGGTGCTTCAGCTGAGGCAGGTGGTGGCCACCAGGGGTCACTCAATGAAGCTGGACGGGGGGGGAAACAAGGAGACGCTACTTCACGGAGAGGGTGGTGGAGCCCTGGAATGCGCTGCCCAGGGAGTTGGTAGCTGCTGCAACTGTGGAGGAGTCCAAAAAAGGCTGGGATTGGTATAGGGGGAGGGTGCAACCCAGAGCCCCACTGGGGGGTGGGGACCTTGTAGGAAGGGAGGGAGGGAAAGGGGCAAATAACGGTGCCCAGGGAAGGTACTGATTATCGAGCAGACTTGATAGATCATAGAACCTAATCTGCTGACTTCATAGTATGTTAGATGTTGTATTATTAGTACAGCAAGGTGAACACAAAAACACTCAGAAAAGGAAGACAGTCTGCAGGTTAGTCAGCAGTAATCAGATATGGGACTCAGGGGAGATTAAGACCCCCCCTGGCGGGGATGACTCCCTACCTTGCCCGTGTGGCTCCAAATCCAGGCATGGGCAAAAAAAAGCATCATTGGGCCTGCGGATACTGGCTGGACAGGGACTGAGCAATACAAAACTCCGAGGACAGAATTTAAAGTAGGAAGTAGGGCCACAAACAAGCTCTGTTTTGGTAAGAATACCTTACAGGAATTCATCAGACTTGAGCGTTATGTATTTATGCCAATAAAACATTTAGTGATATACACATTAATTTTCAGGGGCATGGGGTCATATGTCATAGGAAAAACAGCATGGCAAAACAATGCCTCAGTCAAAACAGTGCATGTAAAAAACAGAGCAGGTGAAAACACCAATCGAAACAATTACAGCGCAGACCAGATGGCACTGCCCCCCACCCAGCACCCCCTGACATGGGGGGCTTGCCTCCCACACTCCCCCGAAACTAAATTAACTAACTCCAAGGAGGGGTGTGGACTGAGGGGATAAGGGGAAACTCGGGAGGGGGAAGTGGACTTAGCTTTTACCAAAGAAAAAAATGGTGGGAGGCAGAGACCAAACCCCGATCCTCGGGTCTCCCACTGTGCCAGGTGTTTGTGCCTAAGCCACTCCACCCATAGGAACGGCTCGACCAGGCACAACACCTGTAGCTAGCCAACCCTTTCTCCAGTTGCGAGTAGCTGACAGGGTAGCGGTCGCTTCACCGCTATTATACCCCTGTCGCTCTAATTCATTCCGTGCTTTAGACCGTACGGTTATTCCTGTGCTGTTTTGGCAGCACTATATTGAACCGGTACCTTTCAGGCTAATCAAAAACTGGAGCCATTTGCAAACTGATTTATAAATCAAGCATAAGATGTTGTTCGGAGACATTAACTCCATACTTTTTTTCTTTTAATTTATTTTTTATGCCCCTTTCTCTCTGGTCCTGCCCATGCTGGGCACTGCTCTATCCTCTAGCATCTTACCAATTACCCCTCCTTGCCCACAGCTTACCCCTGAGGTGTGGCAAGGCCATAGCCAGGCAATACTGCCTGCCCCACTCAGCTGTGGGACAGGCAAAACTCATGTTGAAGGTGGGCAAGTAGCATAATTCAGGGCCTGCATGTGCAAAGGGTCATCCTGCATGCACCAGGGTATTTTCTAGTGTTCTGGTTCCCCATTTCTGCAGGCGCACGTGAAGCCTCATGCATGTGCATGCAGAGTCTGGCTGACATCCTCCCATGATTTTATTTCACAACTGTGGGCTTTGTATTTTTTTGCGATCACCGAGTTTGTATTGTTGACACTTGATTCTGAGCCAGGAAGGCTTTGTCATTATGTTTGCTTTAAAACTAACTCTTAAAACAGCCCCAGTACACCCGTGACTCAGGCTCATATCAAGTAGCTACAGTATACTGGGCTTGTGTGACTAGAATAAGAATCTAACCTGGCAGGCACAGTTTACCTCTTGCTTCATTTTATTTGTTAAAGAAATACAGGCTTTTTCTTTAACTTATTTATTTTAAAAAAAAAACTAACAAGAAGTTAACTATGCCTGCCAGGCTAGCTCCTTGTCTAGCGGCACAAGTGGACTGCTGCTACACTTGAGTGACAGCAGATGGGATGGCTCTGTGGATGCTGAGACTTTCAGTTTATGAAGTCATCTCGTCCATAACATCAGTCACAGGGGTTATAGGTTTGGAACGGATTAGGTCAGATCAGAATGGTGGACAGCTGCTGGCAGGATCAAACAGATAAAGTGTTTGACATGCAATTTTGTGGATTGGGACCTTCTGGTCCTATTGAGTTAAAGTTTACATTTAATTCATTTTCTGTACTTATCACCCCTCTTTATTACTAAGAATATTTTCATGAAAACAGGGGCTTTGTGTCTCAGACTTTGACTCAACTGTCTGCTTTGCCCTCTGCTGAATTCACAGTTCCCATTTGTGACATCACTGTCTGCTACTGTGGAAATAACACTGATATCTCAAACAGAGGACTGTGACTGGGAAACAGGAGGATGAGATGAAGTCTGGGACATAAACATCCTGTTTCCATGCAAACTCCCTCAGCAATAGAGACTAAGGGGAGATAAATATTGAGAATTAATTAGTGAAACTGTCTCTGAATATTATATTTTTTAACAGATTTTCCCGAGCAATGGAAGAGCGGATATATGTCCTCTTTGCAGTGTGGTCCAGTTAAGAAGAGTGATAGTTATGGATACATACAGTATACAGCTACACTCGTGACATTTTAAGAATATAGGAAATATGGCACACCTCTTATAAAAATATGCTGGATATTTTATGAGTGGCATTTCTCTTCTCCACTTCACTAGAGGTAGAGCAAAGAAGCGTAAATTTGAGTGAGGTGACGGTGAGGGGGTGAACATGCATAGAAACATAGAAGTTGACGGCAGATAAGGACCTCAAGGCCCATCCAGTCTGCCCATTTCTTTTGCTAACTTATAAATGTGCCATCGGCCTTTGCTCTGTCAGTGGCCTATCTATTCATACTCATTTGTATTGCTCCTTTATGCCTATCCCATGCCTGTTTGAAGCCCTGCACTGTATTCATAGCCACCACTTCTTGAGGTAGGCCATTCCATGCATCCACCACCCTTTCAGTGAAAAAGAATTTCCTCACATTCCCCCTTAATCGGCCCCCCTCTAATCTCATGCTGTGTCCTCTTGTCCTGCTATTTTTCTTATATTTAAACATGTTAGACTCTTTCACCTTGTTAATGCCCTTAAGGTGTTTGAATGCCTCGATCATATCACCTCTCTCCCTCCTTTGCTCAAGGGTATACATATTGAGCTCTGTTAATCTGTCCTCGTATGTCATCTGATGCAGTCCCTGCACCATTTTGGTTGCCCTTCTCTGGACTGCCTCAATTTGGTTAGTGTCCTTGTGAAGGTGTGGCCTCCAGTATTGCACGCAGTACTCCAGATGGGGCCTAACCAGTGTCTTGTAAAGAGGGATTATTACCTCCCTCTTACGACTTGAATATCTAGCATATTTTTTTTTTTAAGAGGCATGGCATATTTGGTTTATATAATGCCCATCTCTAAACTGATGAAGGTTAAACTTTTTCTCTTCAAGTTAACTGCTGTACTCAGTATTTAGTACAGGGTCTCTCTCTGTAAAGTTATCAAGCATTGTGAAAGCTGCTCTCCCATACATTAGGTATTTCATTGTGACAGGGCAAAGATGCAACTATTTTTCAATGACAGGTCTAGAGTGAAAGTATCAAAATACAGCACTCTACTCCAGACCTGTTACCAGCAAAATTATATTACAACATTTCAGTCATTTTTATTTTATTGGTATTTCATTAAAGTTGTTACATCAGAATAGAGGTGCTTTGTGGACAATCTTACTCATATTGAAGAAAACGGGAATTTTTCTGTCTCATTATTTACAGAGTTCAGTTTGGCTTTCTACATCAATTGACTTGTTACCATGTAAACTGCTCACCAAATTAATTTTGAATTGCTACTGAACTGGCCAAATCATGCAATGAAAGTAAACAAAGGCACAACTTCAGGGAAACCTTTGCTTTTTCAGTGCCACCAATGTTTGTGTATTAGCCGGGATGTTTCTCTGAGTTGGGGGTAAAAGAGGTGTCTACCACATTTGAGTCTAATCACTGGAGTCCTACTGTATAATGCTTTACTGCTGGGCCACCCCCCTGGATGAATCACTGTGATGCCCATGCTTCCCTGGGATGGCCCCCTTTCGCAGCACATATGGAGTTTCCCATATTATGCCTAGCAGTGAAGCTGATAAAATGCCACCCTCACCCCAAAAGTGTTCTTAACCTCACATTGCATTCTGGACACCTCTGCTCCTCCTCTAACTTCCTACTTGAAATTCCAAGAGCTACATCTGCCAAGGGCAGGTGAGTGTTCTTCTCCTTCACTGCCCCCTACCTATGGAACTCTCTCCTGGAAGACACTCAACTCTGTAACACACTGGCAATGTTCAAAAACAGGCTAAAAGCAAACATAGTAGGGACAACCCGCTGCAGATACAACCAAGGAGTACCGTAATTGTTTGCCCTTGGAACTACTAGCAGTACATAACTTAACAGTCTATACTAACTATTTAGTCGTCTCTATAGCAACTTAAAGTAGCCTGCGTCAAGCAAGCCAGTCTCTCACCATACCCTGGTGCCTCCCCCACTGATCTCATGTACAATATTTTCATTTGGTAATACTGAGGTTTCTGTTACTCTTATGCAATATAGTATCTTGATTCCCTACTGTACAATGTTCTTATGTAAGTAATATAAACTGTACTCCTTAAATTTGTTACTGTTGTCCTAATGACCCTATATGATGCTATGAATGATTCTGTCTATTGTAATACACTTTCAATGTATAAAGTTGTCAACTGTATGTCCTAACCCCCGGTGTGCCCATGAAACAAACTCTAGTCAGAGTCAACACGGCTGATACAGAGCAGTAAGTCTGAGTCAAAGTGTACATGGCGCTCCCACCGAAGCTGATGCCATACATGCACAATAATCGCGCAGGCACAGTGACCGATAATCATTGCACATGTGCGAGACAGAGCCCATCGTGCCCAAGATGACTGCATGACATAAGTGCGCTTGCACAATTCTTGACCATGCTCAATGACCTTAAGGCGCCATCTTGGGCAAAGCGGGCTCTTTTTTCCACCCACAACTGCAGATGTGTCGGGCAGAAAAAAATAGTGCCCCGGGGGGGGGAGGGGTGCCTGTGGAGGGGAGGGGTGGTGGAGAAGCAACACACCAGCACTGATGGCAGTACTGTGGACTCTTACTGCAGCATGGTGAAAGCACATGGCTGAGGATCTGGTCACATGCTTGCATAGTCCTTTTCTCTCCCCTAGCCCTAGCAAAGTGTCTGCAGGCTCCACCCACGCAGCCATGAAAAGGACACTAAGTCGCAGTGGGTTTTTACCTGGTTATCAAAATTCAATAAACAGCCAGCCTCGTGTAGAGGGCTCAGGCACCTAGCATCTCGCCTCTTACCATGCTGGCGACCCACGGTCAGGAGCAATGTTGGGTTGCCGGGGGGGTGTTGGTAGAGAGAATTAAGGACAGCTCTCCTCTCCCAGGTGGGGTGGGTTGTGGTTCCCCAACTTCCATCGACACCCAGCAGTGGCTGGGTGTGCAACAGCCGAGGCCACATCTAGAAGCGGAGAGTAGGAGGCGACGGCAGATGTCTGTGGGTAGGGTGTGGGAGTGTGCCAGTCTCACACCTGACATCACTGCACATATGTGCCTCCGGGGGAAACCAGAAAAACCCCACTAGCTGGGAGGAAGATGTCACTCCAGCCACCATGCCCAATGCCAGATCCTGCCCTCCTGGGTCCAGACAACCTCCCTCCCTCCCTCCTTCACCTCCGTCTGCGATGCCCCAGCCAAGGACCAACCAGGAGGGAAAGAAAGTAAAAAAAAAAAAAAATGTAATGATGATTTACTTGTTAAACCGTTTGTCTGGGATATGGAAGTAGAAGGGTTAAAAAACATGAAGAGCATACCCTCTTCTTTTGGACAAATGTCAGAAGTATACTGGGAGCAGGTCCAATGAAAAATCTGCTTTAGTATAAATTCACATGTGCTACACAGAAACATAGAAGTTGACGGCAGTTAAGAACCACAAGGCCCATCCAGTCTGCCCATTTCTTTTTCTACCTTATGAATGTGCCATCGGTTTTTGCTCTGTCAATGGCCTATCTATTCATACTTATCTGTATTGCTCCCTTATGAATATCCCACGCCTGTTTGAAGCTCTGCACTGTATTCATATCCACCACTTCCTGAAGTAGGCTGTTCCATGCACCCACCACCCTTTCTGTGAAAAAGAACTTCCTCACATTACCCTTTAATCGGCCTCCCTCTAATCTCATGCTGTGTTCTCTTGTCCTGCTATTGTTCTTATATTGAAACATGTTAGACTCTTTTACCTTGTTAGTGCCCTTAAGGTGTTTGAATGTTTTGATCATATCACCTCTCTTCCTCCTTTGCTCTAGGGTATACATATTGAGCTCCGTTAATCTGTCCTCATATGTTTCCTGATGCAGTCCCTGCACCATTTTGGTTGCCCTTCTCTGGACTGCCTCAATTTGGTAAATGTCCTTGTGAAGGTGTGGCCTTCAGTACTGCATGCAGTACTCCAGATGGGGTCTAACCAGTGTCTTATAAAGTGGGATTATTACCTCCCTCTTCTGACTTGTGATACCCCTACTAATACACCCCAACATCCCCCTAGCCTTACCTACTGCTTTAGAGATCTGCTTGGATGATTTCAGGTCATCGTTGATGATGATGCTGTTTCTTCCCTTATGACTGCCAGCAACTCCCTTCCCAGTCTACAGGTGGCTTCAGGGTTTCTCTTCCCTATGTGCATGATCTTGCACTTCTTTGCATTGTGACCTCCCCCTGCTTTGGTCACCATCACTTCTGACCCTCAATAACTCTACCTGCAAGCTCTAAAGCTCAGCTACCACTATACACTGCTTGTCCACCTAAGGTATGCTCTTAGTACTGTTGCAATAAAGTTGACCTCTCCTACCTGATGTATTTTAACTGTACTTGCTTGAATTTGTATCTGTATGTACCATAATGTACTTGCTTGCTGTATATACCCCTATCTGTTTTGTAATATCTACGTACCTTGGCTATTGCCTTACGACGTACCTTGTCTATTGTCTTACAATGTGGAACCTTTGTAAACAAGCTTTTAGCTCAAAGGTGTTATCCGAAATTCTAATAAAAAAATAAACCCCAGTTGCCACTCTTCCGACCATTTTACTAGTTTACCCAGCTCTTTTCTCATTCTGCCCACCCCATCTGGATCATCTACTCTGTTGCAGATCTTGGTGTCATCTGCAAACAGACAAACCTTACCCTCCAGTTCATCTGCAATGCCACTGATGAAGATATTGAAGAGGACTGGCCCCAGGACTGATCTCGGAGGTGCTAACCTGAATCCATGATTTCACCAAACTACTTTATTTCCCTGACAACTGTCACTACCGCAAAAAGTTGACTGATACAAGAGACTCAAAACTTGTTTGATAAATCCATCCACTGCAGTGCAAGGTGTGCCACCATAATGACCGCATGATAGTGCAGACTGCAGCCCCCTATGTGATTGGTGGTGGGAGAGCACACTTCTCAGTTCAAATAGAATAACTCCACTAACACGCTTCATAGAAGGAAAAACTGTCAGTTTAGATTTATATAATTACAATTTTTCAGATAGTAAAACTACGAATCCACAACATACAACAGCCAACCAGGACAGACAATTTCTTGATTTGTATGCATCTGGCAGACTAAGAATATCAGTGAGGCATCGGATATCACAAGTTTAGATCCCATATTTCAAATTTAAGTTCATGTTTCATAAAAACAACAAATAATTCAACGGTTATCTTTATTGCTTAGCCAACCGTCTGGAATAAGAAATGCACTTGTCTGTGGACTCGATCTCACGATTAAACTGCAATACACTGATGGACTTAAAGCTTTATTTTTTGATTAACTGACTGTGGGATAAAGGCACAAAGTGGAGGATTCCTTGCAGGTACTAGTTCTGGTGAGTGACTGCTGATAAAGATCAACAGAACTGATAAAATGGACATACATGAAACGTTTGTCTTGCCAACATTTGTATTTGTAAATCGTGATTTTTAAAATGGATTGCTACTATTAAATTGGGTTGAAAACAGGTTCTACCTATCATATGGCACAAAAATATATATTTTGGTGAAACTATTGGTGCAAGCAAATAAAAAGACAAAACTAGCCCTACCCGGCCTGCTACCCTGCTGTCCCCCAATACAGTCAACTATATGGCGACTTGCAAGATGCTGGTGTCAGTTCGTCTGTCGAGCTTTCAGGGTACAGGAACACACCAAATTATAGAACTAAAAATTATCTATAAACTCACATGGAAGATCCCGCATGAAGGTGGTGCTGGCACATGGTTAAATGCACAACAAGTAGTGCCAAACATAAACATATTTGTTGCTGATCACTGACTCTAACAGTAATAAGCTATTTGTTTCAGACTGCTGAGCAATGTTGTTTTTTTTTGCTGCTCTCAAACATAAGTCAGCATTCCTACACTCCCCCACACCCTGTTTTTGCTGATAAACTGAGAACCCCCACCAACATTTAGTAACATATGTCTAGTTTAAAAAAAAAAATCAAGATGTACTTGAGACTGCTAGACGATCCAGTAGCCCACGGACCCAAGCAGGGATCAGGGTGTCTGCAAACGGTCTCTTTCACCACATGACGAGCAATGAAAGAGGACCTGAGGACAGATCGACCAGGTTTTTGACCGGCTTGCCTACACTGCTGCTTGCTACACTTTATCCATGTGAGAACAGGCAGGCTGAGGCTAAGTTCAGGACTTTCAGCAAAGAGAGGATGGGACAAAAGTTACCAGCAGGACCGAGTTGACTGAATAAAAGAAAAGGTTACTCAGAACGAGTCCGAATATCCGAATTCAGCTCCTAGCCAACACACCACATCTCCATGCAACATCACAGAGGTCGCATCACCCATCTCTCACTAACTCAAGCCTTAGCAAAAATGTCTGCTTTAGCACTAGAGATACTGCCTGACTCCCACCTCTCTCATGTAGTGCGTCACAAACTTGAAGCCAATCTGTTGGGCCATGGAGTGACTCCATGACTTTATGAATGCCACGATTTGATTTGCCAGGTGCCGTGCATCCAATGACCCAACACCCTCTTCCCCAATCACTGCGAGTCACTCATGGAGGAAGGACAAAAAAATTGACTTTTTTTTTAAAAAACAGTGCCGGCTCCCAGCTGGCTATTTGGACCTGCTAGAAACAGCACTGAAGTGAGAACTTCAGGCTTGCAGAAGTCAGCTCCAGCATGTCACTACTGCATCAGGCAGCACAAATGCTACCTGGGGTCCTAATGGCCTGGATCCCCCTCCTAAGCCGCACCAGGGGCGGAAATGCTCTTTGTGGGTTCCGATGGCCGGAATCCCCCTGCCTAAGCCACACCAGGTGACAGACATAATGCTTGGGAATTCCAATGACTGGGATCCCCCTCCTTGAGCCGCACTGGGCAGTGGAAATGTTCCTTGGGGGTTCCGATGGCCGGAATCCCCCTGCCTAAGCCACACCAGGTGACAGACATAATGCTTGGGAATTCCAATGACTGGGATCCCCCTCCTTGAGCTGCACTGGGCAGTGGAAATGTTCCTTGGGAATCCTGATGGTCGAGATTACCCTCCTCGAGCCACGACGACTGGTGGAACTGCATCTCTGGGGTCGATGGCCAGGACACACCCCTCCCTCAACCACAATGTATGGCAGAACTGCACCACGGGAATCCTCTCTCCCTGAGCTGCACCAGACGGCTGCAACCTCGCATGAATTTAGTTGCCTTCCCCTGGAATGCCTCTACGCTGTCTATGTCCTTTCTTAGGTGCAGCCTCCAGAACTGGACACACTACACCAGGTGGAGTCTCACAAGCAAGCAATACAGTGGCAACACCACCTCCTTCCTACCGCTGGACATACCTCTCATGATGCATCCCAGCATCACACTGGCCTAACCACTGCTTTGTCACACTCCCCTGCCACTTTGCAGTTACTAGTCTGATAGTGTTGTTCCTTGGATCCCTTTGAAATGAAAGTCTACCTCCGCAGTGTCACACGGAAGAAAGGTCTAGTGTTTCAATGCAATTCTTGAAATGAAATAGACCTACAGTACTTCATTCTAATAACCTCACCACAGTGGTGAACAAGATCTGTTACTCCCCCACCTCTCACTGAAATTTAAAATAGCTGCTAGGGAAATGAAAGGTAAAGTTTCCTACATACAGAAAGTGACCTTAGACACTGACATTGTACAGGATGAGTCCCTTCTTGAAATGACGTTTCAACCTTGTAGAAAGTACACGTGCTGACTTTATGCATGCATGCCTTTCGCCAACCACCTTTCAGTTCTCCACAAAATACAGTAAGAACTACAATTCAACCTGAAATCTAGGAAATGTGCAAATCCAAAGAAAAGGGACACGAGTCCCTCTGCAAATCGATTACTCATGTTTCTTGTCTCCACTTAAATGTACAGAGGGCTATGTCAGGAAAAACACTCCAAATTGTATTATAAAGCTATGAAGGGAAAAATGGTGTAATGGTATTGTTGGTATTGTTTGCTTAATTATTGCTGTGAGCCAACTACTTTGTCCTGCCAAGCTGCAGGTTTTCTCCCACTGAACACCTTCCACAGAAGAACAAATAACTGGGCACTACTGCCTGCCAATATTTTCCCTCTCTTTACCAGAGTAACCACAACACAACAGCAGCTGCATGACAGAAAGTGTGGCTGTCACTTCTTCCTGGTTGTTTCAGGTTGCCTGGCCGGTCAGTGGCACACAATTAGGCTACATGTATCATCTACACCTCCAGTTTGACTTGAGACCTGGACAACTGCAATACCTTGAAACCAGCAGTGTTGGTCTGCCTCCCTGACACCACCAGGCAGTTCATAGAGCCTAGTCTCCACTGATCCCCTTAAATTTAGAGAGACTGGATATTATATTGATCTGGAATTGCATGTCTAGCCTGCACCCAGCCAATGCAAATAAGGGACTGATTACAGTCTCTGTTCTTGAACTGGCAGCCACTCTTGTTACTGTGATGAATGCTCACTGCACCACATCAACTCCATCTGAGGAGTGCTGCCACGCTCTACACACACCCACTCCCCCACCACGCAATGTTTGAACTACTGCTCTAAATTCTTAACCAGATTAGAAAAATGCCACTATGTCAGAAGCATCACTCGCCATCTCTTTCGCTCCTTCTGTGGAGCTCGTGGCTCAGCTTCAGGCCATGAATGCAATCCAAAGGGAAAGTGAGGGGGGAGGAACGCGGAAGTAGGAAGGGGAGAAGGAGAGTATGAGGGGGAGGTTGGTATTTATTTTATTTATTTATTTAGTTTTTGTTGACCAGGTAAGTGCACTAGACTAATTCTGCCTATTTTCAGACACGACCCAGGGGAGGAGGATACAGATAAATGCCAACTGACCTTGAACCAGATTAAGCTGTTGGTGGTATTTTTAGTGAATGGAGTGAAATTTATTGGGCAGGGCACCGGGGAAATTTCCCTGCTCTTTTCAACAGAGGGCGCTGCGACCTGGAGTTACGTGTTCAGTGTGACTCAGGACACAGAGGAGAGTGGACGTGTGGGAGGTCGAGGTGCTGATCACTTCCTCGGCCCCTGATACTTGATGTGATCGGTATGGCTACGGAACATGGAACGGAGGAAAAGCTGACTGATGAGGTGGTTCAGGTTTGTACTTCAATGGGTCCCCCCTGATGATCGGTCGGAGGCTTTAATGATGGAAGGTACTCATAGTGTGGCAGTTATTTAGCAATGGATTGCTGAGGAAGAGCGTCGGTTCCTTGCACTGAGGAACCGATTATTGCAGGATTTGGAGTGTGCCCAAGAGGACAGCATGGAAGTACAGGAACAGAAGTGGTACGATCTGACTTGAATGAGAGTCAGGTGTCGGTCGAAATGTCAGGAAAACCTTCCGCAAAGATGCCAGCGGTGTCTGAAGCTTTGATTTCCTCCCCGGAATTGCCTGGGACCACAGTGAGTACTTTTGATTCAGACCTCTCGGTTTCACTACCGCCCAGTGAATGCCGAGATTCAAGGTCTGGAACTCCTCCGTGTACGAGTGAAGGGGATGGCCTATTCTCTCCTCTGAATGACTCTGTAAATTCTGCCCTGCTAGCTGCTGTTGCTACTGCGGTTCCCAATCGGATTGGTACTATGTTGCTGACTTCTGAAAAGCAGTCTGTGGAAGCCATTTCGGATGGAACTCCTGATGATTCTTCTTTACAGGGTTCCATGAATCTTCCTCATCCCGAGGGAGAGACCCCTGCCTCAGTGGACTGGGTTTCCCAGGCGTTGGAGGCTGCAGGGTGGGTGGGTGAAATCACCGGATGGGAGGGGTTGGGCTGCGAGCGTTAGCTCCTTGCCCAAGGCTTTCACGATGGATAACTCCACTCTTGTGTCTCATTTAACCACCTCTGCTACAATTCCTCCTGGTCAAGGTTCCCCTGTAAAGGGGTCCCAGGCTTCTTCTAACATAGTAGTGGATACTATATTGAATGATATAAAATGGTTGGAAGGAGGGGTCGGAACCTGTCCCCCTCCCTCCACTGTGGGCTCAGGGGAATGTCAGCCTATTATACCAAAATTTTCTCCCTCTGCCCCGGTACAGACTCCCCTGGAACAGGAACCTGCTATGAACACTACCTCTTCGATTTGGCATGCAGGAGTAAAGGAACAGTTGTTCCCTGCCATGTTTGGACCTTTAGCTGAGCCGACAGTAAGGAGGCATGCTGTATGTCTAAAATTTAGGGGCCCTCTGGCAGAGGTTCCTAATAGATGGTTTGTTGGGAAAGATTTGTTGAAAGGCAGTATGAAGCTTTATGCTTACAAGATCTATGCATTGATCCATATGCCTGGGGACTCTGTATTTGACATTAGTTTTAAACATACTGCAGGTCTTGATAGGTTCTGGAAGCAATTTCAGTCCCTTAAACATATCCCACTGTGGAAACCTTTTATGGCCATTCCACCAACTAAACCGGTCTCAAAGAAAATTACTGTAATGTTCCGTAATGAGGGGTTCAATGTGGCCAATACTTCCTATTGGCTTCAGCAGCATTGTACTATTAAAGGAAAACTACACCCAAAACTTGAAAAAATATATGCTGTGCAGAGTGTTTTAATTTGTATGTGAAGTTCTAGTGTTTCCTTCCCTCTGACTGGTATTAGGAGTTTTTCCTAAATTAGCCTGCTAGCTTTAGGGTAGTTTTACGACCCCTGGAGATCTCCATATCAAATAGTTTTATTGCATTTCTTTGTCCTACAATGCATCTTGTTACATGTGATGGTGATGTAGCAGAGCCCATAAATCCAGCAGAAAGCACTGCATTACAATCAGTTCACAACAATAGAGATGGCTACATTTTAAAATCTGTAGAATTCAGCTTGGTGACCACCCTCATCCTAAAGGTTTCACTGTCCTGAAAAACTTTGCTGCTGGTAATTTTTGTGCAGCTTGTAAAGCTTCCAAGATATTTAGTTTGTTTGGCATGTGTGTGCTGAATGTTGGGTCTCTCTTACATCACAGTCACATGAGACAAGATGCACTGTGGGAACAAGAAATACAATTACGCTATCAGGTATGAAGATCCCCAGGGGTCGTAAAACTAGCATAAAGCTAGCAGGCTAATTTGGGAAAAAACTCCTAATACCAGTCAGAGGGAAGGAAACACTAAAACTTCACATACAAATTAAAACACTCTGCACAACATATATTTTTTCAAGTTTTGGGTGTAGTTTTCCTTTAAGGGACGACCAGAACCTATTCTGGATGAGGAATGTCTCTGGACAGGGGGTTGGAGATTTCTGGTGGATTTACGCTTAGAAAATGGCTTGATGAAATATCTTCCCAATTGTTTTTTCTTAGGGAGGGATAGGGGTGTGATATTTTATCCCGGGACAGCCACGCACCTGCTATAAATGTGGTACATTGGGACATCTTAGTAATGTCTGCAATCAGCAGAAATGTGGTCTCTGTGGAGCCTTGGGGCATGTGGCTGCTCAATGCAGGAATTCTCCTAAATGCAATCTGTGTGATGAACTTGGTCACACGTTCCGTACATGTTCTTGGGCTTCTCATAATAATGCTGACCCGGCTCTTCGGGCGGAACAAAATGTTTATGTTGCTACAGCTCAGAAGGAAAGTCAGAAAATGCATGACCTGATTACCCGTTCCCAGACTTCCCCTTTGATTCCTCCCTTGCAGCCTTTGGCCTCACTGGAAGAGCTCCCATAGTGCTTCCAGAGTCGACTCCGTTGGATATGGATACTGGGCCTACTGACCACACAGTAACAGTCTCATCTGTAGCAGAGCCTACACAGACATCTGTCTCCGCCCCACAGGGAGTCCCATTAGTACCTACAGCCTCTAACCCTGGAGACATTAACATTTCTGGCATAGAATTAGAGGTTCCTATGATACCTGAGGGTGCTCCTTGTATGCCTCCTCCTGAAGTGCAGCAAGAGTCAATTTTCCATAGGGTGACCCGGTCTAAGTCCAGTAAAGCTACTCTGGACGGTCAAGTTGAACCTGATTTACTCTCCTTACAGAATTCATACGCCCTTTTGTCTGAAGAGGATGGTTTAGAGTCAGATACATCTTCTGTGACCTCCTCGTATGCTGAGGTGGCCCCAGACCTAGGGGTGTGTGATAAACCTAAACCGAAGAAAAGAAAGAAACGAAAGTGAACAGTTATTTTTCTATATTTCATAATACTGAAAATGTCTGGTCCTAATATTCTTCTGGACCTTTTTTCTCTCTCTCACATATCTAGAATGGCAGAAGGTGTTGTTTTTCTTACTATTAATGTTAATAGTATTAAATCTTCTCGTAGGAGGAAGATTACCCTTGCTAGTTTGCAGGAAAGTCACGGTAATATTATTTTTCTTCAAGATACCAGGATACATTCTTTGACATAGTTAAAAGAAGCTGAAAGAGACTGGAGGTGCGGTGTCTCTTTATGGTCTTTGGGGGAGGATACTTGTGATGGGGTGGGTATCCTTTTTTCTGGTATCACTGTTAAAATTTTGCAAGGTCTGGATATTATGCCAGGGAGAGCCATGATGGTGGATCTAGTTCTTTCAAATTGCACGTATCGCATACTAAATATATATGCACCTCAACTTAAAGTAGATAGGTCAGCTTTATTTAAGAAGATTGTCCCATACTTACATACTTCCAAATTGGTGGTGTTGGGGGGAGATTTTAATTGTGGAGTAGCAGCCAGGGATTGGGGCAGGGCTACACAGAAGGTTTTCTGAGACACGAATATGTTTTGTGATATACTACACAATAGTGATTTGGCAGACGTGTATGATGTTTTGCAAACATCCCCCTCAACATACTTTAAGGGTATTTTGTCTTCTCGAATCGATTACTGGTTTGTGTCTAAGAGACTTGTTTGTTCTGAAGTGGTAATTTTACCTATGGAGACTTTTGACCATGTAATAATAAAGTTATGTGTAGGTTCTTATCAGGCACATGTGATAGGTCGTGCTTACTGGAAGTTGAATGCTGCTCTTTTGCATGAAGTTCTCACAGATGAACAGGTGAAAGTTGTTTTTACTGCTCAAATAGATCTTTGTTTTCTATATGACAGCCCTATAGAATGGTGGGAGGATACCAAAGTGGGTTTTAAATTGTTGTTTTTGCACATTTCAAAATGTAAAGCTAGAAATCATTATTTAACACTGCCTAGCATTCTAAATTTAAAGCCCAATCCTTGCCTCCCGCTTTGCCACCTGTCTGCCCACTAACCCACTTATGTCTCCTCCCTGTTTCTATTACCCACTTTGTAGTTTAGCCTCCTCCTTCCAAATAATAGTGACCACCCTGTTTCTTTGTTTGAGTTAGCCACACCTCCCCTGCCTGCCCCTACTTAATCCATCTCCTTTCCTCTCCCCCTCAGATGTGCCGTGCCCTGCTGGGGCTCGCACCTCGCTGCCAGAGGAAAAGCTACAAGCCTGTCCTGGGAAGCAACTCACGATTCTGCTACTGCAAATTAGCAGACCCTGAGGCTTTCTTCCCCTGTTGAAACTGCCCCCCGGGATCCTCCGAACTCCGGTTCGTTGCAGGGCCCAGAAATCTACAGAAACAGCCAAAAGCCTTATATCCCCTCAGGTACGTTGGTATTTGGCGCCTTTGGACATTCTGAATTTTCAGCGCCAACACTCTGACTGGAGGATCTCAGGCTCACTGACTTCTTCCTGCTGGTCTCCATTTTACCTTGCTTCATTAGAGACATTTATCAGTGCTGCTGACTCTGGGAGAATATCCTTTTTTGTAAAGAAAGAATTTCTTTTTTTTTTGTCTACTTTCTCATTTGCAAATTATACTACATAGCCAGTAGAGGGCTACAACAGCTGTCTTTTCTGTTAAAGAGGAAACACATTATATTTTCTACTTCCTCTTCTGCTCTAGTGGACCTGGGATACCTCTCTTTCTGAGGACCATCCCCGGGGTTTTTCTGCCTGTTTCTCAAGCCGAACCATGCTCATCCACTAAGGCTGCAAGACTTGAACGCCTGCCTCCACCCCCATTCTGTACTGGTGGAGCAGGGCCAGAAACAGAAACGAAAGCTACAGCCCAATCTTGCCACACTGGATTGCAGCCTTGAACCACCTTACTGGCTCAGCTGCAAAGAGTTGCTCCACAGGTACGTTCAGCGCCAAAACCGCCTTTCGGCCAACAAAAGGATTTTGATCTTATGACACTTGATCACCGATTGGTCTAGGCTTCTAGTGGCGTTTACTGCCAGCTGTTGTGCCGTTTAGATCAACCATGGGAAATTACAGCTGGTTCCTCGGTGTGTCACTAGCTTTACTAGTGATCAGCTCAATTCTTCGGAACCCTCATACCTCCCTAAAGTGGAATGACCCTTGCACTTCTCCCTGTCCTGCATCCAACAGCTCCTTTCAGGTAGCCATTCTGGACTATTGGGCTTCTCAGCTGTCTCTGCCGGGGAGTGGGACATCTCCCGAGCTGCCTCTGCAGATTACTCCCCCATCCAGACTTGAGACTTCCTACTCATGGCAAATTTGTGCCAGGACACTAGTGGCTGCAACACTAGGCCAGTATAACACCAGGAGTGGGTACAGGCCTACCCATCAACACCGCCTCCCCTATCACCCAGAAAATAGTGTTTATAAATTACAGTTCGCTGCCTTAAAAAGAATCCTGCTTCCTTTACTATTGTGCTCAGGCAATGTTGAACTCAACCCAGGACCATTAGCCACTCTTGCTTCTCCATCAGACATGGCAGGTATCAAAATAATGTCTTTTATGCATCTTAATGCCTGCAGTTTGCTGAAAAAGTTCACCCTTATCCAGGCTTGGGTGAGCCACACCCTACCTGATGTCCTAGTGATCACTGAGACCTGACTTAGGCCAGCCACCCCAGACAATGAAATCAATATCCCAAATTATTTACTCTTCCGAGCGGATAGGCAATCAAGAGGAGGTGGGGTGGCAATTTATGTAAGGGACAAATACTCAGCCGCATGCATAGACGCATCATCCTCCCCCAAAGAATTCGAGTGCTTGACCCTAAAGAACGAACTTTCTCCTTCCAGTGCACTCTGTGTAATAGGCTGCTACAGGCCCCCTTCTGCTGGGCCTCATCTCCTATCTTGCCTCAGTTCTGTACTGGGGCTCAGTTCCTTGGAAACCATTATTCTTGGCGACCTGAACTAAGATTGGCTATCAAGTGCATTAGCTCCCTTGAAATCCTTTTGTGACACTCTAGGGCTGGTGCAACTCATTAGCGAGCCTACTTACCCAAATAAAAAGAACCTTAACAACAGATCCCTCTTAGATGTAATTTTGGTTAGCAGGCCACACCTGTTCTCTCATGTCGGAACATTTTTCTCAGACATTAGAGATCATTGTATAATCACCACCATTAGATCCGTGCACAACTCACAGTTTGTTGCAAAGTCCTCTATCAAGAGGTGCAAACGCAACTTTGATTTATTTGCTTACGTCCATGACTTGAAACATTCACTGCGATGGCAGGAATTCTTCCTACTCAAAATGGTTAACAGGGCATATACTATTTTTTACGATATTTTAAGTGAGGCTTTAAATAAGCATGCACCCTTGGTTAAGGTGCGGGTCAGGAGCAGCACCTGCCGTTGGTTCTCGCCTGAGCTCAAAGCTTCCCTGTTAGAAAGGGATACTTTATGGAAAAAAGCCTGAAGAAGCAAGAACGACTCGGATTGGTGTCTTTTTAAGAGAGCACGCAACAAGTGCACCAAGTTGGTCAGAGCAGCCAAGGCTGCCTACTATCGTTCGGAGCTAGCCTCTGCCTCAAGAAATCCTACAAAGCTCTGGAAAACATTAAAAGACATGTCTGGACACGCACCTGGTAATTCCATTCCTGCAAAAATTAAGTCCGCTGGCAGCGTTATTACTAACCGATTGAAGATATTGGAAGTCCTCAATAACCATTTTGCAATGGCAGGGCTAGCATTTGATACTTCTCCTGCCAATGACCTCCGCACAGCTCAGGGCCCACCAACCCAAGAGTCCCCCTCTACCGAGGAGGCCTTCTCCCTCCTGCCTGTCTCTCTAAAAGAGGTGGAAGACCTACTGCTGCAACTGGACACCAGGAAGGGAGCAGGCTCCGACTTCATACAGCCATACTATCTGAAATGTGCTTACGGTGCCAATCACCCACCTATTCAACATGTCACTCCTCCAGGATAGTTTTCCCCCCAACGGAAAATAGCCCATGTCATCCCTCTATTAAAAGCAGATGACCCCTGCAATCTAAATAATTACAGACCGATCTCCCTCCTCCCCATCCTGTCTAAATTACTAGAAAAAAAAATTAGTGTGTGGCCAGCTAGGGGTATACTTAGAATCCAGAAGCCTATTAAACCTGGTTCAGTCTGGATTCAGAGTAAAGCACAGCACCATAACAGCCCTAGCTAAGGTGACCAATGATTGGCTCCTACACCTTGACAAGAAGAAGCATGTCTGTGCCATTTTCTTGGATCTTAGTAAGGCATTCAACACAGTCGATCACAACCTGCTTCTTTCCTCCCTAAGCACCTTAGGCCTGGACCATAAATCTATGTGCTGGTTTGCAGACTACCTCGGAGATCGGAAACAGCAGGTTAAAGTTGAAGGCGATCTTTCTCCATTAAAACCTATGCTGAGGGGCATGCCCCAGGGCTCTATCCTTGGTCCCCTCCTCTTTGCAGTCTACATTAACAACATCAATGACTCCATCAAAAAAGCCAACATCCACTTATTCGCGGATGACACTGTACTGTACTTGAGTCGTCCCATGCCGGAAGCAGCCTGGGAAGACCTCCAAGCTGAATTTAACCTTCTACAATACCAGCTCATAAACAAAAAGCTTTTGCTCAATGCAAAAAAGACAAAAGCCATGCTCTTCTCCCCCTCCTTGCATACGGCAATTCCAGCTGGGGCTGTCCCACAAATTACCACTGTTCTTGGAGAAACACTAGAGTACGTCGCTAAATTCAAATATCTAGGAGTTTGGCTAGATCATAAACTTTCCTTCGCTGACCATCTCGAAGAACTATAGAAGAAACTAAGGCAAAGATTAGGACTACTCTACAGAATTAACCACCTGCTCACAAAGGAGGCCAAGATTCAACAGGTTCAAGCTACCTTCCTATCTTTAATAGATTACGCGGACCTACTCTACAGCCACTGCACTGCCTCTGCACTGGCTAAGTTGGACATCCTCTACCACAGAGCTACCAGGTTCATTACTGGCCTTACACTTTCCACACATCACTGCTCCCTGTACTCATCGTTAGGCTGGACTTTCCTTCACTATAGAAGGAATAGAAACGCTACCCTATGGGCCTTCAGAGTGGTGACCATCAAGCTCCCCTCATATACCTCAGATTGCATTCCCCAGAGTGTGTTAGGCACCTATGGTCTAAGGAGCTATTCCCTAATTGCCCTCCAAGTTCCAAGGGTCAAAACTCGTTTCGGCAAAGCTGCTCTAAGCTTCTCTTTACCCACATTGTGGAACGGTTTACAAAGGAACTTGAAGCTGAGCTGCCCTGTTAGCCTGAATGTCTTCAAGGCGCTCTACGATCGCTACATGAAAGCACCTTGCAAATCTTTTCCTCATCGCTAGCCCACTAATTCTGCAACTCCCCCTTTCCATCCTGACGCCCGCCATGTTTCTACCCCTGGCTCTCACTCTTTCCCTATAAACTCTTCCTGCTGCACCCACCCTTCCCTGTCCACTCCAGCCTGGCTAAAGTTCCACCCCATCCATAGCAGTGTCCCAATTATCCACCCCTCCTCCGTCATTATCATAATAAACAAGTACACGACAGTCGTCGTCACTTTCTGTGGTTTTAGCTCAATTTTTCCCCGCGTCCTCGGTAATATATCCATCCTCTTCTTTATCTCTCTAACCTGCCACCTCATACACGGCCTCTTTCCCCTCTATGTGTAGTTGCCGGCTGCCTTACTCAGAAGATCTCTGCTTATAACCCCTGTATGCCTATGGTTGATTGTACATCTGCTGACTTCTTCAACTGTAAAATAATGCTGCTTTTCTTATTTCAACCTTGTACTGTACTGTATACAATGTATATACTTTTTCTTCCTTGTATATTATTGTTTTTTGTATACCTGCTTCTGTACTGTACTTTGATGTATTCATGAGCAGGTCCACCTTGCAAATGAGCCTTGCTCAATGGTGCCCACCTGGATAAATAAAGATTTTGATTGATTGATGGATAACATATTTGAGTTACAGGGCACAGTATCTGAAATCGCTGACTCAGGTACCTCACACGGATAGATCAATAGTAACTAAGCTTAAGAAAATCAAAAATAAAATGTGTGATTTTCTAAAACTCAAAGAAGAAAGATGTTTTTATCAACAAAAATATTTGCTTCAGGGTACAAAACAACAAGGCAACCCATATGATCTCCAGTTACGGAGTTCTGAAAAATATGTTTTTATTGTTTTAAAAGATAGTGTTGGTACTGTGGCGCAAGGTGTTAGAGGAATATGTAGAGTTGAGCAATCTTATGTACGGTCTGCATTTCAGGATGTTGCCCCAGCCTTGCCTAGTACGTTTCTTCACACTCTAGACATTCCTCATTTATCGGCTTAAGAGCTGACAGCTTTGGTGGCCCCTATTGATGACTCTGAAATTAAATTGGCTGGTAGTAAATTATCTGTGGGTACCACCCCTGGCATTGATGGTATTCCAAATGAGTTTTATAAAAAGTATTACTTCTGTGGTTACGTGCCCTTTTTGTCTCTATTTGGTCTGAAAATAGGCTTCCTCCTAGTATGTGTAAAGGTATAATGATATTTCATTTTTAAAAAAGGTGACCCACAACTGTTAAAAAAACTGGAGACCATTAAGTCTTATGACTTCAGATTATAAGATTTTGGCAACAATCTTGACAAGTCGGCTTTCAAAGGTGGCACACAGTCTGCTTTTTTCCACACAAACATGTGCAGCCCCAGGTAGGAATATTGTGCATAACTTGATTTATATTAGGGAGTTAGGAGAGCAGGGTTTATCCCATAACTTAACTGGTTATCTCATGTCATTAGACCAAGCTACAGCATTTGATGCTATCCGGCAGGAAAATATATGGGATGTTTTACATGTTTATGGTATACTAGATTTGTTTTTAAGTTTACTGAAAACTTTGTATTCCGCGGCTCTAATTACTCCCTTAGTGAATAGTCATATGGGCACACCTGTTCGTCTTAATATTGGAGTTCGACAGGTGTGTCCTCCGAGTCCTCTATTGTTTGTTTTTGGCCTTGCTCCTGTTCTAAGATGGACTGATGTAGATCCTCAGATACTACCCGTTAACACGACAAGTGGTTGCACTTTTAAAAAGGTACTAGCCTATGTAGATGATTGTGTATTTGCAGTGGCAAACTTAGATTCAGGAAAAAGGGTTCTTCAAGACCTCCAGGAGTTACAACCATTTACAGGTATCAGGATTAATCTAGAGAAGAGTCGGATATTGGTTTTGGGCAAGGCTTTGGTTCCAGAAGATTTTTGTTATACCTGTCGTTACCACTAACATAAAACTGCAAGGTATATATTATGGTATGACCACTGAATTACAATGCAATTGGGATACGGCTTTTGACATAGCCAAGCAGAAAGTTACTAGATGGCAGTCTTGGAAGATGTCACGGAAAAAAAGGGTGTTTCTTCTTCGAACATATATAACCCCGATTTTTTTATATGTTTCGCATGCTTTTCCTCTCCCTTACAGTATGCATTCTAAAATAATGGGCCTTTTCTTTTCATTGTTATGGGGAAGCTGACTGAACCCAGTTAAACGGGCTCATACCTACAGAGCTTGGAATTCAGAAGGTCTTCATATGGTTCAACCGCTAGTCTACTTGTTTGGTAATTGTTTTTATAGTACAGTTCGGCCTATGTTGTTAGACAGTGAAAATATGGGATCTTTATGTATGAAGTTATGGGGAAAGGAATTTTTGATGGCCTGGGGTAGGGGGGAATGGCACTCATCGGAAAAATTTCTACCTAAGTATGTTAGAATTATGCTCAAATATATAAGAATGTGGAAAATAGAGCTTTTATGGTTTATTTCACATGAAAAAAAATAATTTCATAAACATGTAGTTGATTTCTGCTATTTAGAAGATCCTTTATTTCAGGTTCCTGATATTGTGGATACTGCTTTATTGTTAGCCAGTATTACTGAGCCTAGAATTCCGAGAAAACTGCAAGATATGATATGGCTATGTGGGCATCAGAAGCTCAATGTAAAAAATAATCAAAACCATAAACAGTTGGGGGGATAGGTATTGTTCTGCACTAGCTTGTCAAGGTCATCTGGAAACTATACGACATCTGTACTTTGAATGTGTGCATATTCAAGGGTTTTGGTCCACATTGGCCAGTTGGTGGAATGTACCTCTTTTTAGTTCTATGACTTATAATATTTTAATTTTGGGACAGATTCCAACAGACTGGAACATATGGACTCAAAGTACAATTATTGTGGATCTGGCCTGTAACAAATGGTATATCTAGTAAGCAAGATGTTTGATATGTCTTCAGAAAAAGACTGTGCAGTTACATGAAATTTTGTTTCAAATGCAGAGTGAATTGGATTCACTATACAAGTATGAATTTCACACTTTGGGGTCTGAAGTGGGGTCTCGTTTATGGAATAATATTAGTTAGGTGGGTTAGGTTTGGTCTTCTTTCCTCTCTTGCGTTTATTTGTTTGGTGTTTCACTTACATATTTGACTTTATGTGCTTTGTTCCTCGCCTGTTTTATATTTACCATTGTTTTTTGCTTATGTAATTGTTTAATGATCTTATTTTGTATTTTGTTTTTCATTCTCTAATAAAAAATTTCCCCTACTCTTTCTGAGAAGTGCCATGGGATCTTTAACATCCATCTGAACTACCACCAGAACAGGCAGAAGGGACCTTGGTTTAACGTCTCATCCGAAAGGCAACACTTCAGGAGTGCCGAACCCTCCTCATGCTGCACTACAGTGTTGGTACTGGGATATTAACCCAAGTGCCAGATGTGGGGATAGAACCCACAACCTTCTGATCTTCTGGCCTCAGAGGTGAGTGTGCTACCTGCATAGCCACTGATATTGACGATAGTATAGACAGAGCTGAGCGTCACTGTGTTAGCAGCACCAGCTACTACTCTCCATCTTAGAAATCCTGAGCCACACCAGGTGGAACAGATGCTGATTGGGGATCTCAATGGACCGGATCTCCCTCCCTGAGCCCAGTGGGTGGCAGAAACATTGCTTGGAAACCCTGATGTTTGGGATCCCCTCCTTGAGCCATACTGGGTGGTGGAACTGCATCTCAGGGGTCCCAATGGCAGGGACCCTCTCTCCCTGAGCCACACTGGGTGGAGGAACTGCACCTCAAGAATTACCCCCTCCTTCAGTTGTACCAGGTGGAAGAACAGCATCTCAGGGGTCCCCATGACTGGGATCCACTCCCTCAGTTGCACTAGGGCTTCACATCTGAATGACATCAGCAGAGGCAACAAACAAAAATAGAGAGGAAACAAGCACCAGTCACAGACCTGTATCACTATATTAGAGCAAGTCAATGAAGAAAACTTGGACAAATCATACGACTTATCTTCTGCTGGGGTGTCAGTGGGGCATAGTTCCCTATATAACCCATTCAGGAGAAAATCTAACACATAAAAGAGTCACACCAATGACAATAGGCTCCAGCCTTCGTTTGGTACCTAAATGTCCAATATCTGCAGCGGAATGGTCAGTTAAAAAGGCAGAGTTCCTAATGGTCACCAGACTGGCACAGACCTGGTCATCTACTTTTTTTCCCCACAAAACAGCTGTGAAAAAAAAACTTCAAAAGCACACCACTCTACATTCTACCTGTTTTTTGTATAGCTGTTTGGCCTTCAAACTGACACCTGAAACTCACATTTGAATCTTTCTTTGTGACCCCTCAGCCTTAGTCTGCCACGCCTCTAACCATCATAGCTGGTGGGGATACACATGGTGCAGGGACAGAGTGTGCCAACAAACATCATTTAGATGGCCTGAAGCACATGGGAGGTTTGTTTCCCCACAACTCCACCCACCTCCCATTTGGCATCAAGGGCACAGTCTTGCAGACCTCACACACACAATGGCCCCTGTGAAGGAGGTAAGTTTCCATCCTGATCCACCAAAGGGGTTACTGCCATGGCGGAACCTTTGCACCATCCCCCCACCAGCTGGGAGCACTGCCAAGCGGCAACACCAAACCTCTTGGCTGCCCAACCCAGCACAAAAGTCCACTCCCAAATCTGGGTCACTGGCATGGAAGCGCAAAGCACTACCTACTGGGCCAGTAGATGACCTCCTTTTGTCGTCGAAAACTATCAGGTTAAAGGGGTACAAATAAGGAAACAGAACAGCTGTTTGAAACTGCATTTGCACACTTGCTCACATTGTTCTACCAGTATTTCAGTAACATATTTTCCTTAACGAGAAAGAAATTATGAAACAAAAACTAGGCAAATGTTTTTAGAAAGCTGTCTCTGCTTCTCTGCCTATTGCCAACATCTTTTAAAAATAGAGTTCTGGATGTTTTACTACCCTGACAGATCTGTGCATCAGACCAGCAAAACCAGCAATGTACTAATAAAGCCGTCAGACCAGCAAAACCAGCAATGTACTAATAAAGCTGCTAAACCTGAGTAACACTGCAGCTTCTTGTTGCTTTTAAAACAAACACTCTCAGCCTGCCCTGACATTTGATGCCAGTTAGATTTAAATGTGAAAAATAATTTTCAAAGTTCTGTGGAGGCGACTTCCAAGACAAACAGAATTGTTACCGGCGTCAAGGTTTGTTAACAGCCAAACAAACGTTTTCATACCACTGTGCTATACTTAGAGTGTCATGTATAAACCCAAGAGGTAATGAAAATAAAACTTCATCACAACACTGTCATAAAAACATGCTACATAAAATAGATTTTATTCGTCAGAATTCTTTACAGAAACTAGAAAAACACTGAGTACGACCAAGGATTAAAAAGCAAATATAAAAAAAATACAGGAGGCTATAAAAAAATAGGGCAGAATGAAATGGACACTGTCAATGTCGATCAAGCTGGACAGCGCATACTGGATGCCCTAATTTCATATCTATGATTATTTATTTATTTTAGCTGTCTACCTCCTGCTGGGGTGGTCCTATGGTTCCCCTGATCCGTCCTGTCCTAGTGGCTCCTGCATCAGGAGCCGTGCCCGTGCTACAACCTCCTCGCCCTCACCCTCTCTGAGGTCACATCATGGGCTCCCTCATGGAAGACCAAGGGGTTGGGACCAGAGAGAGCTCCTGGGAGCGTCTGATGCAGCAACGTGGGCAGGCCTTCATCATCGCTGGAGAATCGGCATTTTTTTTGGTCCCCTGTAGCTCCCCCCCTACAGCCCGGGCATACAATGATGCCAGTGATGCTACAGTGTGCGCTTCCGCGCATCAGGGGTCTGCCTGCGCTGTCCCCGCTAACACACAGCGACTTGCACTCAGAGTCAGTACATGCACGGGTACCCGTCCCACCCTCCCGGAGGAGGAGAGCAGTCCCACGGACGCTCAATCCTCCTCCTCCCCCCCAACTGACCCCTGATGACCCGAGTCTGCTCCCAATCCCGGGTCACTGGCGTAGCATGAGGTGTGGCGTCCAGCGCCTCAACCCTCAGTGCCACCGGGCCGACATGTATCTATGATGATTTAACAAATTATGTACTTCTGCTTCATATGCATATTAGTTTCACAATCAATCTAAAAAACAACAGATAGTCTGACCCGTTGGCACAACAACAGAGCTTCCACTTGCTATGCAAGGTGACCCGAGTACAGAAATGAGCTCAGTCTATTGGAGGACTAGCTAGTGGAGGAGGCCTGAGCATTCCAGACGCTCTCCTGTTCATCTGGGGATGGAGGGTTGCAACTCTCACTGCAATGCTGCCACATGGGTGTCCACAGTTGTAGCACAGCGTAAGGTAGATTGGAAGGGAGGATGTCAGCCAGGCACATGGATGCACGCCATTGTGCATACCCCCACACTATGTCCCTTGGGCGCCGATATACTAGGGGGCTAGGTGAACCATGGGAAATGGTCCCAGCACATCTGGGTCCTGCACCACTGCTGGCAGTGCCTCCAGCCAAAACAAGAAAGCTGAGAGTAAATCTCCTGTAACCCATTCCTGCTTGGGGGGACCATGGCCCTGTGGAGGTCGGTGCCCACAGGTAAAAGGACCTGTGATGGAGCGTGCCTTGGGTGCTCCTGATGGATGCAGATGCTGGAGACTGGAGGGCACAAAAAGAAAGGTCAAACAAAAAGGCCAGCCAGTAGCACAGCGGTAATGCTACTGCCAGCAAACCAGGTTCAGAAGCAAACTCAAGTTGCCTGGATTGGCTGGGGCGTCAGACTGAGCATCTGAAGGACTGGTATCTCTCACAGGGAAGGTGGGTTGTGCCTCCTGTAACAAGCTTGGTTTCATGGCAGTAGCAAAGCCCAGTAGGACAAGGGGACATCGGCAATACTCAATATGGATAACTGCATGATGACGGTAGTAAGAAAAATACAGACAAAAAAATCCCGATGTGTTGGATGACGACAGGCCTCCCAATGGCCTGGCTCTACCAACTGAGCACCCACACTGGCTCACGCTTGGGTGGGCAAGGGCAAGACCCCCCCATCCCTACAATGGGGAGTAAGTCATGGGGCACAAGGGGTAAGTCACATGGGTGCTGGTTGACTGAGCTGGCAGGGCCATCAGAAGGGGGCTAGCAGGAGTAGTGATAGAGATAAACCTATGTGAATAAAAAATAAAAAGATGCAAACTAATTGCTTCACAGAAGTTGAAACAGACTGCCTTAACATCATAAAGGTCAGTCCAATGTTGGCTAATCCTCTCAAAGTAATCGTGATTCAGCACATGGTTTTGGTCTAGCAATGCTGAATCATTCTGTAGAACTAGCTGGAAAAAAAATAAACCACACATTACAGAATACATGCAATTATTCAGAATGACAGGATCAACATACTGAAAATGACAAAAGTCAGTACTAAAACATGCAGGTTGATTTAGGAAGGAATTCTAGAAATTTCTGCTACGTATTGTTTGTGGCGAAATGGTGTGCAGCTCCTAATTTGGGAAAAGTAATAATGTAAAAGAACCACAGCTATAAACAGAGGACGGACTGTAAAGAGTGACTGAAGACTTTGTAAATGCCTGTATTTAGGTACCATTTAGTTTCTACTTCATAAATGCTTGATATTTATCTTCTCTTCATTATGAAAACCATTTACCTGAAAACAGGATCTTTGTCCTTTAAAACTCACTTACTCCTGTTGCCTATATGTGAGTCGAAACATTCCATATTCAACCTTATTCAAAACGGCTGCAGAGAACTGAACGAATTACATTTTGTCTGTTCCTGTTGACTAAATATGAAATCATTATTACCTGCTTGTGGCAAGGTTATCATTTCCACAGCAACAGACTGAAACTGAGGATTACGACACTGTATGTAGACAAGAGGCAGTACAGCCTAGAGGCCAGAGCCCAAGCTTGAACTTGGAGACCCACACCAGAGACCAGGGTTTGAATCCCACAAAACCTCTGACTGTGCCACGAGTCTTTTACTGCTGTCCCTTCTATATATCTATAAGGAGAAAGGGGGTAGCAGAAGGGGAGGAGAATTAGTCTGGTACAGTATTATGCCTATGGGAAGTCACATATTATTAGTCAATTTACAAGGCAGACTGGATGGACAACAAATCTTTTTCTGCCATCACTTCTATGTGTCTTTGTACTATGTACACAAGCAGCATCGGTAGATGATGGCCAACAATCCCATTTTTCAGGAAAACATCCTCATTATTAAGGAACGAGAGGAAGAGAAATGCAGACAAAGCTATGAAATCTAAGCTGACTTGCGCATAACTACTGCAACTTCGGAAGGTTTTCAGGGGGCTTCAGTAGTTCTTTAACTCATTGCCTCCACAGGCTCACTCTGACATTACACCACTTGTCTCCTGAATCTCCTGTATACTTTTAACAGTGAATCCTGGGCCTTTCTAAGCAAATCAAGCCATAGTCAGCATGTTGCAAACAAATGCTAATAGCTCAATAACCGTACATGCTAGACACAAAGTATGAGTGGCAGAGTTATTCAGCACAAAATTGCCTTTCCAAAGGTGGTATGCATGTAATAATAAGTAATTTAGTTTTTTTTCTATGCTGGTCGAAACTGCAAAAAAAAATATTTTTTTTACTAAAAAAAAGGCAACATAAGCCATTTTTTATTGGAAAATATGTCGACTATCAACACCAAATCAAGCATACAGACATTAGATGGTGTTTTACTATTATGTTTGTTAAAAAAAGATATCTTTTTACTATGAAACATAATTTTCCCCATTTTAGTCAAGGTGCTTTGGTGAGATTTGAGGGATGAATCTCAACCACACACACCATATCATAAACAAATGCATATAACTCCAAAAGTATACATGCTACACACAAAGTATCAGCATGAAAGATGATCAGCACAAAATTGCCTTTCCAACGATGCTATGCGATCCATTGTAATCAATACTTTTTTTTAATGCATGCTGAAGTGTCAAAAAAGTGCATTTTATTCAAGCTGCTTAGGTGAGTCTTGATGGTAAAAATATCAGCCATACACACAGTACCATAAACAAATGCATATAACTCCTAAAGTATACATGATACACACAACGTATCAGTGGCACAATTGTTCCATACAAAACTGCCTTTCCAACAGTTCTATGCAGTCAGCTGTACTCAATTTGGTTTTCGTTTTATACTTGCTAAGATACCCAGAATGTGTGTTTTCTTCAAAGTGCTTAGGTGGTTCTAGATGGACAAAATGTCAAACAAATATGAATAACTCCTAAAGTGAACATGATACTCACAAAGTGTCAGTGGCAAGGTTGCTCAGCACAACATTACCTTTCTAATGGTACTATGCAGTCAATTCTAATCAATTCTGGCTGGCAAGTAATATTAAAATATGTGAGTGACTTCTCTAGACGTTTCTAGGGCACACAGAAAGTCTGTAGGTGACTTCTGTAGGCGTTTTGGGACACACTGTAGTTAGATTTGCTGACGCCTACAGACGTTTCTAGGAGGCAATGGTGCTACATTAGCTGAATCCAGGAAACAGCAAGCAGGGGTTCAACTAAGCTTACTTGTGTATGTTTATACGAATATAACCGTGTCTGTTATGAGACTGCATTCTTGAGTTCTCAATTTCTTTGACTGAGAGACGTGCAAAGCGAAGCTGAGGGACTTGAGAAGAAACTCTTAAAATCACATGAACTGTACAGATACAACTGTAAACACACAATATGTTTTTAATGAAGCTTATATTTAAAATCAAATTACTGTACTTTGTAAACAGTGAACCCTCTGTATGGGAAATGGATTGTGCAAACTAAACTTAGACCCTCAGAATTTCAGACCTATTAGCATGAGACACCCTCTTATAATGACTTATAATGTAAGCAAGACCTAAATCTGACAAATATATTGGGAACCAGCTATCTTGTGGTGCAACAAGGCAAGCACAATGTCATGTCATATGTCAAACTAAAAAGCAACTTAAAAAGTTTACAGCTGCCCCTTCCAGTATTTCATGATAAACCAAGGTTTGAACTTGCTTACTCACTGACATCTGACCCAAATTCAGGACATGGAAAAATGTATGCATCCAAAATGGATTTTTCACTGCCCCGTCTCTCCGGTAAATGACTCATTATCTCAGCATAAGAACAGAAATATTCTGATAAAACTTTGCCACAGTTTACAAAATATTTTACTTACAGGTCAGTACTTATAATTTATTTGTATAAAACCTGGTAACTGGAAATTACCTCTGACTTCGATCAGAACTCTAATAACATTCCCCGTGATTCTCTTCTGTGTTGCAGGGTTCATACCATTGGTAAACAATAGTTCTGACCCTGAGCCAATCTTACTGCACACTAAGTGTGCGGCTAAACTTTTTCCAGCTAATAAATAAGATACCCACTAAGTTCATTAAATTGTTTTGAGTTTTTAATTCACATGGCTTATTGTTATTAAATACAGATCAGTTACGTAATGAATAAAATTAGAATAAGTCTAACTTCCTATGATAACAGTATAGTGCCATTATTGCGCAGGTCTCTGCTAAAATAAAAAGCTAACAGATTTACAATAATTAGTAAAGCGATTTACAAGGTTCTGTTTTGGTGTAAAAGCTTCCTCTGTGAGGAAGCCTACTGCAGTGAAAACCTACCTAGACAGGTTTGATCATTTTCATCAGCCCAATGGTTGGGAAGGAAGCGATTGTAATTTTGCCCCGAAGGGCCACTAAGTTGATCCCTTCCTTTCTCCATGCTTGCCTCAGCCCAACTGGCATATGCTCTGATGTATGTACAGGGAGGTATGGGACCACGCACCCCATTACAGTCCATGAGACAAGTTTGTAATTCAGATTTCTATGTGTTAGTTAGCAACTGTCGGGCAATTAAGGACAGCGCTTGATTAGCAATGGACTTTATAATGAAGCACTGTCCTAATTATCTGCCAATTACTAATTAACACTTAGAAATCTGCATTACAAGTCAGCCCAATGGCGCAGCGGTAGCGTTACCACCTGTGGCACTGATGACCCATGTTTGGGAGCAAACACGGTGCATCAGAGGGTCGACTGAGTGGGGGTAGGATGAGCATCCCACAGACAGCTCTCCTCCTCCAGGGGAGGGGTATACCAGCAAGTCAGCAATGGCTGGGGCCTCTGGTGGATTCTGGTCTCTCCCCCTTAAAGCCCTGCCACAAGGAGCAAACTGCAGGCCTCCCCAGTCTGGGCAGCCTGGGGGGGATGCTGAGTACGAGGTCTGGGCGCTGAAAGGGGGTAAATCCCCTGCATCCCCTAGGAGCCAAAAATAGAACTGAGGGGAAAAAAAAAGAAATCTGCATTACAAACCCGTACCACTGACTGTAATGATGCATGTGGTCTCACACCTCTCTGTAAATATGTTAGAGCATATGCCAGCGTGGGGGCACGGTGAGCACCAGGAAGGGAAGGCATCAGCTTGGTGATCCCTCAGGGCAAAAATACAATCCATTCCTCCCTCCACACAAGGGTGCAGATCAAAATGATCAAACCTACCTTGGTAGGTTTTCACTGCAGCCAGCTTCCTCACGGAGGAAGCTCAGTACAAACTTGTTAAATCACTTTAACTTAGTACCTTTTTTACTTGCTCCTGTTATTGGTCTAGTAAATATTTCGGATGATGCTGTACTTACTTCACGCTTCCAAAAGTATCCGATGCTCCCGACTGATCTCAGAATTGCTATTTGTGCTGGCCTAGTAGAACAGCAGTAGTGCTACTGCTTGCTACGCCAGCAACTTGGGTTTGGAAACAGAACTGGGGCACGGGGAAGGGGAGCAGCTGGGGAAAGAAGATTAAGCGTCCCATGAATGGCTCTTCTTCAGGATGGGGGACTGCACGTCCTGCTGTTTGACTACACTTAGAGGGTACTAATGCAGATGTCTATACCTTTGATTTTTATTCTCGTTACATTCCTTACTCCTTTGAACAGCCCATGCAGGACCTCCTTCCATCCAGTGATCCTGCTACCCATCCAGGTAACCAAGTCTGCCCTCTCTATCACACACACTGCCCTCCTGAGTCCCTGCATCCTGCCCCTCCCCCTAGGGTGGGGCCTGACGAGATAGCGCCAATCTCGACAGAAGACAAACTCCAACAGAGAGGCAGGGAATGAACCAGAGGAAGGGCCCATCTGGGTGTGAGGTGTGTAAACTTCACTTGTCTGCACAGGAACTGCTGCCATTTCAACGTTTCATGGCCCCCCCCCCCCGACCCTCTCTCATCTGACCTGCCCTGCAGTGACTCCTGGTCAACATGTCCAACAGGGAAAAGTCAGGTAATGTGATTAGAAACCAGCCCTCTCCAGAGGTAGTGAGCACTCAAGCGGATACTAGGTCTACCTCCTGCCAATCTGCTCCTGATGTCCTGGAATCAGGACACGAACCTGGATTTCTAGGATCAGTAACAGCTCTAGTTAGGGGGCAGAACAACAAGTAGCAGCAGGGGTAACAATAATGCATATATTGTTCCGATGGGGTTTGCTCTGTACCACAGTGCGCACGAACTAGGGTGCAGCATTTTTATTTTTAGGGCACATACCTGTTTGTAGATCTGCCACTGACCTGCATGACAGGAAACGCCCTGTCACCTAGCAGCACAGCACCAGCGTCTGTATGTTCATTTTAAATTAAACAAAGTAATGACTATACTGGGGACTGAGGTTGGGGAAGTACGCACAGGGTCTATCCCATCCTGAAACCTCCTCCTCTGCTGCCAGAAGACGGGGTGGGAAGCAGAGTCTGTAGTGGGGACTACAGATTGGGAAAGCAGGCACGGTTCAGCAGAGGGTCAGGTGGCGTGTGCACAGAGGCTGTCATCTACAGCAGTCAGGATGAGCGTGCTTTTCCCACCAATCTTTCTCCACACCAACCTTCCAGATGCCCAACACATGGTCACCCAAACAAGCAATGGCTACTACACCATCTCACCACCACAGTAGAGTGTGATTCCCCGGGGAGGACTGTATTCTCTCAGATGCTCAGAGCCCTCACTGACAGCCTCTACTTCTCAGTGAATTTCAACATGCAAAAAAAAAAAGTTCATTTTTGAATTATTATTACTAATAATGTCTAGTATTTTACTTACTTTGTATCTCCACCACTCCGCTTTGTCAACAATCAGCAACCTTGCTACCACCCAACTCAAGTCGACAATCCTGAACCCCAGGGGAGGTCCCATTACCTTCCGCATGACTTATCTTCCACTGTGGGGTACCTCCTTCCTCCTCCACATCTTAAGTTAGTGCCGGGGGACCCACTTGTGCTGGGCAGACAACAAACATGGAGCACGAGCTAGCCATGGCTTCATCCTGCCAGACCAAGGAAGAACATTTTTTCAATTTTTCTCCCTACTGTTGAGATGCTGGCTCAGCACATGTGAAAGGTCTGCAGCTCGGCCAAGCATCTCCATTCCCCCCTCCTGCCATTCTGGGTCGCCTGCTCATCCTGTGGGCCCTTAAGCAGGTGCTGGCATAGTAAGAGATGAACAGCCCCCCCCCCCCAAAAAAAAAAGAGGTGAGTGTTCTAAGGGACACTCATCCCTTCTTTCACATGGGCCCTCCAATGTCCTGGGCTCATTCCTTTTTTCAAATAAATGTAAAACATATTGATACAATATACTATCAATATAATATTTAGGTTCCATACAGTCAAAAGGTGTAGAAAGAAATTACAGCACTTACAGTTCATCAAGGATAATACAAGAAAAACTGCAACTGTTCAAGACTTATTAATCCTATCTAAAGGGTGTTTTTAACTTTCAGAAAGGGTTTCCATATCTTGCCAAATAATTTTAATTTGCTTAACAATTGCTAGCTTATTCTCTCATTGTTTGCCAAAGCACCTATGGGATGTAGTCAGTCTCTTATCAAAGGTATCCTTTGTCCTTCCAACTTTGAAGAATTAATCTCTTGTATGACAAAGCTAAAGCTAATGCCCAGATTTGGTGACATCTACAGATATTTTTAAGTGGTGTCCCCCAATACAAAATGAGTGGTGTCTCTCCAGGATTTTTTGACAAACAGTATGACTCTACTTCCATTTTCTTTGAATTTTGGGACTGTACTAGAAAAGATGTGGTAAACTAGCCTTTGTGAGCCACACTTCCAACACTGATGTTGATCTGAATGTCCTATTTTGTTAAGCCTTTTAGGGGAATAATAGTATCTATGTAAAATTTTGAATTGAATTAGTCTCCCATTCACTTCCCTACTACACTGGTAGGTATTTTTCCATAGGTTATTTAGGCTAAATCTGAAATCTTGGTATTAAATTCTACCGAAAAGCGGTGCTCAACGGCCGTTGCGCCGACTTCACCAAAGGACTTCAGCCCGCCTCCCTGGAACTCGCCCCCGGATCCAATGCAGAGGGATCCCGGTGCATTCTCGGCACTACCGCCGAAAAGCGGCGCTCAACGGCCACCACGCCGACTCCACCAAGGACTTCCAGCCCGCCTCCCTGGAACTTCGCCCGGATCCGCCATAGAGGGATCCGGTGCATTCGCGGCACTACCGCCGAAAGCAGCACTCAGCGGCCGCCCGGCGCTCTACCAGGACTTCCAGCCCACCTCCCTGGAACTCGCCCCGGATCCAACGCAGAGGGATCCGGTGCATTCTCGCACTCACCCGAAAAGCAGTGCTCAACGCCGCTACCACTCCATCAAGGACTTCAGCCCACTCCTGAACCCCGCCCGGATCCAACGCAGAGGTAGGAGTGCCTAACCTGGTGGGAGCTCCATACCTTGTGGCTCCTCACTGATTGGTGCAGTGTCGCTGCAAGCAGCCCGTGATTGGGTCACACAGCTTCTGCACCTAAACCACTGGTGCGCTCACGGACTGCTGCCAGATCTGCATTTTCTTATACTGCTATCTGGGTGATTTTTGCTGATATTATCCTGTGGAAATAACGACTTGTATAGCTGCACTGTTAAAACCTAGCATAAATTCATCTAGAACTACATTGATTCTGTAATGACTGCTAGCCTTTACACAGATAGTGTGTAGGACCACTGTTAAATCCTGCTTACTAGAGTGCTGTAGTTATGTTTAGTAGCCTACTGTTTTTAACTCTGTACTCTCTTCTTCCCTGTCTCGCTATTCTGGGACCCCCTCTATATGAGCCACACTTGCACCGATTCTCTATTAGAACCCACAGCCTGATTAGCTGTATTACTGCTCCCGGTTCACGAACTACTGGCTCTGGCCCACACTCTGCCAGCCCTATTTTCACCCGAGCTCTCACCTCCTCTCCCCCGCTCATCTATAAAATCTTTCTCCCTCTAAACAGTGCAACTTGACTCCTTTGACCTCACCCTCAGCCATGACACTTCTTTATTATTTTAAGTTTTTCTAACACTCCCACCCCTAAAGACGAGCTGTCACCAGTCTCCCTACTGCACCAGCCAGCTATTTAATTACTGTGCTTCTTCTTTTGGCCCCACTAGGCATCCTGGTGCATTCTCGGCACTACCGCCAAAAAGCGTCACTCAACGGCCGCCGTGCCGACTCCATCTAAGGACTTCAGCCCATCTCCCTGGAACTCACCCCCGGATCCAACACAGAGGTAGGACTGCCTAACCCGGTGGGAGCTCCATACCTTGCGGCTCCTCACTGATTGGCGCAGTGTTGCTGCAAGCGGCCCGTGATTGTGTCACACAGCTTCTGCACCTAAACCATTGGTGCGCTCATGGACTGCTGCCAGCTCTGCATTTTCTTATACTGCTATTTGGGTGATTTTTCTCCGGCCCCCACCACCCCCTCCCAGGCCTCCTTTAGATACGCTCTCGCCCCTCCCACTTTTGTACTACTAATCCTACTGGATACAACACACCCAGCCTCACCCTATCCTCCTTGCACAAACAAAGCACCTAACCTATTGCCTCATAACTCTCTCTAGCTCTCCCTCAGTGCCCACTCTCATCTGTAGATCCCTCCCTCCCTCTCTCCCTGCCCCCCAGTAATCTGAACATAGTCTAAAGCTACAAAGTAAATCACCTATTTACCAGCGAGAAGATTAAAGCAGGACTGACACACCAAACTAACTAATATGGGGCATAACCACATAATACCACTTCTACTCCTCTCTATCTCTCTTGGCATTAGTGGCACCACTTACAAATTCGGTCCCCAAACTCCACACTCTGAAACCTCTTTGGGTGCATCCTGGCCCAAAAGCATGAACATGGCCACGACCACTTCCGGTAATGTTAGGCCCCCCATTCCCCCCCACCTCCCATACACAGTCACCACCAAGCTAGCCTCCCTTCCCTTAACCGTAATAGTTAACCTCCCACCTTATGTAATGCACGCATCTAGACACCCCCCCCAAATCTAAAGCGCAAGTGACGGTCACAAGTAAAAATAAACATTACCCTATCTGCCAGGAAGGTTACCCTCATGCAATGTTCACCTAAATCCTGGACCTACAACCTTGAGGAACAGGGACGCCCACTCAGTGACTAGCCTAAAGTTAGCAATGCTAAACATCTGCAGCCTAACTGCAAAATTTGACCAGCTCCAGGCTTGGGTGACCATTCACACCCTGGACATACTCTGCCTATCGGAAACCTGGCTGTCAAAAAAAGATCAAAGATGGTGAGGTAACCATTGAAGGATTCCAAATGTTGACACTCAATAGAATAGGCAAGAAAGGCGGCGGCTGCCTCGTGTATGTCAGAAACACACTGAGCTGCTCCATCCTCCCCATCTCCAAAGTTGCAGAGAACTATGAGCTATTAGCGGTAAAAACTCAAGCTGGCCTAAATGGCAAGACCATTACCATTGTCACAACCTACCTGCCCCCCAAAAAAGCCTTCCTCTGGCTATGCAAGAAATAAGCGGCTTCAAAAAGAGCTCACATCTCATCTTGACGGGCGACTTTAACATAAACTGACTCTGTAAAAGAGGCAACAGCCACCAAAGACCTAATCACCTCCCACAATCTCACCCAACTCGTAACTCATCCCACCAGACAGAACTACAAGGCTGGCACCAGCACCCTAATTGGCTGGATTCTGGTCAGCACACCATACAGATTCTCTGAGCTCAGAGTTCTCCTGGACGTACTGCGCAATCACTCACCGATCTCCTTTCTCTGGGCCAGTAAAATTGCCAAAAGCCCACAATGTCTCATCGAGAGCAGGGTCCTGTGAAAAGGCAAACTTGGTTCCCTCAAATCAGCACTGTCTGCCTACAACTGGTCCCCCCTACACAAGGCACCCACTCTGGACCAGGCACTCAGCTTTTTCATGGAGGGTTTCAACTCCATCTGTGATATTCATGCCCCACGCACTAAACAGAAAATTCGAGGAGTGGAAAATGGCTGGCTGGATGGTAAGCTCCTCTCTCTCCTAAAAGAAAGGGACTGCCTCTGGGCCAAAGCCTTAAATTATGGCTGTAAGCACGACCTACAATGTTACAAAACTGCTACAAATCAGTGCATTTAACTGATCCGGCTCACAAAGGCCAACTTCCATAAGACCCAGCTCAACAACGCTTGGGGAGACGGAAAGAGGTTTTGGGATAACCTCAGGAACAACCTTGGCAAAGACCAGAAGCTGAGTCCTACAATGCTCAGTATCAATAATGCACCCTCGACAGATTCTCTAGCCATTGCTGATGCCTTTAACGACCTGTCTCCAGTACTACCCCCAGACTACCTTCTGCCGGTGAAGGACCAAGGTTGGGTCAACCGTACCACTACTAACCACCCAACTTTCTACTTTAAGAAGGTGACAGAAAAGGAGGCCCTAACAATGGTCAGGAAAGTCCTAGGAAAAACTAGGTTGGGGAGTGATGGGATAGACATGAAGATACTATCTCTGACCCTTGATGTTCTCTGATCAAGCCCATTACGATGATATTTCACAAATCCATGGCCCTAGCTCAATTCCCGGAAGTCTGAAAGCAAGCCCTGGTAACTCCAGTGCATAAAAATGGTGACAAGGCACTGGTATCTAACTACAGGCCAATATCTATCCCCTCCCCACTATACAAAGCGCTGGAGAAAATCGTGGCAAACCAACTCACAGAATACCTAAACAAGTACAATCTGCTCTGCCCAAACCAACATGGTTTCCGGCAAAAACACAGTACCACGACTGCACTGCTTGCATACTCTGATTATGCACACAAGGTGCTAGATGAAGGCAAATTGGTGGGGTCCATCTTCATTGACCTCACTAAAGCCTTCGACACCGTCAGCCACCCTCTACTGATATTCCAGCTCCAAAGACTGGGAGTGGCACTAAACACCCTAAAATGGTTCAATGATTACCTATCACAAAGGAGTCAGCGAGTCAAAATCAGGCAGACATTATCCAGCTCCAGAGATGTACTCCTAGGAGTTCCTCAGGGATCAATCCTTGGTACCTTGCTTTTCAGCCTCTTTGTTAATGAACTACCCATGGCCTGTGACACCAATCTCATGCTGTATGCAGACGATGCTGTGCTGCTGAGTAGTGGTACCTCCCAGGCCAGCACTACAAACAGAACTACAGACCTCCTTTAACAAACTTGAGGACTGGTTCTGTAGGAAAAGGCTGCTACTGAACTACAAGAAAACCAAGGCCATGCTCCATTCCAGCCCCTACAATAAACGCAGGCTCACTCCCCTCGATATCACCAATAACGCTGGTGAGCAGATTGAGCAGGTACAATCATTTAAGTACCTAGGGGTCACCATTGATGACTCTCTCACATATACGAACCATACTGACCCCCTTGTCAGATCAGTAAATATAAAGATCGGGGTCCTCTATAGACATAAGAAATCCCTCACTCTGGAAGCACTCCGAATCTCAGTCTCCCAGCTCAATACTCCCCACGATAGACTATGGACTTGCGGCCTATGGAGCTGCCACTGATACTGCACTCAACAGGGTCCAAATTGCATTAAATAAGGCATGCCACCTGACCCTGTGCGCACACCATTACACTCACACTTGCACCCTATATGAGAGTACTAACTGGCTTAACCTAAAAGGCTCAAATACCAAACCTGTCTACTGGGTAAGAAGGCACTCCACGGAAAAACCCCAACCTGCATAGAAAACCTGCTCGAGGCCTCTCTCTCATTCCACATACCAGAGGGAAGAAGAATGGAGCGCTGTCCATCCCATTCCGGCGAACCTCACTTGGGCAGCGCACTTTCTCCTACCGAGCCCCCCTCTGGCTAAATGAACTCCCACAGAAACTACAAACACACAGCCTGCCACAGTTCAAAACAGGCCTCAAACAGCACCTAAAGTCTAGCTCACAATGCACCTGTTTCTCAGGCCAAACCTGAAAGACTAACCAACACCCACCGTTAAACCCAGCACAGATACCGAGAAAACTTGCCCTCATCCTAGCCTAGCCAGGAGCACTAGTAAGCTACTAATCCTCCTTCAGGCTCTGCGTACAGCTCCCCAACCCCCCTTCTCCCACCTTTCCAGCCACAGTCTATCAATAGACCTCTCGAGATCTCCAGGGCTGAGCCACCCCTAGAATCATCCAAGACATAACCTAAATCCTCTTACAATAGCTTTGTTTTCCACTGTTTGCCTAAAAATCTCATGTACTACTCTTTAAATGCCTAATGTGCTGAACCCTGTAACAACTGTATTTGTCCTGAAATCTGTAACTACTGTATTTGTGCTGAACCCTGTAAGAACTGTATTTGTTCTGAAATCTGTAACTACTGTATTTGTGCCTTGTATTATTTGTCCACCCTGACGTGGAACCTTTGTAAAAGAGCTCACGCTCAAAGGTCTTCTGATATTTATAAATAAATAAAATAAATAAATTTCCCATTTGTTTAAGCAGATAAAGTTATGGAGCTGTCACAATCGGAGATAATTTGTAAAGAAGACTTGCTCCTTTTCCGAGTGATTCCACTTTTAAAATTTGTGTCCATCCTGGGTTTGTAATGAGATTAAGAGGACTGTTTTGGATATCTTGGTAAATTTTATCTCTTAACTGAAGGCACAACTAAAATTGAAATGGGGCTCATTCCTGACCCAGGTCAAGGGCACCGTGAGGGGCAATCAATCCTTCAGCAGCACAGATGAGCTGGCTATTTTTGCAGTCTCGCTTTTTGCTCCCCGGTCACAGCCTGTGCATTTCTTTAAGTCCCTGACCTGGCACAGCCCAACCACATATGCCACTCCCCCCACTGTCTAAGGCAGTAGGGATCCATGGTATAGAACCACAGAGGGCAGGAAGACATGGTATTGCCATGTTTTCTCCCTTCCTCCTCCCAAGATGCTGGACAGTAGCGCTACGTGCGGGCCAACATGCACACACAGTGATGCACTACAGAAGAGACAAGCTCCCACTACAGGGGTCACTGTGATGGCGGAACTGCAGTACCTACCCTCCTCAGCTGGAAACGTTGCCAAGCGGAAGTGCCATCCCAGTCCTCCAGCCCCAAGCCTGACTCCTCAATCCGCTGTCAAACTTGGTTGCCGGTATGGAAGCACTGATGAGCCATTATAATTGGTTTCTTAATTGATCACCAAAATTCCAGCTCTACCCTAAATGACACCTCCATTTAAACTATAACAGGTAAAACATATAACTGAACTATTCCGAGTAATTGCAATTTGTGGCTTTTAAGGACAGCTATATCATCAGAATTTAGATGAGAACATCAGAAGTAATTTTATCTAAAAATATACAGTGTGTATATGATGTGGACTTAGAGAAACTGAGACATGCCCTGCTCTTTAGTCCTACAGAAAACAGGCTGCTGCTTACAGCTAAACCAGACCACCCTGAAGCACTGGCAACCATCAAACCAGGGGAACTCAAATTTCCATAACTGCAGAAACAGTGCAGACAAAGTCACCATGGGATAAAATGTACAAGGCAGCAAAGGACCAGTAGAAAGGGATGGATCCTGAAACTATAAATCAAAAATCCACAACCCACAGTGTAACAAAGCTGCAGCTTCACTCTGTAATGTTATTAAAGTTAGCTAACCATTCAATGCATCATCTTTTAAATCAAGTTCAGACTTCTGTAACCAGCACCTCACTTGGTTTTCGTGTCCAGGCATTTCATGAACAGTGCACTAAACTAATCCAAATTTAGGATGAAGAGCTGCTCCTGGTTTGCTCTCAAGGGTTGCTGTCCAATATACAAGCAATAATACCCAACAGGGTGGGCAGTATTGGGCAATGCCGGACTGCCGAGGGGTGTAATGAGGACCAACGCCACAGGCAGAGGGATACCGCCCACCCTGGAGGGTAGTACTGTTCTTAGAAAATAGGTTACTGTATCATATATGCTTGTCAAAAAAACAGTGTTATCTTTAAATGTTGAACCTCTTAGCTGTTTCATTAATTTTGTAATAAAATAGTTCCTCCACCTGTATTAGAATGCTGTTCATTCTTTGACTGTACTTATGACTTCAGCTGGTTGTCATAGTTACCCCCCAACACACGCACACGGCTTAAAATTGTTAAAATACTTCTGTTTTACTTTTTTTTTATTTTTATTTGTTGATTCAATGCTTTTTTGTTTATGAATCTAGCAGATGAGTGGTGGTGGCGAAGGGGCGAGGTGGAAGGAAAACAAAATTAAGATTGTTAAATAGGCAGTTAAATTTCTATAGCTTTATCATTGTTTTGACGTTCCCTTGACAGCTGCATCATGGAATCAGTCTAGTAGCAGTGGTGGCAGGCATCCAGTAACACTAGGGAGTTGACAAGTACAGATGGAAGGTCCCTACTGTATATTCTGTATGAGGGAGTTTGCTAGAGCTTGGAGTAAAAAGGAGACAAGCCTGCAAAAAGCAGGTCGATTTCTGTGCTTTTACGGTTCGGGTTCCAGGTGGGGTACTTCTCAAGGGTATGATCTGAAAACTGAACTGACTGGGAGAATCAGCCAGAGGAACGGTGATGGTTTTTTTTTTTTTGGGGGAGGTGGACATACACTACGGGGCAACCTGAAGTGTGATCACTAAATGTTTTTCTAGAGCGGGAGTGGAGCTGGGGCGAGTCAGGGACAGTTCACAGAATGCTGTACAGCGTAAGAGAGCACAAGAAATACTGGTGATTAGTAAAGAGTGAGCTGTTTTTCAGCAGCAGACAGCGATGGGGAGTGGAGCGGGGGTGGAGCCTGGATGAGGGGAAGTTGTCTTGAGTAGCTCTCAGCAAGCAACATGTTAGCGCTGCTAGTTTAAAATATATTGTTTATTTCTCAAACATAAAGCAAAATGTAGATAGTGTGTGCCAGATGATTTTTTTCATTATAAAAAAGGCAGTTCTGTATGAAGCTTGCTAATGGCTTGTTGATGGGGGGGCAGCTATCTCTCTCTCCCGCACGCACACTAAGGACAGTAAAAAAATTGTAGTATTTTTAAATTTAGCCTTCTACAGCTCATCATTCAAAAGGCAAAAAAAAGAAAAGGCAGTATATGGGAGAGTGATGGCACTGGGGGTACAGATTTCTTTACATGTCCAATGATTTCAAAAACAAGCTGTCGGGAGGCGGTACAGATAAGCAGTTTCATTTGTGGGAGCCAGAGGTCGGGGAGCTGAAAGAGGGAGGAGCAAGACCAAGGTCGGCTGCCCAGGAGTCAGACAAGTGGATACAGTACGTGAAAACAAAAAAAAAAAAAAAGGAATGAGCCCAACAGAGGTTGATCTATGGGTCTGTTAGGCAGCTGGCACTGAACTAGGGAGTGTTGGGGAACAGTATCCCTCGCAAAGCGAGAGAAACAAATGGTGGTGATTTGGAATGCAAATTAGGGAGCAGGGTGGGCATTAGGATACTTCACTGGGTGAAGGGGCACAATAGGCTGGTACTTTTTATTTCTTGGGCATCTACTGAAAGTTCATGTACCCCCTTGGCTAGGATACTAGCCAATCAGATGCTAGGAAATAAAAAGCCAATTTTCTAAACAAGTATAAGCTATGGGGCTGGGCTACAATATTTTTTCACTTTGCAAATACAGTACAACAGTGCACCCTGCATGCAACAACATACACTGCTGTTTTCTCAATTTTCTATCACGTGTGCATTTTTTTTTTGGGGGGGAGGGGGGAGTAAAAAAAAAATGAAAGAATGTTAGAAATGTGGCACGTTACAGTATAAATGATGGAATTTATCATGGATTTAAGATGTGCATCTATGGTGACTTCTCCTGTAGTGAACTTTCAGAATGTAATGTAATTATGCCATGTTTTATTTGTTTTTGATATCAGGTAAGATAAAGTACGCACCCATGTACCTATTTTAGGCACAACCTGGGAGAATTACAGACTAACAGTAAAAAATTTACAGCAACATCCTCAGAGGGGTATGACAGATCTATATTCTGTAATGACCCAGTTTGATTTCTTTTGTGCCCCCCCCCCCGCCTGCATCCCCTCACAATTCCTCCCCCTGAGGTCTAGTACTCGTGCATCTGTGCTCACCGTCACAGGTACCCACTGGGGCTGGCGAGGATACTATGTTACATCATAAAATACCCTAATTTTCTTTCAGCAGGAAGGAGTAACAAAGGTTCTAGGTCTCCCAGGAGCATCCACTTGGAAGGACGCTGTCCGAATAGTCAACATAGTTAAAAAGGAAGAAGAGGGCTCAAACATTCTGGTCCACCTAGGGACCAATGACCTTGCTAGCTGGTCGGTCGAGGAGGTTAAGGAACACACTGAGCAGCTCGGTGAGAAATTGGTTTCATTTTCGTCCAGCACTGCATTCTCTGAGATTCTGCCTGTCTGGGAAAAGGGGAAGAACAGACAGGAAATAAGAGAGAAAGAGATAAGTGAGCTCAACACATAGCTCAAGAACTGGTGCCATACAAAGGGGCACAACTTTGTCGTAAACTGGGGCAACTTCTAGGAAAGGGAGTTCTTCAAATTCGACAACCTCCACCTGACTAAAGAGGGAGTCAGAGCACTGGGCCACAAATTTGACGTCCACATAGGACATTTAAATGAGTGGAAGGGGAGATGACGGTTGCTCTAGGAGAAGCACACACAGAGCCTGCTGTCTCTCTCCCTTCAGCTAGCACCAAATCTACACACTCCAGGATAGCAAAAGCAGATAGCTGGGAACATAAAACCCTTTCCGGCTCTGGCATTGACCATCACCATGGAAAGGGAGGAACCATAAACAGGGAAAACCACAAAGGGACGAACAATAAGATCAAGGGAGGCATGACAAACAAAGCGACACAGCAAGAGTGGTCAACACTATGCCTCAATGCATGCAGTCTGGCTAACAAGACGACTGACCTCACTGCCACAATAGCTGAGGCAGAACTAGACTGGGTGGCCATGACTGAAACATGGTTCACAAATAATCATGGTTGGGAGGTGACTATCTCGCAGTACAACTTGTTTAGGAGTGACAGGACTGGGAAAATGGGAGGGGGGGTAGCTATTTATGTTAAGGATACCATCAGTGCTACAGAAATGCAGCAGGCACTAGGGGAAACAGAGGATCTACGGATCACAATAAGGGCCGGAAGCTGGAAACCCATTTGGGTAGGAATAATCTACAGACCCCCAAATTAGGAGGAAGCCAAGGATAAGGAAATCCTGAAAACCATCCTCCAGATGTCAGGCAAAAGGGACATGGTGCTGGTGGGGGATTTCAATCTGCTGGACATAGACTGGAATACCCCCATAGTGGCATCACAGAAGAGCAGGGAATTCCTAGTCATACTATAGGAAGCAGGCCTAAGTCCACTAGCGACATCTCCCACAAGGGGCAATGTGGTTCTAGATCCAATATTCACAAACAGTGATAGGGTTACGGGTGTCAAAGTAGGGAACCACTTGGGCAACAGTGACCATAACACGGTATGGTTCAGGGTAAAAAGGACTGTAGACTCTACACACTCCAAACTGAAGGTCCTTGACTTCAGGAGGGCAGACTTCACAAACATGAAGACCCGCCTAAGAAACAACCTTAGTAACTCGACAGAAGGGAGCGGTAAAGAATATTGGACAAGGCTGAAGGATGCAATAACCATGGTCACATCACAGTGTGCCCATCAGGTTGGTAAGAACAAAGGGAGGAAAAACCCAGTTTTTCAAGAAGGTGGCAACCATGGTGAAAGAAAAGTGCACAGCCTTCAGAATGTACAAGGAGTTGGGAATGAGGTAGACAAAACAGAATATAAACAGAAACTAAAAGAGACAGGGAAAGTGATAAGAAATGCAAAGGCTCAAACAGAGGTTCGGACAGCTCAGGAAGTAAAAAAGGGTAACTACAGGTACATACGCGAAAAAAGGAAGACCAAAGGGGGCATTGTTAGAATCACAAAAAAAGATGGACAAACCACAGAGCAAGACAGGGAAAAGGCAGAGGCACTCAATGAGTACTTCTGCTCAGTATTCACAGAGGAAGCAGACGGTAACTGACCAACAATAGTCATAAAGAAGTGTCCGATTGAAGGAACAGACACGGGTCCCTTCACAGAGGAAAGGGTCCTGGAGGAAATAGAAAGTTAAAGGTAGATAAAGCTATGGGGCCATCAGTGGCGGAGCCAGAGGGGGGGCTGGGGGGCGGTCGCCCCTCCTGGCTGCCCCAGTGTGAGTAGTGGCGCCCTGCCACCATCTTTATTCACTGTTTAGTGCCCATTGTGGAGCCTGTCATTGACTGAATGGCCCTCCCTGGCTCCCAAATGATCCCAAACCTGGCTCCGCTACTGGGGGCCAGATGGGATACACCCAAGAATATTGAAAGAACTAGGGAGGGAACTAGCAGCCCCCTTAGCAGTGCTCTTCAACAAATCATTAAGGAGCGGGGAGGTGCCAGAGGATTGAAAGAGTGCAACAGTAGTCCCACTCCACAAGAGTGGAAGCAAGGAACAGCCAGGTAACTACTGTCTGGTTTGTCTAATGTCAGTTGTGGGAAAACTGATGGAGTCCCTGCTGAAGGAAAGAATCATAGCTTTTTTGGAGCAAACTGGTCAGCTTGACAAAAATCAACACAGTTTCATGGCAGGGAGGTCCTGCTAGACAAACCTGGTTGATTTTTTCAATTGGGTCACCAAAACACTGGATCAGGGTGGGGCAGTGGATGTGTTTTACCTGGACTTCAGCAAAGCTTTTGACTCCGTTCCACACAGAAGACCAGCCAAAAAACTGGAGAACATGGAAATTGGGCAAGAGGTTACAAACTGGGTCAGAAACTGGTTACATGGGAGAACTCAGAGAGTATAAGTAAATGGCACTCTGTTTGTGGATGGGAGGGTGATTATTGGGGTCCCGCAGGGCTCAGTTCTGGGGCCAATCTGCTTCAACATATCATTCAGCGACATTACGAATGAACTGGAGGGAAAGGTGTGCCTGTTTACAGATTACACCAAAATCGGCAACAGGGTAGACACAACAGAGGGACAGCAAAGCATGGAAGCTGATCTCCGAAAACTGGAGGAGTGGTCCAAGACCTGGCAATTGAAATTCAGTGCCAAAAAATGCAAGGTCATGCACCTGGGAAAGTGTAACCCAGGGAAACTGTACTCAACGGGAGGGGAGCAGCTGGTGGCTACCAGGCAGGAGTGAGACTTAAGGGTGATCGTATCAGATGACCTCACAAGGTCAGTAGACAATGTGAAAAGGCAGCACTAAAGGCTAGTGGTATCCTGGGATGTACAGGGAGGGGCATCTCGAGCAGAAGGCATGAAGTAATCATGCTCCTGTATCAGTCCCTGGTCAGGCCTCACCTGGAGTACTGTGTCCAGTTCTGGAGGCCACACCTCAGGAAGGACATAGGCTGGAGATGGTACAGAGAAGAGCAACAAAGATGGTGCAGGGCTTGCATCAGAAACCATAAGAGGCAAGACTGGATGATCGCAAATTATACTCCACAGAACAATACAGGAATCGTGGTGACATGATAGAAACATTCAAATACCTTAAGGGCAACAACAGGGCACACGTGCAGAACCTCTTTCAGGTAAAGGACTAGAGGGTACAACCTTCGACTTAAGGGAGGAAAGTTCAGAAGCAATACAAGGAAATTCTTCTTTACAGAGCGTGTTGTGGAACCATGGAATAGCCTGCCGGAGGGGGTAGTGGGAGCCAAGACAATGGGGGAATTCAAGTGGGCATGGGACAGACACTGTGGGATACACAAGTAGGCAGCTAAGTGGGGGAGAGATAGGAAGCCAAGGGCAGACTTGATGGATCGTACGGTCCCCATCTGCTGACAACGTCTATGTTTCTGTGTTTCTATCAGTCCCAAATATGGGTCCAGATGTGAGGGCCAGCTTAGTGGTTCTGAAACGTCCACAACTCACTCTGGTCTCCACTGACATTGTTTTCTCTGGTGATGCCTTGTCAGCCCGCCCTACACAAGGATATGCATACTGCTACCCATGATGCTTTGTGCTGGGTTTGTGGCTTTAGAGTAAACATGTGGTTGAGGGAGCTACAGAAACCAAACAATTCAGACATTTGCTCTTTCTCTATATATCCTTCTTGGATACTACATATTGCTCTTCTTGCAAACTACCCCTCAGTGTATTTTTTTCCCTGGGGCTGACCTACTACTGTACTTGCTTGGGAGATGAGTGGTCCCAAAAGGATGAACTGTGTCTAGGGTTTCCTGCCTGAAGTCTAAGCAGTAAACATACGAAGACAACCTGATTGAAGCTTTATGCCTACTCTACAAGCAATTTCTTATTGTTTCTCATAATGCCCTGCATTGGACTAGAGGAATCAAAGTGAATGCTGGTGGGTGGGAGACTGAGAAACCAAATATAGCATCTGATTACCTCTTGCTCATGAAAATTGGACAGTTTAAAATCTTTGGCGCATACATTTGAAATAGCTGTGCATGTTTCAAACCAAACCAAAATGAGCGCTCATTAGTGCTGCATGTTAATAATGTTGGGGGTGTAGTGCTGTACTGCTGCGCAGAGACAACTTTTCAATATGAATGATCATATACTATCAAAAATAGAATATGGACAACAATACACAACTCGGCATGTGTTTTCATCTCGGGGCTGAGAGGACATCAGGAAGGTCCCTATAACGCCCTCTTAACCCCCTAATGGAAACACACCTTTGTTGTGTATGGCTGTCCATACACTATTATATACACCGGACATCGGCATGTGTACACACACACACACACAGCCCTGCTCTACTGGGTCATCATGCATGAAAATCCCTGGTTTGTGTTACTAATGATGCTAATCTTTTTATTTTGTATCTGTAATCATATTTATTATGATATTTCTTGTCATCATCTATGTAAGAATAAATGTGCTTTATGTTTCAGAATTTACCTAAAACCAAGGAAACATCAAAATAGTTACAGATGTTGCTTTTCAAAACTGCTGAGTAAAACTGTGTCTAATGTAGAACTACTAGTGTCAACCAAATGGCCCCACAAAAACACATCACTCACAAACTGTTCATCTCTGACACAGGAGGACAACACACAGTGCTTTAACCTTTTTCTTTATTTCTTATTCTTCCTTACCCTCTTATCGTACTTCCTTTCTGCTCCCTGTCCTGCACATGCTAATCTTATTTCACCTCTTTCTTTAGGATCTCATTCTATTTTTCTTGTTATAGTTTCTCTGTCCTCATTGATGTAAACCCTGGAAGATATCTGGAGAAACCCAATGCACTGAATTATACATTTTTAAGAAATGTCTACAAGAGCAAAGCGGAAATGTCTTTTAGAGAGGTTAATGATAAAGAGATATTTTACAGATCCTCTTTTGAAAGTGTAATAATCTTCGTAAAGCTACAGCTCATGTTGTCCAGGAAGAGTCTTCATCATATCATTTATTAGCAGGTACGTAGTCTTAGCGTCCTTAAGAGTCCCTAATGTAAGCCGGTCCAATGGCATGGACGGCTGAGGAGCTGGATACCTCACCTCCTGCCATGCCAGCCACCCATGTTCAGAAATGGATGTGGGTCACTCAGGAGCTGCCGGGGAGGAGGCTTGAGCATCCAGGACTGCTCTCCTTCGGGGGTTCGTGGTTCGCTGCTTGACTGTCACCTGGATGCGTTCAGATGGCAGCACAAGCGAACCACACACACAAGAGAAGGGACCACACATTCAGGGTGCTGGGGGCATCTCCGTGGAGGTGAAGCATGCACATTGTGTCCATTGACAAAATCAAAGGAAGTGTGTGACCCCACATTCAGGGTGCCAGGAGCCTCTCTGTGGAAGTGAAGCATGCACATCGTTTCCACTGACATAATCAGAGAAAAAAATACCCATGGCTGCAGAATGACAATCGACCATTTTGCAGGCCCTGCACCAGTGACCATGCACCCCCCCCCACAGTCCAGTGGCAGAGGATGATGGAAAAAGGTAAGCCCCAGAGAAGCCAAGTGACCGGGCTGGGTGGTTGGTCATAGGGGGGCAGCATAGAGATATACAACCTCTAGAGAAAAATTAAAAAAAATCATTAATGCAATATTGTTAGCCTACTAACCAAGTTTAACATTTTTTTTAAGCTGTTAGATGTAATGGATAAGCCATTAAGGCTGTGGTTTAAAGGATTTTGATGCTCGCTCAAGGGGTGTAAGAATACTAGGCCAAAGGCCAAGTATTCTTACAATTTTGGCAAGCACATTGAAAATACTTTCAACTTCAGAAAGTAGTAAGAAGTGCAAAGGCACAAACTGAGGAAAGAATATAGCCCAAGGGGTAACTAAAGCGGAGATCTTTTTTAGGTACATAAGTGTAGGCCCTCCCCCACAGGTGGGCTTATTTCTCACCCATAGGGGCCCCCCCCCCACACTCCAGTAATTAGGGAGTTTGCGCACTGTGAGGGGTGTACTTTCTGTTACTGCCACTTGGGGGCAGCAGGGAGTGGGCTTCAATATAAAGGTTATATCGGCAGGAAAGGGAGAGAGAGTGGAGACCGTGGTGTTTCAGTAGGGCAGTTTGGAGCCCCCTCCCTTAGGCTGGTCAGCAGTTTCGGCCATGGCTCAGCTCGGGCAACATGAACTGGAAGGAGGGAGCCACTGTAACTGTTGGGAGGCTCAACTCCAGGGAGAGCCGCAGAAGCGAGTCTGGGAGAGAGCACCAGGGACCAGGACTAAAGTGGGGAATGTTTTCCAGGAAGCAGTCGCGGAGGTATCAGGCTGCTGGAAATTTTGACCCAAGTATAAATTAACTCTGCAGTGGAGCACATCGCTCCCCTGATGACGAAGAAGGAAAACAGTTTAGGAAGACATTAGGAAGGGGGGCTACAAATTGTGGGGGCTTATCCGGGATGCCTTTCTCAGTCCCAGCAGGTTTTTGCCCTTTATTCCTAGAGCCTGGAGGAGCTGGCGGGACTGGCCATTTTAGGCCTAGGCCAGTGTGATGCAGTTTCAGTGGGGTGGTGGTGCAGGGTAGGCCTATTTGTGATGGCTAGACCTCCATCCTCCCTCCGGTCTCTGGCGCTCGCGCGCATGACTGGTAGGTCACGTGCACACCTCAATCTATGTGACTGGTTGCTGCTGAGGTGTAAAAAAAGAGAAAGACTGTGAGGTGGGCGAAATTTTGAGGAGAAGATTGGAGAGTGTAGCAGCTTGTTTTAAAAATTCATGAGCAGTGTTTCAGAGGAGGAGAGGCCTACATCCTAAACAATTTGTGTTCCTCCCTTTGCTGGAGTGAAAGCAAAAGGTTTTTTTTTTTTTAACCAGGAGTAGCACACTAAGCTGAAAGCTTTTTTACAGGTGTGACCTGGGAGCACAGGGATGTTAAGTGACTTGCTCAGAGTCACACAGTATGCAAGTGGAAGCTGTGGGATTCAAACCCAAGTCTGGTCTGCTGGATGTCACCAGATTTGCAGCTCAGAGCCTTAAACCACTGCGCCATACTGCATATACTATACTGGAAGGTGATTTGGTGAGCAGAAGTTACGAGATGGCTGGCAGAGGCTACAAGGTGGCAGAAGAGTTTACTCCCCTGGAGGAACCACAGGCTATGGTTCCCACCTCCCTCCCAACCTGGTTGTGGAATTTTGGAGGGAGGGATCAGGCAAATGAAAGATGCATCAGATGTGGATTTAGGGGAGAAGGTGTAGTCAGACTGCCCATGTGTTCAACTTGCTACAGCTCTGCCCCTAGAGATGTTTTTGATCAAGCTCCACCTATGTTTCATTGGGGGTACCCTTCCAGCATTTCAGGGGGAATGCCATCTGTATTGTCTCAAAGGAGTGTAGAGGCTGGGGCCCTTGAGAAGCTCACCCTGCAGGATAAGGGAGATGTGGGGGAAAAGCCAAGACAACCATCCTCAAACGTCATAGTAGAAGCAGTGGAAGAGGAAGGAGTGAGTGGGTGGTGAGGAGCACCAACGTTTGCCCAGCTCCTTGTCGCTGGCTGCCTGCTATCCCTGTGGCAGAGGGAGGGGCAGGGGCCTGCGCCAACCCTTGGATAACCCCCCCAGGGCCCAAGGGATACCCAGCAGCATCCTTGTCCAGCGGCAGCCCACCGGCCCCTTTCGGCCAGGGCAAATGCGGCTCTTGCAGTGAAAACTCGTCCTGTGATTAAGTTGGGAGTTTCTGGAGTGCACACTTGAGCGAGAGGAAATTCCAGAGGAGAGAGAGTTTGATGAAGAGAAACTGCTCTTCAAAAGATTTCAATTTGCTGATTATGAAGTTCAGTGGACTATTCCCCGGCCCTTCAACTGCACTGTTATCATCCTGGCAAATAAGACCCCATGCATGCCAGTGCATTCTAAAGCACTGAGGGTCCAGATGGATGGACTTATTCAAAGTGACCCACTCAATGTGGCCTACTGAAATGGAATATGACTGGAGCCTGAACTTGCCAGGAGGACCAGTGTAAGGGAGCTACCCGAATGGTCCCAGGGCGAAAGGTGGATTAGGAGAAGAATTCACATAGATTACTCTACTGTAGACTATCCATATTTATCAGAGAGGATGTGGGATGTAAAAGAAGAAGTGCAAGATTAATGGGTGTACAAAGAACAACTCCAGAAGCTAAGGTCCAAGCCTGGAAGTTCCCATTCATCCCAGCAACTGTTTCAAAAGGCAAGAGCCATGTGTTTCACCGCCCCTTGGTCTAGCTTGACTTTGTGCAAGCATTTTGCCCTAGTTCAGGACTTGGCAGGATGCAGAATTAAATATTATATGATTGCCAAAGACTCATTCGGGGGACCTTACCACAAAGCCAGATGCTGATTTTTATTTCCCACAAGGCGGAGGTCCTGTCATTTAAGCCCCAGCCATCTGTGAACTGTGCCAGGAAAACTCCTCAGCAGAGCAGGAGTCTGTTTCAAGACTGTGTTACCAGGTTACAATTCATTTTTTTTTTTTTGGTATTATTTATCTCCCACGCGCCTCATCCTACCACTCCTTCAGGCCATTGCCAAGGACTCCACCTCCGGGGCTCAGTCACCCATCCCCAACCTCAAATCACAACCACCTCAGGGTAACCTGATGTATCCCTTTCGTCGGGTGGGCCCTCTCCTTTCAAGGAGAAAGGGCCTGGCGGCCAACAGCGTTGGCCCTGGGTGCTGCTGAGGTCAGGTCGGATCAGCATCTCAGAGTACTGCGGAGGCGCTGGTCTGGGCAGCTGTCATCCGGCAGTTTGAGGCGCCATTTTCTGGTGTTTTTCCTCCAGTTCCCCACTTGCACCACATCTGCAGTGCTCCTGGTCTCCACAGGGGGCCGCTACAGAGCAAGGCATCTCCCTAGCCCACCCCCAGGAGAGGGGAGCAGTCTTCCGGACGCTCGATCCTCTCCTCCCCTACCGACCCCCCTGGTGCCAGAGTCAGTTTCTGAACCCGGGTCGCCGGTGTGGTTCGAGATAAGGTGCCAGCATCTCAACCCTCTGCGCCACCGGGCAGGCTAGGTTACAATTCTAACCTAATGATTTTGGCAATCTGGGATAGTAGTAATCTTAATTTTGTTTTAAAAAGAAGACTTGATGACAGTGATTCTAATTTTATAAATCTATTTTATTTAATTTCTTTATTAAGCAAGGCTGAGATTTTAAGCTCTGCCTTGTGTGGGTGTGTGGGTGGGTGGGTGTGTGTGTGTGTGTGAGAATGTGAGAGTGATTGTGTATGAATATTAGGAGATTTTTTTATTATTAAAATTGTTTGGTGTTTTTCTCTGAATTGGTGGGTGGTATAGGAAGGGAAGCTTATCTACCTCAATACATGTATATTGTTAATGGTCAAAATGTTTTTTTTTTCTTCCAATGATCAAAATGTTCATAGTGTTTCTTTTCCAATTATTGAACTAGGAGTGGCACACTAAGCTGAAAGCTTGTTTATAGGTGTGACCTGGGAGCACAGGGAAGTTAAGTGACTTGCTCAGGGTCACTCAGTATGCAGGTGGGAGCTGTGGGATTCAAACCCAGGTCTCCAGATTTGTAGCTCAGAGCCTTAAACCACTGCACTATACTGCTTCCCTGTTTCTAAAGCTGGTTTAAAGTTTGAGGCCTCCTGGCACAGGTAAGTTAGGAATTTTTCTAGGTTTCAGTATAGTTTGGTGGCAGTTGGGGAGGGTCTTCCCCTTCGGGTCAAATTACGTGGGTGCCTCCTCCGACATGCTGGGAAGTGTGTATATCTGGTTTGTTTTGTTGGGGTGCTTGCTTGGCCCTCTGCCCCATTTCCAGCAGGAAATGGGTTTTAGGTGAGGGAGAGTATAAGCCCCCCCTCACGAGTGGGCTTATTCCTCACCCTCAGGGACCCCCCCATGCTTAGGCAGTCTGCACACTGTGAGGGTGTATTTTCTGTTGCCACTACTTGGGGGCATCAGAGAGTGGGCTTCTATATAAAGGGGGTGTAGCAGCGGGAAAAGGAGAAAGATGGGTGAGACCAACAGGTGTTTCAGTAAGGCAGTTTGGAAGGGGGGTTCCCCCTTCCACTTAGGCAGGTCAGCAGTTTCGGTGGTGGTGCGCTAGATTCCTGGATTTTGGGGACTCCAAGGGAGGTAAGCATAAAGGCAGTTGCAGTCGTTTGAGTCCTTGGTCCCCTTGTGACTGCGTGGTAAGAGCATCCAGGGAGCATCAGAGTTTCAGAGGGCAGGTCATGGAGGACCCCGGGGGCATTGGGCCCAAGCTGGAGGGGGCATGTTTGAGACGTCTGGGACTTTCGAGGTGGTGGCAGGGCCTTGGCAGCAGGTTCAGAGGATGGTGGCAGCTCCTCGACCCTGTTTCCCACTGGCACTTTGGCTGTGTGCTCAAAGGTGGAGGTGGGTGGCAGCGTGGACTCGATGGGGTCTGCCATGCCTGTGTCGGGGCAGGCCCCAGAGCCTACAGTAGGGTAGGGTAGGCCTTTAGGCCAGTATAGGCCATGGCTAAGCTTGGGCAACAGGAACTGGAAGGAGGGACCCACTGTAACTGTTGGGAGGCTTGGCTCTGGGGAGAACCATGGGAGCAAGTTTGGGAGAGAGCACCAGGGATCAGGTCGGTCCAGGACTAAAATGGCGAATGTTTTCCAGGGAGCAGTTGCGGAGGTATTGGGCTGCTGAAAATGTTGCCCAGAGTATGAATTAACTTGGTGGTGGCAGAGGAGCACATCACTCCCCTGATGAGGAAGAAGGAAAATTGTTTAGGAAGAAGCTCAGTTTAAAGGAGGCAGTAACTGAGAGGGGCTTATCAGTGCCAGTGGGTTAGCTGGAGCTTCACGCTTCTGGAATATGTCGAATTCAATCTTTGGTCCTGGGTAAAGTGTTTGTTACTGGTTCTGTTGTATGGAAAATCCATGCCTAAGAATGCCCATTGCACTCTCTCTCTCTCTCTCTCTCTCTAAATACAAAGATTGTGTAAAAAGTTAGCCCCATGGAGCTGTAACATTTTAAAGTTTGAAGTAACTGGAACCCTGAGCTCTTAGAATTATTTAAGAGATCAGGAGAACAAAAAATGATTTGTTTGGGGAGAAATCAGAGTCCAGTTTGATCACTGCCATGAAGGGATTTTAATGAATTTGAAGTCCTTTCATTTTCAGGAGTTTCTTGCAGTTTCTCCTGGGGTTTGAAGTTTTAGAATTTCTTGCGTCCTCCTGCTCCAGGTTCGGTGGGTCTGAGAAGCCTGAGGAAGAACTGATCAGACTGCCTTCCGGATTTGCCTGCTGGGAGATGCAACTACCTCTTGGGGCTCGGTGTTGTTGGGTTTGAAGACATCTTCAGGTAAGACACCTGTGTTTAAATGCTGCTTTTAATCTGAGAAGAGCTTGGTGAGATTCTGGAGTCTGGGTCCTCCTTCCACTTGTGACATCAGGCCCCTAGACGTTGGGAAGAGTGGGGGCTGCATAAGTGAAAAGAGGAAAAGGAGGGGAGGGTCTGTGAGGTTAAGAAGGGCAAGGTAGGGGACTGTGCAGAGGAGGTTCAGGAAAAAGCAGATATCTTGAAGAAATACTTTTGTTAAGTCTTCACAGAGGAAGGGGACAGGCCACATAGAAGCAGTGGAGGAAGGGAGGAGGACACTAGTCCATTTCCAGATGAGAGAGTCCTGAAAGGGTTCGCAAATCTGAAAGAGGACACAGCTATGGGGCCAGATGGGGTACACCCAAGTGCATTGAAGGAGCACAGGGAAATACTGGCTGCACCTCTGATAGCCCTATTCAACAACTCAGTGGAAACAAGAGTGGTTCTAGGGGACTGGAGGAGGGCAGATGCAGTCCCTATTTCACAAAAGTGGTACGAGGGAGGAGGCTGGCAGCTATAGGCTGGTCAGTCTGACATCAGTGGTGGGAAAGTAAATGAAGTCACTGCTGAAGGAAAGGATTGTGGAGTATCTTGAATTCAGCAGGTTATAAGATCTGAGGCGGCTCAGATTCGGGGCGGGAGGAGGCAGATCATGTCAGATAAATCTGGTAGTCTTCTTTGACTGGATGACCAGGGAACTAGATAACAGTGAGGCAAGGAATGTGGCCTACTTACATTTTAGTAAGGTATTCAACACCCGTACCACATAAGAAACTCATAAGGACACTGGGCAGCTTAGGAGTGGGTCCTAAGGTAATACACTGGGTAAGAAGTCAGTTAATGGATAAGCAACAGAGGGTGGTGGTAAACACAGCTCACTTCAGGGAAAGGAGGGTGACCAGTACAGTACCTCAGGGCTCAGTACTGGATCATTCTTCTTTAATATCTTTATAAGGGACATTGCAGATGAACTGGAAGGGAAGGTATGCCTCTTTGCTGATGACACCAAAATCTGAAATAGGTAAACACTCCAGAAGGGGTGGAAAGAATATGAAGAGAGGGGTGAATACCGTCATGCTCTGCTTTGTCCACCTTGAGTTTTAGGAGTTCTTTCAGGACTCTTTCTTCTGTAAATTGACTGGTGTCAACCCCCCTACCCAGAGTGCTTCTACTGTCTGGTTTAGGTAACTCCTCCTCATCTTCTTTTGTGAATACTGAGCAAAAGCATTCATTCAGTATCTCTGCCTTTTCACTGTCTCCCTCTGCCCACCTCCGCTCCCCTTTATTAATCTCCACTATTCCTCCCTAAACAAAATAAATAAATATTGCACACTACTTTAGGTGCAGTCTTTTCAGTGACCTGTACAGTGGCAATAAGCTCCTTCGAATACCTTGGAGTCCTGGTTGATGGGTCTCTGGACTTTGACTAGCATATTACATCCACTTGTAAGTACGTGAACTCCAAAATTCGGCTCACCTATAAGGCTATTCATATCCTGACACCCTCAGCCAGGATGGCCATTGCTAGGGGTATTCTCCTCCCTTCACTGGCTTATGGAGCTGCAACTTATATTAATGCCTCAAAGGCTTCCTTACACAAATGAAACACGTCATATACCTCCATCTGTCAATATGCCTCAGCATCTCCGCGCCTAAAACTTCGGTGTCGGCTATATGCCGACCTAAACTGGCCTTCCCCCTCAAACTATCGGCTACTCTCCTTTGGCATGCTGGTGGATAACATCATTAGGACCAATGTCCCGGCATCTCTTGCCTCATTCCTTTGACCTCCACTTATGGCCTCCGGTTCTCCAATCAGTCCCTACTCTAATTGCCGAGATGCAAATCCTCCAAGGGAACTTGTGCTTTCTTCTGTGCCAACCCCAAACTCTGGAACTCCCTTCCCTTAGCTATCCGGTCTGCGCCTAGCCATCCCTGCTTTAAGAAAGCGTGTTGGTCTCATCTGTGTAAACCTACCCTTTTGTATGTGCTTCAGTCCTCCTTAACGTCTCTGCTACCTGCCTCTCATCACCCTACTCCTGGCCTCTTGTCATTTTTCCTGCTCCTCTCTACTCCTACCTTCATTAACTGCTCTTAGTGTTTTGTAATATGTATTTTTTAGCTGTTTACTAGCTTAGCAGCTTAGCTTTTAAGCAATGTATTTGATATGTTTCTGGCATTTACCTTGGCCTTGTACTAGTTTCCTGTCTGCCAGGTGCTTATGGTTGTTTACCCTGTACACAAATTGTACTGTGTCACTGTAAAGCTGTATCCTGCTGTTAATCTCAGATTGTTTTTTCCATTTGCCTTGTATCTTAGTAAAATGTACCATGTTGTTATCATCAAAAACCCCACCCCGCCACTGTATTCTCTGCCCTTGCTTTGTACTGTACTGTTGTGTTTGTAACCTCCCGGGTTGTGTCTGAAAATAATCATTTCTATGGCTAGCACACCTACCCGGTAAATAAAATAAATAAATATTGCACACTACTTTAGGTGCAGTCTTTTCAGTGACCTGTACAGTGGCAGTATGACCTCCGCCTTCCTGCTGGTAATCTCCTTGGCTATGCAGCCCAGCATCAGATTTACTTTTGCTGCTGCTCTCCTGCTGTGTGCTGAGTGCTTCGGGTCACTCATGATGGTTACCCCCCAGTCCTTTTCATCCTCTGACTTTGTAACCTGCACACCACCCAGCCAGTATTTGGTCCCTGGGTTTTTCACCTTAAAGTGCATAACTTTGCACTTATTTGCTTGAAACCCAGTTGCCAAATGACAGACCACTTCTCTAGCCTAGCCAGGTCTTCTCTAAATTCCTGTCTCCCCTTCTCCGTGTCCACCATCCCACAGAGCTCTGTGTCACCTGCAAACTGGCAGATTTTACTTTTGATCCCAACTGCTATGTGACTGATAAAGATGTTAAACAACACCAGACCAAGTACCAAGCCCTGTGAGACACCACTGGTCATTGGCCTAGCTTCTGAAACCCCCCCCCCCACCACCACCACTTTTTGGTTCCTATCCTGCAACTAGTTTGTGAACCATCTAACAAGCTTGTCCTCCATCCCAGGTCTTCTAGCTTCCAAACCAGTCTCTTATGAGGCAGAGAGTCAAAAAAGGCCTTGCTGAAGTCTAGCTACAGATACTAAAGAACTAGTATTCCCTCAGAAAAATACTAATCATTTTTAAATCGTGCACAGCTACTAACCGTTACATCTTAAGCCTTTTTTCCTCACCTTCCTTTTGCTATTTAGAAGATTTTTGACCTGACAATATTAGTTGTGCTGTATGGCACAGTACTTTATCTGGAGGCCGATGAATCAGCTTCAGTTCTAGTGCTCTTCATATCTCATCAGCACTGTGACCTCCCAGACTGTGACATCACAACTGACCAAGAAGAAGGGGGGAGGGTGGCCAACAGTCGACAGGAGAAGATGCTCCTAACAGAGCTCCCAGCTTTGACAGCACAAGTTTGATTAAATATTAAAGTTAAAATATAACCTAAGCCTACCTAACTGTACTACCCGACAGCAATTTGTGCCTGGAGACAGCTGGAAGAGTTTTGGACTGTTCCCATAATGGAAAGAAACAAGCTAGATGCTTCTAAGGACTTGGGAAGGGGAAAAAGCCCTACGCCATCAACTAGCGGAGCCTCGGGCAGCATGCCTACTACATAAAAGTCCAGTGAGTTGGAGGACACTGTTAAGGCGATGCTTGAAGTGGTATAATAAATTGATAAAAAACTGGAGACCTACATTTCGAGGTTAACCCAGGTGGAAACTAAAGTAGCCGCTTTCGAATAGACTTGCTCCACCTTGATTAACACAGTAAATAAAGCCGCTCTGGTCACGGATGGAACTTTAAAAGAAAATAAGTTGTTACACACCAGGCCGGAGTATTTAGAGAACGTAGCTCGTGCTTCCAACCTCTGATTCCTTGGGATACCTGAGGGCCAAGAAGGTGATGATCCCATGGGTTATATGTGACATTTAATATCGGACCTTTTCCAAGTCTCAGCAGAGCACCTCGTGGTACAAGCATACTGCATTACGCCAAGGAGGAGGCCTAATAATTCAGATTTACCTCAGACATTTTTGGTATCTAAAACAGGGGTGCACATTAGAGATTTGATCCTGCAAAAAGCTAAAATGGCAGGGTCTATCATTTTGCCGGATGGAACTGTTTTACACTGTTTTCCTGACCTCAGTTATGCCACTCGTATAAGACGCAGAGGGTTTGATGCGGTCCGAGCAGGTCTATGGGAGTTTGGGGTCAACAATGCCCTCCAAATGCCTGCCAGGCTTAAAATCTTTTATGTAGGCAAAACTTTCATTTATAACGATCCTACTGACACTGGTCAGAAGCTGGAGAGTATTAGGAAAGACTTTGCTACTTCAGGACAATCGTCAGAGGTGGAGGAGGAAGACACCGAACCTTGAACTCTGGCCACACGGACTGCAATGTTAACAATATATTTCCTATCTCCCTGTTCTGGGAGTGGATTGTACTGGCAGTGAAAATGTTAGCAAATAGTTTAAGTTCCAAGACTAATGGAATTTCAAGTTTATCACGGTTTCTAACAACTACAGACTGTGTTACTAAGCCAGGTTTTGTTTTGAAAATTTTGACCTTAAAGTACTAAGTTAATGTTAGAACTTAGCATAACATGGCCGTTAGTAACCTATAACAGCTAGTGGGCTTGGCTGCCATATGGTGTTTGGGATAAGTTTTGGGTTACAATATCTATAACTTTTAACTGTAGGTTTTTTTTTCTATTTGATCATTTATGCCATCATTGCTGTCTGATATCAGACCTATGTTAAGGGATGCTGGGAGATACGTAGGGTTGTATCTCTAACAGATGAAAGGGATTAGTTCTCTGCTCATTTTAGTTCTCATGGACTCCTGAGCTTAGTCATCGACAAGGGCCCATCTTTCTAGAAGGGATTCTCTGGACTTTGCAAGCTATAATGTTAAAACGGTTGTTCATGGTCTTGCAGCAAGGGCCGAAGCAGTAGCTTTTATTTGGCTATTTACTATTAATATCGCATTTTGTCCCCACAGTATTGTAACACTGAATGCAGGGCTAAGTATTACCTGTCAATTATCTGTAATTTTCGATATCCTATACCTCACATCAAGGATTATATGTGTATGTTCACTGAGAAAATGAATAAACACAAAGTTTTTTTAACAACTGACCAAGAAGATCCACTTACTTTCCGCCAGACTGGTCAGCGGTTACGGCATAATAAGTGAGGCCCACAATCTTGAAGAGGCATGCAGAGGAATATCACTGGTAGGGGTGACCGGATAGCTACAAATCTAATCCATTGGTCCTTATTTAGTTTATAACTTCACTCTCGGGGTTTAAAAAGGCATTACACACTGAGGGTGTGTGTGGGAAAAAAACAAATGATGCACATCTGCACAGGTTTTATTTTACATAATTTGCTGGGTTGCAGTGTTTATCAGTACTGCAAGAGTACATTTCATTCATTTTCATTTAAAGGCACATAACTGTTCTCTGGTGAGAGGTTAGCTTGCAGGATTCTAGCATATTTTTTTGAGTTGCATCCAATCACTACTCAAAGTTTGCTTCCTTACAGAATTGATGCCTGTTCTATTTTACTACTACCAATCTAGGTCACCCACCAGCCACACACTACCCCAGCAATGATAAGCATAGTAGCCAATCTGTTTTGCCCATAGCTATAGGTACAGTCCATTACAGAATCACTGCCTTTTCGAGTTCACTGCGGACGCCAATTCAGGCCACCTGTCGTAGGCATGAACAATGATTCTGTCTCTTGCATATCCCTAATTTCATCTAATTTAAATGTAAATAAGGTTGCTTCTCTCTGTTTTTGCCCTGGTGTGAAAATCTGTTGGTCTCCATTTCAAAGGTTATGACCCCCCTACTCATTCAAGGTATTGCTGGAGTTGTTGATGCATATCTACACAAGCCAGTAGAAGTTATACGCTCATTCAGTTCTGTTACACATCTTGTGAAGTTCCCTGTATTCTGCAAAAGCATTTTTTTCTAACTCATATTTATTTAAGTCTTTGTTTACTGGGTAAATGCACTGATCCAAGGACCATTTTCAGGCATGACCCGGGCCACAACAATGGCACAGAACAAGCGATTTAAGATATTATACTAGCCAAATAGTAGTAGCAGGTTACAGGCAATACAGATCAATCACAACGAAACAGTACATGACAGAGTAAGCAATGGTAGAGAGAGAGAATGCATGATGTACAAGCTACAAGTTTCAAAACAGAGTAGCCAAAAGATTTGATACCAGCAGTAAATACTAAACTGAGACAAGGCAGACAAAACCTAGAAGAGTAAACAGTTAGCAAGCAGAACAATACCTAGGTGGAGGTGAAACAAGGAGAAGCAGGGGAGATGCGTGCAGGTAGGGAACAATAGAGCCAGTTCAGAGTCATCCACCGAGTGCACTAGGTACTGAGACAAGTGAGAGGGTGTGATTCCTAGGAGGGAGGGAAAGTAGTGAAATTAAGTGCCAGTGGAGTCATAGGTGCACACCACGTTGTTAAGTAACTTGGTGAGAGGGGGAGGGAAAGAGAGTAGGAAGACAAGGCAGGACATCTAGGGAAAAGAGCTGCGGAGAGAGGGAGGGGGAAGTGGAGGCAAAGGGGACATAAAGCAGAAGGGGTAGGGATGGGGAGGGGTGACAAAGCAAGTACGCAAGGGAGAAGGGAAGGGAAAGACTTCAAACTACAGAAAACAGCAGGGCACTTACTGTGCCTTGAAAAGTTTCATGGTCGCCGGCATAGTGACAAGGCGTCTGCATGCAGCACCGACATCCCAGTTTCAGAGACCAACTCAGGAGTCAGAGGGCCGGATGGGGGGAAGAAGGATTGAGCATTCCAGGGACTGCTCTCCTTCTCCAGTGGGAGGGGAAGAGTGACCGGCGACGTGCGGACCTCTCTGGCGAGGTTGGGGTACCGCTACTGGCGTAGCGTCGCTACTGGCACCTCTCATGCAAGGGGACGGGTGGATGCTGGTGTCACTGCATGTTCCGCCTCAAGGGATCTCAAAAAATTAGCATATAAAAAATCCTGCCCCGTTCATGATGCCCTGCCTCTGCTCCAACCTATGTCCACGGAGGGTCCCGCATCCCACCCTAGAGGGTAAGCCAGGGCAAGAGACCATTTACCCTTGGGAGGAGCACCCCAAGGTAAACAGTCTTGCCCTAGCTTCAGGGAAGCTATGCCTGGGCATGGGGGGCAGTGAGCAGGGAGCCAAAACTTCTGGCGGCGGGGGGTAAGAACTGGGCCAAAAAGTTTCATGGCCAGCATAAGACAAGAACACAGGGACTGCAGAGGACAGCAACATCACTGACTAATATAACTACTGCAGGCTTTAGCACTAAACATAAAATTCCAGGATACCTTACATGAGTAGGGGCATGACCTTTGCAATGGAGTCAAGCAGGTTTTCACACCAGACTTCAATACATTCATTTAGATTTAAATCCTGATGAAATTAGGAGGGTGCAGTAGAGGCAATCATTGTTTATGCCTACAAACTATACAGGTAACCAGAATAAAAGACTGAGCCTTCCAGGGGAGCTTACCAGATGATAACCATACACTGCAACTTTCTGTGACACTGAAACTGTGCACAACTTTTCCCATGCACAGCAAGGATTTTGAGTGTATGGAAATCCATACACAACAAAACCATATACTATGGTATATATTTATAGCACTCTTCTGGGACTCTCACGAATGATGTAAACTACTCCATGATGGCCGACTCTGCAGATAAAAGCTGTTAAATTCTCAATTAGCAGTGGAGGGGCACATGTGTCACTGTCAGTAGAAAGTGTTGCGATACTAATGAAAGTTGGGGGTAGAAAATGAAGGTAAGACAATAAATAAAACTCTGAAGCAGTGCACAAATCCTCTAAATCACCAGCAGAGGAACAAAAAAAAAATGTCAATTATATACAATAAGCTAAAAATTTAAATTATCTGAACTTCTACATCATGTATGTGATATAAAGTTTGTAACTGACAAACAGAATAAATTTTAATATCAGGAAGCTCAGCTCCACAAGTATTACCACATTTGGAAATGTAAGTGTCTTATCTATGATTTCTGCCATTCCATTTGTTTTTTCCCCACATGTGCTGCTGTTCTGCTTCCCCACAGCATCTGATATACTGATTCTTCCGAGAATATGTTCAATGTAGTTGCAAGCATCTGACTCATATTTATAACTGGTTGAAGTAGATACTGCAGGCACTTAGACAACATTTATTTTTAATTCTGTGCCACTTCTAAGATCAGGCATTAGCTGCCAACAGTTAGAGAGCAGTTTCAGAATTCTGCCTTAGTCAGAAATATTTGTGGGCATCTTATTTATTTGTTTCATTTCTACTGACCAAACTAGCATATTTGTTCTGCTTAGTCAACGGCCTCGAAGATACATTTACTCTGGCCATACTGCTGTTTTGTCACGGAAATAATATGGGATCCCTAGCTGTGATTTTCTGACATCATAACACCAGAATTCCATTTTTGCTTTTTACCATCTGTTTGAAAAGTAAAAGGGAAATCTCACAAAGTTTCATTGCACAGAGAGATTATTACAAAAGTATGAAGTCTTTTACTGACAAAATATTATGAATAAAATACCAATAATCTATTTAATGGAAGTGACCATCTGCTGCTTATATGCAGCTTGTCCAGTCAAGACATCACTTCCTATCTCAGGTTTCCATGAAATGTCTTCTGCCTTGTTTTAATATCTTGGAGGCTTAGATATGAATATCTCTGGGCTACTGATGACTATGGGTAAGCCTGATAACTCATTTGAAAGCACTTTTATGGCTTTCAGACTGTAAGTGTTGCAAACTTTGCTTCCCCTTTAAGATCCTCTTAGCCCACTTTTCTCTAATTCCTTATCTTCTCGATTTACTTAACCTCTTTCAGCCTATCATCTCTCTTACCCTATTCACACATAAGGCTATATTCTGACCTTTAGCTTAGGCAAGAACTAAAATAAAGGAAAACATATAAAGTTCTGAAAGAATTGCAGAACCATTTTGAGCAGCATTTGGGAGGGAAGGGGGCACTGGACTTTGATGTAAGCATATTCTTGACCTCAACACCAACCTTCCCTTCCCCCCTCATTCACTCCAACCTTTACATCACGTTTCGTGACTATTTCTTCCGAAAATTTGATTTTCAAGTCTTAATCTCCCTCTTTAAACCTGTCTCTTCCATCTCCCTAAACCCCTCTCTACCTCCAAAATAAGAATGTGCCAGTTTTTCTACTCTGAAATATCAACCTTCAATAAAAACATCTTTTACACCTTCCTTGGTGCCACCTCTCCAACCTCTGTTCTCTCCCTTCATCCACCCTTCCCCTTTCTCCCCAGACAATCCTTAAATCCCCCTGTACCAACACCTCCTCCCATGTTTTTTCTACTCCCAATCTCCACCTCAGACCTCGCTATCATTTGTTTTAGAAGTACTTTTCATTTATTCATTTAATTTTTTATTGACTGGTAAAGGAGTGCTAAGCAATTCTGCCTGTTTTCAGCCTCATTCTGTGCAGGGGTGGGAGGGGGAGACAGAAGGAGAATACAGATGAAAACTAACATATTAAATCAGGTTTTTTAAGCTGTTACTTGTATTTTTAGTGAATGGTGGAAATTTTGGCCAGGATATTGGGGAACTTCCCCTATTGTTTTAAATACATGCCATGGGATCTTTAAAATCCACCTGAACCACCACCAGAACAGGCAGACGGGGCCATGGTTTAACATCTCATCTGAAAGACGGCACCTCAAGAGTGCAGCACCCCACTCATGCTGCATTACAGTGTCAATATTGGGATTTACCCCCCCAAGTTCCTGATATAGGGCTAGAACCCCCAACCTTCTGATCTTCCAGACTCAGAGGCAAGACTGTAACCTGCTGAGCAACTGACACTGATCACTGAGGACTTTTACCCTTAACTCCTACCTTCCTTTTCCACCACAGTTCCTTCTGCCTTCATACCCTAGCACCCTACATCACAGCTATCAATGACCACTCCATTTCCACTGTCCCTGATAAGTTCAACACGGCTGCTATTATTCTCCTCACTGAATAACTGCCATCCTATCGCTAAGTACTCCTTAACTATAAAATCCTTTCTTCACCAATCTCTCTTTTATCTTGACAAATCTCAGTCTGGCACCTGCACCTTCCATAGTTGTGAGACTGCCCTAAATGGGCTATCAACTATGAACCATATTCGTGTTGCCTCTGATGAGGGCTCCTTTTCTGTTCTTTTCCTCCTAGACCCGAGCTCAGCATTTGACACAGCAGACCACTAAATCAAACTGACCATCTTGAGCCTGGAGCTGGGGTCTCTGGTACCATCCTGTCCTGGTTTCACTCCCTTTTCTCCAGCCATACCCTCTATGTCTCTGGTGATATATATTTTTTCTTTTTCTCCTGGCCTTTACTCTATGGTGACCCTTAAGACTCTGTTCCTGTTCTGCTTCACTTCTCTGTATACCTCCTGCGTCTAGGTCACATTATCTCAAACTTCAACCTCAGGTATCACTTCGCTGCTGGTGATACTCAATTACACATTTCTTTCCACATCCTTTTCAATGGGCAAACTGGGTAGGCCAAGTGGTCCTTATCTGCTGGCAAAGTCTATGTTTTTATGTTTTCTGATTCTGCCCTGTCTTCCTTCTCTTCCTATTCTGACAAAAATCACCTCCTACCTCCAACTTAATTTCAGCCAAATTAATGTTGCCAAGATGGAAGTCCTTCTCCTTGGCAAAACAGTATCCTCTCTCACAATTCAACTTCTTCTGTCATACTCCTTGCCTGCTCTACAGAAACCCTTATTCATGCCTTCGTCTCCTCTTGCCTTGACTACTGCAAGTCATTCATGTATGGACTTTGTTAAGTCAATCATCTCTAAGCTTCGAACCATTGCATATGTAGCTGCTGAACAGTTTACCTGCTCCCGAAAATGAGACCACATCACTCCCACTGACTCCCTTCCAATTGTACCTCTCAAATGTCTCTCATTTTGAGGGATGGTCCTTCTTCCCTCAGAAGTACTCTGTCCCACATGGAAATGCTTCTGCCCACATAGAGGAGATGCTATAAACCCTGACTTTAAAAGGAAGCGTTACTACAGTTCCAGTGAATCTTCGAGACAATCTCATCCACTAAGCCACATCTTGGAACTGTAAGGCATTGTCACCAGGACCATCTATTAATCTTTTCCTGCTGGGGCCACCTATGTCGACATGCCTCGTCAGTGCCTACATAGCATGGGCACTGTCAACATATCTCAGTTCTCCACCGGAGACAAGCCTGGAGGATCATCAGACTGGCAGGGATTGAAGCAATCAGTATCAAACAAGGCACACAGGAGAGGATATGGAAACTTGAGTACACGTCGTATGAGGCAGCACAAGAGAATGAGCTTGCAAAAGCGGGCAGTACTGTCATCCGTCACCCAAAAAGTTGGGGGAGAGGGAGAACTGTGGCTCAATGGAGGAGATTCTTTCAAAGGTCTCCCACTACCACAGGTAAAGTACAGTTACGTTAAGAACTTACCATAACAGTAGATCTTCGAGATAGGCTCTTGCAGTAGGTATTCACCAGCAGGACTAAGCCGCCAGGCATCAGGACCCCACAGAAAAATCTCCCAGCCAGCAGTCCCTGGTGGGGACCGCCCCAGACGTCACCTGGCCGACATCAGCATGTGTCAGTATAAAGGGGGCGGTCCCCATGCCTGTCTTCCAGTTCTCCCGCCGGAGGCTGACACGGCATGACAGAAGAGGAAATGCCCCTTAAGAAAGGAAAAAACTCAGGGGAATGGAGGGAGGGAAAGCACTACCTACTGCGAGAGCCTCTCTCGAAGATCTACTGTTACGGTAAGTTCTTACGTAACTGTACTATCTTACTTTGAGAGGGCTCTTGCAGTAGGCATTCACCAGTAGGACTGAGTCCCAAGCAGTACAGAACAAGTCTGAATCCAGGGAGGAGGAGAAACAATATCTACATTCAGAAGAATTGGCAGAAGAGGGATCTCAAGAAAGGATCCCCTGTAAGACCGCCAAATCGAATCCCGCCCTGCGGCGAGAGGCAATGTCCAAGCTGTAATGCTTTGTAAAAGTATGTACAGATGTCCAGGTAGCAGTTGCACACATTTCTGCAGCTGACACATTCCTGAAACAAGCAGCAGAGGCAGCCACCCTTCTGGTGGAATGCCCTTTCACTTGACCTGGAAGGGGTTTATTGTACTTTTTGTAATAGAAAGTAATGAAATTAGCCAACCACTTAGAGAGGCACTGCTTGGAAACAGCAGTGCCTTCCCTCTTGGGTGCAAAGAAAATGAAAAGTTGGTCCGTCTTCCTAAGATCCATGGTTCTGTGAGTACAGTATCTCAGGATCCTGTGAACGTCGAGAGTATGTAAAAGATACTCTCCCTGGTTAGAATGCTCCGGGAAAAAGACTGGGAGCTCAATGGACTGGTTCCCGGTGGACTCAGCCACCACCTTAGGCAAAAATTCAGGATTGGTACGCATGGCCACACAGTCTTTGTGAAAAATCAAGTATGGGATTTTTACACATAAGTGCCTGAAGTCTGGATATTCTCCGAGCCGAGGTAATGGCCATGAGGAAAAGCGTCTTCCAAGAAAGGAAGTGCAAATCACCATTGGCTGCCGGCTGGAAGGGGGGCAGTGTGAGCTTCTCCAAGATGAAACTGAGGTGCCAGCGGGGACCTGGGCTATGGATAGGGGGCTTCAAATGAAGAACCCCTCCGAGGAAGGTCTTGGAGACCTCCAGTTGAGCAACTGACTTGTCTCCCACCGGAAGATGGTAGGCCAAAATGGCCACCAAATGCACTTTCAGCGAGGAGTAGCTGAGACCCAAGTTGTAGAGGTATCTTAGATAATCCAGGATCCTGGCCACTGGGCAAGAAAAGGGTTCCAAATCCTTGGAACCTGACCAAATGGAAAATCGCTTTCACTTCATGGCGTAAGTAGATTTGGTGGAAGGCTTTTAGGCCTCCACCAGGATGTCAGCAACCTGAGAGGAAAAGCCAAAGCGAGCAGCAGCTACGTCTGCTGGAGCCAGGCAGTAGATGGAGGGATTTGAGACCTGGATGGACTAGGGTCCCCTGATCCTGTGACATTGGAAGAGGGATAGGAGGCTCTTCCGAAAACTGTTGCAGTAGAGAGAGAATCAAACTTGCCTCGGCCAGAAGGGAGCGATGAGGATCATGCGTGCCCCTCCCATCCGGAGGTTGCTCAGAACTCTCGAGTATCAAAAGTATTGGAGGTAAGGCATAAACAAATCTGTCCCTCCAACACAGAGGCAGCGCATCCTACCAGAAAACGCCACGCTTTGGAGCGAGTGAGCAAAAGGTGAGAAGCTTGGCGTTACCGGGGGAGGCAAACAGATCTATCTGTGGTGTACCCCAGTGAGCGAAGACACCGTCTACCACTTCCTGCTTGGTTTCCCACTCATGGGCTCTGGCTGAGGAGCAACTGAGAGTGTCTGCCAGAGAGTTTTGTATGTCCAGCACGTGGACCGATGTCACATCTCAGTTGTGCTGTGATGCCCAACACCACACCCTCATCGCCTCCCGGCATAGGGGATAGGAACGAGTTCCCCCTGTTTACTGAGGTACCAGACAATACACATGCTGTCTGACTGTACCAGAAGGTGACTGGGAAGGATGAAGGGGTGACCGGGAAGGAAGAAGGGGTGAAGAGCCTGAAGGGCATACAGGACCACCCTCAGTTCGAGTACGTTGATGTGCAACTGCTCCTTGATGTAGGATCAACTCACCTGGGTCTCGTGCGACCTAAGGTAGGCTCCCCAGCAGGCCCTGGAGGCGTCTGTGGTCAAAGTCTGGGAGGGATGAGCGGAGCAGAAGGGAACCCCTAGATTGAGGTTCTCCTGAACCAACCACCACTGAAGATCCCTGATCATCGGGGACCTTGTGATCCAGATCATCCTGGGATTGATCCCATTGGGCTCTGAGGGTCCATTGTGAGACCCGCATATGGAGTCACACCAGAGGGACAGTAGGAATGGCAGCTGCCATAAGGCCTAGAAGGTGAAGGACCTTCTGAGCTGAGACCCATTTGTGAGAGGTCAGGAAATGAGCCTGAAGTTGAAGAGTCTCGATCCTGTCTGGAGGGAGGAAAGCCCTGCCCAGGGTGGTGTCCAACACTGCTCCAATGAACTGCAGCCATTGGCATGAGACCAAATGAGACTTGGCATGATTGATAGTGATGCCAAGATTGGAAAAAATCTCCAGAGTGAGAGTGAGGGAACACTGAAGGTCCTCCCTGGAAGAGGCTGCTCTTAGCCAATCATCCATGTAGGGAAATATCTGGACCCCCCGGTGTGCAGAAAGGCTACCACCCAGTAGTGTAGCAAATACCCAAAGGGCCTGGGTGCAAGGATATCTTGCAGGGCCCCCTCAGTTTCGAATAAACATTAAAATTATGATTTGGGCCCCTCAAACATCATGGGCGTGGATGTGACTGTACCCCCTGCACTCTTGTAGCTACGCCCCTGCTACCACCACCGCCAAACATTTGGTGAGGAGTTGAGGACAGGACAAAAGGAAGGGCCCTGAACTGGTAGTCCTCCCCTGAAAACAAAAATGGAGGAATCTGCGGTGGGAGGGACGTATGAGGATATGCAGGTAGGCACCCTGCATGCCCAAGACACATAGCCATAGTCCTGACCTGAGCAGGGGAAGGAGGCTCTGCAGAGAGAGCATTCTGAACCTCTTGTATTCTACTTACAGATTGTGGGAGCTGAAATCCAGGATGGGCCTCAGATCGCCTGTCTTCTTGGGTACTAGGAAGAAATGGGAACAGTAACCCATCCCCCGGTATGGTGGAGGGATGGGTTCTATTGCCGCCTTCCGCAGAAGGAAGCTTATTTCCTCCTGCACTAGAGGAATGTGCAGTGGAGAATGAGGACAGGGGAGGCAGTCTGTGAGGGGGAGGTTTGGGTGAACTCTATTGAGTGTCCCTCTGACACCAGCTGGAGCACCCAAGAGTCTGTTGTTATCCTCTCCCATTCCAGCAGGTGGAAGAAGAACCTTCCCCCCGCCGGCTCCTCTGGACTGAGGGCCAGAGGAAGAGGGAGAGGCAATGAGTCAGGAGGCCAAGGGCAGACTGGTGGCTGCAGCTCCGGAAGCCTTATGGGACTTGGTGGGAGGGGCTTTGGTCACTGACGCAGATCTACGTTTGTTTGGGCATCGTGACTGCATCTGCTTCTGCTGTCAACAATTTTGATGTCAAAAGGAACGTTTCTGTCCTTGGGGAGGTCTGTACATACACTGCACCGACCTCAAGGCTTTACTTTTATCTTGTATGTCAGTGATGATGTCTTTGATGTCACCACTGAATAGTATCGACCCCCAGAAGGGAGCGTCCTTGATGGCAGTTTGCACCTCAGGTGCCAGACCGGAAATATGAAGCCAGGCATGGTGGCATAATCCACCGGCGAATGCCAAACTCCTGCCAGCCGTGTCCACTGCATCATAGACAGCACGGAGCATATGCCAATAGGCAGATCTAGCTGAGTGAACAAGGTCCCCAGCTCTTGCTTGGTCGAAGAGTCTGGAAGAGAATACAATTCAGACTCCACCTGGCTGAGAATGGACTTCTGGTAATCCCCCATGTGGGCCATGTAACTGAGGGCCCTAATGCACAGGGTAGAGGAGGCAAAGACCTTCTTTCTGTACTGATCCAGAAGCTTAGATTCCCTGTCAGGGAGAGAACAGCTCAGGTGCTTAGGATTAGCGGTTCTGTCGTGGGCAGCACTGATGACAACAGAATCCGCCTCAGGGTGAAGGCTAAGAAAATCCTTGCCTTCAGGGGACTTACAGAGCCTGTCCGCCTTGCAAGCTAGTGGAGCTAAGGAGGAAAGCTGTTTCCATATAGTTGTGACCAGATCTTCGTTAGGTTCGATCTAGGGCGGAATCAGGGTGGGTGAGGTTTCAGCCAAATCTAAGTGTTCAGCTAACCTCTGTCACTGGGGATCTTGCTCCACTGTTTTCCAGTCATAGGCCACCTGGATCTTCTTCAACAACTCCAGAAAGGAAGGATCTTCCAGAGGGGATTTAGGAGAGTCCTTCAGTTTGAGGATTTCTGGAGTGTGAGGCTTGTCTCCTGGGTCTGAGGGCTCGAAGTCACAGTTGGACTCAGAGGACTCCTGAGAACCTGAAGAGGTTACCGGAGGAAGGGGGGCTCGACCAGTCTGGACGCATCCAGAGGATAGAAAAACTCCGTGGAGCAAGAGCCAGTGGAAGGTTCTAGTCTGGAGGGGGGTCTCCACCGGCCAATGTCCGGGGCCCGGCGTTGGCTGAGACTATCCAGTTCCAAGGCGAGCTGGGATTTGGCCTCAGCCCACCATGAGGACAGGACCATTTCAAGTCCACCTGTGGTTGTGCAGGAGGAAGAGGACTTGGGAAAGGGTAGTTCAGGAACCCATAACATTGGTACCCGAAACCCGACGGCGGGTAGCCTGGGCCAGGAAATCCTGGCGTTGGGTACTGTGGCATCGGGTACCCCAGTGTCGGATAGCCCGACGGGCTGACGGCCCTGATGGAGGTCCGACTGGGGAAGCCAACGGGTCTGGCGTCGGCCCGATGGGTGGAAACGGAGTCACCGTTGGAGGGTCTGGAAAAATGGGTCCTGCTGGCCCAGATGGCGGAGCAGAAGTTTGGTCATTGGGCAGTGGCAAGCCGGAGGGTGACAGCGGGGGGTCCATTGTCGGATCCGGTGTCGGAGGCTCTGGAGTTGGGTGGGGGTGGTGCCCCTGATGGCGGAAGCATCCCTTGGTCCTCATCCCCAGCAGGGGAAGGAGGAACCAACTCCGAAAGAGGAGACGGAGGAGCCTCCGAAGGTAGCTGGTCGGATGTCAGCTGTGGAGACCCCCGAATGTCAGGTGTAACGGTAGGACCTGAACGGGGATCACAGGCTGGGTATTCATCAGACGGGCCGATGGGCGATTTATCAGCCTTGTCTGGGAGGGAAATGGCAGACCCAGAGCCCGACTTATCAGACCCACTCGCACTGCTAGGCTGGGTAGCAGAAGTGTCCGTAGTGGGAATGGAGACCTCCTTTGCCCCACAGGCTCCCATCAGGTCTGATGGTGGGGGGGTGGCAAATGCACGCTTGGACACCACAAAAGCGGCAGTCGGAGGATGGTCCCCCGGACGGAAAGATATCTGCAAGGCCACGACTCAAGCTGGAGTCGGCGGGGCTGTGGATGAAGAGTCCCTATCCCTATGCTTCTCCCTGTCCTGTTTTTTCTTGTGGTGGCATCCGGGACAGGCCGACGTCTACCTAAGTTTTTTCAATTCTTTCTCCATGGAGGCCATCTTTTTCTTCAGAATATGAGCTTCCAGGGACTGCTGCCACCTTTTTCGGGTGACCAAACTGAATTTCTGGCAGTGGCTGTACTCCTCCATGTGGTGGTCCAAGCCTAGACAGAAGAGGCACAGGGAATGGCCGTCCTTATGTGGGAGCTGAGTTCCGCATGAGTCGCACTTATTTTTATGCGATTCAGAGGGTGACGGGGACGACATACACAGCCGATAATGTAGAACAATTTAAAGTCAAAAATGAGAGGAAAAAACTTCCAAGAAGTTGAAATTTGGAGTAAATACTCCTCCAAAATGGTGATGCTAGTAGCGCTGTTCTTCCACAAGGTACTTGTCCAAGCTGATGGCAAGAAAGAACTGGAAGGCGGGTGTGGGGACCACCCCTTTATACTGATGCATGCTGGCGTCAGTCAAGTGACATCGGGGGCGGTCCCCACCAGAGACTGCTGGCTAGAAGAGTTTTCCGTGGGGTCCTGATGCCTGGCGGCTTAGTCCTACTGGTGAATGCCTACTGCAAGAGGCCTCTCGAAGAAAAATCTATTTTACCTTTTCCAAGGATATCTCTGTCTCCATTGAGCCACATCATGGAAGGATTCCCAAGCAGTACCAAGCATAGAGGGAGGATGAGAGGACGTAATGATCCTTTGTAACATGGCCTTGCAGAACACCAAAGCCAAAGCCAGCACATCTACAAGAGATGATGTCCCGACTGTAGTGTTTAGTAAATGTATGTCCAAGTTGGAGCAGCACATATGTCAGCAGTAGACATATTTTGGTAACAAACCACTGGAGTAGCCACCCTTCAGGTGGAATGAGCATGAACGGAACCAGGAAGCTGCTTACTGGGCTTCTGGTAACAAAATGTAATACAACTGGCCAGCCATTTGGACAGGCCCTGTTTCAAAATCAGGGAGTCCACCATCCTGGCAGCAAAAGCTACGATCAGTTGCGAGGATTTCCTACAATACTTTGTATAATCCAAGCACCAACGCAGAGTCCAGCATATGCAAAAGAAATTCCTCACCATCTGTGGGAGACAAAAAATAAAGCGGAAGGCCGATAGTCTGATTTAGTGTTCTTTCAGACACTATCTTCGTAAGAAAAGGAGGATTAGTGTGTCATGTACCAATATCCCTATGAAAAATAATAAAAGGAGGGTCTGCAACCAGAGTCTGCAACTCTGAAGTGGGTCTAGCAGACATCACAGCCTCAAGGAATAGCATCTTCCAAGAGCGGAAGCACAGCTCACAAGTAGCAGCGGGCTCAAAAGGAGGTGCAGTCAGGGCCTTTAGGACCAAATTAAAGTCCCACACTGGAGTCGTATTGTGGAGCGGGGGGTAAGAGTAGGAATCTACAGAAAACCTCCATCCGGGCCACTGTCTTGCCTTCTATGAAGGCATGAAAAGTCAACACTGTGGTCAGGTGAACCTTAACAGAGGCAAACCCCAATCCTGAGTCCTTAAGGGAAAACAGGTAGTTCAGCACTGTAGGAACTGGACAAATAAAGGGATCCAGTGCATGCTGAGTACATAAAACTGTAAAACGTTTCAATTTTTGCGAGGAGGTGTATCACACAGATGACTTTCTAGCTGCTAGCAGAACATCAGTAACCACCAGGGAAACCATGAAGTGGAAGAGATGTCTTCAGGAGCCAGGCGTGGAGGTGCAGGGATCAGATATCTGGGTGCACCAGAGCAGCCTGCTCCCGTGTCAGATGTAAGTGGGATGGGTGGTTCCACTGCCAATTGCTAGAGCACAGGGAATAAAATTTAGCCTAGGCCAGTAATGGGCCACCAGAATCAAGACTTTAATATAAACTGGTTGGCGCCTTAACACTGGTTGCTTTTTTAATCTAAGTGTTATGTACTGTACTGTTTTGTTTGCTGTGATGTATTGCTCTCTTGACGAGGTGCCTTTGTAAATGAGTTTATGACTCAAAGGTTTGTAAACCAATGATCTAATAAATAAATAAATCCTCTGTATTACAGGGAATGGGGGAAAGCATTAAGAAACCTCCCTTTCCAGGAGAGGGACAATTCGTCTTGCCTGAAAAGGCAAGGCCTTGGAGCGAGCAAGAAGCATTGAAGGGAAACACAAACAGGTCTATGACTGGTTGACCCCATTTCTCGAAGAGGCCATCTACAACAGAATGACTGAGGCAATCTGCCTGTGCATTCAGGTAGAAGTGCACTCTACCCTGTCAGCTGATGTAGTACATCACAAAATATTGTCTGTATGAATCAGCAGCTGATTCCCCGGAAGGAGGGCAGCGAAGGCCTGTAGGCAGTGAAGAACAGTCCTCATCTCCGGATTGTTGCTGTGCAGAACCATATCCAGAGAGGTCCATTGGCCTTTGGTTTTGAAGGGGCCCATATGGGTCCCCCAACCTGAACCCAAGGTGTCCATGATTATCACCAGGTGAGAGGATGGCCAGAGGAATGGGGACACTGTATCTGTCTAGGCTGAAGCAGTCTAAACACCAGAGCAGAGAGCGATGAGTAGTGGAACCACTTGTATGAAACACTCAAACTCGTCCAAATGCTGAGCCCTAAATAAACCACTAAGGAATCCTCATGTGGAGGAATACCAGTGGGACGTTCAGTGTAGCAGCTGCCATCGAGCTGATTAATCTTAAAGGGCAACTAGCCAAGACATATTTTCTCAATATCAGCTGTTCTTGGGCCACCGGTGCTGCAGCACAACCAGAGGGCAGAAATGTCCCATGTCCAGGACAGATCCTATTTATTGGAGCCTTTAGCAGGAGGTAAGACTCTCTCGCGGGTCATCCTATAACTATCCCCTGATCCGATTCTTCTGTTCCGCTCCTTCCCATTAAAATCCTACTAGGTGCCCACAATAAAGCCGCCACAGTTGTTGCTGTGTACATCCCTCCTAAAGAGCAAGCAAATGGATTCAGTGCTGTCCTGGACTTTGTTCGATTACAGTCTCAAGGCGCGGAGACAATCCTGCTTGGCAACATTAATATAAACTGGTTGGCACCTGAATCAGCCAGCTTCAAGGATGCTTTATCCTCGGCAAACCTTACCCAACAGGTCAACTCAGCAACTAGGCAAAACTACAAAACTGGCACCAGCACCCTCCTTGATTGGGTCCTGTCCAGTCATCCTAATAGGATCACTAATGTCCCTGTCCTCCCGGACTCACTCAGTGACCACTCCCCCTGTCACCTGCCAATGGTCTAGCAAATTATGCAAGCCACCACCCAGAATCATCTCCAGTAGAGTACTGTCACGTGGCCAGTTGTTGCACCTCAAATCCCACCTCAAACAGCAAGACTGGACCCCAGTTTAGGCAGCGGAGGATGCAAACTAGGCCCTGGATCACTTCATTACCATTTTCAGTACCGCCTGCGACTCCCATGCCGCTTTCAAAAAACATAAAGTAAAAGGCATGTGCAACCCTTGGCTCTCTGCAGATCTAATCACCCAACTGAAAACCAGAGATTCGCTCTGGCAACGGGCAAAGGCAACTGGCTCGCCACCGGACATTCAAAACTACTCCTCAAATTAATCTTCTTCCTTCTGATCTGCATTGGTACTATTGAAATAAATCCTGGCCCCATTGAAAGTTTCTTTTCCCCTGCTGATCTATCCTCCATAAATGGCCTAAGCTTCCTACATTTCAATGCCTGCAGCCTCTTAAAAAAATTCTCCTTAATACAGGCTTGGGTGGCACATACTCTGCCTGACTTTCTGGTCATCTCTGAATCTTGGCTCAGACCTTCAACAAAAGACAGTGTTGTAAACCTTCCCAACTATCAGCTCTTCAGAGCAGATCGCCCTTCCAGGGGTGGCGGGGTGGCCATATACATTAAGGACACCATCTCTGCTACCTGCCTCATCAACACATCCGAACCAAAGGAATTTGAATGTTTGTCAATCAAAATATCCCTTCCTAACTTGTCTTCATTTAAATTGATTGGCTGTTATAGGCCCCCCTCTGCAGGCCTCAAACTACTATCTCACCTAGGTCAATACCCAATCTAGGCCCTGAAGATACCATCATCCTTGGTGATTTGAATTTAAACTGGCTATCTAATGCATCTGCACCATTGGTAACCTTTTGTGACACCTATGGATTTACACAACTAATTAAAGACCCAACCAGGGTTAACCTAAAAAACTCTAGCAACAGCTCACTCCTGGATATTATGTTGGTAAACAAGCCTCACTTATATTCGCATGCAGGAGTACTACCGAATGATGTAAGTGATCATTGTCCTATAGCTGGCATAAGATCTACACTCAAACCACCCAACCCTGCAGAATTTGTCCTCAAAAGGCCAAAAATGAAGTTCAACATCCAAGGTACCTCCATGACTTGAGTAATACAATATATTGGCAAGATTTCTACCTTACAACCTCAGTTGAAACAGCTCTCCAGACCTTAAAGGACATTATCACTAATGCTCTCAATATTCATGCACCAATCACCTGTATCAGAACTAAAGCAACATCCTGCCCTTGGTTCACCACTGATCTTAAAGCAGCCTTGTTAACCAGAGACAAACTGTGGAAAAAGGCAAGAAAAACAAAGGATACCAGAGACTGGCTAAATTTCAGAAAAGCAAGAAATTCATGTACAAAACAAATAAGAACTGCCAAAGCTGCCTATTATAGAGCTGAACTGGATGCCTCCTATAATAACCCAACCAGACTCTGGGAACTATAAAGGAATTCTGGGCCAAAACTCTACTCCTGCCTTAACCTCCAAACTGCTACTAAATGATACAGAAATTACGGCAAACAAGAAATCCTAAATACCTTCAATGACCACTTCACCACAGCTGGCCTAGCATTTGACTCATCACCTGCAAATCTCCTGAGATCTTCCTTGAACCTTCAATCCACTGTGGGACAAAAGGCTACATCAACTTTTTCCTTCAATCCAATATCCTTGAAAGAAGTGAAGACCTCCTCTCTAATTTAGATACTTCTAAGAGTGCAGGTACAGACTCCCTGGATCCCTACTTCCTTAAAATTGCATCACACGCCTTATCTGCCCCTCACTCATCTCTTCAATCTTTCCCTCACCACTGGATCCATTCCTCCACTTGGAAAACAGCTCAAGTAGTTCCATTACTTAAATCTGGTGATCCCATGGACCTCAATAATTACAGGCCCATTTCCATCCTATCAGTACTATCCAAGATGCTCGAAAAGTTAATAAACTCACAATTAAGGGACTACCTGGACAACAATAACCTCCTAAATTCAGCACAATCAGGATTTAGATCAAGGCATAGCACCATTTCGGCCCTAGCCAAAGGAACCAACGATTGGCAGATTGCCATGGATAAGAAGAACAGTACCTGTGCTGTGTTCCTGATTTGAGTAAAGCATTTGACACAGTGGATCATGAATCATTAATCACCTCCTTGGCTCACTAGGGCTGATTCTCCCTCATTCAACTGGTTCAAGTGCTACCTATCAGATAGGTCACAACTGGTAAAATAGAAATTACCTATCCACCTTAAAACCACTGCTAAGAGTGTGCCATGCAGCTCTATTCTTGGCCCTATCCTCTTTGCCATTTATATTAATAATATTGATGCCAACCTCACTCAATCCAACATTCATCTGTTTGCTGATGATACTGTATTATATGTCAGCAATCCTTCATTACCTAAAGCCTGTGAACTGTTACAATCTGAATTCTCCATCCTGCAACACAATCTACTGGATAAAGCTTCTTCTAAATGCCAAAAACAAAAGCTATGTTCTTTGCCCAAAGAGTTGCTCTGCCACTACCCATCACCCACCACCCTACAACTATCCACCTTACTTGGAGAAAAGCTGGAATTTGTTGATAACTTCAAATACCTTGGAGTCTGGATTGATAACAAGCTTGACTATTCTGTCCATATTGAAGAGCTATTAAAAAAAACTGAGACAAAGGCTTGGTCTATTTTTTAGAATAAAGCACTACCTCAACAGAGACTCCAAAAAAAGATTAATCCAGGCATCATTCCTATCCCTCATTGACTATGTTGACTTTCTCTATGGCCATTGTTCCTCCCCTCTTAAATAAGCTGGACACCCTATATCACAGGTCCATCAGATTTATTACTGACCTTCCCTCCAGCACCCATCATTGCTCTCTTTATAAGGCAGTTAACTGGACATCATTACAACACAGAAGAAATAGGAATGCTGCAATCTGGATATTCAAAGCTTTATCAGGCAAACTACCCACCTATATCACAGACTGTTTTACCCAATTACTTTAGGCCATACAACTTAAGGTTCAGCAAACTTATCATTCTAAAGGTCCCCAATGCCTGCACCAGGTTTGGGAGGCCGCTATCAGCTACTCACCTAGCAGTTGCATGGAACTCACTCCAAAATACCATGAAGCTAAATAGCCTCTTACCTTTAACATCCTTCAAAAGATTATTCTCCACCCTATTCCCAGAACTCTGCAATTGCTTTCACAAGGCTAATCGACCCTACACACACCCCTTTTCCAGTGTTCCACTATGCTAGTTCTTCTTTTTCCAGTCACCTGATATACTCTCATAAAAAGCCAACTAGGACCTATAATTTATATATTATGCCTGCTATACCCATTGCCTCCTTTTCTTACAGGTTAAATGGTTTTAATGTGCCTTGTATATATATAAATTGTTATATATTATCACTTTATGTCACTGTACTACTGTTTATGTTATTCTTGTCTATGTAATAATACTTGCACTTCTTGACCACTCAGGTCCATCTTGTAAATGAGCTACGCTCAATGATGTTCGCCTGATTAAATAAAGATTTTGATTGATTGATTTTGACTACAGACATGCCCAGAATGACTGCACAAAATCAATCCGTCTTCGCAAAAGTAACTACTACAAGGAAGCCCTTACCAATACTTGGGGCAACGGGAAAGCCTTCTGGAATAACATTAAGGAAGTCACTGGGAAACAACCGAAAATCTCACCCACTACGCTCATCATTGATGGGACAACCACGCTTGACTCCACTACTATCGCCAATACCTTCAACTCTGCATTCACTGACCTCAGCAATGTACTCCCTGACTTTTTGATGATGACGATATTACAGCACACCACCCCAGCCCCCGCCTCATCTTCCTACCCACCTTTCGACTTTAAAGCCCTCTGGATGCATGAAACTCACAAATATATTAAGAATGCAATCACCAATTCTAGAAGTAATGCTGACTCGCTGGACCTCAAAATACTGTCCCTCACCCTCGACAATGTCATTGGACCACTCACTTAAGATATTTAACCTCTCCCTGTCTTGGACAGTTCCCTGACATCTGGAAATCCGCAACTGTGACCCCTGTCCTCTCCTTTCTCTGGGGGATCTTTGTTGTTTGGCCCTAGATCCCTAGGCCTGGACAGGGCCAATTTCCTTAAACTGTCTTCCCTTGATGGGCAACGTTCAGAAGTAGTTGACAAAATAAAATACCTCAGGCTAACAATCGACCAAGGTCTCACCTTTAAGCCCCACGTAGACCAGGTAACAAGAACTATCCACGTCAAACTTGGCACCTTGTACCGGCTAAAAAAAACAACTAATCCCAGAGGCTAGACGTGCAATTGCCACTAGCATTCTCCTACCCACATTAACTTAAACCGCCTCGGTAATTCAGGGTATGGCAAAGGGTGAGGTTGGCAGGCTTCAAGTCCTATACAACAAGGTAGCGAGGTCTGCGATAATGTGTCACCCAAGAAACCACCCCTGCATCTCACTAGCGCAGCTGCAATGGCCTTCCTTCGTGGCTTGGCTACAGTATCCCCTGCTCTGCCTAGCGTACAAACTGCCGAGCCCGGAGGCCCCACCAAGCCTGACAAGATCATCATGCCCAAGCCTAATCCCTGAATGCTCAGGACCTTGGGTCAGTCCCTATTGGCGATCCCCAGAGTCAAGACTCACATGGGAGGCAAATCTTTTGCTCTTATAGCTCTCAAACTGTGGAACACCCTCCCACCTTCAGTACAGGAAGCCCCCTCATTGTTAAACTTTCACACAAGGCTTAAGGCCCATTTGCTCAGAACAAGTTTTTGCCACTGCGAGGGTATAGGATAATTTACCTCCGATCCTAATCACAACACTCACCCCTCTCTCCTTATACCTAACTGGGACCTAACCTTGCCTTGATTTGCTCAGGGGTTGCACTTATGGTCTACTAATTGTATAACTGCATGTAATGTTATCCTCATAACCATGTAAACCTTTTGTTACCCTGGATCACCTGACTGTATGTATTCTACTGTTTTCTGTTCCCCGGGTCACCCCCTGAAAAAGGGACCTTCGGGGCCCAGTGGGCCAACCCGGTCATCAAAATTCAATAAATAAATAAAATGTCACAAGCAAACATCCAATCCCCTTTCAGTATGAGGGGGAGAAGCAACTGTAAAGAGACCATTCAAAACTTTTTGTATTCAGCGACTAGATTCAGTCCTTGAAGGTCTAATATAGGCCTTAGAGTCCCGCTCCATTTTGGGACCAGAAAGTACTGGGAATGATAGCCCTGGTTTGCAGATGACACAAAGCTCTGTAACAGAGTTGATACACAAGGGAGGTAGAAAGGACGAGAAGGGACTTGGCAAGGTTGGAGGAATGGTCAGACATATGGCAACTTAGATTCAATGCAAAGAAGTGCAAAGTAAAGCACCTGGGAAATAAAAATCCAGGAGAAGAGTACACAATAGCAGGGGAGGTACTAACGACGACAACAATAATGGAAAGGGGTCTGGGTGTAGTCATAGCAGATGACCTAAAGGTGGGTAAGCAATGTGAGAAGTCAGTAAGGAGAGCCAGGGGGATACTGGGATGCATAGGGAGGGGCATCACAAGTAGAAAAAGGGAAGTGGTTATCCCTCTGTACAGTCAGTTGTTGAGACCCCATCTGGAGTACTGTGTACAGTTTTTGAGACCTCATCTACGCAAGGACATAGACAGGATGGAAGCAGTCCAGAGGAGGGCAACTAAAATGGTGCAGGGTCTACATTAGAAACCATATGAAGAGAGACTGAGAGAGCTTAATATGTATACCCTTGATGAAAGGAGGGACGGGGGGACATGATAGAAACTTTTAAGTACCTCAAGGGAATCAACAAAGTCCAGGAGGGTAGCATCTTTCAGAAAAAGAGATGTGTAAGAACAAGGGGGCACAATTTAAAGTTAGAGGAGGGACGGCTCAGGGGTAATGTGAGGAAATTCTTTTTCACGGAGAGAGTGGTGGACGCATGGAACCGCCTTCCTGGAGAGGTTGTGGGGTCTAAAACAGTCGGGGAATTCAAACATGCATGGGACAGACATAAGGCAATTATACTGGGGGAGTTGCAGGAAGTAGGCTGTTGGTTAACTAGAATCTGTAGCTTATCCAATAGGTAGGGAAATGGGCAGACTGGGTGGACCAAGTGGTCCTTATCTGCTGTCAAAGTCTATGTTTCTATGGTTCTGTTCTGAAGCCAGGATGAGTTCCAAAACCCTTTTGCGGAGGAGGGTTTGAACCTCCTCCAGCAGGGGAGTAAGATGTTCAGAAGGCTATCTGTCTGGCAAAGGCGTGGTCAATAGAGGAACTGTAAGGAGCTCTACGGCATGTCCTTGCTGAACCACCTCAAGAAACAAAGCACTGGTTGCAAGCTCCCTCTACTTTTGTAAGAAGAGGGAGAGTAGGCCTCCCACCAGAACTTCCTGAGGCAGTGAGGCTGGAAGAAGTGGAGGGGAATCAAAAGGTGCCGGGGGCAGTGGGGGTGCCAGTAATGGTGTGATCTGTTTGGCATGGGCACTGGAAAGCAGGTTTGCAACCAGTGAAGTGAACGGCTGAGTTCTCTGGGAACCACATCCCTGACCCCTGGGGTATCAATGGCCTGGATGAGGATAGGGCCTGTGAAAGAATTCTCTACCCCTACTTCAGGGATTCAGGTTACAGTATGTAGGGACCGTAAAAGTATTTTTGAGGAATATAAATCCCTCAAGGCATTTTCCACATCACTGCCAAATTACTACTTTCCTCTAAAGGGAGCATTCATTACAGATTGTACAGTGCATCAGAGGAAAGCCTGCCACCCTCACCCAAGAGTGGTGGTGGAGGCAAATCCCAGAGGCAGCAGCCTTTGCAGCAGAATCTGATGCATTATAAGCAGACCTGAGCAGGTGCTTTCCAGCCTCCTGTCCATTTGCAATTGTCTGCTGGACTAATACTTTATCCTGGCCTTCCAGCAGTTTCTCAGCCAGTGATGCCATCATCTTCCGAGGCATTTCTGATATTTAATCATGTAGAGCCAGATAATTTGCAATACTTAGGCCGAGGTAAACAGAAAAAGTACAGTTATGTAAGAACTTACCATGACAGATGATCTTCGAGAGGAACAGCCTATTACCATAAGGACTGAAGCTGGCAAAGACCCCACAGAAAACTTCCAGCTAGCAGTATACAGCACGGGACCGCCCCCTGATTTTGGCCCGCTCCCGATGTCACGTATGGTATAAAGGGGCGGTCCCCCAGCCCAACCTCCGTTCTCCTACCGGAGACCCCGGCAAAAGGTACAGAGAATGGAGAACTGAGGAGGTTCCTCCTAACAGAGGAATAACATAAGGTAACCATGATGAAGAAGTAGCCACCAGGGGGATGGCTGGAGGGAAAGCAGTGCCTGCTGCAAGAGCTCCTCTCAAAGAACTACTGTTATGTTAAGTTCTTATGTAACTGTACTATCTTACTTCAAGGGGGCTCTTCCTATTACTATAAGGACAGAGTCCCAAGCAGTATAAGGACTGACCCCAGTCAGCTGGAGGAGGCAGAAGTCAGCGTTGGGTTCTCAGGAGAGAAGGCCCTGCAGGACAGCGAGTCCAAAACCTGCACTGTCTAGAGGCAATGTCCAAACTGTAGTGCTTAATGAAAGTGTGGACAGGACTCCACATGAGAGCTGAACAAATATCAGCAGCTGACACATTCCTCAGGGAAGTGAAGGAGAAAGTCATGCCCCTGGTAGAATGGCTTTTAATCAGGCCTAGTAAAGGCCTGTTGTACTTGCTATAACAGTACACAATGCAGTTAACCAACCATTTGGACAAGCATTGCTTGGAAACAGAAGCCTCTGCTCTACTAGGGGGTGAAAGAAACAAACAACTGATCCTACTTGCTGATGGCTCAGGTGCAATCTACGTAGTAATGAAGCACCCTGTGAACATTCAGAGTATGAAATAAGGCCTCCCCTCGATTGGAATACTACGGGTAATAGACAGGCAGGTGGATGTCTTGATTCAGAGTAAACTCAGACACTACCTTAGGCAGAAACTTAGGATTCATCTGCAAGGACATCCTGTCCTTGTAGAAAACCAAATAAGGCTCTTTACACACCACAGCTTGAAGCTCAGAAATCCTCCGAGCAGAAGTAACAGCAACCAAGAACAATGCTTTCCATGACAGAAAGCATAGCTCGCAACTTGCGGCTGGCTCAAAGGGAGGCAAAGTAAGCTTTTCTAACACAAACAGAAGATCCCAGGGAGGGATCGGGTCTCTAATAGGAGGCTTTAGATACAGAATACCCCGCAAAAAGGTGCAGGAAAGATCCAGCGGTGAAAGAGTCTTGCCCCAATAGGTGTACCAGCACATTAGTGAACTTGGCAGGACTTCACGGAGGGCGATAGTAGGCCTGGACAGATGGGGGAGTTCAACGGCACAGGTGTCGACGACTAGCCTGCTGTGTCCTGAGAACCTGAGCAGCCTGTAACCCTGGTGAGAGAAGGGGCAGGCCTTGATGGAGGGCAATCGATGATGAGCCTGTCATCGACGATGGAGGTGCCGACGACCCGGAGGTCGAAAGCCAGGCTCCCTGTGAATCAGGCTCAGGTGCTGTCCATATGAGTCTGGTGGGTACAGAGATGTGGACAGCAATTTTCTTCGTCGGAGTGGCCGCAGGCAACAAAGATACCCCAGAGGAAGGAGAGCCCGACAGGGAGCGAGATCTCTGCCAAGGGGAAGCGGACTTGTTTCGGGCCTTGGAGGCCTGGGAGCTCGAATAACTGGCCGGCGGCTGGGGGGTTGGGGCCCCGGGGACCCCTTGCCCAGAGCTGGCTATCTGTTGATCCATCAGGAATTTAAAAACCTTTTTGCGTCACTGAAGGGTTGTTTGATTAAACTTCTGGCACAGCTCACAGTCAGAAACTTCATGGTCAGGCCCAAGACAGCAGACACAGATGCAGTGTTCGTCTGTAGAGGCAATCTTCTTTCTGCAGCAGAAGCGATGGAAGAGAGAAGGAGGATTAACTCTCGACATAAACAAAAAGAAGAACTCTCTTAAAAAATAGATTTTATTTTACAAAGTAAGTGAAAAAAGCCATAGGCTGAAAAGACATCAATACTGCGAGTCGACGGCGGGAAAGAACTGAGGAGGGAGCAGGACCCAAGTTGTACTGCTGAAAATCTTCCATGTGGATTTTCCTTCATTGCCAGTGAAGGTTCCTATAGTGTTACCTGATGACTGAGATACCCCCGAAGATCCCCAGTTCACCATGAACCTGTTTAAGGATGACCTGAAATATGGCATCCTCTGGTGGAGACCTAGGAGTTTTTTCACACTCTCCTCTGAACAGGAAGAAAGCATAGTGTTTGAGCCTAAAACATCAATTGCTTCTTCTTCATCCATGGCCTCTTCCTCCTCTTCCAAATATTCTGGCTTATACTCCAGTTAATTGCCAACGGTCACTGATAGAGTGTTGATGGGACAAGGAGATAAGTGAGGAGGATCTGTTGATGAACGCCATTTTCAGGGATCAGAACTACAGCAGGGTCCGAGAACTGAAGCGTCAATGGTAAGGTCAATGATGGCACAGCCCAGGGTGCCGGCAGAGGCAGTAACAACAGCAGCAGCAGCAGTAAGGGCTGAAAGAATACTGACATTGTTTGATAAAGAAGCAATGCATCAAATGGCCCCAAAGGAGTCACTGACGGCGGAACCACCAACAGGACTGTGCCCTATAGTGGTATTCACTGCGAAACCCTTGGCGGGGGAGGTGAGCCAGCATCAGACCCTGACCTTAGCATCTGAGAGATGGCTGGGGGGGGGGGTGGCAGGACCCATGGCCGTAGCCTGTAAACCGCCCTTATCAACTGACTTACCTCTTCTTAGAGGTGAATAGGAAAGGTCTGGAGAAAAAGCCTTTTCTTTGCACCACTTCTCCTTCTTAGGGTAGTGGTGTTTCTCTATCAGCTTAGAGGATTTGTCCTTTTTCTTTATGAATCAGTGACAGATGCCATCAACCTCGGGGAATGGTGGGTAAACAGCGAACTGGGAACAGATGCAGCTGACGATGGCGAAGCCGCCTCTGACGCAACCTGTTTCTCCATTTCTTTGACCGTCAGATGAACCTGTACAGCCTTCTTGCGATGTCTTCTGGTTGACCGATTAAAGCCCTGGCAGACTGAGCAGGCTTTAGCACTGTGATTTTGCCAAGGCAACAAATACACAGGGAGTGGTTATTGTCTTTATAAATCTTAACGTTGCCACAGCAACAAGTGTGGAACAACCGTTCCTTGTCTGTTGGTAGCAGCATAAAAGAAACGTTTTAAAAATAACAAACTTAGGAGAGCAGTGACAGCAGCACTTTCCAAGTTCAACAGCGTTCTTCAGCTGTGGTGGACTGACGACCAGTTGATGGTGGCAGAAAGAACTGAAGAATGCTGGGGACACCAATGTTATATAAATGCAGATGTGGCATACTCACTTGGGCAGCCCCAGCCAGCAAAACATTTCTGTCTGGTCCTGACATCGATGGTTTACAGTTCCATAATGTGGCTCAATGAAGGGAGATCGCGTCAAAGATTAGAAATTCTTAACATTCTACAATGCTAAAGCATAACTGAACTTTGGGCACATGCTGGCCCGGTGGTGCTGAGGGTTGAGGTGCTGGATGCCACACCTCACACTACGCTGGCGACCCGGGTTTGGATGCGAGCCCGGGCCATCGGGGTTGACAGGGGAGGGATAGGATTGAGCATCCAGAGGACTGCTCTCCTATCCAAGAAGGAATCGAGAGCCACCGCTCTGTAATGGCCCCTGGTGAACCTGGGCACTACTACAGTAGTGCCGCAAGGGAGGGAGGCGAGATGTCGGCACGAAGTGCCGGGGTCACTGCAAACCAGCACGCCACAGGGGAAGAAAAACTGAAAAAATATCTCCAGCGGGGCAACATGAGCTTCCGACCCCCCAAAGCCCGACATGAATGGCGCCTCCTTATCCGGATCCTGCTCAGGTGATTTGAGCTAGGGAGGGGAGCTCCTCACCACTCTGCAACGGGGGGTAATCCATGGGGGAAACGAGAAGGTCGGCCTGATGTCAGGTGTCTGGGCTGGGGGAGGTCAGTCGGGATGTCCTAGCTGACCAGAGCCCATGGGGGAGAAAATATGTATATTAAAAAAAATAAATAAAAACTTTGGGTACATAACAGCACTGATTTACACAGGGTTCTGAGCTTGCATTTTCATGCTTGATGACGTGTCCCTCATATTGAGGGTCAGTGTCCATCACTGTCACTCATTTTGAGTGTCTGTGTCCCTCATTTTAGTGACGAAGGGTTGAGAGTTACATTTCCAATACCATATCCACAATAGGGCTCTGTCCACACAATAATTTTTAAACCATTTTAACTGTTAAAATGTTTTAAAAGGTCCAAACTGTACACTGTGATACAACTGGTGTTTTAAATCAATGTTTTAACCCTGCTAGGGGAGTAGGTTAGAACATGGCTTTAGAAGTTCACCCAATTTAACAGATGGGTGCATGGGGAACATGCTGTATTCGGGTTAAGGGAAGTGTTCACAAGTCAAATAAAGAAATTTGTTGGTTACACAGCCCGAAACACACCTGGAAAACAACTGGCATAGCTCGTACTGAATGAAACATTAAAATATTATGTTTTCTGGGGCGCCACTGTGGAACCCCAGCAGTGTGCAGCAGTTTTTCTGAGCCTAAGGAAACTACTCCTATATTTGCCAAAAATTGTATTTCGGAAGCTTTATTGCAATTTCTCCTTATTATACTCGAAAAGAGCAACCTCGACTTTACAAAAATAGGCAATCCAAAAAAAGACAAACAGCAAGGTGGCGGAGCAAAAAGTAAAGGAAACTTTGGGGCCTTACCTCCTGACAATATCATGCAGCCTCCGACGACTTCAGGCATGGGAGAAACTATTGAGACACTGGGCCACAAGCTGCAACTCCTGATCCAGTCGGTGACATCTCTAAACACTAAAGTAGACAACTTTAACAGCAGAGTGGTAATTTTAGAGACAACTGTCGATGGATTAAAAGAGGAAGTGAGCCAGATTTAAAAATAAGCCGACGCTTCTGTGGGAGCCACAACTCTAATGGGGAAAGAAAGTCAGCATCTTTGTGCTAGGCTTGAGACACTTGAAGATCAATCCAGAGCTGCTAATATTCGTATTGCTGGTTTACCTGAAGGATCGGAGTGGGATTTCCCCTCATGTATCTCAGGGAATGGCTCACAGATAATTTAATACTTGAAGGGGCAGAGGCATCTTGGGGCATCCAGAAAGCCTACAGAATCACCCCGCGGGGTAAGGCACCTAACTCCGAACTACCTCGAACACTCATGCTGATTACGACTGGCGCAGGGGAGAGAGATGAAATATTAAAATATGTCAGGAAACAAGCCCCTTTATTTCAAGATAACAACCAGATCCATTTCTTCCCCGACATAAGTTATGCCACGCTACAGCGCAGGAAGCGCTTTGATGGTGTTCGGCGACAACTGAGAGCAATGGAGATTCCACACTTCATGATCTTCCCTGTAAGACTTCGGCTGGTATTCCAGAGCAAGGTTTATGTCTTCTCAGACCCGGTGGAGGCAGGAAAGTGGACTGATCATCAGGCAGTGGTTGCAGGACTGCGGATAGCGGATCAGGTGGATGAAGAGGAGCTTCTAAGCCCTATTTGACTTTCTTACTGAGAGGACTAGGCCTCAGTATTTCTAATTATTTAAAAAAACAATTACATTTTCCTTCCTTTGTTGTGTCTGTCCCTGGATGGCTAGTTGCCTGGTTTGCCATCCGGACCGTTTGCTCACAACCACTAGAACTGGTGTTTAAGGTAGGTGTTTACCCTGCCTATTGTTTTTCTATTGCGAGTGAATTGCTCATTTATTAAGCCTCGACATGTATTAAAATAAGGAATACGTTCTTGTTGGTCTGGGGCAATGAGGGGAAAGTGTCCTTATTAACTCGGCATAGATTTTTGTTAAATTTAGCTACTGCAAATATAAAGTTGATATTTTAACATTAAGCATTTAATATGGCACCTATTCTTCCCCTTTTTTAAGGGGATACTTGCATTTTTGGACTAGACTTGCTGAACAATCCTTCTATTTGAGGTATCTCTACCATGTGGCTCATGGACTTCCTATACAGCACATATAAGGATTCAATGATGGCATTAATTATTATTTCCTCTAAAAGTTGTACCACAATAGGGCACATGCATAATAACCCTGTATCTTAGAGAATTCTGTATCTCAATGGTATCAACTTGAATTGGTCTGTGTGCTTTACGTATCATGATTTTCTGTTATGCTTATGTGATAAAAATAAAGTATATATAAAAAAATATTATCTTTTCAATAGATTCCATTAATAATTTTAGTCATGGGTATCCTGCAATGTACCATGTCACCAGCAATGTCTTGTGCCGGTGGCCATTGGTGCTTGGGAACCCCAAAGGGAATAGCACAGTGTTGGGAGGACCTTCAGTATCCTTGATTCTACTGTAGTGTATAGTGAGAGTTTGTTCTGCATGGATTTCCATGCCAGCTGAAACCTTGCTATACCACAGTTCAAAGGTCACAGAATGTGGTCACACCCTTCTGCGGCACAACAAGGTTCTAGCTGATTGGAAATCCTTGAGGCAGCTGGTGTATTTCACAGCGCTGCTGCATGCACAGTAATCAATTCAAGTCCTAAACTGAAACCACCGGAATATTCGGAATGAGTGCTGTGAAAATAATTTTGCTTTAAAAAAACATTAAAAAAAACCCCACAATATACTATAAATAATACTGGTTGGGCAAACACATGCCCAACCAGCCTGTGCCACTACCTCGAGGTCCCGATTACATCACACATAATGTAATCAGAACTCCTCCGTGGCAGTATAGGCTGGTGGTGCATGGCTGCCCAACCAGTATTCTCTATATAACAGCCTTCATCCCACCCTCTCTCTCACTGATTTCCTTAACTCTAAAAATCCCACCTTAAAGCTCACATCTTTTCCCTTGCCTCCAAATCCTGAGCTCCCAATCAGTTTTCTCTGATTTGTCTGTACAGTGGTTCCGACGCCTCAAGAAGAACTTTGAAAAACATAATAACTGGACACAAAACAGCTTTATATTTCTCATTAACTTTGTATTTCATAACCCATTCTTTACTACTGAGGTCATATGCATGAAAACGAGTTTTGTTCCTTGAGGGTTTAGCAGCTCCTATTGCTTCTTCCCAACCTGTCATAATACTCTGCTTGTGACATCAGAGTTATTCCCATGGCAACAAACTGTGATGTCACACCAGAGCATTGTGATTTCAAGTAGGAAATAAGCCATAGAGGCAGATGAACTCTAAGGGATAAAGATCTTGTTTTTGTGGGAATTTATTCAGCAATAAATAATGGAGAGGGGAAATCTATAGCAATCTACAGAAGATATTTCATAACGGCTAAACTGTGTCAATATGTTTTTTAAGGTTTTCCCAAAGGCGTCAGCTGCTCTTTAACGTATACCAACAACGGCACTGCTAAATACCGTGTGTATATATATATGTGTGTGTATACATAAATTTAATCTATTACCCTATATAGTTGCTATAGTATTTGTATGAAGGGTTGTTTTGTAATTTTTTTTTACATTTGATGTTGATTTATGTTGTTTTATTGTACTGTCATTCAAATTTCTGTAACATCTTGATCCTCTTTGTAATAGGTCTCAGGTCACATATGAAAAAGGGCCTTGGCTCATATGTTTAACCAATAAACAAAAGATAAATAAATATATATATCACAATTGGTAGTACAAATGGTATTGTTTGTCTTAATTCACTCACTCTCTCTCTCTGCTTTCCTTTTACTAATTCCTTTTATTTTATCACTGCATATTAAAATTTCTGATGCTAGTGAAGTTGTTCCCAATGTATACCATTTTGGGATTCTTCTAAATGACAGTCTCCATGTAAGCATTATATTATATTGCATAACTTAAAGCTGCATAACTTAACTACAAAACAAGCGTAAAGAAAGAACAGTTACTCACCGTAACAGTAGATCTTCGAGAGAATCTCCTCCATTTGGCCAGACCTTTGGAACTCTAAGCTGCTGGCGTCAGAACAACTCAGAAACCTTTCTTAGTTGGGGCTTTCAGGAGACGGTCATTCAGAGATGGGAAGACATTAAGCCCTTCTCTCTGGGCAGCCACTGCCAAAACTGCTAATCAACTTTTAAACACCTATGGTGCCTAGGATAAGCCAAAGGGAAAAACTTGGAACGGATAGTATTGCTCTGCAGCCTGACACAGAGGTACTGCCTGTGGTACTTGTAAATTCTGATATGAAGATATGCATTCTTCATGACCAGGGTACAGAGTCAATCCCCCTTTTGCAGTAGAGGGGGTGAAAGTCTGAAGAGACACTATCCAAAATTTTTGAATTCAATTAACAGGTTTAGGGGTCTCTCAGGTCCAGTACAGAATGCAGATCTCTGGTGCACTTGGGATCCAGGAACTACCTGGAATAGAATCCTTTGTTGGGGAGGAATGGGTTTGCTAGCCCACTTGTGTATTATGTGATTACATTTCCTCTAGCAGAAGGGACAAGAGGTCTGAAGAATAATGACAAGGATTAAGAGGATGAACTGGAGGGGTAGACAACAATTCCAGAGCATGCCCCTTTTCCACTATTTCCAGGACACTCATCTGTCGTGATCTCCCTCCACTTTGGCAGATGAAGGAAGATACATCCCCCCACCTGCAGCACCCTAGGTAACAATGAAGGGGAGGAAGTGAGAAGGCAGTCTAGAAGAGGGAAACTAAAATTGTGCAGGGGTTGCACTAAAAGTGCTGCGAGAAGAGATGGAAGGATCTCAGCAAGTACACCCTGGAAGAGAGGAGAGCAAAATGAAACTTGACAGAGACCAACAAGTACCTCACGGGGGTGAATAGGGTGCAGGAGGGAGTTTGTTTCAGATCAGGAAGAGCACCAGGACATGAGGGCATGCGATGAAGTGGGAGGGGAGAAAGTGTAAGAGGGATGTGAGGAAGTACTACATAACTGAAAGAGTGGTGGACGTCTGGAACAGGCTGTCAGCGGATGTGGTGGAGGCAAACACAGTGGGGGGGATTCAAGCATGCATGGGATAGACAAAGGGGAATATTAGTAAATAGGCAAGAAGGAGGGAGGGTTGCCGGAGGCCAGTTAGAGTCTGTGGACACATACTGGGCAGGGACTACCGGAGCAGACTGGGTGGGCCAAGCTGTCATTTTCAGCTGACAAATTCTATGTTTCTGTGTTTCATGTCCAGGGCGCAAAGCCAGTCCCACTTCTGCAGCAGGGAGATAAGAGCCTGAAGAGATTCCATTTGAATTTTTTTGTATTACATGAACAAGTTTAGGTCTCTCAGGTCCAGTACAGGATGCAGATCTCCTGTCCACAAGGGAAACAGGAAGTATCTAGAATAGAAGCCTTTGTTTCTTTCTTGGGGAGGAACGAGTTTGACGGCTCACCTGTGTAGAAGAGACTGATCCTCCACTAGCAGAAGGGACAAGTAGCCCCAGTGTATAATGGCCAGGAGGTGGAGGATGTACTGGAGGGGTAGACAACTCCAGATCATTTTCCTTTTCCACTATTTCCAGGACCCACTCGTCCATTGTGATCTGCCTCTACTTTGGAAGAAGGAAGAGTCTTCCAGCCAACTGCACCCCTGGAAGTAGTAGTCGAGGGGAGAAGGTGTGGAGTTAGAAGGTACCGGGGGCAGCAGGGATGCTGCTATGACTGATACTTTTGGGTTTCTTTGTCTGGGCACCAGGGGAGAGGGGAAATGGGAGGGGACCTCAACCATGGGCACAGGCTGCTGACAGAATGCATGGTCACCAAGGGTGGCAGGCTTGTGAAATGAGCCCCCCTACTATGCCCTCTGACAGGCTGAGAAGTCAAGGATTTCAAGTTCAGATTTATTGTGAAGGGATAAATCCACTGAACAAGCTCATTTGTAAGGAGGTCCCTTGTGCAAATAATAATAATACAGACTTGTGCATCAATTGCACCACCAGACTAGGTACAAAATACAAAACAGAGATACATAGTATAGTGAAGTAAGGTAACAGTTTCCACTAGCATGTGTATACAGTACGTGACTTAAAACAATACGAAGGTACAAGCACATCAGACAATAAGGCACAAGCACAATATCGAACAAGGGTATAACAATCCAAGGTACAAATTACAAATAAAGAGATAAACTGAATTACATGAAAGATCATCGTTTCCAGTCCAGGTATATACAGTATGTACAATGAAACATTCGGTAATGGTTTCAGACCGAGACAAGACACATCCATGAAACTGGCCATAACAAAGGGCGAACATGGACCTCAAAGTTAGGAGGATAGTATTCAGATTAGGGACAGAGGTAGGTATCAGTAATGAATTTACTGAGGAGAGTTTTGAATATGTTTAAAGGTACTAAGGTATGAAGTTTTAGAGTTGTTTGGAGTTTGTTCCAGATAGTAGGACGTATATTTGAGTGACCGTAAAGTAATTCTGGATGACTGAAGCCAATACAAAACGTTTTAACCCCCACCCAAAAAAGCCTGGCGCCTCTAAAAGGGGAATTCAGCACAGTCTATTGAACATCGGTGACAAATCCAGCCACACAAAGCCAGGAATACCTCTGAAAGCATATGCTGGAGGCAGCTACCCTGGCAGAAACATCAAAAGCATGATATGCAGAGTGTAACAGATGCTTGCCAGTATCTACACTAGCCAAAGCAGATTTAAGTAAGTCAGCCTTGGCAGGACCATCCGGCAGAGCCTGAATACTAGACATAGCAGATTTCCACAGGCTAGTCTGATATCTAATCATATATGTCTGGTAGTTTGCAATTCTTAGGCCTCAGGATGCAGAAACACAAGTTATTTTGTCCATAAAGTCCAGTCTCCGGTATTCTTTATAAGGAGGCAATGTTCTCATGTGTCTTGAGTTTCCAGAGCGATCACAAGTAGCCAACGATAACCACAGAATCTGTTTCAGGCTGGGAAGCACAATAAAGCTTAGCAGACAGAGCTGGGTACTGCTTATAGGCCTTCCTAGGTACTGCAGGCAGGTAATAGGCCTATGCCAAGCAGCAAAGGTAGCATCCTCTACAGCAACACATACAGGAGAAATCACAATGGTGGTGGCGGTAGAAACCTCCCAGAACCCCATTAAATTTGTATTAGTGAAGTTTTCCTCCTCAGCTTCAAATCCCACATCATGGATCTATTTGGAGCAAAGCCTGCAAAGACACATCTTCAGGAGGAGACTTGGGAGTATATACTAGAGCCCTCACTCATGAGGAAATGGTAGAGCTGGAAGGCAAATCCCCATCACAGGAATCATGCTTCCTTTCATCATCATCCAAATCCTCCTAAACAGTAAGATAATCAAGGCTGCATGCTACCTTGTTGTCATTTCGACTGACAATGGGAGAAACAGACAGAAGGCAGCTGCGATGGAGGAATGAAAGGTGTGCTTTTGGACCCCACTGATGCTGACGGTACTGACATGGAAGGCCTAGTCAACAGGATAGATGCTGTTGTTGGTGGGAGTGATGGTAACAGTCGTCGAAACAGTTCAGAGAATGATGCCAGCACAACCTGGGAGTCAACAGTACCCTGTAAAAGACCCAGGACAACCAATGTTGAAGTGGTAGAACCCAACAATGAAGACTACATACCGTCTGTAGTAGGTGCAGCAACGTCACAGCCAGACCCTGATCCTGGTGTCTCATTGATGGATGGAGGTGGCTGTAGTCATCACTGCTGGAGTGGACGAGGACTTGCTCTCATCTATGGAGACATTGACCTCACTGGTGAAGCATGAACTTTGTCTTGTAAGCTTGTGGTACTGGCTGAAAGAGAACTTTGACAATTTGTCCTTGCCCCTCTATGACCATGTCCGTGACAGTGTAGCTGAACACAGAACAGTATCCTTCCTAGAGGAGGCTGAGCGAGAGGGACATAACTTGGAACACACAGCCTTGGCTTGAACTTCCATGGCCCTAATGGCAATGAAGGTTCCTAGAACCTTCTTTCAGTGTCTCCTTGTGGCCTAGTTGAATTCTTGGTGGCTCTTGCAGACCTAGATATTGTGGGACAGGCCTAAACAGCACACACAAACCATGTGAGAGTCACCCTTGTAGATCGTGTAACCACAGGTACAAAACCTAAATAAAGATCATTTCAATGGTGACATAAAAGGACATTGTCAATAGGCTGAATTAAAGTTTAAAGCAGCAGTACTACCTAATCAGGAAGTGATTGGTTTCCAGTTGTTCTATGGCTGTCTCGGCTGCCTATCTTTTACTGCTGCCATCAACATGGCAGAAATGTAAACAAAAACAAAGAGAAACTGAGCAAATTACGGGGTGATAGTACAATGCCGGTGGGAAACAGTACCAGGGGAATGCTCAACAGAGCACAGGGAATAAACTGTTGAAAAAGCACAGATTTTTTTTTTTTTTTTTTTTTTTTTACACAGTACTGCTGCTTTAAACAATAATAAAATTAAAGAACACAACAGAGTTGTTTCTCAGCAGGTCTGACGAGTGGTCTACGGTGGGAGAAAGAACTGAGAAGCAATGGGGCTTCCCACAATTAAAAAGGTGCTAACGTTGCACATTATTTCGGGTGGCCCCTGGCTAGCAAAAACTTCAGAGTGGTGCTGACAGAAATGGCTTACAGTTCCAAAGATATGGCCCAATGGAGGAGGATATGGGGGAGATATCCTTGATGACGATCAGTTAACTACTCACAGACAGTTACACTACTGACTTCTGACAGTGACCTGGGACATCTTTTTGGTTGTTTCTGGCTACTGCTTATATAATACTAATAAACCTTGGGCTGGCACAACTCCAACACAATTATACTTTACACACACTCTGTTTCTGTGGATTGAAAACAGGGGTGTGGCGAGAGGGCTAACCCTATTTGATGTGACTTGAATCCCTGTCACCTTCTGATTGGATTTAACCCCCTTTAACACCACTATGACATTCTTTAGTATATTTAAAGCACAGACATTTTAAATGACTTTGGGAAATGGATGCCACATAATTAAAGGGTATTGCTAGGTAGGCACTGCCAGGCTAAATGCAGAGAAGGCAGGATCTACTGCTTGGGCCACATTTTTAAGACGACAAAAAAAAATTATACTGCTGGTGCAGAAAGAAATTCCACAGAATAAAACTGATATTTCTGGACTCACTTTACAAGGTGCCATGATATCTTTCATTAGAGGTATGTCACAGCTCATATCTAGCACAGCTGAGTACATCACAATAAACATGGCACAATCAGAGAGGAGCTTTCACAATTCTGATGACATCACCATACCTCTCAACCTTCTGTCACTGAAATGAGAGGCATGGACATTTCTGGACACTCAAAATAAGGGACAATGAGGGACACAGACCCTCAGAATGAGGGACACATCCTCAAACATGGAGATACAAGCTCAGAACACAGTGAAAACCATAGTGTTTACCTGTACAATGTTAATTTTAGATTTAATATTTTAGAATATTAAGAATTTCTAATTTAAAGACTGAATTTACAGTACATTCTTTGTGTGGGCCACACCTTTTCCATGAGGGATGGACCAAATTATTTTTTTCATATATACTTTTATGGTAGTTCGGTCCCGTCCCGTCCCCCCGGGCCACGGCGTACACATGCATGTGTGCGTGTGGAGGCACACGCCAGGATTTGGTGGCCCCTTCCACCCCTCCCCAGACTTACGCTGCCACTCTGTACTGCATGCGCTTACCACTGGACCTCCACCCAGTGGGAGCGGGACTACAGTGGAGCAGGCATACACCCCTTTTGAGGGGAGAGCCACGGCTCGATCCTGCTCCAACCCCCCCCCCCCACCGAGCGGTTCCCCAGCGACCAGAGGTCACTCCCGAGCCCGGCTCCCCAGCATATTTTATTTTTTATTTAGTTGCTTAACCAGGAGTAGCACACTAAGCTGAAAGCTTTTTTACAGGAGCGACCTGGGAGCACAGGGAAGTTAAGTGACTTGCTCAGGGTCACAGAGTATGCAAGTGGAAGCTGTGGGATTCAAACCCAGATCTGGTCTGCTGGATGTCACCAGATTTGCAGCTCAGAGCCTTAAACCACTGCGCTATACTGCCTCCCATAGCGCGAAATAAGGCACCAGTGCCTCAGCCCTCTGCATGACTGGGCCGACTGGGACAGAGTAATTTTAAGAGGTAAAATGAGGAACAGTTGAAGGTATGGACAATACAATAGCCATGCGCAGTACTGAAGACAGCAGTTGAAATCAAACAAAAAAGGTTAAATCATCATACAAACACAAGATTTCAAAGCTGTGACAAGTAAAATTATGTTGTATAAAAGGAATATGCAACAGACTCACTGAAATTCTGCAGTTTATCATCACTTGTGCAGGGACATGACTTCTGTAACTTACTTGTGTGTCTGCCACTTGGGAGGTGTGGTCCTGCCCATACTTGTGAAGATAAACTGCATATTCTGAGTCAGTCTATTGTATCTCCCCTATGCATGTTTAAACAAATCATTTAATGCTGCTGCACTGAAGTAAAAAATAGTCTGAAATGCAGATGAAATGGGAAGAGGGATCACACACTACATTAAAAAAGCACCACCCCACATTACGCTGATGTGCAGGTGATCTGGGTCAGAAGTGGGCTCAGGTCACCTCATCAAGAGGCAGGCAAAACTGTAGGCAGCTGCTGTAAGGTAGTGCACTTTGGCTGGGGAGAGATGGAGGCAAGTTCTGGGGTCACTGCGACCCCAATGGGTCGTCTCGGCCAAGGGAGCTTTCTCTTACCAATGAGACACACTGTGCGTGTCAGGGTTGATGGAAGCAGTGATAAGGCCACTGGGAGAAAAATCCTAGTTGCCATCTTTATGATGGCTTTGGCCCAAGCAGGGTATATTCACTAAAAATACCACCAACAGCTTAATCTGATTCAATGTCAGTTGGCATCCATTTGTATCCCCTCCCCCGGGACGAGGCTAAAAACAGGCAGAATTGTCTAGTCCTCCTTTCCCGGTCAACAAAAACAAAAACTAAATAAATATATATCCCCACCCACAGGGTATATCCCTGAACAATGGTAACGGGGTCAGGAATACGCACACATGCCCCATCAAAAAGTAACTCCTTTGTTCCATTCCCAATTTACTTAAAGTGCCAAAACATATTTAAATGTTTTAAACTCATAATATACTGTGTATTAAGTTTAAAAATTCAATCTGATAACATGCACAAGATACAGTATGAATCCATCTTTAGCTTCTATTTTTTTCCTTCCTTTAGTTCCGGTTTCTTTCGTCTTTGGAAAAATTTTGCATTAAGTGTCTATACTGCATATTAATTACACATGGATTATACACATCTTTATTCCAAATTGCATGCTTCACTCACATCCAGTCCTTTAGAATACCTCATGAATCATATGGTACTTGTACTGCATGTAAAATGTACCATTTTTACTGTTATAAATCATGAAATAATCCTTAGTCAAATCAGGATTGCTTATTTCTAAATATTCCAGGTACTACAGGTTTCATTCAAATGCAGTCCTTCAGAATACATCATGAACCACATGGTACCTGTACTGTATGTAACATGTAACATGTACAATTATTACTATTATAAACCATGAGATCGTTCTTAGCCAATCAAGCAGCAGGCAGGGAGGAAAGAGAGCTGGAGTTATAATCTGTTTTAACTGAAATATTTGAATAGTTTGTAAGTGAAATTAGTTTTATGTGGTAAAAATTATTACCTTGAATTAGAATTGTTACATTGTAATTTGGTGGCTTGGGGATAGTTGTCTAGCAGGGATATTTAGAGGGAAATTTAAAAGTGTTGTTTGCCTGGTGTTTGGGGGGGAAGGGACATTAGCTGCAATTACCTTGTCTCTAAACAGGAATTAACTTGGCTTTCATTGTTCACTTGGGAACTTAAGCAGGCAGGAGGAAAGAGAGCTGGAGTTATAATCTGTTTTAACTGAAATATCTGAATAGTTTGTAAGTGAAATTAGTTTTATGTGGTAAAATTATTACCTTGAATTAGAATTGTTACATTGTAATTTGGTGGCTTGGGGATAGTTGTCTAGCAGGGATATTTAGAGGAATTTAAAAGTGTTGTTTGCCTGGTGTTTGGGGGAAGGGACATTAGCTGCAATTGCCTTGTCTCAAACAGGAATTAACTAAGCTTTCATTGTTCACTTGGGAGCTTAAGCAGCAGGCAGGAGGAAAGAGAGCTGGAGTTATAATCTGTTTTAACTGAAATATTTGAATAGTTTGTAAGTGAAATTAGTTTTATGTGGTAAAATTATTACCTTGAATTAGAATTGTTACATTGTAATTTGGTGGCTTGGGGATAGTTGTCTAGCAGGGATATTTAGAGAAATTTAAAAGTGTTGTTTGGGGAAGGACATTGCTGCAATTACCTTGTCTCTAAACAGGAATTAACTTGGCTTTCATTGTTCACTTGGGAGCTTAAGCAGCAGGCAGGGAGGAAAAGAGCTGGAGTTATAATCTGTTTTAACTGAAATATTTGAATAGTTTGTAAGTGAAATTAGTTTTATGTGGTAAAATTATTACCTTGAATTAGAATTGTTACATTGTAATTTGGTGGCTTGGGATAGTTGTCTAGCAGGGATATTTAGAGGAAATTTAAAAGTGTTGTTTGCCTGGTGTTTGGGAAAGGACATTAGCTGCAATTACCTTGTCTCTAAACAGGAATTAACTTGGCTTTCATTGTTCACTTGGGAGCTTAAGCAGCAGGCAGGAGGAAAGAGAGCTGGAGTTATAATCTGTTTTAACTGAAATATTTGAATAGTTTGTAAGTGAAATTAGTTTTATGTGGTAAAATTATTACCTTGAATTAGAATTGTTACATTGTAATTTGGTGGCTTGGGGATAGTTGTCTAGCAGGGATATTTAGAGGAAATTTAAAAGTGTTGTTTGCCTGGTGTTTGGGGGAAGGGACATTAGCTGCAATTACCTGCTCTAAACAGGAATTAACTTGGCTTTCATTGTTCACTTGGGAGTTTAAGCAGCAGGCAGGAGAAAGAGAGCTGAGTTATAATCTGTTTTAACTGAAATATTTGAATAGTTTGTAAGTGAAATTAGTTTTATGTGGTAAAAATTATTACCTTGAATTAGAATTGTTACATTGTAATTTGGTGGCTTGGGGATAGTTGTCTAGCAGGGATATTTAGAGGGAAATTTAAAAGTGTTGTTTGCCTGGTGTTTGGGGGGAAGGGACATTAGCTGCAATTACCTTGTCTCTAAACAGGAATTAACTTGGCTTTCATTGTTCACTTGGGAGCTTAAGCAGCAGGCAGGGAGGAAAGAGAGCTGGAGTTATAATCTGTTTTAACTGAAATATTTGAATAGTTTGTAAGTGAAATTAGTTTTATGTGGTAAAAATTATTACCTTGAATTAGAATTGTTACATTGTAATTTGGTGGCTTGGGGATAGTTGTCTAGCAGGGATATTTAGAGGGAAATTTAAAAGTGTTGTTTGCCTGGTGTTTGGGGGAAGGACATTAGCTGCAATTACCTTGTCTCTAAACAGGAATTAACAGCTTTCATTGTTCACTTGGGAACTTAAGCAGCAGGCAGGGAGGAAAGAGAGCTGGAGTTATAATCTGTTTTAACTGAAATATCTGAATAGTTTGTAAGTGAAATTAGTTTTATGTGGTAAAATTATTACCTTGAATTAGAATTGTTACATTGTAATTTGGTGGCTTGGGATAGTTGTCTAGCAGGGATATTTAGAGGAAATTTAAAGTGTTGTTTGCCTGGTGTTTGGGGAAGGGACATTAGCTGCAATTGCCTTGTCTCTAAACAGGAATTAACTGGCTTTCATTGTTCACTTGGGAGCTTAAGCAGCAGCAGGCAGGAGGAAAGAGAGCTGGAGTTATAATCTGTTTTAACTGAAATATTTGAATAGTTTGTAAGTGAAATTAGTTTTATGTGGTAAAATTATTACCTTGAATTAGAATTGTTACATTGTAATTTGGTGGCTTGGGGATAGTTGTCTAGCAGGGATATTTAGGGAAATTTAAAAGTGTTGTTTATGGGGAAGGGACATTAGCTGCAATTACCTTGTCTCTAAACAGGAATTAACTTGGCTTTCATTGTTCACTTGGGAGCTTAAGCAGCAGGCAGGGAGGAAAGAGAGCTGGAGTTATAATCTGTTTTAACTGAAATATTTGAATAGTTTGTAAGTGAAATTAGTTTTATGTGGTAAAAATTATTACCTTGAATTAGAATTGTTACATTGTAATTTGGTGGCTTGGGGATAGTTGTTTAGCAGGGATATTTAGAGGGAAATTTAAAAGTGTTGTTTGCCTGGTGTTTGGGGGGAAAGGACATTAGCTGCAATTACCTTGTCTCTAAACAGGAATTAACTTGGCTTTCATTGTTCACTTGGGAGCTTAAGCAGCAGGCAGGGAGGAAAGAGAGCTGGAGTTATAATCTGTTTTAACTGAAATATTTGAATAGTTTGTAAGTGAAATTAGTTTTATGTGGTAAAAATTATTACCTTGAATTAGAATTGTTACATTGTAATTTGGTGGCTTGGGGATAGTTGTCTAGCAGGGATATTTAGAGGAAATTTAAAGTGTTGTTTGCCTGGTGTTTGGGGGAAGGGACATTAGCTGCAATTACCTTGTCTCTAAACAGGAATTAACTTGGCTTTCATTGTTCACTTGGGAACTTAAGCAGCAGGCAGGAGGAAGAGAGCTGGAGTTATAATCTGTTTTAACTGAAATATCTGAATAGTTTGTAAGTGAAATTAGTTTATGTGGTAAAATTATTACCTTGAATTAGAATTGTTACATTGTAATTTGGTGGCTTAGGGGATAGTTGTCTAGCAGGGATATTTAGAGGGAAATTTAAAAGTGTTGTTTGCCTGGTGTTTGGGGGGAAGGGACATTAGCTGCAATTGCCTTGTCTCTAAACAGGAATTAACTTGGCTTTCATTGTTCACTTGGGAGCTTAAGCAGCAGGCAGGGAGGAAAGAGAGCTGGAGTTATAATCTGTTTTAACTGAAATATTTGAATAGTTTGTAAGTGAAATTAGTTTTATGTGGTAAAAATTATTACCTTGAATTAGAATTGTTACATTGTAATTTGGTGGCTTGGGGATAGTTGTCTAGCAGGGATATTTAGAGGGAAATTTAAAAGTGTTTGCCTGGTGTTTGGGGGGGAAGGGACATTAGCTGCAATTACCTTGTCTCTAAACAGGAATTAACTTGGCTTTCATTGTTCACTTGGGAACTTAAGCAGCAGGCAGGGAGGAAAGAGAGCTGGAGTTATAATCTGTTTTAACTGAAATATCTGAATAGTTTGTAAGTGAAATTAGTTTTATGTGGTAAAAATTATTACCTTGAATTAGAATTGTTACATTGTAATTTGGTGGCTTGGGGATAGTTGTCTAGCAGGGATATTTAGAGGGAAATTTAAAAGTGTTGTTTGCCTGGTGTTTGGGGGGAAGGGACATTAGCTGCAATTGCCTTGTCTCTAAACAGGAATTAACTTGGCTTTCATTGTTCACTTGGGAGCTTAAGCAGCAGGCAGGGAGGAAAGAGAGCTGGAGTTATAATCTGTTTTAACTGAAATATTTGAATAGTTTGTAAGTGAAATTAGTTTTATGTGGTAAAAATTATTACCTTGAATTAGAATTGTTACATTGTAATTTGGTGGCTTGGGGATAGTTGTCTAGCAGGGATATTTAGAGGGAAATTTAAAAGTGTTGTTTTCGGGGGAAGGGACATTAGCTGCAATTACCTTGTCTCTAAACAGGAATTAACTTGGCTTTCATTGTTCACTTGGGAGCTTAAGCAGCAGGCAGGGAGGAAAGAGAGCTGGAGTTATAATCTGTTTTAACTGAAATATTTGAATAGTTTGTAAGTGAAATTAGTTTTATGTGGTAAAATTATTACCTTGAATTAGAATTGTTACATTGTAATTTGGTGGCTTGGGATAGTTGTTTAGCAGGGATATTTAGAGGGAAATTTAAAAGTGTTGTTTGCCTGGTGTTTGGGGGAAAGGGACATTAGCTGCAATTACCTTGTCTCTAAACAGGAATTAACTTGGCTTTCATTGTTCACTTGGGAGCTTAAGCAGCAGGCAGGGAGGAAAGAGAGCTGGAGTTATAATCTGTTTTAACTGAAATATTTGAATAGTTTGTAAGTGAAATTAGTTTTATGTGGTAAAAATTATTACCTTGAATTAGAATTGTTACATTGTAATTTGGTGGCTTGGGGATAGTTGTCTAGCAGGGATATTTAGAGGAAATTAAAAGTGTTGTTTGCCTGGTGTTTGGGGGAAGGGACATTAGCTGCAATTACCTTGTCTCTAAACAGGAATTAACTTGGCTTTCATTGTTCACTTGGAGCTTAAGCAGCAGGCAGGAGGAAAGAGCGCTGGAGTTATAATCTGTTTTAACTGAAATATTTGAATAGTTTGTAAGTGAAATTAGTTTTATGTGGTAAAATTATTACCTTGAATTAGAATTGTTACATTGTAATTTGGTGGCTTGGGGATAGTTGTCTAGCAGGGATATTTAGAGGAAATTTAAAAGTGTTGTTTGCCTGGTGTTTGGGGAAGGGACATTAGCTGCAATTACCTTGTCTCTAAACAGGAATTAACTGGCTTTCATTGTTCACTTGGGAGCTTAAGCAGCAGGCAGGGAGGAAGAGAGCTGAGTTATAATCTGTTTTAACTGAAATATTTGAATAGTTTGTAAGTGAAATTAGTTTTATGTGGTAAAATTATTACCTTGAATTAGAATTGTTACATTGTAATTTGGTGGCTTGGGGATAGTTGTCTAGCAGGGATATTTAGAGGAAATTTAAAAGTGTTGTTTGCCTGGTGTTTGGGGGAAGGGACATTAGCTGCAATTACCTTGTCTCTAAACAGGAATTAACTTGGCTTTCATTGTTCACTTGGGGAGCTTAAGCAGCAGGCAGGAGGAAAGAGAGCTGAGTTATAATCTGTTTTAACTGAAATATTTGAATAGTTTGTAAGTGAAATTAGTTTTATGTGTAAAATTATTACCTTGAATTAGAATTGTTACATTGTAATTTGGTGGCTTGGGGATAGTTGTCTAGCAGGGATATTTAGAGGAAATTTAAAAGTGTTGTTTGCCTGGTGTTTGGGGGAAGGACATTAGCTGCAATTACCTTGTCTCTAAACAGGAATTAACTTGGCTTTCATTGTTCACTTGGGAGCTTACAGCAGGCAGGGAGGAAAGAGCGCTGGAGTTATAATCTGTTTTAACTGAAATATTTGAATAGTTTGTAAGTGAAATTAGTTTTATGTGGTAAAATTATTACCTTGAATTAGAATTGTTACATTGTAATTTGGTGGCTTGGGGATAGTTGTCTAGCAGGGATATTTAGAGGAAATTTAAAAGTGTTGTTTGCCTGGTGTTTGGGGAAGGACATTAGCTGCAATTACCTTGTCTCTAAACAGGAATTAACTTAGCTTTCATTGTTCACTTGGGAGCTTAAGCAGCAGGCAGGAGGAAAGAGAGCTGGAGTTATAATCTGTTTTAACTGAAATATTTGAATAGTTTGTAAGTGAAATTAGTTTTATGTGGTAAAATTATTACCTGAATTAGAATTGTTACATTGTAATTTGGTGGCTTGGGGATAGTTGTCTAGCAGGGATATTTAGAGGAAATTTAAAAGTGTTGTTTGCCTGGTGTTTGGTAAGAGCCCTCCACCCACCCTGTTTTGTATGCCTTCTTAAATACTGAAAAGCCACTGGGGGTTGGGATTGAAGGGCTGAGTGTTTCTGTTTGGGACTGAAATTCGAGCAACAGGAGCTGGTGGGCCTGTGACATCTTATGGTACCTGATGTCTGCTTACATACAGTTAGTGTGACCGAACACACACTGGACTGTATGTGTTTGTGAGACTTGGGAACGATATTGGTGGGGCTGAAATTGGGTTTGTAAATAACTACAGTCAGCATAGAGAGAAACTGCACTTCAGGGAAAAGGGACTGAGAAAAGGGGGTGTGCTATTATAAACAGAGGGGGATAATCAGGTTGGCCATATTCCACCATGGCAGGCATCTTCGGAAGGGTTGTAGGCTGCACAGGCTGTGGGATGGCAATAATTCTAAATTGGGCCTGGAGAGAGGGAGGCTGCCCACTCTGTAGACAGCTATCTTGTATCAGGAGTGAGGTATATTGGTTAAGGAGTAAGCTGTGGGAGCTGGGGGGGGTGTCCAAGGATAAGGGGTGTGGATATGGGCAGCAGAAGGGTGGGGCTGAGGGAGGCTGGGGCAATGCTCTGAAATTACAGGACGTTATGTTACAGCAAACAGGAGGGGGATAATGAGGACGGAGGACCCTTAGATAGGAAGTTGATGCTAAGGGAAAGCGTGACGGGTGAACATTCTGAATACAAAGAGACTGGAAAAAGAGTCAGGAAGGGCTGTTGTCGGAAGCTAAAACAGCAGACTGTGGGAAGGGAGCTCCTAAGGTGAATAGTGCAAGAGAGGAAGAAGAGGGTCAGTTTGAGATGCAGTCAGGGGAAACTCGGTTACTTGATGGAGGCTGACATAGACTGTCACAATAAATTTGAGCTACTAAGCAACCTAGAGGGAGGAAGGGTTGGAGGAAATGAGGAAACTTATACAGAGGCCGGGAGGGAGTTGGATACCATAGGGCATCACAGACCAGCTATGGAAAGGATAGACATAGTCCCAGAGGGAGAAGGGGAAACATATGTTAAGCAAATGGGGAGATGCAACATATTCCAGACATGACGGAGGAGAGCATGACTGGAGAGAAACTGGGAGACAAGGAGGGGGAGAGAAGCCCTTCAGCTGGGAGGTCAGTACCAAGGATGGGGCCTAGCTAAAGGGACCCACAGACAGCCTCTGGAAGCAGGGTACTATTACAAGGGGAGGATGGTGGTGTGGGGAAGGGGAAACCATCAGCCAGGATAAATGGTTCAGATATGAGAGGGTTAAAGGACACCTATTCAGAGGGGTTTGAGTTAAGTGGGAAAAACAGCAAGGAAGGCAGAATGGGGAGGGTGACAAGGGGTCTCTAATAAGGCAGGAAGACTCCCATGAAATTCAGATCATGAATAAAGGGGAAGGGGGCTGAGAGGCATAGTGAGGTAACCATAAGGATGATGGAGGTGTTAAGGTTCTGTTACTGGGAGACTCGATGATTAGGGGTATCCATTGGGAGGGACAGGGGGTGGATGCCATAGCCAGGTGAAGGTAGTAGTATCTCTGGGCTGACAGTGCACAGAGCAAAGTTCATGGTGTATGAAATGGTTAGGGATTGTGGAGGAACCGATTCCTGGTGCATTTGGGAACTAATGATCTAGATGGAAATAGCATTTGGAAATCCAAGCAAGGTTCCAAGAACTTGCCAGAGTCTGTCGGGATAATGGATGCAACATTTCCTTTTCAGAGATATTGCCAGTACCAAAGGCCTCAGTGGACAAAAAAGAAGCTACAGAGGTTAATGACTGGCTCAGGAAGTGGGGTGAAGAGAATGGGTTGGGGTGTTAGGGAACTGGAATGGAGTTTGGGAGGATAAGGGACTATATGCCAAGGACAGGTTTCATCTTGCCCCATTAGGGAAGGAAGTCCTTAAACAGGGATGGCTGACTACATACAAGAAAGGTGGGGTTTAAACTTGTAAGGGGAAGGGATGAGGAGGGCTGACCAGAAGCCCTCCTCCAGATGAGGGAGTAGCGTCAAGCCCAAGAGGGGAGGGGAAACAGACTGGAGGTGGAGGTTTCAGGAGGAGCAGGGGAGGATGGAAGTATAAGGAATCTGGGTGGGGTTCGAGAAAGAGGATCAGGAAAAGGGTGGGGGTTGGTGTTAGTAAATGCCAGGAGCTTGGGAAACAAGTTGCCAGAGTTCCAGGCCATGCTGTTGAGGGTGGATGTGGTGGCGGTCACGGGGCGTGGGCCAACAAAAACCATGACTGGGACCCTAAATGTACAGGGTACACTATGCTTAGGAAGGATAGAAAGGAGGTCAGAGGGGTGGAGTGGCTATGTTCATTAGAGATGATATAGAAATTACTATGGTAGAAGAGGCAGAGGAAACGTGGAGGCCTTATGGGTCACCCACAATCCCCAGCAGGAGATAAGGTCAAGCTGGGAGTAGCATATAGGCCCCCTGGGATGAGTGATGTTCTAGAAGATGGTTTGCTGGACAACATCATTGCCCAGTGTGGTCCAAAAGGGGAAGGAGTGGTGTTGATGGGGGACCTTAATATGCCAGGTACAAACTGGGGAACCATGTCCTCTAGGGTGGCCAAGGAGCAGAGGCTGCTAGATGGCTTCCAGGATGTGTTCTTAACACAGCATGTGATGGAGCCCACAAGGGAGGGGCATGTCCTGGATGTGGTTCTGGCAGATGGGGATCTGGTAAGGGACATAGTTGTACAGGACCCCCTGACTGGGAGTGACCACAATACTGTCTGGTTTCAAATAAGCATGGGGGAGTGGGGGTGAGATCTAGGACACTGGCAGTGGACTTCAGGGGGGCAGACTTTATGGGCATGGGAAATATTCTCAAGGATCACTTGGAGAGGATTACCTCAACGACAAGTGTGGAAAGGAGATGGAGGTCATAAGCGGGACTTCATGAGGCAGTCAGGATCTGCGCTAAGTTGAAGCGTAAGGGAGCAAGGTCACGTAAACCATGCTGGTGGTCCAGTGAGGTACAGGTAGCAGTCAGAGAAAAGAAGGCGGCCTACAAAATATAAAACAACAAGAGGGATAGGGATAAGGAAATGTACCAGCTTGCATCTAGAAAAGTCACCCGTAAGTGGTGGGGGCAAAGTCCAGTAAAACAGCGGCTGGCACAGGGGATACAGGGAGGGAAAAGGGTTCTTCCGGTACATTGGGAGCAGAGAAAAACTAAGGGCCATCTCAGCAGATTGAGATCAGAAGAAGGGTGGTGGAAGAGGCGAGGGACCAGGCAGAGGTATTTAACGAGTACTTTGCCTCTGTGTTCGCAGAGGTGGATGGACATCTACAAAAGCAAGGTACCAAGGGATAGAAGTCGGCAGGAGTGGGATCAGGGGAGCAACAGAAATGGAGCAGAGGGAGGAAAGGTACCCCAGGGGTGTCACATCTGGATAAGGATAAAAAGACCAGTAAGGGGAGGGACGGATCGCTATCTCCACCAAAGGGTGTGGTTAGCCTCAAGGCCCTAAAGAAAAACAAATCTCCAGGGCCGGATGGCATTCATCCCAGAGTACTATAGGAATTGGCGGACATACTGGCTGCACCCCTGGCGGAGCTTTTCAGCAGGTCACTTGAGACAGGGAGGGTACCTAGTGATTGGCAAGAGGCACATGTGGTACCAATCCATAAAGGGGGGTCAAGGGAAGTACCAGGTAACTATAGACCCATCAGTTTGACCTCGGTGGTGGGAAAATTAATGGAGAGTATACTAAAGGAACGATTGGGAGTGTATTTGGAGGAGGTGGGAGGTCTGGATAGTCGGCAACATGGGTTTGTACCAGGTAGATCATGTCAAACCAATCTTGTGGAGTTCTACGAATGGGTAACATCAGAACTGGACAGAGGAAAGCCTGTGGATGTATTATTCTTGGACTTCAGCAAGGCGTTTGACTCTGTCCCTCACAATGGTCTGGTGGAGAAACTGATGGGGTTAGGAGTAGGCCCTTTGATGGTCAGATGGATTGAAAACTGGCTAGCTGGACGCACTCAGAGAGTAGTGGTCTGTGGGGAGCTCTCAAACCCTAGAGAGGTTGGTAGTGGGGTACCACAGGGCTCGGTCCTGGGTCCGATCCTGTTTAATGCATACATATCGGACATCAGGGAGGGTATAGGGTGTGAAATGAGTCTCTTCGCGGATGACTCCAAGATGGGAGCAGTAGTTGAGGGAGAAGAGGGGAGGGTGGCCCTGCAAGGGGACCTGGACACCCTGGAAAGCTGGGCTCACACATGGAAATTAAATTTCAATATCACCAAGTGCAAGGTGTTGCATCTTGGTCGGGGAAACCCTAAACACAGGTACACCCTGGGAGGGGAGGCGCTGGAGGCCTCGATAGGGGAAAAAGACCTAGGGGTCATGGTGGATACATGTATGAATAACTCTGAGCAGTGCAGGAGAGCAGCTAGCAAGGCAAACAGGATGTTGGGATGCATTGTAAGGGGGATCACCTCTAGGAGCAAGGAAGTGATTCTGCCTCTGTACAATGGACTGGTTAGACCACACCTTGAGTACTGTGTACAGTACTGGAGACCACATTTGAAGAGGGACATACAGCTCCTGGAGAGGGTACAGAGGAGGGCAACAAAGATGATACAAGGGCTGGGGATTTGACTTATGAGGACAGACTTGAGGAGCTCTGCCTGTTTTCATTGGAGGAGAGGAGAGACAGGGGGGACATGATTGAGGTCTTCAAGTACCTCAAGGGAATAAATAGGGTAAACATGGAGGGGATCTTTAGGCTAAAGCAGGGAGGTATCACCAGAGGGCATGGTTTGAAGTTGGAAGGTGGAAGGGTGAGGGGGGAAAAGAGGAGGAGGTTTTCACCGAGAGGGTGGTGGACCCTTGGAATGCACTGCCTGGTGAGCTGGTTCAGAGATCCACAGTGGAGGGCTTCAAGAGAGGGTGGGACAGACACAGAAAGTGGATGTATCAGATGATGGCCTGTCCCGAGGGGGTGGGGATGGATGATAGGGGTTTCTAGAGAATAAGGGATGGGAGGGTCTCGGCACCCAATTAACGATCTAGGTTCGAGCAGACTCGATAGACCGTAAGGCCTAATCTGCTGGCAAATAGTATGTTAGTATGTTAATCAAGACTTTTTATTTCTAAACCAGTCTAGTTACTCTTATATCCTCATGTGTACAATTACTGTGTCTCTTATGGTTTTAAGAGTTTCTTCTCAAGTCCTTTGTGTGCTACAACTGCTCAGCTTTGCTTCACAGTTCTCTAACCCAAATAACTCCAGAATGCACTCATCATAAGAGACATGTGGGCTCGATTTTCAATTGTCTCTCTAGGCCAGCACATGCTGCGCCAATCCCCGCCTGCGGCACACTCCAGGTGCACCAGAGACCCTGCACCAGATTTAATACATCAAGGGTCCCTACGCCAAAGTCCCCAGATATGTCACAGGCAGGGTGGTGGACCAAACAGGTGGAACACTTGAAGGGTTTGATGGCAGGTACCGGCAACCCCCTTGCCAGCACAACACTGCCCCTGATACACAATATTTTGGGGGGGGTGGCAAGCCACCTGGTACAGTGGCAACGGGCCTGTGGGAGTGCTGTATTGGACAGTGTGGGACACAGCACAGTGTGGTAGGGACAATAGTGGCACTGGGCAGCTGTGCCCTGTACAGTCCCATGGACCCGCCAACAGGGTACTCCATAGCGTGCAGGCACTGACCCTGTTCTGGACCTCCTGGTGCTATCAGCCCTGCCAGCTGTTCTGCATCTTGCAAACTCCCCAACACTTGGAAACAGTCCATGGCTGGGGGGCGGAGCCAGCAGCCGAAGGGAACAGACGCCTCTCAGGGAGCTCCTCGGGCCCGACCGTAGTTCAGACCTAAAAAAACCCTTACAAAACTTACTAAAGTCACTGTAAATCTACATCAGCCTGTGCTATTTCTTAAGAGGGGCGGATTGATATAAATCTTGTTTTCTTCAAAAATGGTGCACCCGAAGAAAAAGCCTCCCCAAGACAGCGGTGGTGCGAAGTCAAGTAAGCCCGGCGATCGGCTAGCAGCAGGGGCCTCAAGCCACGAGGTGAGCACTACTGAACCAACTAACGGGGCGCTACTGCAAGCCATCCAACTCTTAGACAAGAAAGTGGATACTCTAACGGACTGCCTGGCAGCCATGGATGCTAAAATAATGAAGGCTTCTGCAACTGCCAATGGAGCTGCGGAATCTGCAAACACCACCACTACGGCTGTATCGGAGTAATTTCAGAAAATAAACTTCTGAGGCTCTGGATGGAACAGCTAGAAAATGCTGTTTGCTCTGCTAATTTATGTATCTTAGGTGTCCCGGAACAACTGGAAGGATGAAACTTGATGGGATATGTAGAGACCCTAATATTCCAACTTTGGGATATTGAAATAGCTGGGGAGATTGTGAAGGTGGACCGAATCACCCTCAGACATTGAGAACTATTGTCGGATTTACCTTGTGCAATTTTAGCGGTGACTACAGGGTAACATATCTGGGACAAGGTGCTGGGAGCAGCTAAAATGAAGGGCACAGTGTCGTCAACTTTTGGGAAAAAAGTGTATTGCTTCCTGGACTTGAGCTATTCTACCTGACAATGCCGAAAGGTGTTTGAAGCTATAAGATCTAGCCTGCACGCACTGGGGGTCTCCCATGCGCTACAAATCCCAGCACGACTACGAATTTAGTATGCAGGGAAAACTTACCTTTACACCGACCCATCTGAAGCAGGGAAATGATTATCTGCAATACAGAAAGACTTTGCTGAACAGGACACGAATAAGGAGTCTGATGAGGGGGACTGATTCTGGATTTAACTGAAATTTCAGTAAGGTGACCTCCACGTGGAGGGCCTCTAGTCAACTGCAACACAGACTCCTGAACAGTTTTGGTTAAATGATTGCTGAAGTTCCCTACCAGCTAGTAACACTTGCATGGTTGTTAAAACTGATTGTACTCTGTCTCTATATCTATAGTTGGTTTAAAGCTGATGAGGGGATGGGTTTATTTTACTTCTTATAAAAATTCATAAGACCAATGTTTGAGCCGGTCTGAAGGAGAGCGGGGGGAGTGGGGTGTCTCCCCGAGACGTCTGCTGCAGTAATGGAATTCAATAAAATATAGTGCTACATGGACACAACTACAGCCTTGGGCGGAACTGTTTAGGTGCTAAATAAGCACACGGACACATATTGGACTTAACTGCATTGAATGTCCATGTTCTTGCTGCAAGGATATCAGAACTCATAATTTGTTTATGTTCGTTTAAAATTTAGATGCCAGCCCTCTGATGATGCACCAATGGATGACTTAACTATCCTAGTTATTCGATGTATAATTTTTAGTATATTGTCCTCAAAACCACAGCATGACTTTCTTGTATGTCTGTACTATGAAAAGCAATAAAGTAAAAAAAAAAAAAAAAAAAGAAACAGTCCATGGCTGCACAGCATGCGGTGTAGATGTGGGTCAGGGACGTACCCTGTGACAGCGCAACATGCCCTTGATGCTCAGCCCTCTGTGTGCTGCCACTGTTACATCTGTGGCTGTTGTATAGTATGCACCAACCCACCCAACATGGTACTGACACGGTTCCACCATGGTAAGGTACGGTGGCAGGGATGAAGCTTCCCCACTTCAGTATATACAGTAGCAGTTCATCAGACATTCCATCTGCTAGACCTAGTTATGGCACCTGCCTATAGGGGTGCCCAAACAACCTGCCATTGCTACTACGGCAAATGTAGCTGCAACACACACTGCCCAAAACAGCACTCTCACAGGCCCGTTGCCACTGTACCAAGTGGCTTAAGGCTCTCCCCCCCAACCCTGCAGAGTTAAAACCTTTGTTGCGAGGGCTGTTAGACCAGCTCATGGCTGGTCCAACCACAGCCATGACTTGTGGCCATGGCGGGGCTTCCAAAATCCCAAATTTTGGGATGTTGCAGCCCTGCCATGGTGAACGTCCCCCTCCGCCTTGGTGCACGACCACTCTGTACGCAGTGGTGGCGCAGGGCTGGTTTGCCGCATGGCCTCCTGTTTTTGATGCAGCCTGTGTTAGAAAATCGGGACTGCAGCAACTTTTGATGCAAGATGCCATTTGCATCAATTCCCTTTGATGCTGGTGCCTTCTGTCAAAAGCAGGGCTTTGAAAATTAAGCCCAGTAATTGTGCTATACATTAGTAAATGTGTATACATGTCATTTCTTCTGAAGACATGCTACTGAATGCTTACTGTTAAGATTTTCTCTATTTTTTTAAACAATCTTATTGGCGCTGTGTCAGTGTTGGTGCTCACAGCACTAGCAACTCAGATTTAGGAGTAAGCCTGAAGCATCGCACAACTGACTGGCAGAGAACAAAGTGCCACAAGGGATGGTCTCCTCCTCCAAGGAGGGTGGGAACTGGATCTTAGCTCTAGTGCAATACTGCCACCTGGGTAGCAATGCAGTAATGTGCAAGAGAAGTGACACGCCTACACATGCATGCAACTTGGACCCATCACTGTTCTGTTGGGGCTGGGAGGAGAAACAGAATAAAAACACCATAGGGCAGTAGGATGACGTTACTGTCAGGCACCATGCAGGCCAACCAGAAGCGAAAGCTGGATTTCTGCACCCGAGGGAATAGCCACTGCCCTGAGAGTCCCATGATGGGAGAAATCATGGGGTCGTACAGCACTCTTGTGAGACTGGACTGCACTGGAGGTGGGTGTGAGAATAGATAACGTCAAGACTGAAGAAAAAACAATGAAAAAAAAGATGAATATATATTAGTTACAGATAAGCTCATTTTGTGACTTCATGAGTTACACAGCAATAGAATTATACAATAGTTATACATGAATTTACTTGAAATAACACTGGCTATTCTCTGGTGCTTAGGTTCTCAGTGACACTCCAGCCGTAGGCTCTGATGGCAGGGCTCCTAAATTGTTTAAGTGGATTTTACTTCTGTGGTAGATTTATGTGCAGCCACAGGCTAAGATACCAGTGATTTCTCTGATAATTATCAGACGTTACGCATGGGAACACGGATCCCAGCCAAACAAGGTGGAAAAGAGTGCCTGGAATTCTGGCAAAGCATTACTTTTACATCAGCAGAAATGGTGAATTCTGTGGCAACACAAAATCTGCAGCAGGATGCTGGGTTCTGTGGGCAGTTCTCCATCAGCAGAACCACAGAATTATAGGGGGCCTTGATTATTCTAATGAAGTCTATGGAAATTCCACATTAATTAAAAGGTGCAGTACATCTAAAGTATCTGGTTTGCTCCACGTTTGCTCTGTAGTGACTGGTGCAGCTGCAGAGTTCGGAACAGCGAATACCTTTTTAAATGGGAAGTTTGTAGCGATGGGACCCATCTTTCTTGTGCCCTTTACTTTTTTCTGCTGCAATTTCATATTTTTTTTTAACCTTCCATTTCTTCCTGCCCATTTTCTGTTTCTACTTTTCAGTTTCATTCTGTGCCTTGGATCACTTTCATTATGGTATGTCTTCCTTACCCCCCACACCGACTAAAGCTTGCCAAGGCAGTAATGTTGAGTCACAGTGATATAAAAAGAAACATAAAAAGATGTAAGTGAAAAAGATGATACTCCATCAGATCTGCCCAATTTCCCACTGGAGTCATACCTACCTGCCCACCCTTGGTCTTGCCTATGTAGTATGCCCACTGGCAGATCAGCCTTGCAACCACTCTCCACCTTCTACCTTCACTTAGTTTTCAACAACCCCATATATCTATCTCATGCTTTTTTTTTGGGGGGGGGTCTCTTGTTTATAGCCCCCTTCTGCGCCATTGCCAGGACCTCCTCAGGGTCGCCAAGGTGCCTGCTTGGCCATGTTCTGAACCCCTACAGCCACCCACCTCCATGCTGCTGCAGCAGTTTCAGTCCCCCCTCGGGCAGAGAAGAGGACAGGATGCCCCCCCCCCCCCAACACCTGAATGATCCTTGTCAGGCTGGTAGCCGAGGGTTTCTGAGCTGGTCCCCTTTGGCTTGCCGGGGCTGTCATCAGTCGGGCAGTGGGGTCTTTTTCCTATCCTATGCTCTCTTGAAAATCAGTCACCATCTTGCCATTTACCACCTCCCTTGGTAAACTGTTCCATCTAACCAACACCCTTTCCATGAAAAAAATACTCATTCTTCCTGAATGTATCCTCCACCTGCTTGCACTTCTTTACTCTATTTACTGATCCCTCACTATGTTTAAACAGATCATGCCATTCTACCCTGTTTAACCTCCTCAGATATTTAAAGGTTTCTATCATGTCCCCCCTCCTTCTGAACTCCAGTAGGTACATGTTCAGATTGGCCAGATGGTCCTCATATGATTTACCCTGTTAACCCCATATCATCTTTGTAGCATGCCTTTGGACAGATTCTGTATGGTCCTTTTCCTTTTTCAGGTGCTAGCTCCAGAACTGGACACAGTACTCCAGATGTGGCCTTGCCAGTGACCCACAGAAGGGTAACAGCATGTCTTTTCTTCTACTGAAGAACATATTCCCACCATCCATACATGCCTTGGTGCACTGGGTCAGTGACTTGAGACTATCATTAACAATGACTTCCAAGCCCCTTTTTTAGTAGTCAGATGGATTTTTTTACTCACCAACCAATAATCTGTCCTCAGGTTTCCCCTGCCTACAGTATGTATATTGCTTTGTACTTCTTGGCAATAAACTTCACCTGCCATACCTTGGACCACCCCTCTGACTTTTCTAGGTCCTGCTTTATGTCCCTGAACCCCTCCTTTGGAGTCCATTCTGCCACAGAGTTCAGTACCATCTGTAACGAAGCAAACCATTCCCCTGATAGCTTTCCCTGTCAAGATGAACATATTAAACAGTACTGGTCCCAGTACTGACCCCTGTGGTACCCCACTAGTGACCAATCTTCTGAATGCCCCCCATTTGCTACCACCCCTTCACCCTGTCTACGCTGCTGCCCGACACATCACTGATGCCAACATGAATCACTACATCTGGATTCCCATTCCTTACTTTGATGACCTTCTCCAGCCATGGGAGCACTCTGTTCATTACTGCCCTTGCAAGCAGTGAACAGTTCTTTCCCTCTGGACATTGGAGCATATCAACCTCCTGAACCTCTGACTACTGAGTCTCCTAGTACTAGACTCCTCCTTTTGCTCCTGCCATGTCCCACCCCCTTCAGCACACTTTTCTGTGTAGCCTCCTACCCCGGGGATTCTAGTGCTGCTTCCCTTTTGGGGGTCAGCAGCCTGAACTAGGTATGCCAATGGCATGAACTAGCTCTTATTCTCTACCCTGCGATTCCCCCCCAGCAGAGTACTTCCTGTTTTACTACAGTCCATTCACCAGAACTGGAGCTGTAGACCCTATGATGCCTTGCCCTGAGATGTTCCTCAAGAACCTTACATCACCCCTTGGGCAGTGACCTCATCAGCAAGGACTCCAATCCTCCTACCCATTGGGCATGTCACATGCATCCAGAAAAGTCTCTGAAATGTGGCGGCACTGCAACCCCCACAACTTACTAACTGTCCCTCCCAGCCACCCACCCAAACATGGTGATAAAGTGTGTTACTGATGAGCTTGGCTGCAGGATGTAACGCACTTATCTTGAGCTACCTTACTCCCTTAGTCTTGTTGCGTCCCATTCAAGAAGAGAGGCAGTATAGCGCAGTGGTTTAAGGCTCTGAGCTGCAAACCTGGAGACCTGGGTTTGAATCCCACAGCCCCCACATGGATATTGTGTGACCCTGAGCAAGTCACTTAACTTCCTTGTGCTCCCAGGTTGCACCTGGAAACAAGCTTAAGCTTAGTGTGCCTTTCCTGGTTAAACAATTTCCCCCCTCCTCTTCCCCTGTAAAACATTATGCTCATCAGAAGTACTGTTATGTAGTGCCTCTCAGCCTAGAAGTACTCCCCCTCCCTTCCTGCCTCTGAGCACCTACACAAGTCCCCTCCTACTGGGCCCTCTGTTTGGTTAATGCTCCTCTTCACTACACAATATGCACCCACTGAAACAAAACACTCAAAAGCACTCACCTCTACCTATCCACACATGCTGCCACTTAAGTCGCCTCTGTCTGGCGGAGGAACACTTGACCCCCTTTAGGCCCCGACATGCAGACCCCCTCAATCTTCCCTCCAACCTGGCCTCCACCGCGGCTGTGGGACATGGGAGGACTGTGACTTACCCCTCACAGAGAGGCTCCACTGGGAGGGACAGGGGATGAGACCGAGATCACCTTTGAACTCTCCACCCCGGCTTATGCCGGGCTTTGTTCAGGTCAGGGAGAGTGGAGGACATCTGGGGCATCCTAGTGCACACCCCAGAGGGGTTTTCTTGCTTAGTTACCCCTGAAGGAGGAGGAGGAGGACATGCAATGACACCAGCATGTCGAGGCGTGCATTCCCACGCAACCGCCTCCTCCTCCATCCCCTTTCGCAGTGGTTCTGGCTGTAGGAGCACCCAGCCACCACTGGGCGCCACTGCAGCGCTGGAATCCACAGGTCTATCCCCAGGAGAGGAGAGCTGCTGCTCAATCCTGCTCCCAACAGAGGTCAGGTAAGTGAGAAGCGGGTACAAGAGGAAGGGGGGTCTGCAGTTACAGGTAAGCAAACAAGCCCAAACCAGAGACAGGCTAAAATAGTGTTTGGAATTATTCCCTCTCTGGGGTGGGCCTGGGTAGGCAGGTACGTATACTGATCAAAGCTAATCCCTATCTGGGGTAGGCCTGGGAAGGCACACGAGTATACTGATCGGAGCTACTCCACAACTGGGTTAGGCCTGCACAGGCCGGTAGGTGTACTGATCGGAGCTATCCCATCTATGGTATGCCTGTGAAGGAAGTTGGGGTAGTGTCTGTAACAGAAGCCAAGGCAGGAGGCAAGAAGGGAGAAGATGGTGTGGTGTAGGGGGTATGGGGCTGCAGTGTTCCTGAAAACAAAGTGTGAGGCAGGGGGCTGCCAAGTATATAGGAGGCTAGGTTCTTTGATGGCTGAAGTGCAACTGCTAATGAAGGAGCTGGAAATGCTGACAGGGAGGCAGTAGAGCTGGGCTGGGCCAGGGCTGGGCTCAAGGAGTAGTGGGAGTGCAGGAGGGTCAGGGGTCTAGCTGCACTGAGATCCACTGCTCCAGATGGAGAGGAAGCCAAGGGGGGCATGATGGAGGACTGTGGAGAGGAAAGGATGGGTCACTGGGGGAGGGTGTACCAATCATGGCACCAGTATGGAATCGCTTTCAACTAGTGAGTACTGCAGGAGACCCAGGTAAGACTCAGAGGACGGGGGGGGGGGGAGAGCTGGGCTGTAGTAGGTGTTTGGAAGAGACTGCAGTGGGAAAAGAGGGAAACGGGGTGAGGGAAGAACAGATGGAGGAGAAGGAGGTACCCTTGGGGGAATAAAGAGGAGGTGAACAACTAGGAAGGACAGCGTTCAACTGGAGACAGTGAGGAGGGGGAAGTACACAGGAAGGGAAGGAAAGAAAGGTAGTCAGCAGTTGAGAGGAAGGAGGAAAGACAGTGGTAGGAGGGGGAAGCTGTAGGATGGCTGGAACAGATAAAGGTAGATCCAGATGCAGGAGGGGTGGAAGAAGGAAGGGTATAGAGTCATAGAGATAGGCGGATTCAATAGCAAAGGGGATCAGATGCACTGGGGGAGGATAGCAAGGTAGGAGAGTGGTGTGCCTCCCAGGGATTGCAGCAGAGCACAAATTACTGATGGTAGGCCCACTCACACCAGAGAGGAGAAAAGCTACATGTGGTCGTTCACCTAGGTAACAATAATCTAGCTGTATGAAAAGTAGGGGAAGTTCAGGAGAAGTTTAGAGTGATGGGGCAGGTTTGCAGGAGAAGGCTACGTTGGTAGCCTTCTCGGAAGTGCTGCTGGTGCCTACTGCCAGCACAACTAGAAAACAAAGGATACAGGAGTTTAATGGCTGACTGAGGGAATGGAGTAGAGTGGAGGGATTTGGATGTGCAGGGAACTTGGAGGCCGGGATGATAAAATCCTCTATGTACCTGACAGGTTGCATCTAAACAGGAGGGGAACCAGGCTGCTAGAGGAATTGTTTGGGCAATTATATATAGAGGATAATGTATGGGTTTTGGTGAATAACAAAGCTGAAAACACTTATCGAGGTTGCCAGGACATCTGTAAACCTCTCAAGATTTACAATGTCCTGGCAACCTTGAGAAGTGTTTTCAGCTTTATATTCACCAAACCCACATTATCTTTATAGTGTATGGGTTTCTGTAATTGTATTTTTACTCCATTATGATGCTCTGGCTTAGCTCACACCGCTGCAGCCACTGGTCAGAAGCCCCATGATAGGGGCTAACACAATCATCCTGGGTTAAAATTTAAAAAAAAGAAGCTTACTGTTACTTGCTCCCCCCCTGACATCCTACCGCACTCTCTCTGGCACCGCTTTCACCGCGGCAGCCGCTGGTCCAAACCTCACGATGCAGCTCTCCCGGTAGCTGAACTGCGGGACAACCAAGAGATGCACATGCGCAGAGGATGAGAGAGTTTGTTATGGTATCATTGTGATATAGTCAAGAGGGGTTAACAACCTTTTGACATCACAAAGATAGCATTACAATGCTATAAACTTCTTGATTTCCATCGCTAATAAGGGCTCCCCATACATTATAAACAACTAAACTGAGCGGGGGTTGGCAAGGATCACAGCACCCAGTGTTTCCCAGAGAAGGGGATAGACAGGCCCCTCACCGGTAATAAATACAGAATGGTCAGAGAGAGAGAGGAGGGCATAGGGAGAATAGGTGGGAACTTGGAAAGAGGTTTTCTGGGGGGGAGGGGTTACTCACCCCCCAGGTAATCAGCATAGGAAAGTCAGTAAAGGTGAAGGGGGTGGGAATAAGAGGGGTCTAGGTGTGACCAAAAGCAATGGGAGGAGCAAGCAGAGGAGGGGTGGGAGGCACTTGGCCATGAAGGAGGGTAGAGAATCAGGAGTAACAGGGTAGCATCCCTTAACACTAGAAGTCTTGGGAACAAAATGGACTACCTGCCAGGGCTGTGACCAGGGGGTGCAAGAGCTGCAGTAGCAGTAGGGTCCACACTGTCAGAGGGCCCACTATCTCAGAAGTCGGCATTAAGAAAGCCTTTTATCACAGACAAACTTGCAATTTGCTCTTTGGAAATTGCTTATCCATTTAAAACTGTGTCTGCCAGCAGTGGTGTCAGAAGATTCCAACTCCAGTTTCACATGGTTTGGGGGGGGGGGGCAGAGTACAGAGCAAGGAAGCAATAGGGTCCATTACTCAAAGCATCTAATCTTGGTGCTGGTGTCCCCAGGAGGAACAGGGACAAATTACAATCTTCAGTTCCTTGATCATGGCACCAGCAAGGGGGGAGCAGGGTCAGTGTCAACAAACTGTGGATGTTCAGCATGACTGATCAAAAAAAACTTATGCTATAAACATTTCACATGCCCCAATGGTTATTTTATGTTTATTGGTGGGAAGGTAGGTCCCACAAAATATTTTGCTGGTTGGCCCTTAAAGTTGGTGGCACAGCCCTGCTACCTGCAGGCCATTACGGCAGACAGAAAGGTGGATCTGGATGTGGTCACCGACACCTGGACAGCCCCGAATCATGAGTGGGACCACTTCATTGAAGGGTATGCTCTCTACAGAAGGAACAGGGAGCAAGGAAAGGGAAGGAGTGACACTATATGTCAAGGAGGGCATTACTGCCACTAGGGAAGAAATAGGGGATGGGAAAATAGTGGTGCTGTGAGCACTAATTGAAATGGCATCAGGAAGTGAATTAAGGCTGGATGTAGTTTACTGGCCACCCAATCAGGATGAAGACAGGAAGTTGTGTATCCTGATCAGGATGGTAGCTGAAACGAGCAAAATGATGGTGATTTATTTATTTCAGAATTCAGATTAACACCTTTGAGTAAAGGCTCTTTCACAAAGGTTCCATGTCAAAAGGTTCCATGTCAACAAGTAATACAAACAGAACAAGTAGCACAATGGAGCAAGGAAAAGTACAGCTGGTTCAAGTAGTATTATTCAGTGGCAGGTAACGACAAAAACTAGAAAATAACAAGATATCATGGAGAGAAATCATTATTAGACTACAGTCAGTTGCTAAGTGCAATTCCATAAGTTGATGATGGGTGACTTCAATTTGCCTATGGTGGACTGGAGTCATCCACCACCTGTAACAGGAGCCAACTGATATGGGATACAGTCCAAGAAGGGTACGACTGAGCCGACACAGGAGACAGCCATCTTGAACCTTGTATTAACAAATTGGGATCACGTCCAGGATATCATGGTGGAGGAGCCCTTGGGGAACAGCAACCACCGGATGGTGTAGTTTCAAGTTAACATGGTGAAGGAAACAAATGTAAAGACAAAAGTATTAATTTCAGGAAGACCGACTTTGGTAAGATGGGACAGATTCTGAGGGGACACTTAACTAGCCTTGAGGAAGCTATGAGTGTGGATCAAAAGTGGTACGTGATCAGGAAAGGTACTGTGGCAGCCACTAACACATGTCTAAAGAAGAAGGGGAAGAATTCTAAAGTGAGGAAACCAAGTTGTTTCAGTAGGGAGGTGAGCCAGGCAGTGGACGAGGATGAGTGGGTTTTACTTGGAGAAAGCTAGGGAGGCCAGCAGGATAGTCAGGCAGGCCAAGGCTAGGAAGAAGTTGCAGATTGAAGAGGGGATTAAGGAGCAGGGGTCAATTTTAACATGGCTTTACTAGTCCAGGGCCTAGTGCAAACTGACCAGGACTAGTGCAGCTAACCCTCTACTTGTCTGTCTTGGCTAGTACAGGTTTCCCACGGCTGTCAGTGAAGTTAAAAAGTCCCTACTTCAGCAGGCTTGATCTCCCTCAGTGTTCTAGATGATCTGGTGTGATCAACAGCTCTATAACAGTTGCAATTAGGCTGGCCTGGTGGCGTGGAGAGCTAAGATGCCAGCGCCTTACTTCCTGTCATGCTGGGCAGGAGAGGATCGAATGTCCGAGGGGAAGCTCTCCTCTCCCAGGGTGGGAAGGCACATCTCCCCCACCTTAGACTGCCACCAGGTGGCAGTGCAGCATGGGTGGCAAGACAGGAAGGGTGCTGTAGGGAACGTTGGATGGGTGCGCCTCCATGCACAAGTTCAATGTTCCACAGCGAGGTGACGGGAGGAAAGGGAAAATCCTCACTTAAAGAAACCCAGCCCATCTGTGCCTTAACCCACATCGCCACTTGGGGGCTTGCCATTGGTCCACTTTGGATTACTGTACTGAGTGGAGGACAGACCTCCTTCCTCTGCCCTGCCACAAGTGGAAATTCGTGGGGAGACCCTAACCACGGAGAGTACCGGTGAAGGCAGGAGTTGGCTTGGGGAGGTGGGGGATCGGGCCGATTAGCCGCCCCCAGAAGGAGGAGGAGGAGAAAATATATACAGGAAAAAAAGGAGCTGCAATTACCTGGTAGTACAAGAGGGGATCCCACTAAAGACTCAGTGCGAATCATAATCACTTCACTGTTAGGCTCCGGGGAAGTATAGGCCAGCCAGCCTAACCTTGATTGTGGGAATCTCATGGAGATCATAATAAAAGAACTGATGGTGAAATGCTTGGAAGAGAACAGACTTCAGGACATCAAACAGCATGGGTTTGTAGCTGGAAGATCGTGTCAGACCAATCTGATTGTCTTCTGGGACTGGTTCACCAAGGCTGTGGCATAGGGCCAAGGCAGTTGATGTACTACAACAACCACTTACAGTATACCGTCCTCAGTTTCAGTGGGCAACCACTTATAATGGGCTAAAGACACTGTTTGCCATGTGCACTGCTATTACAGTAATTACTGCCATATATAACATCTTAGCAGCGACAGTTATTTTGGGCAAAAATCAGGTGATTGTCACCAATTATCACCTCTCTGGGTCAGAATACAGTGGCTACTCAATGCTGTCAGTAGTCTCCGGTTACAGTCCATCATTTGACAAAGGTGCAAGCATGTCAGAGATACGCAAAGCTATGAGTCTGAGCCTCGGTGTTCTTAAAAAGATGGATGAGTTGCCTAAGATGAGCTAGAGAGATCTTGCACAGCATCTCAGTCTGCCAAAGTCAACCGTGGCAGATTCGCAAAAACAGAGGGAGCAGCTGTTTGCAGAGTGGCACCAGGACAGTAACAGTAACTGACAAAGGAAACCAGAAGGTAAAGACGTAGAGGTTGAGGAGGCGTGCCTGCACTGGTTTCAGAACGCGCAGGGGAGAGATGCCCTCGTAAGTGGTTCCTTTCTCACCCACAGAGCCAAACAACTGGCTGAAGCATTGGGCAGAACAGATTTCAATCCCTCAGAAGGATGTCTTCAGAGATGGAAAACCCAGAATAACATCGGGTTTTACTGAGCTCACGGCGAGAAACACAATTCTGGCTCATCCAGTGCTGAACAGTGGGTTACGGATGTCCTGCTAGGGCTGCTTGCTGTTTTTTAGCCCAGGAACATCTTTATCTGTGATGAGACTGGTGTGTTTTTCCGATGTGTCGGGTATTCATTTTATTTATTTATTTAAAACTTGGTGAGAGCTAAGGCGCTGGATGCCTTACCTCATGCCACGCCGACCCGGGTTCAGGAACGAGCATGTGGCATCAGAGGTTGGCATGGGGGAAGGGCAGGGAGGAGCTGGATGGAGCTGCCGGAAGGCAGCTCTTCTCTCTGGGGAGGGAAGGTGGCATCCCTCGGCTATAGTCTGCCTCCTGGTGGAGGTCAGGAGACAGTACAGACTAGAGGGTGCATAGGCATTGCCAACCGGAGGGCGGAAAGGGTCGTTACTGGGGCTGTAGTTCACATGCGCACCTCCACATGCATGCATGTACTCCTGGGGCCCTGGGTGAAAAATGGAGGAGAAAATCATCCCAGCAGGCAGGATGACACCCGACTCCCCAGAGGCACCACTCCTAGGCCAGGCATAAGGTAAGTCCCAGTAATTCCGGGTGACAGAGCTGGGGGGAGTCGGTCAGACTGAAGGGGGCAAGCCAGGACAAAAGAGTATAAATAAAGTAGTTATAAAAAAAATATAAAACTTGATAACTGGGAAAGGCACACTGAGCCAAGGCTCATTTCCATGTGTGACCAGGGGGAAGGGGGAGTACAGAAAGACAAAGATGTGTAAGCCATAAAAAGCAGTTACTATGACAAATTACAAGTGTGGTGACAGAATGCAGAGCAAGCTGGTGAACAATGCCATGGCAAAATGCATGGACCATGAAGTTAGCTTGTTTGGCTGCACACAGTGCAGACAAGTTATGTAAAGTACAAAGAGAGAATGCTTCGGCAAAGTTAAAACAGGCAAACTCAGTTCACTGATAAGGGCTAAAAATGTAAGGGGCAGAAGGGTCATTTGCAGGAGGGGAGGACAAGGGGGCGACAAGCGTAGGGTTGGCAGGTTAAGTTTTTTATTTTTTTCCCCAATAAATGAATTACTTTTAATTAATAAAGTCCTGAGAACACATCATTGTTATGGGTTGTGGCAGAGTTTCAAAGTGTTTGAAGTGCTTAACATACCGAGTACTGTTGCTGTCACATACCACCAACGTGGTGGTTGTTTTCCTCATTGTTTAAAATGAACTGCAGTTTGATCATCCATCACTGAACAAAACGATAAACCACCAATATGCCCACTATAAGCAGTGGGCACTACATACCTCAACTTCAGCAAGGCCTATGACTCTGTGCCACACAGATGGCTTGTAAAAAAGATGGAGGATTTGGGGTCGGGAGGGGCTGACTAAGTGGGTAGGAAACTGTTGATGAGTAACGTCTTACAAACCCCAAATATGTATTGGCTGAAGGGCAGAAGGAAGTGGGTATATGACAAAAATATACACTTCTGAAGGGTATAAATAAGTCGGACAGTAGAGACCTGTATATCAGGAACATAGTGTGGTCACAAGAGGCATGACTGGAAACGGGGTGGTGGGGCAGAGGTTTACAAGGGATGTTAGGAAGTTCTTCTTTACAGAAAGGGTGGTGGAGCAAAGGAATAAGCTGCCCAAGGGGGTAGTGGAGTGAGGGACAATCAACAGGTTCAGGGCTGGGTGGAACAGATTTAGTGGTGTGGTAAAGACAAAAGGGGGGGGGGAAGAGTCTTGTAAGGCATTACGCCTACAGGGCATCATATATGTAATAACTAAATTACAGGACAGACGCAATGGATTACAAGCCTTATTTCTACTGTCACTTCTATGTATGAGTCCCAACAGGAATGCAGTTTCTGATTAAAAGCCCATCCAGTATGTTCAGAATTGTTCCATCTGGGTTAACACCCAAACTGACAGTGGAAAACATTTATTGGAAACCGATGTGATCACTAGCAACAGATATGCTTGGTATTTATACAGTTTCCCACTATTGTTAAAAAGAAGAAGATTATAGAACTGATTTTCACAGCTGCAACAGATTACAAGTGATCTCAATAAAACCCACAAAAATGACTGAAGTACTGGTGGGCCATTAACTCTCTTCAACCTACAGTGCAGCTTCCGATTACTCCACATGGTCTATGGCCTAATCGGAAAGCAACAGAAGTCAAAGAATAATTCAGAACATTTACGCACAATATGCAGACTTATAGAAACATAAGACTTTGTTGACAGGAAAGGATCAGTAGGCTCATCTAGTCTACCCTTTTCCCTGCCTATTTAGACACCTCAGACCCTATTTGGTTACTGGCGTCCCTCCTCCCTCCCCCGCTCTTCATCTACCTAACTTGCCCTTGTGCCTATCCCACGATGACTGAAGCTCCCCCAGTCTACCCCACTACTCTTCTGGCAGGCTGTCCCTGTCATCCAGCACCCTCTCCATGAAGAAATTTAACCCCCCCAACACCACCGCACACACATACACTTTTGGCTTCACTGCATGCCCCCGTGTTCTAGTGCCTTCCTTCCTCTGAAAGAGGCACTCCACCTGTACCTTATTTACCCCTGTGAGGTACTTGTAAGTCTCAGTCACTCATGTCCCCTCTCACCCTCCTCTCCTCCAGGCAGTATATGATGACGTGCTGCAGCCTTTCCTCACAGGCTTTTCATGCAGCCCTCATATCATTTTGGTTTCCCTCCTCTGTACCTCCTCCATGTCAATGTCCTTCCAGAGGTGCAGTCTCCAGAACTGGACACATTACTCCAGGTGGGCCACACTAGTAAGTGATACAGTAGAAGCACCACCTCCCTCTTCTTGCTAGAAATCCCCCTCCCAGTGCACCACAGCAATCCAATAGCCTTTCCCACTGCCTTGTCACACTGACCAGCTACCTTGAGGAAGTCAGATATGATGTCCCCGAGGTCTCTTTCTTGCTTTGTGACTAAGTACCTTTCCCTCATCTTATATATGGCTCCTGGGTTTTTCCACCCTAGGTGCATGTCCACCCTGCTGCAGATTTTTGTATAATCCGCAAAGAGACATACCTTTCACTCCAGTTCCTCTGCAATGTCACTTATGAAGACACCGAAGAGGACCAGTCCGAGCACCAATCCCTGTGACACCCCACTAGTCACTTTTCTGCCTCCTGAGTGACTGCCATTTACTACCGCCCTTTGCCTCCTATCCTTCAACCAGTCAGATACCTAGCTTACTACTTTTTCCCCCACCCCCCAGGCTGCTTAGTTTCTTAACTAGCCTTCTGTGTGGCACAGTGTCGAAGGTCTTACTGAAGTCCAGATAGACTATATCCACTTATCTCCCTTCACCCACCTCCCTTGTAACTCAAAGAAATCTATGAGATTTGTTTGACATGACCTCTCCCCATGAAACCACTCTGCTGGTGGTCCTACAGCCCCTTAGCGTGCAGGTACTCAGTGAGCCTTTCCTTCAGTAGTATCTCCATTAATGTCCTCAACACTGATGTGAAACTGACTGGCCTATAGTTGCAAGTTTCCTCCCTGTTGTTGCTTTTGTGTGGAGGGACCACATCTGCTCTCTCCTCCAGTCCTGTGGAATTACACCTGTCTCCAATGAGGTGCTGAACACTATTGCCAGAGGGGCAGCTAGCACTGTGCTCAGTTCTTTCAGGACCCATGGTGAATCCCATATGGCCACATCGCCTTATTCTGCTTTAGGGCTTCCAATCCCTTATGGACTCTACCGAAAATTGACTTTTTATTAGATTACATAGACAATACTGAGCATAAAGACATTCGTCCGTGAGCTCGCAAGTAACACCTAGTTATATCCTTTTATATTCTTCCTTTCCAAGAATTTATCTAGCTGTGCTTTAAATTCCTGCATTGTACTGCTTTCCACAACCTCTCCTGGTAGCATATTCCAAATTTCTGTTACCCTATTACTTAACCAGTATTTCCTTCTACTTGTTTTATATCTATCCTAACCAGTTGGTAACAATGTGCTCTAGTGTCATATATTTGAGCCCTTTAACCAAGCCCAGTAAGTCCCATAAGTTAGTATCGGTCCATGCCCTATATATCAAACACATATGCCTCTCATTCTACGATATTCCAGGAATACAGCTCCAAATCCTGCAGTCTCTGCTCATAACTCAATCCATCCAATCTCTTGATTCTCTTTGTAAGTCTCCTCTGTACCCCCTCCATCCATGCAACATCCCTCCTCTTATACGGGGCCCAAAACTGGACACAGTTCTCCACGTGGGGACTTACCAATGCATTATACAGGGGCATCACAACCTGCCTATCTCTACTTTTTATGTGTCTCAATATACAGTGTGTTATACTACCCGCCTTTTTAATAGCTGTATTACAGTGTAAGCTGAAGCCAAGATCTTTATTAACCATAACCCCCAAGTCTTTCTCTTCATCTACTACTTTTAGTACAGATCCTCCTAAATTATACTGGAATTTTTTATTTTTCTTTGCAAAGTGCATAACATTACACTTTCCGATGTTGAAAATAGATTGTTTCTGGGAGGCCCATGTGTCTAGCCTATCCAGAGCTGTTTGTAGGACTAGATGTTCTTCCCAGTTATTTACTGGACTCCCAACCCTAGTGTCGTCTGCAAATTTAGATAGCCACACATCTGTATGCACCTACATGGATGAAATATACATATTAAACAAACATGGTCCCAAGACAGAGCCCTGGGGGACACCACTAGTCACTCTGACATAATCAGAGTATTCACCTTTTATGCAGACTTTCTGGACTCTGTCCGTAAGCCAAGCCTTCACCCACATTTGTATCCATATTGGTATCTCCAGCTCATAAAGTGCTTTAACAAGCTCCCCATGGGGCACTTTATCAAAGGCTTTGCAAAGTCCAGAAAGATCACATCCACTGCATTACCCATATCCATAGCCTTGCTAACCTTATCGTAGAATTCTAATAAGTTAGTTTGGCATGATCTTCCTTTGGTGAATCCATGCTGAGTCATGTCTATCCTGCCTGTCCTCTCAATATGTTCCATAATACAATCCTTGATTATACCCTCCAGAATCTTACCAAGAACGGAGGTTAGACTAATAGGTCTATAATTTGAGACGGTCTGCCTACAACCTTTTTTGTATATGGGTACAATCACAGCTTGCCTCCATGCCTCAAGAACCTCACCAATGTTAATACTTTCCTGAAAAGGGTAAGTTACTGGCTCCACTAATAGTGTTGCTATTTCTTAATCACCTTCTTGGTGAATCCCATCTGGCCCCTGTGCTTTATTTTTGGTTAACCTTCTGCAATCTAATAAGTACTTCAGGTGGGTCTATCTTTGGGCTCTGTTCTCTATGTCTAATTTTCTTATTATCCCACGAAGTTTGAAGACTTTTGCCAAAGACCGATGAAAAGTATACATTATATTCCTCCGCAAGAGCCTTATTTTCTGTTATAATATAACTTGTCTGCCAATCCCCCTCCTTCTACTGTGAAGACGGAGCAGAGGCAATCATTTAAAATGTCAGCTTTCTCTTGATCTTCCTCTGCACAGTTCCCAACCACCACCCTCCGTATTCTCACTATCCCTCCCTTTGCCTTCCTCTTTTCACTCCCGTACCTGTACAAGGTTGTGGCCCCTTTTTTGATCTCCTTAGCTACCCTCTCCTCTGTCTGTGCTATAGCTGCTCTCACCCTCCTTCCTGCCTCCCTCTGCTTCACCAGATACACCTCCATGTCTTCTGTCTGAGTCTCTTGTTACTCCACTCTTTCACTGCCTTTGCCACCTCCTTAGAGAACCATAGTGGCCTCTTCCACCTTTTTCCCTTGCTCAATTCCTTCAAACAGCATGCTGTTGCCTTGGCTATTCCCTCCTAATCCTTTTCCATTGAGTCTCCCATCCCCGGGCTACCCCGAGGTATTTGCTAGGGCAGATTCCCATATCTTTAAATCTGCCTCCTGAAGTCTAGGTCCCAAGTCTTAGTGTGTTTTTTCTCTTGCTCAATCCATATGCCAAACCACACACTACAGTGATCACCTGTACCTAAGGGACTACCCACTGTGATGTCTGCAATACTGTCCTTGTTTGTAACTACCAAGTTCAGCACTGCTTCGTCTCTAGTGGGTTCCATAACAGCTGCCAGAAAAATGCCCTCTGTAGGGTATTGAGGACGACCCTGCTTCTTGTTATAGCTGGGGCCAGAATGCCCCAGTCTACATACAGCAGGATAAAGCCCCCAAAATTAATACCTTCCCCTTGTTTGCCATTTTGCTAATGGTGTCCCCCAACGCTATAATTCCTCCCTCATGTCGGTGGTCTTTATACCACCCCCATGCAAATAAAGACCTCTGACCCTGTCTCTAGGCTAACCCATAGCACCTCCAGCTCTTCCTTATCCCCTTGTGTCCCTGTATCTCAGTGGCCTTTATACCGTTCCTCACATATAAAACAACTTCCCCCACCCACTTTCCTCCTTGACCTGTGACCTGTCCTTCTGGAACATGGTGTAGCCTGGGATGACCACTTCCCCAGCTGTGGTTTTTGGTGCACCATGACTCCATTATGGCCACCAGACCTAGGTCTGCCTCCGCAATGATCACTTCAAAATCAGGAATTTTGTTTGCTAGGCTCCTTGCATTAGCACATATGGCTCTCCATTCCTTTCGTCCCATTCTCCCCCTATCCTGTTACTGGTTGGTCTTTAAGTCAATTCACATTTTGGATTTCTGAGAAGAACAAAGTGGCTTTTTCAGTTTCGGAATATGTAACATTTCTAATGCAGAGAGCTAAAGTATTTTGCAAGGCAGGCCACAAATATGTATGCAAACAAATTTACTTACTGTGTAACAGATGTCTCACTTTCACCCTTTTCTGAAGCAGGTAGCATGATTCGAGTGCTGGTAACTTCAGATGGGGAGAAAGCTGGAGAAACCCATGTGGGGGAAGACTGGGATTCTGAATGCCGAGAACGGGTGAAACTCTGAGTTGGACTTCTTGAATCTGACCGAACTGGACGGTTAAGAAGTGGTTTGTCATTGAATGGGCTAGGTGCTGAAGTCTGCTGAGGCTTGGTTAAACTGAGCCCTGAATTTGGCAAAGAGGACTGACTGGGGCTGCGTGGTCGTACTTTATCAGCAGCTGGGCTAGGTAATGCAGACCCCGGGCCACTAGAATTTGAAAGTCTTTCCTCTGCGCAATTTCCGGAGGACCGTCTGCTCTTTCTGCCTTCCTCTGTGCATGGTGTCAGCTTTCTCCTGTCCCTACGGTGCATTGTCTCATCCTGTTCGCCATCTTCATGTTTCAAAGCATTCTGTACACAAAAAACATGGGTATAAGAGTTAGGTGCAATGTGAGGGTCAGATTTATGCTCACAGAAAGGATGTGCCATTCACAAAAAACAAAACAAAACAAAACAAAAAAAAAAACACATGACTAATGCGATATTAAACAAGACAACTAACTTTACAATAACTTTTTGCAGACATCAGAAGAGAAAGTACAGTCTTTGACATGATTTCATAGGCATTAGCATGTGAACATTCGACCACCATGGCCACCTGCTAGGCACTCCCGTGTACTGCAACCTCATATTTCCAAACTGGGGGGATTGGGATTTAACCTTGAAACCCTCTGGCTCCCAGTTCAGGATTTTATAGCACTGTACTACCAAGGAAAAAGAACAGCTCCCTATATTGTTCAGCCTGGCAGCTCATCTCTCACCCCTTACTGTATCACTCCATCACAGTGCGCGCAATAACAAGAATATCAGGCATACAATAATACTGATACAGTCATTACTTAGGAAAAACAAGTTTGTAAGTCTAGAGCGAATACAAGCTCTCCAAATAACCTGAAAATGTTTTATCACAGAAAGGTTGTAGCTGTATTTGTCCAGCTGATATGAAACATGTAAAGTGTCTCTCTGACTGCTGCTTTTCGGTCGTTGCTGAAGTGGGGCCTTATTTTAGTATAAATTTCTTGGAGGCACAGATGAAGAATCAGGTTTGTTTAAAAATAACTGTGGATATTTAATTGTGTGCAACACTGTGCCTGTGGCACAGTAGGGTTTTTTTTTTTTTTTACACATCAAGACCTCCTCCCCGGTTGATGGTGCACGGCCACTGACCTAACCGTTTAATGGCTTTGTATACTGGAGGACTGGATGGGACTGAGAAAGTTAGTGCAGTATAGGCCAGGTGTGAAAGACTGAAATGAGACTGCTGATTTTTTTTAATACACTACTGTGCAGTTCGAGCGACAGGAAGAGACGGGCTCAACTAAAAGAAGGCTTTCACCATGGAACTGGTGAGAGACCAGGATAGGCTATATACTTTTTCGAGTCACTCAACATTTTGTTGATGTACTGGTAAATGGCTGGTACAGAAATAGTTGGGTGTGGCAGAACAAGATTCGTTTGTTAAGTTGAAGAGCTTCAGCCTGGTGGCGTGGACAGCTGAGGTGCTATAAGCACCTTACCTCCTGCCATGCCGGCACCCCATGTTTGAGAATGGACAGAGATTGCTGGAGGTCGGCTGGCGGAGGGAGGATCAAGTGACTGGAGGACAGCTCTCCTCCTTTGGGGAAGAGGGGTTCTGCAGTCCACTGTTCTACCACCATCTGGAGAATCCAAATGGAGGCATAAAGTGGAAGGGCCCCACGTCCACAGCACCCAGAGGCAACATGCAAACTGCACATTCGTGGTCGGACAGGGAGAAAACAGAGGGAAAAAGTGGAGGATGCGCAAAATGAAGCCCTGTTCGTCGGGTCACTAGCCTGCCGAGCCGCTCCAGGTCTGGGGCAAATCTAGATGCTTCGTTGGGGGGGGGAGGGGAGAGCGGCGGCCCTCCTCTCCTGGCCCTGCTGCTGAGAGTAACCCATGGAGGATACGGCTGCTGACCTTGGAGGCAGCTGGGGATGACTGCAGCAGACGGGAACTGGGGCAGATACAGTACCCGCCCTGCCCAGAAAGAAAAGTACTTGTATGGAAAAAAGTTGAAGAGCTGCAGTCTGGCGTTAGCCACATGGCAGCGTCTGACTATACTGCTGTGTGTGTGTGGAAGAAGGTGAGAGTCAGCACGACACACATTAGCTGATAAATCAGTCGATGAATGCAGCAGAAGGTGGATAACGAAAACTGCCACTAGAAGAGCTTCATAGGCCTATGTGAAAGGTTGTACAAAAAGTGCCTAATTTGTTTCATTAACACTTTTTTTGTTTGAGGAAAGACTAGCATTTCAAGCTGTGAAAGCAAGGTATTAAAGGGCAGTTGTAAAGCATCCATTTTAAATACAAAATATGAAGGGGATTCATTACCTCTGTGGGAGTTAGGTGACAATGAACATCATTTATGTAATGCACTGCCCCTCAAGAGGGGAAGGGAAGGGATCCTATTTTGGCCCCATTTTGGTGGCCAGTCCATCCCTTTCACTTCCCAGTGCTACTATCCCGTCCTCACACTTAGATCCGTTATGGCATCTAAGAAGGGACAGCGCAGGTTGAACTCCAACAAATAATTTTTCTAAGAGTCTATTTTGGAATAAAACAAAGCCACTGTTCTTCTAACAAAGACCTTGTTAGACAAGCAGTTTCACTTATTTTCTTAGTAAGAACAGAATGTCCAAAAAGGGCACATTTAGCTACTGAAATACCATCACAAAGCAGAAAATGAGGGTCAACACATTTCAAAAGACACTAGTCTTTATCAATAAGGTTCTGAGGAAGGTGGGCCGCCATGGAAACACTGAGACCCTCATGTTTAGCTGCATGCACTTCACCAGTGTCACATAACTTGCACCACATTTTTACAATACTTAAAAGCAGCTCAGCTTCCAGTATACTTGTAGGCCTATTCCTCAATAAGAAAAAACTTCCTGCAATAACTTATCAATCTACCTTAGCAGTAATGATACACATAAGGAATAAATAGCTTATGCACATACTATAAGGAATAAATATCACATGCCAGGTGTCCAGCTGTGGAGAGATATACAAACACCTGAGAAGCAAAATAAGAGGTAAAGCAGTATGCTTGCAGCGACCTGAAGAGTCTGCATATCTAGCATAATAGGACACCCTGGTGAATTACTCCACTTATGCAACAATCTCTAAAAAATCAATTTTAATGGAAAGTCAACTACAGGACCCAAAATATCTGGATATGCTAAGATAACCAGTCATCTTGTGGGAGATAATTCTAAACCATTCAGATTACTGTATTATTTCAACCTGACTTATAAATATATACGTTACTCACCAGTAACTGTAGTTCTACTAGTGGTATACAGTTCACATTCACACATTGGCAGTTGTGCTGGAGACAGCTGGGATATCAGAAGTCTTGTCTGAAGGAAATTGTTGAGCACCTAGAGGCCAGTGGGGCACAGGACCCAAGGCAGCATGGATTCATGATGGGAAGGTCATGGCAGACGAATCTAATAGATTTGTTTGACTGGGTGGCCAAAGTAGTAGACCAGGGAGGGGCTGTGGACATGGCCTACCTAGATTTTAGCAAGGCATTTGATACAGTCCTACACAAAATATTAATACACAAGTTAGCCAGCTTTGAAGTGGGTCCCAAGGTGGTAGCCTGGATAAAAAATTAGCTAGACAACAGGATGCAAAGGGTAGTAGTAAATGGAGTCCACAGTGAAGAAAGGAGGGTTACTAGTGGGGTACCGCAGGGTTCAGTACTGGGACCGGTCCTTTTTAATGTCTTTATAAGTGACATTGCACAGGAACTGGAAGGAAAAGTATGTCTCTTTGCAGATGACACAAAGATCTGCAACAGGGTTGATACACAAGATGGAGTGGAAAGGATGAGACTGGACTTGGCAAGGTTGGAGGAATGGTCAAATGTATGGCAGCTCAGATTTAGTGCAACGAAGTGCAAGGTAATGCACCTGGGAAACAAAAACCCAGGGAAGAGTACACAATGGGGGGTGAGATACTGACGACAGTAAAAATGGAAAGGGACCTGGGGGTAATTATATCAGATGACCTAAAGGTGGGCAAGCAATGTGAGAAGGCAGTAAGGAAGGCTGGGGGGATATTGGGATGCATAAGGAGAGGCAACAATAGTAGAAACAGGAAGTTGTTGGCCCTCTGTACAGACAGTTGGTGAGACCCCATCTGGAGTACTGTGTGCAGTTCTGGAGACCCCATCTCTGCAAAGACATAGACAGAGTGGAGGCTGTCCAGAGGAGGGCAACCAAAATGGTGCAGGGTCTGCACCAGAAGACATATGAAGAAAGACTAAAGGAGTTTAATATGTATACCCTTGAGGAAAGGAGGGAGAGAGGGGACATGATAGAAACTTTTAAGTACCTCAAGGGAATCAAAGTCCAAGAGGGTGGCATCTTTCAGAAAAAGAGATGTGCAAGAACAAGGGGGCACAATTTGAAGATAGAGGGGGGGACGGCTCAGAGGTAATGTGAGGAAGTATTTTTTCACAGAGAGGGCTGTGGATGCATGGAACAGCCTCCCTGAGGAGGTCGTGGAGTCAAGAACAGTGAAGGAATTCAAGAATGCATGGGACAGACATAAGGCTATCCTAGTGAGGGGCAGGAGGAAGTAAGCTGTTGGTTAACTAGGATCTGCAGCTTATCTGTTAGGTAGGAAAATGGGCAGACTAGGTGGGCCAAGCGGTCCTTATCTGCCGTCAAATTCTATGTTTCTATGTCTATGTTTCAAGCTAAGCTTCTTCCATTAGCCACAGTGTACACCCTCAAGCTCCGCCCCGTGACATCACATCTTTGCACACTGGAAGCAGGGATCCAGAAGCCACTTGCCAGGGAAGATCGGGTGGGTTATGTGGATGTGAACTGTACACCGCTAGCAGAAAGAACAGTTATGTAAGAACTCACCATAACAGTAGATCTTTGAGTAGATCTCGGTCATCAGGTCACACCTAGGAACTTTACCATCAGGGAAGCAGGATCCACGTGGAAGATTTTCAGCAGTACAGCTGGGGCTGCCCACGCTGTCAATGTCCGTTGACGTCACCAACCCTATAAAGGCATGAACGGCCCTGCTCCCTGCTCAGTTCTTTCCCCCAGAGACAAAGGGAGCATAGCCCTAGCAGTGGGGGACCGAGGAGAGAGAGAGGTGCCCAGACCTATATGAAAGGCTGGATACACCAGACAGCCAGTTCCTAGACAGGAGCACCAAGAAGGGGGATGGTGGGAGGGAAAGCAGACCTAATGACTGAGATCCCCTCGAAGATCTACTGTTACGGTAAGTTCTTACATAACTGTTCTATCTTCTTTGGGGTATCTCAGTCATCAGGTCACACTGTAGGAATGAGTCCCAAGCAGTTACAGGTGCAGCAAGACAGTCTGGGGGGAGGCCAATCCTAATGTTAAAACAGGAGGACCTGCAGCAAAGCCCTGCAAAATCCTACATGAGCTCTTGAGGCAAAGTCCAGACTACAGTACTTGGCAAAAGTACGGATGGTACTCCAGGTGGCAGCCGCATAAATGTCAGTGGCTGAGACCCCTCAAAACCAGTCCACAGATGTATCCATGCCTCTTGTCGACTGAGCTTGTACCGCTCCTGGCAACTCTTTGCCATACTTGTTGTAGCAGAACACAATACCATTTGCCAACCATTAAGATAAACACTGTTTAGAAACCTGAATGCCCTCTCTGCCTGGGGTGAAAGCAACAAACAACTGCTTTGACTTTCTGTATTCCTTGGTTCAGAGCAGGCAAATACTTCAAAGTTCTGTGCACATCCAACATATGGAGCAGTGCTTCCCCTGGATTGAAATGCTCAGGAAAATAAATAGGAAGGTGGATAGACTGGTTCAGGGTAAACTCAGACACCACCTTTGAAAGAAACTCAGAATTCATGCTCAAAGACACCCTGTCTTTGTGAAAAATCAAATAAGGCTCCTTGCACCACAGGGCCTGAAGCTTGGAAATCCTCTGAGCAGAAGTAATAGCAACCAGAAATAATGCTTTCCAAGAAAGGAAGCATAGCTCGCAAGTCACAGCTGGCTCAAAAGAAGATGGGGTCTATTTCTCCAAAACAAAATTTAAATCCCAAGTCGGAACAGGAGAACGGATTGGAGGTTTCAGATGCAGGATGCCTCTCAAGAAAGGTATGGGAAACATCCAGCTGAACCACGGTGTGGTCACCCACAAGCTCATGGAAGGCAGAAATAGCCAAAAGGTGCACCTTGAATAAGGAGTACTGGAGACCTGAGTGACAGTGATATCGGGTTCTCCAGAATCTGGCTCACCGGACAAGTAAGAGTCCAGACTATGTTTGGCAGTCCAGATGGCAAACCTCTTACACTGCATGGCATAAGTGGCTCGAGTGGAGGGTTTCCGAGCAGCCAGTAGAACATCCGCCACCCTATGGGAAACCCCAAACCTGGCAATAGCTACGTCTTCAGGAACCAAGCATGCAGATGGAGGGACTTGAGGTTGGGGTGTACCAGGATCCTCTGAGCCTGCATCAGCAGATTCCTGCAGAAGGGGACAGGGACTGGAGGTTCCTCCGATAGCTGCTGTTGTAATGGGAACCATATCTGTCGAGCCCAGAATGGAGCTACTAGGATCATGCTGGTCCCCTCCATCTGCAGTTTGATTAGCATCCTCTAAATCAAAGGAAATGGAGGGAAGGCGTAAAGAAATCTCCCACTCCAGGAGAGGGACAACATGTCTCGCCAGAAAATTTCAAGCCCTAGATCGAACAAGCAGAAATTGAGCGTTTTATGATGAGTGGGGATGCAAAAATGTCCAACTCTGGACTACCCCATCAGTGATCTGTTTGAGGAGAGAGTTCTTCCTCAGGAAGAATAAGATCATGATGGTACTCCTCTTCGACGTCGACCTCTTCCAATTCTGGGTCCTACGATGGCCCACAGAGGACAACCCGAGAAGACTGAAGTGATGTCAACAGTGACAGTGCCGTTGACAGCGCAGGTGATGTAGGCCTATACATGCCTAACTGGTGGACCAAAACTGAAAAGAATCTGGTCAAAAATATCACTGAGGCTGACAACAGTAGATGACTGTGTCGACGGAGTGTGTGTGTGTGTGTGGGGGGGTCAACGGCTCAGGAAGCGGTGACCCGCCCGATGGGCCTGAAAAGCCTGTAGCCCAAGGAAGCATCAGGCCTCAACAGGAGGGCCATCGATGACGGAAGAAGGGGCCGATGACCTGGAGGTTGATGACCGGCCACCCTGGACCTCAGGCGGAGGTGTTGTCAGCAGGGGTCTGGTACAGACAGAGACCTGGAAATCAGATTTGTGCGTCCACAGCTGATGTACCCCTGGACGAGGAGGAACAGTCTGTGAGAGAGCGGAACCGCCCAGATCTCGGCCTCTTTTATGACTTTTCCTCAAGGACCTGTCTCAGGCCTCAGCGGCCAGGGAGCTCAATGATCCTGCCTGCGACTGGGAAGGAGGGAAAGTGGAGGACCCCTGCCTGGAACTGGCTACCGGTTGCTCCATGAGAAGACTTTTAAGCACCTTTTTGCATCGCTTGAGGGTGGTTTGATTAAACTTCTAGTAGAGCTCACAGTCGGAGACTCTGTGGTCAGGCCCAGGACAGCAGACACAGAGTGAGTGTTCGTCTGAGGGGCAATGCTATGGCTTTCCATAGCAGCAGCGATGGAAGGGAGAAGTGGAAGGATTAACTCACAGCATAAACGAGATAAAGGAATTGCTTTAGAAAAAGAGATTCTAAAACATTAAGCTCAGAAAAGCTGAAGGCGAAAAATGGCGCAAAACTGTATCAGACCGTCCGTGGAGACCCATGCAATCAAATCAATAGTGGGAAAGAACTGAGGAGGGAGCGGGGCTGTTCACACTGGCAGATGACATTGGTGTGGGTGGCCCCAGTTGTACTGCTGAAAATCTTCGGTATGGATCCTGCTTCACCGACGGTGAACTTCCTACGGTGTGACATGATGACTGAGATACCCCCAAAGGTCTACAGGTACAGGTGAACAACCTATATTTCTACCAACATGGATGCAGTTCACTATCCACACTGTGGCAGTCATCTTGCAGTCCTTTGGGAGGAGGGGGCAAGCCAAGCATCCCTAATTGATGAACAGAGACTGGAGCACCAATGACTCAAATGTAGCATCCCAAGGACTCTTTATGTCAGTGCTGTAAGGGGAGATGAAGGTGTGTGCTTTACTTCAGATTGTAGCCCTCATTCTCCACAATGGAGATATCACTGGAAGCAGCCACCAAGGCAGCGTTATGTCTGATGGAATGAGCTTTAAGGCCCTTAGGCGACTTCATACCAGACAACCCATAGCAGAGGTCAACGCACGATGTAATCCACCTGGCAATCATCTGCTTTGCTGCTGGTCTGCCAGGTGTGACTTCAGCATGTTAGAAGCAGCTGTCGAGCCTTACCCCGAACTCAAACCATGCGCTCTTTGTAATAAGAGAGTGCCCTGCATAGGTCCAGAGTATGGAGCCTGAGATCAGCCTATAAGGTCAGGCTGGTAAGGTATACCAATAAGTTAATCACCTGGTTAAGGTGAAACTCCAATGCGACCTTCAGGTGGGGGCGAATGACAACTGTGTCCCTGTGGAACACCAGAGAAGAAGACTTGACTGAGAACACCTGGAGCTCACTGATCCTTCTGGCTGATGTGATGACCACCAAGAAGATGGTCTTCCACAACAAATGTGACCATTCACATTTGTAAAAAAACAAAGACAAGGCGCTGCGTCAGCATGTGGTCTAAAAGCAAAACAAAATGGTTATATTAAATGCACGCTGAAAACAGAGTTAAAAATCACATTTGTTTGCAGGCTCAGATGGCTTACCCATGAGCACTGCCAACACCAGCAGTAGGTCCCATGGAGGCAGAGGTCTGTGCTCTGGAGGGGACAAGTGATCCAACCTTTGAAAAATTACCCAATCATTTTCTCCTGGGCCACTGTCAGCATACTAGCACATGTGCAGTATGCGGATATGATAGCCAGATGCACCTTTAAGGTTGCTGCACAAAGTCCTGACTGAAACAGGGACCCTAGGTATTCGACGATGCTTGCCACACGGTAGGCAAGGGGATCAAGCTCCATACCCTGGCACCAGACTGAGAACTCCTTACACGTAAATGCACAGCATTTTCAAGTTAACACCTTATGGGACACCTCCACAACGTGAAGGACATCTTCCGAAAGGCCTAAAGCCTGGAACTCTTGCTGCTCAAGAACCAGGCTGAGAGCTGCAGTGACTGAAGGTCCAGGTGCACGACCTTCCCCTGTTTTCTGGTCCTCAGGTCGGGACGGAGAGGCAATCTCCATAGAGGTTTGCTGCTGAGGAGATTCGGGTACTAGAAATGCATGGGACAGTCTATGGTTATCAGGATCATTTGTGCCTTGTCCCCCCAGGTCTTTATCACGACTTTGTGAACCAAGGGGAAAGAAGGGAAGGAGTACTGAAGGGTCTGGGGTCCAGGGCCTTGAGAAGGCATCACCCAGCAGTGTCCTAGACTGTGTGTGTGCGTGTGTGTTGCGGGGACAGACACAAAACAACCTCAGCTTTCTGTTCTCCCATGAGGTAAACAGATCCACTACCTAAGTGCCCCACTGGACGAACAGGTGGGGACCATTCATGCAACATCTCTATGACTTAGCTGAAAGCAACCATCTGCTGGTTGTTTTCTCCCATGACAAGGACTGCCAGGACATCCACTTCCAGGCTGTACATGAGTGTCCAGGTGCAGAGAGCCTCCTGATTCAATGAGAAGGAAGATATCCCACCCTGCTTGTTCAGGTTGAACATGGTGGTCATATTTTCTGTCTCAACCAGAACAACTGACCCTGAACAAACAGAGCAAATTCCGTCAGAGCCAGACGCACTACATGGAGCTCCAGCAGGCTGATGTGGTATTGGGACTCCCAGTGTGACCAGAACCTGTTGATTCTGTGGCCTCTCAGGTGTGCTCCCCCCTGCCAGGGACACCTCTGTTGTGAGGGCGACAGATGGTTCTGAGCATACTAACTGGATTCCCTCCTCCACATGTTGCCTTGTCAACTATCACTAGATAGCATCCCACATTGGCTTGGTCACCATGACTGGGTGGTCCATGGGACCCAGGCATTGGGGCCACTGTTGGCCCAGCTCCCACGGCAGGAGGCGCATCTGCCAGCGAGCACAACATATCACACTGGTGGAGGATGCTATGTACAAAATCTAAATTTGCAAGCAGTACGCTTGCATAATGTGCAGCTTGCCAAGAGTCACATGAAACCACAAAAGAAAGCAGCACACTACAAGCATTAATGAAAAAGGTGGAACATTTTATTAATGCAAAACATGCTAGAGACAAGGAAAAGACCAGACTACCCCAACACTTCATGGCACTCTGCTACTTTATCAGGAGGTTTGGCCGTGGTTTGCTTCAGCTTCCTTAGTATCTAGGTAACAGAGAACCCACTAGCTGAAATATTACAGGCAGGAGCTGCTAAATAGTGCTCACAATGCAGCTGAACTTAAAATGAAAGTATGTTTAAACAGCAAATTCAGATTAATGGTACTGTATGAACCCCTTGTTGAATTTAACTCATGTGGCCATCACAAAAAATATAGAAGATTCTGCCTCACAATACCTCAATGCACAGTTTTTTTTAAAACAAGTGCAAAAAAAAAAACACATTTTAGAAAAGTGCATACTGGTGTATTAAAAATGGCGGCAGTAGACTTCAAGTTATTGGTATTATATATTATTGAAAAATAAATTAGTTGTACCATGTAACATTAGTTCCTAAAGTTTTAAATATTAAATCAGCTTGTATTGAAATTCATGACCGAAGGACCCACAGGATTAAAATGAATCTCCTGTGTGTCAAAAAGACAACCTCCCAAACCTCAGTGTTTACTATACGTAGTAATAAAGGAATAATGCACGACAGGGTGTGTGTCGTGCTGGGATAACGCCACGCCTGGGCCCCAGACGTGGCAGTATCCCAAATGACACACACCCTGTAATGCATTATTCCTATTATAAAATGGTTTGTTATATATAAAATAGAAAAATAATTTTAAAGAATGTTTTTATTAGAGTGGAAAAAGATTTTTGTTTCTTAAGAGGAGATGCAAAAAAGGGGCCCATCTATGATGACACTAGAGCTGTGGCGTTGTGCTGGGATAACGCCATATTGACTAATCACAGTCCAAGATTCTTTCTTGCCATTGTATAATTCTATTTTAATACTCATAAACAAGGGACCCACAAAATGAATGTAAATCTCCTAAAAATCCATCGTTCCAAGAGTGAAACAGACACAAATAAGAAAACAACTGACAGTATATTTTACATAATTCAATGCAGATGCAGTAAGTCAATACTGCGATTTTAACCAACCCACTGATTATCACAAGAAAACTGATAAATCCAATTCCCCACTGAGTTCTACTGAAAGCAATGCCTTTAAGGTGAAGATTCACCTAGTTTCTTGCTGTAGAAGATCATGTAGCCCGTCTCCCCCTCTTGTCTTTATTGAGACCTGTTCAATAGCACATTTAATTTGATTAACGTCACATTGGTGCATCTGTACAAAACAATACCCTAATGCCGTATTCTTCTGCCAAGTCTTATGATACCAATGTGCTCTTATATTCTTTTTTCAACAGGTCTTGTTGTTCTGATACAGATGTTTGGTATACAGGATGGTATAAACCACAAAGTCAGAGTAATACATCATGAATTCATTGACCATTGATTTCTGATGAAGGATTCTGTGTAGTCCAAAAGCTCAAAGCAACTGTTTTCTTTTGTAACAACTCTGCTGGTCCAATAAAAAGTATCAAATCATCTGTTTGTGTGGATCTTGTGTTACAAGGACCATTACGGCAACCAGAATTTCTGTGTTGATCTTTACTGTAAGGGACATATCTGGTATTTCTGGATTTCAACCTGGAATTCTAGATGTGCAAACCAAGCATCTATCACACACAGAATCCAACAGGTTTTGGAAGTAACCAATGTATTGTTGCAGATTTTTCTGGTAACAAGTGACTATGAGTCACAACATCATTGAGGTTCTTAGCTCTGTATCAATTAATTATCATTTGTTCAGCATCTGGTATAGTGCAATGATTCAGACTTAACCTTTTCTTGGTCAAAATGTTTTTCATCTTAGGTTCAGTCTCACTGTATTCAACAACAAATGTTAATGGGCCATTACCCTGTTATTTCGGACAGGCTCGCAAATCAAATCATGCCTGCTTTGTCCCCCGGCCCTTGAAAATGCATGTTCTAAAACTTTAGCACTGTAGCCTCTTTGAAGGAACCTGTCATACATCTCTTTTGATTGAATGGAAAATCAAATTCTGAGTTGAAACTGAGCCTTAACCGTAAAAACTGGTCATCTGGAACCAAGGATAAAAACATGGGGAAATAGGCACCAGATGTAAGTAAAAAAAGGAAAATTACCCCGTTTACATTCTGAAACCCCCAGTACCAACCTTCTCCGTATCATTTTCAATATGCAATTTAAGGTCTAAAACCTCAAATTCTTTTGCTTTCACTTTGTGTGAGAAACAGAGATTCAGATCACTCACAAATGCTTTGGATAATTCAGAAAAGCCACTCCAAATAACAAGTATATTGGCAATGTATCAGAACCAGTGCACTACCTGTCCATGAAACTGGTTAACAGCATTGTTAAAAACAAACATCTTCTGCCACCAACCTAAGCAGGGGTTGGTGAAGGAGAGGGCCAGGATGGCCCTAATAGCCAGCCATACTGCATTTTTGTAACAAAATCTCTCCACTGAATGTAAACAAGTAAGAATCAAAATGAAATGAGCAGCAGCTAGCAAAAATTGGACAGATAGTTAACTGATACCAATACAGCACCTCAAAAAATGCTCCACTGCTTGGGGGGCGCTGTTGACTCCGAGCAAGATGGCAGCTCTTGGACAGTGCTCAGCATTACACCTTGCTTTAGGAGCTAAAGAAGCGACTTTTAGGTTGACCAGTACAACTCTGTGTAGCTATATTTGTGTCGGATAGCTGGAGAGACCAAATGGGGAATCCACATAAAGAGCGGACCCAGCACAATGGAGCAAAATTAAAAAATGTTACTACTACCACTGCCACGCGGTCTACACCCCACATTCAGGCCGCAGGCATGGAGACAGATGGAGAAGAAACACTATATTCTCTTAGTCTTAAAATAAATAGACTAATCTTCGGTCTCAGGCTTATCTGACAAAATCGACGGCATTTCCAATAGAGTTACTAATTTGGAAAGAGCAATGGAATTGGTAACAGCGGAGTCATCAGAGGCTAAGAAGCAATCTGATGCAGCTATGGGAGCAATTACCAATGTGCTAAAGGAAAACAGACATTTGAGGATGAGATTAGAAACCTTGGAAAATCAAACTAGGGCAATGACTATCTGTTTACTAGGTCTCCTGGACAGCTGCGAAGGGGACCACCTGGTTCTGTTCCTTCCCGACTGTCTAAAACAGCAACTTGGAGAAGACGCTACACCGCGCATTAGGGGAATACAGAAGGCCTATAGAATAGTAGCCAGAGGTAGGCCTGAGAATCCTGAGGCTCCACGGGCGGTCCTAGCAGTAACGGATGATGTGGCGACCAAAGACTATCTACTGGCCCTTGCCAGACAGCAAAAAAACACTCTTATGTGAGGGGAAGACTGTGTGATTGTATCCAGATATCGGTTTCACCACCAGGCAGAGGCGGAAACAATTTGATGGCACCACGGCGCTTCTGCGCGAGACGGGGATTCAACACAGTATTATCTTCCCCATGCGTCTCCGAATAACTCACCCAAGGCAAGATCTTCATATTTTCTGACCCGAAGCAGGGATTTATATAACTCTAGAAATTGATTAGCGTTTTGCTCATAAAAGTGCTAAATCTTTGTGAAAATGCATAGCTCTTGCCTCTCTGTGTTTAACAAACACAGCACTTCTAGAAAATCTATATAAATACTTTCTATACAGTTAGTATAGTCCCAAGAAAAAAACTGCTAATCAATTATTTAAAACCCTGCGAAGGATGCAATCAAGTGGACCCAGAAACAGGTCCAAGAAGACAACAGGAGGAAAGCTCCTCAGAAGATGACGAATCATCAAAAAACTAATGGATTACTTCTTTGGGGAGAGGGGAGAGAAGGAGTAACTGCATAAAAAAAGCACTGGAACCACTGAACAGGGTGTGAGTACCTATCCAGAACTTTGTAATATAATTTCAGGACTTTTTCTTCTGGCTATTTTATTTTTTTTATTTTTAAATTTGTTAACCAGGTAAGGACACCGGGCACGGCCCTTTTTCAGGTCCGACCCGAAAGACAGGTCAACAATTACATACATCAACAGATAACAAATAATGTTTAAATTTAACCTTAAATCCAATTACCGAAGTAATACATCTAAGGGAAAGAGGTAAATCATTCCATAAATGGGCAGCAGATGACGTAAAAGATCTAAGACCAGGATTTCCCCTGTTAACAATAGCCCTCAAAACAATTCCTTGATTTGAACGCAAGTTAATCTGAGAATCCCTGATTACTACCAAATCAGATAAAGGGAAAGAATTCCTAGCATAAATAGCATGATGTATCAAATTACCAAGTACATAGTCAAACTTTAATTTGGGAGATAGCCAACCCAAAGAGGAATGTAAGACACAATGATGTGTCATTTGCGGAACATCAAGAACAAATCGACAAATACTATTATAAGCCACACTCAAAACCCTCCCCTCTCTTTCTCCCAAACTGAAATATAAAGGAGAAACATACACAAAATGAGGCAGCAAAGTGCCCGCAACTGTTTTGCAAGATGCTAATGATAAATAAGCCTTAAATTTGTATAACAAGCCCACTTTTGAGTTAATAGTCCTATTAACAGCCTTTACCTGCGGAAAAAATCCCAAACACGGATCCAGAAGGACTCCTAAATACTTGAATTCGTTAACCTGTTCTAATCAGTCACCACTTCTATCAAGTATGTGTAAGCAAGGATTTAACTTTAATCGAGGAGTACTCCCAAATACCATGCACTTGGTCTTTTTTTACATTCAAAATCATTTGATTTTTTAACAACCAGTGACCAAGTTTATCAAAATCATTTTGTAAACCAATATTACCCAACTCAATATTCAAATCCTGGTTATACATAATCAAGTCATCTGCATAGAGAAGACAATGACTAACTGAAAAAATAGAGAGGATTTGATTTACAAATATTGAAAATAACAGGGGGCCAAGAATGGACCCCTGTGGAACACCTCTAGGATTTAACTGTAGATCAGATAATGAGGGCTCAATAAACACTTGTTGAGATCTACCTTCTAAAAAACTCTTAAGAAAGGATATCACTAAACTAGAAAAACCAATACTTTTAAGCTTAGAACAAAGCAAAACATGGTTTATTAAATCAAAAGCCCGGGTCAGGTCCACGAACACTGCCCCCGTAAAACAACCTCAATCACACCCAAGGAGGACGGTGTTTGTGAAACTGACCAAAGCTGTACCTGTACCCCTTCCTTTCCTAAACCCATGTTGTTCCAAGCAAAGCAAACCTTTTCATTCCAAAAAAATCATTCAACTGTTTAACCACCAATTTTTCTAACATTTTACTTAAGGGATTCAATATAGAAATGGGACGATAATCATCCACTGTATCTGCTCCAACCTTTTTCGGAACAGGCACCACCCTTGCAGCTTTCCAAGCTGATGGAAAACTCCCAGTTAACAAACATAAATTAAATAAAGAACAAAGAGGTTCAGCAATGAAAGGTGCAACCAATTTCACAAACCTTATATCCAACCCATTTCCACAATCACCGAACTTATTGGGTAACTGACATAATAATCTTAACACTTCAGATGAATTAATACAACTAAACTGACAGCCAGGCAGACCTTCAGATAGGCTAGCCAAAGATGGTACATTTAAATTAGTATCACAATTACCAGCATCACTATCACGTCCTAAAACATCAAAAATAAGATAGTCAGTATTCATAATTTTAGCATTCAACAAATTTGCCATTTGAAAAGAATCGGTGATCAAACCATCAGAAGAGTTTAAATGGGAAATTTTGGTCCCATCTTTAGGGGATAACAAATAATTTAAAGCTCCCCAAAATGCTTAGAGTCAGAGAAAGCAGCCTCAATCTTGTATTTAAAATAATCAATTTTAGCCTGTTTAATTTTACTACAGGCCAAATTTCTAGCAGATCGATAGGCTTGCAATAAGGCCTTAGTTGAAGATAGCTTATAAGCTGTCCAAGCCAAATTTTTTTTTTCATAAGCATTTTAAGAGCAGGTGTAAACCACCTATACTTATTGGGCACCAGTTGAGCCCTACTGTTTAAAATTATCATAAGTTGAATAGGTCACTGGATATTATTTAAGGCTGGATTGTTGCTAGCCAAGCTTGGTAAAGAGTTGTAGTTAATGCTGTTAGTCACATAATATATTAGCTCCCAATATAGTTAGTCTGAACATGTCATATCACTATCATTATGGAACTAGCACTTTTAGTGCTCATATTCAAGATAAAGCATGGACTTATCTTTAGTCCCTCTTAGGAGGAGACAACACTCGGAACTCATACAGTTGATCTGTTTAGTATTACACCATGCAGCTCATGGGCTTTGATCTCAGCTATTTTGTACTGAATTTGTTTTGTTTTAAAGATTGTAGTAACCCCCTAGGAAGTATCTTAAAGCAGTAGAAGAATTATTTTTCATATGTTAAGAGGAGTGGCGACCTCAATGTGTCCAGATTGTATTTCACTGCTTGGAATGTATTCTAATTGTTTAAAACAAACAATAAGCAAAGCATATAAGAAAAAAGTTGCTCCACTGCTATGAGCCCAAAATGGTGCAGGATGCAAATGTAGAGTGGGGTGACATCCAACCCTAACCACTTAAACTCTGGTTTCCGTGTTATCTTATCCAATTGCTCTATTAGATGACCAGAGTTTTGGCTGTAGGAGGTTAAGTTACTGTACATATTACAGGTTGCAGAAAAAAAAATCTACAAATTGGTTGAGATTCTCTAACAAAGACCTCACATCCAAGACTACTGGTCTACCAGGGGGTGGTCGCTGCATTTTTATGCATTTTCGGAAGGTAGTAACATGTTGATAAAACAGGACTGCCATATACCTCAGCAGCCACAGGAAGATCCGCGCAGGGTGTGAGCACCCAATCTGAAATGAGCGGGTAAAGTAAGTATGATTTGATGCCTGGTCTCCCAGGAAGTGGGCCTTGGCCTGCAGGGAGTCTAGTTCTGCCCTGAGGAACTAGCTCACCAGTTTCTGACTTGGCCGACTGACTAAAAGACACAGGCACTGACAGGTCTGGAGGGCCAAATCCCTTGACCCCTCCACATCCTCCATGGACAACCCAGCTATCAGCCAGCCATCTAAGTAGGGATACATCCTGATACCCTTGCACCACAGAAAGGCCGTTACCAATGCATGCACTTGAAAACCCTAGGTGTGGACAAGAGGGTGAATTGCATGACCTGGAACTGGTACAGGGTCCCCTCTGCATGGAACTGAAGGTACTGGCAATGTGATGGATTGGGATGCAAAAGAACTTGTCCTGTGGTTCCGGGAGCAGAACCGCATTCCTTGCTCTTGGGATGGCATTATCTGATTCAGAGCGACCACCGAGAATATGCGCTTCTGCAGAAACTGGTTCAAATCATTCAAGTCAGTATGGAGCGCCAGCCCCCATCAATTTTGGAACCAGGAAGTACCTGGACATATATCCCTGAGTGGCTAGGGTGTCTGAAACATGGGCTATCACCTCCTGCTCTAGAAGCTGAGCAGTGTCAGCTCTTTTCTACACCCTGGACACCTGAGGAGTTCAGAGTCAGTACAGTGGAAGAGACTTGAAATCCAGAAGCAACCCTCTGCCCACACTTCAAGTACCTAACTGTCCAAGGTAATGGCGGACCATTGTGGCAAGAAGTGCTGCAACTGACCCCCAACCAAAAGGTGGGACAGGGACTGGATAGGAGGGGGAACAACACCCCACAACCTATCACTCTGCAGCCCCAGAGGGAGCTCTGGCCACAAGGGTTGCATAAGTACCACCATCTCTGCCCCCCCTTTTCATCCTGGCCGCTGAACTTGGGTTTTAGACCGCAGTTCAGAAATTGCACCTTCTGGGGCTGCTGCTGAAACGGTGTCCGGAAGGACCAAAACTGAAAGGCCTTCTTATTTTTAGACTTTTGGTCCTTCTGAGATGAAGCCACAGAATCAAGCGTAGCAGTGGACTTCTCTATACGCAGGAGATGTCCTTCCACCCCAGGGTCGAAGAGGTCAGTGCCCAAGAACAGGACACTGGACATCTTATGCAGAGTGTCTACCATTAAGGCAGAGAGCCTTAGCCAGGCCCTAAGATGTATGGTGATGACTGTGGCCACGGCATACCCACAGGAGTTGTCCATGTCCAAGGTCATCTGGGGCTAATGTTTAGCCAGTGATTTTCCCTGGTCTGTCATGAAAGGAACAGATTCTTTCAATGAAAGTTGCCTCCAGGGCAGCCCTGCCTTGGAGGCAGCGCTTCACTGTTGCATGTTTTATTTCTCCCATTTAAATACATTTTCCTAGTCTAACTCCATGCTGCCATGGATCACTACTCTAGAGAAATTCTTTTCTTTTTTTTTACGCAATTTACTTCTCCCCTAACCCCGCAAATCGGTTCGCCCTGGCCACGGTATCCGACCCTTACTCCAGGAAGCTCCCCAGTGGAGGCAGCGAGCCGGAACTGTCATGGCTGAAGGGTTGGGCACCATGCCTGGCTCATATGCAGGGGCGGCGATTTCTAATTAGAATCCCCTTTTGGAGCTAGGGCGTGCAATGGCGCGAGTGAGTCACGTCTGTCCTAGCTCCACCCACACCCAGGGTGCAGCATGCTTGTCCCTGGCCTTCGCTGAGGGCAATCGACGCTTGACACTCTGAAGTCCCCACCCAGGAGAGAAGGAGAGCAGTCCTCCGGACGCCAATCCTTTTCCTCCTCCCTGCCGACCCCTGATGACCTGTGCCTGCGCTCGAACATGGTCGCCGTGTGGCGCCCAGCGCCAACCTCAGCGCCACCGGGCTGGCTCCTACTTCAGGGAAATTCTGACAAAAGAAAACTGAGGGGATCTTGTATGGATTCAAACTCCCAGCCTCTTGGTTTATTAGGCTGTAGACCTTTCACTATGTCATTAAGCTGGCACAGAAGTGAAGCTCAGCTCATTAGCTATAGGGGTTACAGCCCTGTCTGTGAAGTAGCCATACCCATAAATGTCTGCCTCCAAGGCAGGTCTGCCTTGGACACACCATTCATTTAAGAAATGTGTTTCTTCTGTCTGGGATGCACTTCATTGAAGTTGTTTATCAGCCGGAAGTAAAGAAAGGAGTTCACCTAGCACTCCAAGAAGGAAATGGTCAAAATCTGCCATAATGGCGGAATAGCTGGCCTGACGGAGACCCAGTGATGTGGTAGTGTACACCTTATAAGCTACAGTGTCAATCTTCTTGGACTCCATGTCTGGACGTTCGTCTATGACCCCTTGGCCTCTGAATTTTCAGAAGGCAAAATCTGTAACCAAACCCACCACAGAGGGATAGCTGGAGAACCCAGGTAGAGTGCCCGTCTGAACAACATACTTGCTGACCACATGGGTGGAGGGTGCCGGGTAGGATGCTGGATGCTGCTAAAGCTCTGGGATCAGCCCAAAAATGGCCTCAGTTAAGGGAGTGGCAACCCCCGGGGATTCATATCCAGTATATTCATAAATGGTATTTCAAAGAGTGTTCTAGCTGAGAAATGGTTGACTACAGAAGGCCAATATACTTCCATCCATGTTATGTATAATAAAAACCTCAGACTGGTCAAATTCTTTCCTTGTATTTCTGAAGACCATAGTTTTCATTTTGTTAGCATTCAGAGCTAAACGCTGGTTAATGAGCCAAGACTGAAGAGTGTCAATGCTTGTTTGCAAATCAATTTTTAAGCACATTAAATCCTTTCCTTCACAATAAAGAGCCACATCACCAGCATACAGAATCATGTTTAAGCGAACCTTTATGGACCCCAACGTAAGTTGGATCAGAGTTCCAAAGGACACCAGTCCGAGTGCTGTGGTTAGCTCTTTGACAGATTCTTGGCTGACATGAGTCCTGGTTGAGGTCATCTACAACTCACTTTGCAATCAGAGAATTCCTTGAAGATGGCCTTTGACTGCTTGCCACCATGGTATCCTCATCCTGGGTGATCTCCACCAAAAGCCAGCCTGGTCGGGGTACTAAACAGGGGCTGAAGTGGGGGTGCTTCCATTCAAAAAGGAGAAGAAGCAGACATGGGGACTGCAGAGTAGCATGGTCTGGCTGGGAACGTCCAGTGTAAGCCAAGGGACCGAAGGATCGGGGGCACAGCCCTAACCCTCCCAGCAATGCCTACTGCTGCCACATGAGCTCCTCACAGCATTGATCCATCTTGAGTCAATGCCTCTTCTTGCCTGAAGATGAGGAGATCAGAAGCATCAGCAGTGATGCCCCCGTTCGAGAGAGATTGACAGCATGAGCAGCACCCTGACCTTGATCGCTGACCTGAAGGCCAGTGTTGATAGGAGTCCTCCTGAGGGTTAGTGTAAATCACCTATTTCTGCAGGAACCCTGATGGGATTCGGAGGCATGACCACTGGTGGAAGCAGCTCCCAAAGCAACTCAGCTTGGGGAGAAGACTGGGTATTTTCCTCCTGAGAACAGGGAGCACCAGGGTCTGAGAGATTGATTTCCTCTGACAACAGGTTTTAGAAATATCTCTAATACTTGCCTGACCAGCATCAAGGCAGACAGACCTGATGGGGTTACCTTGGAGCCCTTGACCACACCCTCAAACAAAGGGAGCTGGACCAAAGCCCAACAGTTGTGGGAATTGAAGGAGCAGCAAGAATGTGATCTTTCCCAGTCTCGTGACCCACGACAGCACTGCTTTTTGTGTTTTTCGATAAGGAGAGAAGGGCTTTTCCCAAAGGTCTGGAGGACCAAGTACCTTTCTCCGAAACCATCACAGAATGACCCTCCAATGATGGTCCCAGCCGGGAACAGCACCAAGTCCGATGAGGAACTCACCACAGCAGCCTCTTGTTCCATAACTGCAAGCTGTGCAGGTGACCTGGCCACTGCTAAGGCCTTTTTGTGGCCTTTAGGCTAACACAGGGCCAGTCTGGTCTTCCAGTCTTTGATGGATACTGGCAGCATGGCCCAGCAAAGACTGCATCCTGTGACTTCATATTCGTCATCCTGTTAGTACAAGCATGTGTCATACAGATCCGTGGCTGGTATTTTCTGCCTGCACCAAGTACAGAATTTAACCCCCCGCTGCTTGCCTTCCATCACTGATCGTGAAACGGAACCGAAAGACACAGGAACAACTTTAATGTTGATCATTGACTGAAACAGCTGCAAATTCACCTGTAGGAAACACTCTGAAAACTCAAAATCCCTCAATGCTGCAGAGCTGCAAAGGAGATCTGTCCCTTCCAGCTGAAAGATCTGACATCACGAGGTGGAGCTGGAGGATTTACCACCTGGGTAGCAGGAGGAGCTTAGTTTGAAGCCTTACGATGAATTAGCCGTCTCCAGCAGAACTGCCAGAGTGTGGGTAGTGAACTGTATCCACATTGTTTGAAACATATTTCTTATTACTAACCACCATATCCCTTTCTCTCCCACTCTCTTAGAAACTTCTAGTTACAGCTGTATTTTTAAACATTAGAAATGACCACCTAATGGTCCAGTTATATTGCACTATACTACAATGCAGGCAACCTTGGTTCAAAACTGGACCTGAGAATCCTAATGCAGCAAGGCCAATGGCACTGCATTCTGGCCTAGGATGCTAGACACTGCAACCTGCTGCCACAGTAAATGAAAATTACATACTTACCATAATTGTTGATCTTCCAGAATATCTTCACCATTGATTCACAGTGATGGGTATGGGGCCGGAGACACTATGACCCTGCGGGAGCAAATGTGTTTGCAGGAGGAAGCCGACATTGGTTACTCATGGTGGCTGCACACCTCATGTGGCATCGTATGCGCTGACTAATAATCGTCACCGACTCCCTCACTCATGTCAGTTCTATTCGCCAGGAGAGAAACAAAAGGAAGAGAAAATAAAGCGAGGGACTAAATACTTTCTAACTCAAAGAGATAGGGCAAGGATACAGGAAATAAAATAAACAGCAAAAATAAAATCCGACTACCAACACAGAACCTAAGGGCTGGGCCTATTAGGTGGCAGAAAGGTAGCTGGAAAAGAAGAGCCAGTGCCTGATATCACTAGCCAGGCAGGAGGTGGATAGTAATACAGAAAAAGACAAGGCAGCAGCTCTGAGCATATGACTCTAAGCAGATGCAAAAAAGGAGGAGTCCAAACTGGGACCCCCTGCAAATAAGATGGCAAAATGTGCCAAAAGTGGAAAATGGAATTTGACTTCCAAAAAGAGGTAACTCCTTCCTATCAGATAAGAACTGAGTGAGCCTGAAGTAAACTCATCCTCTCCCTTTTTCCTCTAGCAGGAGAAGAAAAGTAAGGGCTACGAACACTGGAGTTACAGGACTAGGCAGTCCCAGGGAGTCAAGACATGGTCATCACCCCAGGCATCCTCCAGAAGTAGTGGGCCAAAGTCCAAAACACAGGGAGAAATAAAGGGTATACCAACCAAAAAATCTAACAGAAACATGATAGAAATTAGAGTACTCACCTGTAATCATAGTTCTAGGAGTGTTACATGTTGCACATCCACACCTATGCAGTCTCCTTTTTCCTTTAATTCCAGTCGGAATATCTTCAAGCTAAGCTCATCCCACCCACCCAGGTGGTATACTTCTTGGCATCACCCTGTGGTGTCAGATCTTGCATGCTGGAAGCAAAGATCCATGTGCCACTTGCCAGGGGAGGTCAGGTGGGTTGTGTGGATGTGCGTCATGTACCACTCTCAGAACCACGGTTACAGGTAAGTAACCCTAATTTCTAAGGGCGAGGATATGGTGCACTATCCACACTTAGGGAGACTCCTAACAGTTCTCTGTGAGGAGGGGAGAGGTGCACACCTCCATCTAGCGAACACAGATTAGAGAACTGAGGTCCCAAAACTAGCAACCCAGCATGACTCAAGGTCGATGTGGTAGTGGTAGATGAAGGTGTATTCTGACTTCCAGGCAGCAGCCCTACAGATCTCCTGGATAGGGACATCCCTAGAAGCAGTCATTGAGGCAGCGGTATGTCTGGTGGAATGAGCCTTAAGCCATACATGAGGCTCCCTACCAGCCAACCTGCAGCAGAGGTTGATGCAGGAGACAATCCACTTGCCAACTGTCCACTTTGCTGCTGGTATGCTAGGTGCAGCTTCAGCATATGTTACAAATAGCTGGCGAACCTCTCTCTGGACTCAAGCCGAGTGTTCATTACAATAAGCGAGCACTCACCTCAGGTCCAACGTGTGGAGCCTGTGCTTGGCCTCTGAAGTTTGAAGTGGTGAAGATCACCGGAAGGTTAATCACCTGATTAAGGTGAAACTCCGACAAAACCTTTGGGAGGAACCTCGGATGGGGGCGGACAACCTTTTCCTTGTGCAACACCAAATATGGAGGCTCCACAGAGAGCACCTGGCGCTCACTGATCCTTCTAGTAGAGGTGATAGCCACCAAGAAAGTGGTCTTCCATGACAGGTGCGACATCTCACACCTGTGCACTGGTTCAAATGGCTTGCCCATGAGCAATGCCAGGACAAGCAACAAGTCCCAAGGTGGTGGCGGGTCACGCATCAGTGGGAACAGGTGGTCAAGGCCCTTAAAGAAGCATGTGTTCACCTTCTCTCTCCCACCATAGGCATACCAGTACACGCCCGGTATGCAGAGATGGCTGTCAGGTGCACCTTGAGGGTCGTTGACCTCACACTTGACTCAGACAGGGACCATAGGTAATCCACAATGCTAGCCAAAGGGCAGGCCAGGGGTCTAGCTCCCTGCCCTGGCACCAAATGGAAAACCTCTTCAATCAGATGGTGTAACACTGGTGGGCCAACTCTTTCTGGGAGGCCTCCACAATGTGGAGAACCTCTTCGGAGAGACCCAAAGCCTGGAACTCTAGCCACTCAGGAACCAGGCTGTCAAGTGCAGTTACTGAAGGTCCAGATGCAGGACCTTCCCCTTATGACAGGACAGCAGGTCCAGGTGTAGGGCAATTACAGTGGAGGTCTGCTGCTGCTGAGGCTGAGAAGATCTGGATACCAAATCTGGCGTAGCCAGTCTGGGGTTACCACAATCATCCATGCCTAGTTCCTCCGCACCTTAATCAACACTTTGTGGAACGGGAAAGGAAGGGAAAGTATAAATGAGGCCTGGGGTCCACTAGCTGGTTGGAGGCTCTTGCTACATGAATCGCCAGGAAATCAGCATCCATGCGGCGCATGAGGGTCCAGGTGCAGAGGGCCTCCCAACACAAATGAAGGGAGTGTGTTCCACTCTGCTTGTTCAAGTAGTACATGGTTGTGGTACTGTCCATCTGGATCTGCACGACCTGACCCCAGACAAATGGAACAATTCCATCTGAGCAAGGCGCACTGCACAAAACTCTAGCAGACTGAAGTGGTATGGGGATTCCTTGGGGGTCCAGAGCCTGTGGGCCCCTAGGTGCGCTCCCCAGCCCCACCAGAGAGGCGTTGGTTGGCTCTTGGTGGATGAATGGTACTCCTTCCTCCAGATGTTCCAGGATGAGCCACCACTGGATGGCATCTTATACCGGTGGAGTCACCATGAATGGCCGGTCCAGGTGACCTAGGCACTGAGACCACTGGTGGGCCAACTCCCACTGCAGGTGGCATATCTGCCAGCAGGCCAATCTGACCACAGTGCTGCAGGACACTATGTACCCCAGCAGCCTCAGAAAGTCCCAGGAAGGGCGTGTGCACCCAACCTAAAATGATTGGGCAAAGGAGGTAAGATCCAGTGCCTGGTCCACAGGGAGTTGGGCCTTGGCCCTTAGGGAGTCTAGCTCTACCCCAGTCAAGTGGATAACCTACAAGGGGTTGAGTTCGGACTTGGTCAAGTTGATCAGAAGGCCCAAGTCTCTGCAAGTCTGGAGGGCTAGGTCCCTGGACTGCTCCACCGTCTCCCTGAACGACCCGGCTATCAGCCAGTTGTCCAGGTATGGATAAACCCAGACTCCTTGGCACCATAGGATTGCTGCCACCACTGTGATACACCTGATGAAGACCCTGGGGGATGAGGAGATGATGAAAGGCATGACCTGGAAGTTGTACAGGACCCCTCCACACAGAATCGGAGGTACTGCCGATGGGACAGATGGACTAGAATTGGAAGAAGGCATCCTGGAGGGCCAGAGAGCAAAACTACATGCCCTGCTCCAGGGATAGAATGATTTGGTTCCGAAGTGATCATGCAGAACTTGTGTTTCCTCAGGAACGGATTGAGATCGTAAAGATCCAGTATGATGCCACCAGCCCCCATATGTTTGGGGACCAGGACGTACCTGGACACAAATACCTGGCTGACCTTGGTGTCCAGGACATGGGCTACAGCTACTTTCGCCAGGAGATGAGTGATGTCCTCCCTGAGGGTGGACAGCATGTCCTGCGACACCATGGACTCCATGGAGCATGGGCTTGGTACAGTGGAAGAGCTTCGAAGTGACATGCAGTCCACTACCCACCACTTTTAGCACCAATTTATCAGAGGTGATGGCAGACCATGTGTGCCTGAAATGGCGAAGCTGACTCCCCACGGGGAGTGGAGGCAGGGACTGGATGGGGAGGAAGTAAACACCTCCCAGAACATCACTGAGCAGCCTTGGAGGGGGGCACCAGCACCAGCTGCCAGAGGTGCCCCACAGCCCCGACCAGCAAGCTTCTTGGCACACTGGCTGGCAAACTTAGACTTAGGTTGCCAGATCTGTGATTGCCCTGACTGGAGCTGCTGCTTTTTGTGCTGCTGGAATGGAAAGGTCCAAACCTGAAAAGACTTTTTCTTTGGCCGCTTTCCTGACTGATCTTTCTGTGAGGACATCACAGAGCCATGGGTGGCACTGGACTTTGTGATCCTAGTAAAGTGCCCGTCCACCACTGGGCTGAAAAGGTCAGTGCCCAAGAAATGAACATCAGCCATTTTGTTCTGGGTGTACACTGCCCATAAAGGTGGAAATTCGCAGCCAGTCCCTGCGACACACTGCGATGGCTGCTGCAGCGGACCATGCATAGGAGTCACTGATGTCCAAAGCCATCTGAAGCTAGTGTTTGGCCAGTGCTTGACACTGGTCTCTGACCACCTTAACCATCAACTGCAAATCTGCAGAAAGGTGGGGGAGGACACGCTCAAGGATGCCCATCAGGGCGAGACCAAAGTTGGCCATCATCAAGGCGTAACTTGCCTGACAGAGACCCAGGGAGGACGCAGCATAAATTTTCTTGCTTGTGTGATCCAGCTTCTTAGACTCCTTGTCGGGGGACTTGTCAGGTACCCCAACATTGCCAGTCTTTGTGAAAACAGTCGTCCACCAACCCTTCAGTCAAGGGTTGGTCCAAGAAACCAGACAGGGAACCAGTGGGGCATCATACCTGCAGATCATATGGGCCAAGGGCACCATGTAGGAGGCTGAATGCTGCCAGAGTTCCAGCGCAGGTCCCAGGATAGTCTCAGCCACCAGGAAGTTGACCCCATTGCAGAACCATCCTGATTCAGGATTTCTGTGAGGGGGCAACTTGGCCTACTTCTGGACAGTCTCCAAGGGGATCTTCATAGATTCAGAAAACAACCGGAGCAAGGCACCAAAGGACACTGGTCTGTGTTCGGTGGTCAGCTCTTCAGCTGCTTCACGGTTGAAGTCTGAGGTCCTCGAGGATTGCACAGAGGATCCGTCAGAGTCTGAAGACTCTTCAAAGACTGCCCTTGGCCGCTTCTCACCATGAACTTCCCTTGACTTGTACAAGTGGGTAATCTTGATCAACAGCCAACCAGGAAGTCCTGTTGCCGGATGGGAGGCCTTAGTAGGGGCTCCCTGTAATGGCTGCTTGGGCAGTGATTCCACCCTAATCGGTGGACAGGCTGGTGCCAGAGACACCAGGGCGTGGCAGGAGGATCCATGACACTAGTTCAACAAAAATTATGTCAACCAACATTACAGCAACGGATTTATGTCGACCACAAGTTGCGGTCGGAATAAATCCATCAAGTAAACTGTCTTTTTTCAGTGGGGCTCTGCCCCCCCCCCCCGTCCTTTAGGATTATCAGTTCTGAATCAGAGTTGATTCGGGGTGGGGGTGCAATACCCAGTCAAAGCAGTACCAGGTCCCGTGGGAACATTACTGTGGCGACAGCGAATTGCCGCTGTTATGTCATTCGCTGTGCAACTGTCGCCGTTCAGATGGCATACCATGGCAGGACAGGGGCGGGCTGGACCAGGGGTTAGTAGGGAAGCACAGGGGTCAGGGGAAGGGACCTACCCTGCACGGGGACCCATTGTTGCCCCATCAGCTCCTCACAGCACAGACACAGCCAGTGATAGAGCCTCTCCTCATCTGAAGATAAGGAGGAGGAGCGCCGGTGGCACTTCCTGGCTGACAGTTGAGATTGGGAGCACCAGGAGTCCCTCGACCATGATCTTGACCGAGATCTCAAATGATGACTGGAGCATCAACGGTGAGGAAAAGCAGGCAGAGGGCCCATGTAGAGAATATGCACTGGCTCCTGCTGCAGAACCCCAGAAGGAGGCAACTCCTGGGAGGAGAGAGTCTGGTCCACTGACTGCTCCCAACTCTCCAGGGAGAGGGTCAAAAAGACCTGGAGACCAAGTAATCCTTGATCACATCAGACCACAGGTTGACCGGGCAGAGAAAGATCCTGACCACCTGGTTGGCTTGTGTCACTGCCAACAAGCCCAAAAGGGGTACCGTAGGGCTAGTGGCCTGGCCCTTAACCAACACTGGCTTGGCTGAAGCGACACGCTCAACAGCCGTCGAGTGGTTGAGGGACTCACAGTAGCAGGAAGTGTGTACTTGTTTCTGTTCCCATGACTGACGGCAGGATTTTTTCACCTTTTTCTTTTCACCATGGCAGGGGCCCTCCCCGACAGTCTGGAGGGATTTACACATTTCTCAAAAGGTGCCCATGAAGGATGCCCCAATGCTCGCCCCAACTGGGAGCAGCACAAATGCAGAGGATGCTGCTGCCACAGCTTGAGCCACTGCCTTTTCCATGGCCACAAGCTGACGAACACCCTTTGAGCAGGGTGGGGGGGTCCGTTCATCCAGCCAACTGAGGAGGAAGCGCGCATAACGATCCTTCAGTGGTGACGGCAAGAAAGTTTGGCATAGGCCGCAGGCCTCAGCATCGTGCTCTGTCCCGAGGCAGTAAATGCACGATGGGTATGGGTCCAACAGGACATTTTTTGGTTGCACTGGCCACTACGTTTGAAACTGGGACCTAACTGGGCTTCTTCTCAATCCACTGATGAAGTGGAGCCGAGAAAAGGAAGCAAAGCCAAGACAAAACATCGATGGCACATTTAGAATATGCAGGGGCCTAAACTGTGCACGAAGCTGCAAGGAGGAGAGCTGACTCTTCTAATGGAAAGGAAAGTCTGACATCACGGTGTGGTGCCAAGGTGTATACCACCCAAGTGGTGGGAGGAGCTTAGCTTGAAGATGTTCTGACTGGAAAAGAAGGGAAAAGGAAGACTGCCTAAGTGTGGATAGTGCACCATATCCACACCCCTAGAACATCTGCTGCTTCCTGCATCCATAGGGATGTACCCTGTGTGGAAGCCAGTATATTAATCTAAAGTGAGGTGCACTGCACTTCTCCATGCGCATAGCATCTGCTCAATGGAGTCAGACAGGGCACATGTTGCATTTAGCAGCTAACAGGGATATACCCCGAGCAGGGAGGATGACAAAAAAACAAAAATGAACAGAAAGGGGTACCTACCCACGCCACAAAAAGTCATTTTTTTAGGCTGGCATGAGGGCCACAAGTGACCCTTACTCCCTTTTGTGTTCTTCTTTTCTGTGAGAATTGGCACTGGTGTGCTCAACCCTATTTTTTTCTTTTTGTAAAAATAAATACAAAACTAACCCACACAAGGGCCACAGCAGAGGAGATGGACAGCAATCATAAAGAAAGTGCTGCCAGCACCCACAGGATGACCTGCCAGAGGCCCTGGCTCTTACCTGAGTGGTGGACAGTGGGCGGGCGTGTAAATCAATGGTGAAGACATTCTGGAAGATCAACAATAACAGTAAGTACATAATTTTCAAATCTTCCAAGAATCAATCTACACCACTGATGGGTCCAAGTACTAAGCTTCCCACTATCCCTCTCCAGGTGGTACTCTTCCTACTGCCAATCAATTCTTGCTGTCCAGCCCCCCCCCCCCAACCACCCATCCTCCAATAGCCAGACTTTAACAAAAACAATTTGCCATCTCCTGGCACCGTGTTGGTTGCCGACGCAGTCTTTAAATTTACCCCTCCTTCCTAGCCCACTTTCAGGCTCCAAAATAGCCTAATTCAGTTGTGGCATCTTCTGACCTCTGATGGGCAGTGCCAAATAGTGTCAGTGGCTCGCAGGTAGCACACTCGCCTCTGAGGTTGGGAGATCAGAAGGCTGTGGGTTCTATCCCCACACCAGGCACTTGGGTTAATATCCCAATACTGACACTGTAGTGCAGCATGAGGAGGGGTGCTGCACTCCTGAGGTGCCATCTTTCAGATGAGACATTAAACCGAGGTCCCATCTGCCTGTTCTTGTGGGTAGTTCAGGTGGATGTTAAAGATCCCAAGGCACTTCTCGAAAAGAGTAGGATAATTTTTTATTAAATCATAACATATATACAGATCAGTATAGTGTCATACAAAATCATTAATAATGACAAAATCAAACATACATAAGTGAATAAAAAAAAAGAAAATCCCAAACATAACAAAATCATTATAAAAAATGTAATCAAAAATGTTTTTTTTGAAATCATAACAAATTCATAACACATTTTATACAAATTTGTATTTCATCATACCAAACCATAAAAGAGAAGAAAATTTAAGAAAGACAAACATAAAACAAAAAACAAAACAGAATTATCTATAAGTATTACAGTCATGTTTTATCTGAATAATGGAACCCAAAACTATAACTGGAAAAAAAAAATAGTGACATTAAAGATAATCAAATCCAGCCCACCATGTCGACCATACATTTGATTCCAATCGATGAAATTCAGCCAACTGCCATCGATTTAAAATCTGTGCATATAATATGAAATAATTCTTGTTCAGAAATATAATTTTGTTGTAACACTAAACTACACCGACGGATCCAAATCCAGTAAACAAAGTGCACATATATTACTCGAAGGGTACTACTATTCTGTTGATAAACTAAATTGGGAATAATACCATGAAATAATAATTTTGGTTCTGGTGGTATAGGTATATGATCTTTACATCTGTTTTTAACAATATCCCAAAACAGTATAATAAATGGGCATGTATAATATAAATGGTCAATTGTTTCTAGTTCTAAGCCACAGCCTTCCCTAGGGCAAAATCTCTCTTGAAAAGCTTTAGTGTTTTTGATTATTTTTAGCATTTATTTTTGCATGTATCCCCAACCACACCGTATCCCATAGTTTTCAGGTATTCTTTTATCCATGATATACTGAGAAATAAACTCCTGCTCCTTTTGAGAAAAACCCCAAAAAGGGTGTTCAACATAATGTATTGACATAATTTCCATATATAATTGTTTCCTTGTCAATCAAAGAACAGTTCCATAACCAGTGTCCCATTTAATAATCCCATCAAACACTTGTTCCCATTTTTTTTTTTATTAACCATGGTTTCCTTTTATTTTGATGTAGAAATTTGTTCTCTTTCCATTCATTAAAAATCCCCTGAAGTAATTTTAAACCTCTATCTCCCCATCCCCACACTGATCCCTTCATTAATGGAAATAAATTTGAATAAAGAAAATAGTAAAATAAAACACTAATGGATGAACCATATTAATTCCTCCCGATTTTAGGTCTTTATAAAGAATTTCTCTTTTGATGGGGTTCAGTCTACTGTCCCAAAAACAAGAAAAAAAAAATCCCATTAAAGCTACTTCCAAATGTTTGGGGATCAAACATATAGCGCTTATATACAAAACAACTGGTATTAAATATGATCTGATTAAATATATCCTTTTTTTTTTTTTGAAACTTTCCAACGATTCCAACGCCCCACCAAATCTTTCCTTTTTGTCAGGGCCTTTTCCCAATTATAGGTTGCCATATCCAAACCCACAAAATATATCCCCAAAACTTTAATTGGAGTAGTATCTACCAGACAGTCCCCTAATGCTTCAGGAGCTACCTGAAAACACTGCAAATTAATACGTTTTGTTTTCTGTACATTTAAACTGGCCCCAGTAATCCTTCCTACTGCTACCATAAGTTCACATGCTTTCTGAAAAGAAGCCCCATCTTTCAGGAGTAAACGTAAGTCATCAGCATATGCTACAATCTTACAATTTTGGGACACTCCCCCCCAATACCATAAATATTGGGGGAACGCTGTATAAGCCGAATCAGAGGGTCAATCATAAAAACAGAGTAAAGAACTTAAAGGGCAACCTTGCCTTACCCCTCTCCTAATCTGATAATGATCTCCACAGTTCCCATTTTCAGAAGGGACCACATATGCCAAATCATAACATAATTTAATCCAGTCAATAAACCTATCCGGAATACCATAAGAGGATAAGCAGTGCTACAAAAAGGAATGTGAAACCTTGTCAAAGGCCTTGGCTTGGTCTAAGCTCACCAAATACCCAGTCTGAGTCCCCCCTACCGTATCTTCCACTACTTCTTGTAGAAATATCAATGCTTCTGTAATTCTTCTTCCCAGTACCAAACAATATTGCTGAGGGCTGATTAAGTCTCCCATTACCCGTGCCAATCTATTTCCCAATAATTTTGCAAAAAGCTTAAAATCAGTATTCAACAAAGTAATAAGATGCCAATTTTTAATATCTATAGTGTCGCCATTTTTATACAAAAAGATAATAATCTTTCATACACAGATGTAGGTAAATACTGATCTTTAAGAAAATAATTATAAATTGTTAAAAATTCAGAAGGGATAAATTCTCACAACTTTTTATACATTTCCCCTGGGAGACCATCCGACCCAGGGGATGTCCCAGTTTGGAGGCTATGTATTGCCTCAGTAATTTCTAATTTTTTAGAAGGAGCAATCATAGGGGCCACTCGACTGGAAGCCAATCGAGGAGTTGTAGCTGCCCCCAATACTTGGGTGTGAAAACTGAATCATCAAATGTAGAACAAAATTTTTCTATAACATACGAACCTATTAGGTCCATTATTTCTTTATTCCCTGTAACCAAATGCCCTTGTTGGGAGCGAAGTCCCATAATTTTTTTTTCCTCTCTTCTCTGTGAACAACTAACAAACGCATTGATAGTTGAAGTTTTTCCTTGTGTACCATATGATTGCTCTCATTGAAGCAAACGGAGCCTATCATACTGATGACACTTCATGTTATACTTAACAGTATCAATTTCTTGTGACAAATCCACCTTCTCCAAACTCAAACCCAATTTATCCCTTAAAATTAAATATTCCCTATAAGATGACCCTGCCACTGCTTTCCCTTTAAGTTGAAAAAAACATCATATAAGGTCCTTTAAATCTTCCCACCACATTTCAATGTTCTCATATAAACATAAGGTAGTGGCCTTGTCAATAACTAATTGTTTAAAGCCCTCTATTTCTAGATCCTCCAATAAGGAAATATTCAGCCTCCAAAAACCTCTACCTGCCTCCCTTTGTATGGGGACGGCTATATGTACCCCTATTAAGGTATGGTCGGAAGTCTCTATTGGAATATTTACTGTTTTATGTACCGGCAACGTATTTTTAATAAAAAAATAAAATCAATTCTTGAAGACAAATTTCCTCTATAATAGGTTGATATCCTTACTTGTTTACTGCTCTCAAAAGCATCTTTTAAACTGGCCAATTTCACTATTTGTTTAAAAAAAGTTTTATCACAGTATGTTTTCCCTGCTTCAGTACTCTGCTTAAAATTAATATTAAAGTCACCACCAAAAAGTAGCTGTCTGCTCGTATATAAATATGGCTGAATTAATGTCACTAATGCGATCCTCAAAGCTTTTGTTTGTGGACCGTAAAAATGTATGAAACTATACATAGAAGAATTAATCTGGACATCTAACAAAAATGCTTTCCCTGGGTCAATATCTACTAATCGTAATAATGAAACTTCTACAGAACGAAAACAAAAACCTACCCCGCAACAAGTCTCAGTTCCCAGCGACCAATAGGAATCACCCCATTTCCAATCTTCCATTGCTTGTGCTACCTCCCTATTTGTATTTAATCGGATATCTTGCAACATAAAGACATCAAAGTCGAGTTGTTGCAATATTCCAAAAGTAGTCAAACGCTTATATTGTGATTTAATACTGTTAACATTTAGACATGCTACTTTTAAGTATAAACTCAAGGAGGTGGTTTAAAGACCTTTGTACTTGACCTTGTTACACGTTTCTGCACACCTCCTAAACGTTGATTTGGTGTCTCTTCAACCACCGAAAGAGGTGTATTTTAAGAAGGTACTGCACCTTCTTCCATTGGTTGTTCCAAAATCAACTTGCCCCACGGTGTAAACATCAAAAAACGATTTGTTAATGGCAAAGGGGACGGGTAAACCCATTTGAGGCAATAAATTTCTTACCTCAAATTGAGCCGATATCTGGTGAATATCAGTATCAACACCCACTTCATTTACAATAATCTCTTTGCCTTCCTGTTCCATTAAAAGTGGCATAGGTTGAACCATTATTCTTTTAGGTGAGCCCTGAGTGGTAGCATATGGTGTCTCTAGTGTATCCACAACTGGTTCTGACACTTCAATACTGGGTAAAGGAGGAAGGGGTTCTGGCCTCTTAGGTACAGTATCCCATTTGGCTTGATTTTCCACCCTACTCCCAGAGTTACCACCACGGCCCCTCCCTCTGCATCTAGGGGGAACAAAAGAAGGCCCTTCTATACCAAATGGTCATCTGCTTGGGTGCCTTGCCTGAGAAAGAATGGATTCATGATCTGAGATATCAGTTGAATTATGGGCTGCCCAAGGACCTGTTTGGAATGTATGCTCCTCATCTCCACAAATGTTACATACAGGAGAAGCTGTACACTGAGCTGCTGAATGACCTAATAAACCATAGTGAAAGCATTTAATACAGTCACAATCAGTATTTCAACGGTCTAATGACCTATACTTGTAACAGCTCTTTGGCTGACCTGCATGAAACAAAATGCCTCTGTCCCTCCCCCCAAAAAAAGAGCTTGGCAAATGCTGGATCCCAGTCTCAGTTTGTTTTAACTGCACTTGGAAGTGCCAACCCCCAGTCCAAAATCCATTGTCAACCATAATAGGGATAAGATTATCAAAAATAGTACATCTTTTTTCCAACCAGAAAATGATGTTGGACACATCAGCTCCTTCGTCGCGAAACAACACAGTCACAGTTTTTATTGTGGGTTTTGTAACAGGTATTGCAATAAACCCATGCCATACCTCCAGTTCTTTCACCCTGTAATACAACTTAAAAAATTTATCCAACAGTGACATTGAACAAAAGCTCACATCATAGGCTCGGTCCCCAGGAGCATGTATAAAGGCGTACACTTCTGTGAGATGAAAACCCAAAATAAGTTTTTACCTACCCACAGTTTATCCGAGGGAATCGGGGGCCAGGCCTTTATAACGGAGTCGTACTAAAAAACAACATTTAGCTGATTTAACCGGTTTGTGAAAAAGCCCCGCATAGGAACCTGGCCTATGACTATCAGGTTTAGAAGAAGTATTTCCCGAACTCGTTGAGGATTTCTTGGTGCCTGTAAACCCCAACCCATGTTTCACAAAGCCTCCTCTTACCGGGTTTGATGAAACTCCTCGGTCAGTAGCTTGTAAATCACTGACAGGAATTAGTGTTGACTGCACTGTCTGAGCTGGAGTGGAACTGTGCACAGAACCCACAGCTGCTGCACCCTCCTGTAGCCGAACCTCAACTCTGTTCTGCGCATCTGTAGTAGGCAGTTCTAAGGACTTAGGCTCATCCACCGAGTCTAGAACCATATTGTCCTGGGATTGTATTAGCAAAGCCATTGATGAGCCGGGAAGGGGAATCAAAGGGTTGGGAATCCATTCTTCACCTTCAATGTCCATCCCGGGCCACAGTGCCGCACTCAGGAGTCCATATTCCGCACATTTTCGACCACAGTCACATCAAACACTTCTACCTCCGGGGCAGCAATCTGTAAATTGTCCAAATTTGAAAGCCGGTCAGGTGAATCTATAGGTAAACATTTGTTTTTACTTTGTATCGGACTCACCACAGAACCCTTGCGTTTTTTCTTTTCCTCATCTAATTTACTTCTACTTAGTTTGAATTCTTGTTCAGCCACTGAAGTTAAGGATAGAAGCTAATGTATTTTTTTCTTTCATCTCCAGTTTCAGCCGTTCTTCCTCATCTTCTGTGCAAAACTCCACACCAGGTGATTTCAAAGAGTCAGCTGATAAATTCTTATTTGAAGTAGGAGACTGGTCAGATCCCTCATATAAAACATCCGCATTTAGCTCTAAAGGCTCTGCATTAGCACACAAAGCATGACCATCTCCTTCTACCTCTAGAGGTTTACTGTGGTCCTCCATCCCTGCAGAGAGAGATGGGCAACGCCACCTGCCTATAGAGTAGAGGAATTTCCCCAGTGCCCTGGCCAAATTTCCCCCCATTCACAAAAATACCACCAACAGCTTAATCTGGTTCAAGGTCAGTTAGCATTCATCTGTATCCCTGTCCCCCGGGTTGTGCCTGAAAATGGACAGAATTTGTCTAGTGCACTTACCCGGTCAACAAAAACTAAAATAAAAATAAAAAATAAAAAAAAAATTGGCTAACGCAGTCATCCTCCTCCTCCTTCCTTATTACAGCATGTCTTCTCCCACTGCTTATGTAGCCATTTGAACTGGGGACCCTAACCCTGAAGGCGAATGGCAGTACGTTTTGGCCTGGTGTGCCAAGTGGGCCAGCAGTAAAATGGGGTGGATAATGTAGGCAAAACCTCTGGATTAACAAAAGGTCTTGGGGCATGATATGGTGTTATGGACAGACTGTATGGACTAGGTCTTTTTCTGCCATCACGGACTAGACTATGCTAAGCAGACTGCTCCACCCCTACTTCCCGGGCATGTTCACCATGGGGACAACTCAGTTGGTCAGATTTTGAACTCTTACTGACCCACAATCGTTGATCAGAGGTTAGGCGGTATGCCATTGCATGAGGTCAGCTATCCCCCTGGGACAGTACAGTAGGGTAAAAATGCACCTCTAGTGCAGTCAGAATGAGCAAGCCAATACTCTTGGAGCCAGGTTTCCTGCCTCCACCATGCAAGATGTCTGCCTAGAGGAGGGCTGTCCCACTCTGAAGACCCCACTGGGGAGGGGGGTGCTAGCTGTGTAGGATGTTTGGTGGCATGTAGGAGATATCAGGATTTATATATAGTTCCTTTCCAAGGCTAAAAGCACTTAACAGGACTGCAAAATAATTTCAAACAAAAGTGCTGGATCATGTAATAAAACCATTATCATGCACTCTAAAAGTTATTCAACTTAAATAAGATTTTTTTCTCAATTTTTGTGCCCCAGACCCTGGCAGACACGTACGTGCATGCACATGCATGGAGGAACAACGGGTACAGACTCGGCCCTTCCCCACCTCTGGCATTCACCACCACCACCCGCCTACGCTTCCCACCGGACTGCCATCTAGTGGAAGCGGAACTACAGGGGGAGCAGACAGCCAACCCCTGGAGGGGAGAACTGCCCATCGCAGCTCAATCCCACTCTGACCCCCCCCCCGAAGGCACCCCAGTGGCCCAAGGTCGTTCCCAAACCGGGGTTGCCAGTGTAGCTCGAGGTAAGGTGTCCAGCGCCTCAGCCCTCAGTGCCATCGGGGCGGTTCTTAAATAAGATTTTTGAATAATTAAAACATCAGTCACCTGTAAAAGCAGCTCTGAAGAGCCAGGTCTTCAAGCATGACTTAAAAGATAATACTGAGCCAGCAGTGTGGATGGACAAAGAGACAGAGTATTAGAGCCTAGGAGCTCATACTGCAAATATCCGGTCACCCGCAGATCGTAACCTTAAAGGACAGACCAGGAAAAGTCTGCGGGTGACAGAGCAGAGAACTCTGTTGCCACTAATGTCCTCCCAGCAGGTGGCAAGCAGTTCCCAAATGTAAAAGAGGCCCAGTCCCATTTATGGCCTTGCATGTTAATAACAAAATCCTAAACTTGTGATCTTCTAGTGTCAGTAGCTCAGTAAGCAGCACACTCAAATCTGGGGCTGGAGGATCAGATGGTCATGGCTTCTAGCCCCACATCGGATACTTGGGGTACTACCCATAACTGGCACTCTAGTGCAGTACGAGGGGAGGTGCTACACTGCTGAGGTACCATCCTTTAGATGAGATGTTAAACCAAGGTTCCTTCTGCCAAGGAGTTCCCTCCTGTGGAAATGGTCTGCTTTCGCCCTTTAAGGAGCGTGCGCCCCGAGGGACTGTTGGCATTAGCAGACGTATCTCAGGTTGATGCGGCATGTGCCTTGGGTTCTGGAGAGGCGGTGGCCACTTGTAATAGGGTGATCTCCAAAGCTCTGGATGGTCTTGCACCAGTTTGTATATGACCCAGATCTTCTCACTTGAGGTCCCCCTGGTTTGATGGGGACCTCAAGGCGATAAGGATCAAGGGTCAGAGGTTAGAGCATTGCTGGTCGAAGTCCCGGATGGAGGCCGATAGGCTGGTCCTACATGCTCATTATGTGGAGTACCAGGGGGCAATTTCCCACAAGAAGGCAGAATTCCTTTCCAGGGAAATTGCTGTGGGAACAACAGACCATCTCAGCTATTTCGGACTGTAGACAGGCTTCTCCATCCTGCCTGCTTGCTGCTGAAGAAAGCATTGCCATCCACCTTGTGTGAGGAGTTTGCTCTGTTTTTCTCTGACTGAGTGTCGGCGATCCAGTCAAGGATCCTGCCAGGGAGGCAGCTGCCTCACAGTGATTGGGCTGGGGGTCTTGGAGACACTCCACCTGTCTGGGATGAGTTTAGACAAGTGGAGGTGTCTGAAGTGACTAAGGTGATCTTAGAGCTAAAGCACACCTTTTGTGAACTAGACCCAGCCCCGACGTGTTTCTTAATGGGATGTGTCAAGGCTGTTGGCCCGGTGTTCGCCGGGATTGCCAGGTGCTTGATGGTGGAGGGGGTCCTCCCTGTGGCTTTGAAAGAAGCGCTGGTGAGGCCCCTCCTTAAGAAACCTTCCCTCGACCCTGACATTCTGGGGAATTACCTTCTATCTCCAACCTGCCCTTTTTTGGTAAGGTTGTTGAGAAGTTAGTGGCACATCAGCTCAAGGATTGCCTGGTGTCCTCAGACATCTCCATTTCAGTTGGGTTTTCAGGCTAGACATAGCACAGAAACAGCTCTAGAGAGGGTGCATAATGATCTGCTCAGGGCTAGAGATAGAGGAGACAGGTCGGTTCTTGTTCTCCTTGATCTCTCCACAGCATTTGACACTGTTGACCACATTGTGCTTCTTGGTCGGCTCTGTGAGTTTTGTGGACTCACTGGTACTGTCATCAGGTAGTTTGAATCTCATCTCTCAAACAGGGTGCAACGAGTAAGGATGGGGAATTTCTCCTCCTCCCTAATGCCCATCTTGTGGAGTATCACAGGGCTCGATCTTGTCACCGATGCTGTTCACAGTGTACATGCTGCCCCTGGACCAGATCATTCACTGTTATGCAAATGATACCCAGCTATACTTGTCTTTTGCCCCTGAAGCATCAGGAGCTGTTGATGTACTTAATAACTGTCTGGCTAAAATCAATGACTTGATGGCTTCCAGCTGGCTGAGACTTAACCTGGCCAAGACGGAGTACTGGTGGTGATAAAGCCTGGTCGTGGACGTGATGGATTGCCACCTGGGGCTGATTCAGGGTTTTTCCTGGGTTCTGCGCCATTGATGGCCTCCCCCAAGGGTGCAAAATTTTGGCGTGATCCTTGATAACAGATTGACTTTTGAAGATCAGGTGTCATCTGTGGTCAGTAGTGTTTTTTACCATCTGCGGAACATTAAGCCCGGATTAAGACCCTCATTCCATCCGAGGACCTGCTGATGCTAGTGCATGCCTTTGTGACCTCTAGGCTTGACTACTGCAACTCTCTGTACTTCGAAGTCATGGGAGGAACCCTCTGCAGACTTCAGCTAGTGCAGAACGTGGTGGTCCGGTTACTGATGGGCCTTTCGAGGTCCAGTCATGTGACCCTGGTCCTGCGGGCTCTGCACTGGCTGTCGGCCAGGCGGAGGGTCTGTTTTTTAACCTTCAGGCCTAAATACGCCTGCAAGTGGCGTCTGAAAGCATAGCCACTCAGGACAATAACACCTATAGATGTACTCAGCTGACTTTCACTCAGGCCTAGAAACATCTGAGTAAGTCCGCAGTTTTTATCTAAATATTAAACAAACCGAATTGCTTAGAATTTATTGCATAGCACCATTAGAAAGGTAATTTTGTGCTTAACAATTTTGCTGCTGATACTTTGTGTTTATCACGTAGACTTTAGGAGTTATTCACATTTGTTTAAGGTATGGTGTGCACGGCTGACATTTGTCTCAAGCCTGACCTAAGTACCTTGAAAAAAATCAGTGGTTTGGTATTTCAGCTAGTATAAAATAAAAACTAAGTTGATTGCATAGCACCATTGGAAAGGTAATGTTGTGCTGAACGACTTTGCCACTTGTACTTTGTGTGTAGCACTTACGGTTCAAGAGGCATTCACATTTGTTTGTGGCATGCTGATTATGGCTTGATTTTGCTTAGAAAGGCCCAGGATGCAGTGCTAAGAGTATACAGGGAACAAGTGGTGGAAGTCTCAAAGAGCTCTTGTGGCGTGAATGAGTTAAGGCCCTATACAGACTGGGTCCTGGCTACCTGTCAGAGCTCCTGACACCTGTATCCTCTGCTCGCTCCCTCCGCTCCTCTTTGAGGGGGCCTCCTGGATGTTTCCAGGTTTCGGTTCAACATTTCAGGAGATCGTGCATTTAGCATCTTTGGGCCGACCCTGTGGAATTCGTTACCACCTTTCGTCTGGGAGGCCTCCTCGGTCGAGGCGTTTAAGCAGAGGCTGAAGGCCCACCTTTTTGCCCTGGCCTTCCCAGATTTCTGAGTCCATTCTGTGCTTGTCCCCAGCTGTGCTAGGCTGATAGCCTTTTTAATCCATTTTAACTTCTTATGCTAGTATTTATGCATTATTTTCATTTTATACTAACAAACTAAAATGCCAAGAGAACAGGCCCAATGGTCTCTCGAATCTGCTTGAATTTCAGCACCCGCACTGAGGGACGATTCTGGCGTTCCCCCCTCCCCTTGGATTATACTGTCCCCAGTCTCAGATGTTCCACCTGTATTGGGCCTAGTCAGATTTACCCTCCCCCTGTACCTGTCCCATCCCCTTTTAAACCAGTCTACAGTCTCCACCTCTGCCAGCTCCCTGGGCAGTGCATTCCAAGGCTCCACCACCCTGTCAGTGAAATAACATCTGCTCCTCTCCCCTCTGAGCCTGCCTTCTTCCAGCTTACACCCGTGACCTCTCGTTGTCCCACCCTCTTTCCTTTGGAGAACCCTGACTGGGCCTCCCTTATTTATTTATCCCCCCCCCCCCGATTCTTTTTCCTTGGTCCGGGTTCTAGGAGCCTCTCAGGCATCCAACCTTATCCTGCCCTGCCTGAGAGTTCCCCGACCGAACCTTCCTCTCCTCCACCCCACCTCTCGCAGCTGGCACCCCAGCATGCCCTCGAGAATTGGGGCCGCCCTTCTACCTTGGCAGCTAACAGATTCCAGCTGCAGGCGTGGGCCCTGGGCAGAGGATCTGTGAAGGCTGGCCGAGTTGGACCCGGTCGTGGGCATGGGGATTGGTGCCGTCGCCTACACCTAGAACCGGGTTTTTTCTGTGTTCTGTTCCACCCACCCCCTGCCCTCTTCCCCTGCGTGTGCACTCCCTGATGCCATGGTGCACAGCTACCCTGCCAGCATCAGGCACACTGTTACATGCCACTCTGTGCTACTGCAACGCCCCCCAGTCTCCATCAGGGGCCGCCGGAGCGCTAAGCTCCCTGATGCCCTCCCCCTGGGACAGGAGAGCAGCCCAACAGGTGCTCATTCCAGTCCCTCCCCTACCGACCTCCGGCACCCGAGCTCGCTCCTGAACTTTGTCGCCGGCGTAGCGCCAGTGCGGCGTCCAGCACCTCAACCCTCAGTGGCACCGGGCCAGTGGGCCTCCCTTATTGATCCCTTTCATGTACTTAAAGACCTCTATCATGTCCCCCTGTCCCTCCTCTCCTCTAGGGTGTACATGTCATGCTCCTTGAGCCTCTCCTTATAAGTCCTCTCCCCCAGGCCCCAGTTCATTTTGGTTGCCCTCCTTTGGACCCTCTCTAGAAGTGTAATGTCCCTCTTTAAATGTGGTCTCCAAAACTGCACACAATACTCAAAGTGTGGCCTAACCAAGCAGTTGTACAGTGGAAGGATCACTTCCACCTTTCAGGAGGTAATCCCCTTGGCGATGCATTCCAGCATCCTATTTGCCCTTGTTGCTGCATTTTATGTTTTATGCTGTTTTTTATGTTTTGTTATAATTTCTGATAGGTGCCCAGAGCCTCTGGGATTGGGCGCCCTACTAATAAAATTGCCTTGCCTTGCCATCTCTGGTCACTGTCCAGGTGGAAGTAGAAGATTACATGGCACTTACTGAAGAAGAGTAAGGGAATTTCACCAGTGTCATGGCCAACACTCCCCTGTCAATAAAACAGGTGCATGCAACCCACAAACCAGGACACAACTGGAAACAAGCTATCATAACTGAATGTGCCTTTCCTGGTCAAAAACTTCAAATATAAACAAAAAATAAAAACTCCATCTACTACCTTACCAGCAGCCAGTGCTGAGCGCAAAGTGCAGGGGTAATATGATCACACTTTAGACACAGTGAATTAGACGCTGCCCCATCGGCACAGTGGTAGGATTCCAGCTTGCTACGCCACTGACCTGGGTTCGGGAACAGAGCTGGGATGTTGGAGGGCCAGCCAAGTGGAGAAGGATGGAGCATCCCGAGGACTGCTCTCCTTCTCTGGGGGGACAGTGGGGAGCTTAACTGGTGCTCGATGGACCCCTGGCGGAGGCTGGGGGTTGTGCAAGCAATCTGCACCAAGAACGTCCAGGGAGTGGGGTGGATACAGGACGTCACTGCACATCCCCACCCTCCAAGAAAACCAGGAAAAAAGGCAGCTACCAGCCACCTTAGATGAAGCCCGCCATGGCTTCAATTAGCCTCTATGCCAGCCCTCCAACTTATCCTGTTGTCTGCAGCACTGAGGGAGTCTAGTGCTGCAACCCCGCCCTGTGGGGTAAGCCAGGGGATATCGGAAGGTCGCAGCCATTGTGGAGATGGAAGTCATGGTCCATGACGGGGCTGAGGTACCAGGTGGCTGGTTGCAGGGGAGGAAAAAATAGAAATTAAAAAAAATAATAAAAAATAGACACTGAATTACAGCTTAGCTGTGCCATTCTGCACTACCTTGCAGGTGACGGAGGGGAGTGGCTGAAAGCCATAGTGGAGATCATTTCAGTAGTTTATTTGCAAGGTGATGAAAGCTTTCACTAATGTGCACAGATCAGCATAGTAAAGGCAGGGACACAACCTGGCAACATTTTTCAGATGATAAAGCCACTCCAGATAATGGATGCCACCTGAGAAGTCACCTGACAAGTCAAGATCAGCCCACTGTACCAAATTGCACCCAGGTTATGAATCACCCCCCTCACCACAGATTGACACGTATCAACTATGGGTGGCTAGAGGTATTTCCTAACTGCCAACACTATGCAATCAGTACCCTAATGTTCTCAGACTGCTGGCCACCGTAAAGCGTCTAATCTCAGTGTTGGCATTACCCAGTTAATGACACTGGATCGCCCTTCCAGGGGTTAAATGACCGGTACAGTTAAATGTCACCTGCATAGCAGTAAAACCTCAACCTATACTTTCAGATCACCTCTCTTAGCAGTAACGTACAGCACAAGCAACAACAGGGACAAGACAGAGCCCTGAGGGATGCTGCACACAACCACGGCTAAGGAAGAATAAAAATTTCCCAACACCACTGACTGCTGGTGATCTTCTAGTAATGACCTGAACCATTATGGCGTAGTTCAAGCCAGTCCACAAAAACTCCTCAGTGTGCAAAATAAGCTTCCAATGGTCCACAGCATCAAACACTGATAACAAGTCCAGGAGAAACCATAACTGATAGTGCTCCCCAGTCTACTGCTAGGAGCAGATCATTCATAACAGGCTGCAGCTGGGAGAATACCGGCTGAAAAAGAGTGGTGCAGAGAGCAATAAATACAGAATGAAGAAAAAAAATGGTAAGTTTGTATGCTTAAATCATTGCTAATGAAATCTTTTTGAGTGCTGTATTTGATTGACCTAAAATTTCTAATTATATTCCGTCTCAGAGCACTGCACTTAGGTATTTTTTTAAATTTGTAATCGTTAATAAGTTCAATCAGAACAAGAGAAATGTTTAGAATGACGTGGAGGAAAAGGCTGGGACATCACATGATAACAGTAATTTTTTCATTTACTGGAAACTCCTCAGATCTTCAATTAGGGTACTGCATGATTAAAACAAAGAAAATGCTAAACTTGGATTACAAGGCACATGTAATGACCAACCAAAATTACTTAAGAAGTCAACAATCTGTTAGTCATCAAAGCCTGAGCATCAGACAGAAATACTGTAAACTAAAAGAAAAGTTCTGTTACTTACCAGTAACAGTAGATCTGTGAGAGAATCTCCTCCACACAGCCACATATTTGGAACTTTCAGCCATCAGGATCACTCAGAAACCTTTGCCTAGTGTCAGCACCACATACAACAAGGGGGTGGCCTCCATGGCTCCTCAATTTTCCACTGGAGATAAGCTCAGAGTTGTATCATACTGACATGAAATGGAGACCAGAACCCAACCAGAACCACAACCAGGGCAACAGGCGAGGCGAAAGCTCTGGAAAGAAAAAAGCCCATTTGAATGGTGCAGAAAAGAAGACCAAGCATGCAATAACGGGTACATCTTCCATGGTACGCCACCTAGAATATAGAAAGGGTTAAGTGGGAGGTTAAACTGTGGTTCTGTGGAGAAGGTTCTCTCGAAGGTGTACTGGTAATAAACTAAACTACCTTCAAGGACATCTCCCTCCACAGAGCCACACCTTTGGAATGATTCCCAAACAGTACAGAACAGCATAGTGGGAACAAGGTCTGACAGTAGGGATAAAGAAGATTTTTAAGAAAGCAGGTCATAGAGGATGGCAAAGCCGAAACCAGATTGCCTATGGGTCACTAGGTCCAGGCTGTAGTGTTTAGTGACAATCTGCACAGAGCTCCACGTGGCAGCACAGCATACAGTATGTCAGCTGCTGAGACTGAATAAATACAAGTCACAGGAGGGGCCATGCCATGGGTGGCAAGCCCATGGACAAGACCAGGAAGGTCTCAACCATGCTAATAGTAACAAAAAGAAATACAAGAAGCCAACCATTTGGAAAAGCACTGCTTAGAGACAGGGGTGCCCCCCATCCAGGGAGCAAATGAAAAAAAAAAAAAAACTGTGAGGACTTTCTGCAGTCCTTTGTGTGGTCCAAGTATAAATGCAAAACAAACCCTACGGATATCAAGAGAATGTAGGATAACTTCTGCATTCTGAGGGGAAGCAAAAAACACAAGAAGCTGGATAGCTCAGTTTAATGTGAACTCAGAGACCATCTTGTGAAGGAACCCTGGAGATATATGTAATGAAACACAGTCCTGGAGAAAAACAAGGTATGGCTGATTTGAAACCAAAGACTAGAGTTCTGAAACTCTCCAGACGCAGGTAAATCCATTTCAAGAAGTATTTGCCATAACAGGAAATCCATTTCACAAGTGGCAGCAGGTTTGAAAGGAGCCTGTGTAAGAGACTCCAGTCCAGAACCATCCCACCCACAGACCAGAGGCAGCACATGCAGGAGCCCTTTGAGGAACAAGCATGGCATCTGAAAAATGGGCCACAGTCTTGCCCTAATAGGGTCTGAAAGGCCCAAATGGCTGACAGGTGTACCTTCACATAAGAGTACCAGAGGTCTGAGTCCAACAGGGACAGGAAGTTGTCCGTGATGTGCTTTACCAGACATGAAAAGGATTCAGGGAACAAGAGGCACACAAAATACTGAAACTTTCCATTTCAGGGAGTAAGTGAGTCAGGTAGAAGTTTTACAAGCCACCAGTAGAATCTATGAAACCAAGTCACCACTAGAACATGAAACCACCTGGGAGGCCTCAAAGTGGGACAGTTCTGCATCTTCAGAAGCTAGGCGTTAAGTTGCAGAGACACCGATACAGAAGCAAAAGACTGCCACTGTCCTGTGACAGCAGCCCTGGTCATAGAGGAAAAGTTCACTGAAAACTGACAGCCCAGTGGCAATCAAATTAGTCTGAACCAGATGGGGATTTCCAGTATTATTGGGGCCCCATATGCCCGAAACTTGACCAATACCTGCTGAATCCGAGTGACTGGAGGAAAGGTGTACACAAACCACCCCTCCCATGAAAGAAACAACACATCTCACAAAAATCTCCAGACTCCGGAGCAAGTGAGCATAAAAGCAGCTGTTTTGAGTTCTGTGGGGATGCACAGAGGTCCAACTCTGGATAACCCTAATGGGTGAAGAGGTCTGTGACCAAGTTATCCCACTTGGATGTGCAACCAACCAGCTGAAGAGTCTGTTGGGATGTTCAGAGTCCTGGGTAGAGACGTGGCAATAATGTTTATGTCATGTGCCAGGGCCCACTCCAACCAACACTCGCATGGCTTCTCTGCACAGGGGGTAGGAGTGGGTACTACCTTGGTTTTTTTTAGTTTTTTTTGTAGACTCTGTTTCTTGCACCATTCCTGGAACTCTCTCAAGCTACCCCAGCTCACCTGTATCGCATCTACCGTCCACTGTGGTCCTGACTCCTCAGAGGGTAGTTGCCGTCTGCCACTCTCGTGCCGAACAATCCTCCCAGCCCTGAGCCCCCCAGGGCAGGGCCGCCTCCACTCTGGCACTCTATCTCTAGTCTAGAGTGCCGGTCGAGGTGGTTGAAGGACAAAGGGGGTGGAAACAGAGGCCCGGTGTTAGACATGTGGTAACGCGGTACTGTGGGGGGCCGTCGTCTATTCAGGAATGGAGGGTTTTTCCCTTATGGTGTTTCCCCAGGAGCTTGGTCGTGCAGTGACACCTGGATGGCAAGCCATCAATGTCTGCCTCACGCCTCCCTTTGACAGCTCTTTTGCAGAATGTACCTCCAGTCTCCATCAAGGGTCTCTGCTGTGCCAGAGGCACCCTGGATCTCTCCCTAGGGACAGGAGAGCAGTCCATTGGACACTCGATCTTCTCCCTCTCCTGTCGATCCCTGGTGCCCAAGTTCATTCCTGAACTGGGGTCACTGGTGTGGTGCAATGTGTGGTGTCCAGCACCTCAACCCTCAGTGCCACTGGGCTGGCCACTACCTTGTTTGCTGAGGTAGCGCATGACAAAAAGATTGTCCATCCATAGTTTTTATGTTGAGAAAGTGGTCTGAGGGGGACCACTGAACTATGGACTTGCGTGCACCTAGATGGCCCCCCCGATCGATTCTGGAGGTATCTGTGGTGAGGACCTCCTGTGGGGACAGACAGAGAAATGGGGACCAAGAATAAGATAGATGGTCTTGCCATCAGCAAAAAGAGTCCTGCATAAGGGGTTCGTGACAAGTATAGGGTGACCCAGGGTATGGGAAGCCTGAGCTCACTTGGCAATAAGCATCCACTGGGAAATGGGCATGTAGCAATGGCAGCTTCCATAAGCTCCAGGAGCCAAAGCACAGATCTTGCAGGGATCTAGGTACAGGAGGTGGGTGATTCCCATGGATGCTGTCTTGGGGTACCAGTTGTCTAGGCAGGGGAATACTTACAGGGTTTCCAGGCATGAGGCTGCAACACCACAGCTAAGCACTTGGTGAAGACTTGTGGTGATGAGGCCAAGACAAAGGGTAAGACAGGAAATTGGTAGTGCCAGTCTTCTGAGAGGAACCACAGTTACTACTGAAAATGCACCAAATACTGACATGCAGATAGGCATCCTGTATGTTTGCAGCGCAAAACCAATCCTCCTGCAAGAATAGAGGGAGGAGGGACTGAAGAGAAACCATGTGAAACTTTTTTTACGCAATGTATTCATTTAGGCCTCTGAGGTCCAAGAAGGGACATATATTGCCCATCCATTTCCGGACTAGGAAATATCTTAAATACAAACCTCAGTTCAGTTCAGCCAGAGTACTGGCTGAACAACCCTTTTGTCCAATAGAGAAAGAGCTTCAGAGGATATGTGACAAGGGCTGGGGGATGCACAAGAGTGGGTGCTAGCACCTCCAATGCAAGACACTCCCAAATATAAAGGACCAACCTGTCTGGCCTGATCCACCAGTTTTGTCAGAAATGGGGAGCTATTGCTCCTTATCTGAATTCCTGGGCGACAGGGTGGTGCAGAATGGAGTGGCAGAGTGGGTGGCTGGAGCTCCACCAGCACCAAAACCTTTTAGGGTCTTAAAATGGGCACCTGAGGACTGAGGCTTTGGCGTGGAGGCCCCAGCAGTAGACTGACAAGGACCTCGTGTATCAGAGCGGAGGTCTCTGTAAAAGTAACACCACTATGCACATGTGAGGAATGTGGAGCAAGGGACTTCAAAAAGCGAGAAGCCATTTTTCTGCCAACTTATAGGTGAGTTAAGGACAGATTATGAAACATAGGGAGTAAAACCAGCATCATGCAGCCATAAGTATCTGCAGAGGCAGATGCCAAATGCAGCTGCACAAACAAAAGCATCAGAGGTGTCATATGTGGAATGCAGTAAATGAGTACCAACCTCCTATCCATGTGCAAAACACTGCTGGATTTCAATCTTAGCCGTGATTGTGGTCAATTTATCTACCATAGTAGGCAAAGATTTCCACAAGCTATTCTGATATTTAATCGCATAAGCCTGGCAACTGCCAATATGGAGGCCCAGTGGGGTGGATGCATAAGTCCGCTTGCCCAAAATATCCAATTTTCTGGGTTCTTTTTCAGGGTGCAAAGAGCTGATATGATGGGGCACCCCAGGTCATTCAAGAGCAGCCATAATGACCACCAAGTCATTTCAGGATGGGTGGGATAAAAACTCTGCTAGAGGGGGAAGGATATTGTTTATCCATCTTGCGAGGGCCAGTTGATAATGAGCTGGGTCTGTGCCAGACAGCTATGGTAACATCTTCAAATGCAGGGTAAATGGGAGATATGATCAGTAACGGAGATCTGGGGGCTTCCACAAATAAATACGGATTCCACTTAGTGTAGACCTCTTCCTTCAGCAGCACAGCCTAACTTGTCCTGTATGACGCATCCTAAATTCGGAAAACAGCATCTTTGGGGGAGAACTGAGTGTACAGACCACAGTGTCTTTACCAAAGGAGGAGGCAGAGGACGTAGGGTCAAACATATATACCACAGTCCCAGGGCTACCAAAAGCCATCTTTGGTGGAAGCCACTGGAACAGCGGAGCTGATGACAGAGTAATCAGAGACGGCGAGGACTACAAAAGTCACCGAAATAACAAAAGACCGTAGCCAAAACAGCAACATTAATATTAATTGTACCAGTCGATTCAGTCGCGAAAGAAAGTGATGACCAAACATTGCCCATTGATGACACACTGGGAGAATGGAGGGTACGCCCCTAGCAGTGGAAGAGGCAGGGCCTGCACCTGACCGTGGTATCCGAATAACAGTCAAGCCACTAAATGAAGCCACTGAAGCAGCCTGAGGCTTACTTTCAAGTGATTCTGTGGAAACCTGGACAGTCAGGGCGATCTGGAATGTTTACTGTAATACTCCATGATGAAGCCTTTTTTGACAACTCCTTCAACAAACAGTGTTTTTCCTGTGAAAGTGACAGCTTGGCTGGCTGACAAGGAGACTTGAAGAGATACCCAGTGGCAGATCCTGTACAGCGAGCTGGAGACCCTGGATTAGACACCTATACTGACCGCTTGATGCTCTCCATTTCCTGCAGAAAATTTTGTAAAGCCTTTTTGCAGTGTGTCCTCATGGCCTGGTTTAATGGCGCACTATTTCAAGTCATGCAAAAGACACAGGCAGCAAACACAAAGCACCTCAGCATTGTCTCTAAATATCTTCATGCCATACAGACAGACATGAAAATGCAGAACCTTCCTCGAAGGACCTAATGACAGCATACAATAACGATAAAAATAAGTAAAAGTAAAGAAAACTAAATTTCAACCAAAATTGAGAAAGGCATTTCCCATGATCTGATAAGAGGTTGACAGCAGGTGGGAAATACAGGAGGTATGGGGCCACCCATGTCATACAGGCAGCAACAAAGTATGTCAACGTGGACAGCCTCAGCCAGCAAAAGATTCTGAACCGTCCTGATGCCGATGGCTTACAGTACCATAGGTATGGCTCTGTGGAGGGAAATGAAACATCTAGGTTTTTAGTTCTACAAGAGGCAATGTGGTTAAGTGGTTAGAGCACAGAACTGTGAAATGGAAGTTTGCAGGCTCAAATTTAAACATTTGTGATGCTCAGAGAGTATCCTGAGCAATCCGGATCCACCAAATACCTGCCATTTTGGCAGGATAGTAGATCCATCGAATAGCAGCGCTGTCCGACCATGGATCTGACCCACTCGGATCCAGGTTGGATCCCGGGTTGTCCGATGCTGAATACAGGGATCCGCCACCGGATCTGGGAATCCTGAGCCTGGCGTACAACTCTTCATAAAGTGAATTGTGATTGACTTGATTTAGTTTGTTTTAACTTAGATCACTGGTGCAAGGCACCTGCAACAAAACAAGTCTTGTAGCTGGGCAGTACTGTCCAGTAGCTGGGGTCAGACATGCTGAAGGTCCGACAGGCTTCCTTCTAACGATGCTGTACTATAAGTTATCCACTTACAAGAAAAAACAAAAGGCTTGCAAAGTTGCAACTTGTGAGTGATCCCAGGAGCATGCAAGAATCATTCCCATTTCTGCATCAGAGAAGAACACTGCAGCATGCAGCTCCTCATCCCTCAGATTTGAAAGCAAGAAGTGCAGCCTTCTGCATGAGGCTTTGCCTCCATGGCTCACATAATAGCAGCTCTCTCAGTCTCTACCTGTTTCTCTATTGCACCCGAGTACTCTTGCTCTGCTTCCTGTCACTGTAGCTCATTCTCTGAACTTAGCCATCCTCCTTGTTGTCTGCAAGCTGCAACACTTGAAGCAGGTAAATGTGCTTGAACTTCAACCTGAAGAAGCTTTACCTAATCCAGACAGTGGACTGGACACCCTTTGGGTTGTCAAGTTCAATTTGTGCCATGGGCTGGCTTGTTTGTTCATTCAAGAACTCTGGAATTATAGAACATATTTTCTAGCTGCCATCGTGGACTAAGCAAACTCTGAATAGTGTGCTAATACCTATACCTATATTATACAGGTATAGATATTAGTGCACTATTCAGCACTTGCTCAGTCCAGATGGCAGCTAGAAAATATGTAACAAGTTCTTGAATGAACTTTAGAAACTAGCAATGGCACAAATCAAACTCGACACCCAAATGGGTGTCCACTGTCTGGAATATGTAAAGTGTCTTCAAATTCAAGCACATTTTAATTAAGCAACTAAAGCAGGCTAGTGGCAGCAACAGAGCAGAAGCAGTTTAGCAAGAGACAAGCAATGATTTTAAATTGCTACTGGTTTGTTACATGGTGGAATGGCAGAGACCAAGCGGCAGCAGCAGTAGGCACCGCTGTGCTGTCCCCCGGCCCGGACCCTGGCTGCAGATTGACCCCCCCCCCCATGAAGAATCTTGACTCCAACCCCAGGCCCAAATACAGGAGAAGTTACTTTCAATGTGCATGCACTGAAATGCAGCAAACACCTTTTAATTTTAAATCCCTTTTAGACAGAAGACTTCCCAGTGCTTCCGACTAATCAAGAATATGACCAGTCTTCCCCACTCTGAGCTGCCACAGACTACGAACACATTGCCGCTGTTTAAAAAGTGCATGTTTGTCCAGTGGGGGAAGGTTTAATTTTGAGCAAAAGCCGTGTTTATACTCAGCCTGGATGGGCAGTCTGCAAACATGCAGCAGTTTGCATTGTGATGTTTACTAAACTTTACTTTCAAACAATATATTAATATCATGTAAACAATGCTGGATCCAGGAAGTATCCAACCTGGGATCCGACCTCCATATCTGACCAGATCCTGGGTTGGATCCCACCAGGATAGTGCCATCATCCGCCGGATCACAGTCAGATCCACGGTGGCACTATCCGAACATCACTACTAAACACAGCAACTAGATTAATGTGTGATCTTAGGCAGGTCACTCAACTTTCCTGTGATTCAGTCCTCCCAGCTAAAAAAGAATGCATAACGGCAGGATCTTACTAAAAATGAAATGTTACACCTTCATTGAGGTATTCTGGGTGAAAAAGAAAAAAAAAAAGTAAAATAAAGTATTGTTACTGTTGCATTTGTGGTTCACTGTATGTCAGTACATACGTGATGCAGCTCATAAGAGGCAGCTTTCTGGTAAGTATAGTAGCAAGCTCTGTAGTCGCATATAAATTCCAAATTAAGAAAGGAAAAAATCCTACAAGTAGATTTTTTATCAACGTATTTTTTCCTACTAACTGACCTGCTGTCAGTCCTCCTTCCAATATTACACCACAGTGTCTGTTCCCAGCCACGGAGTCCTGTCCAGCTGCACTCCCCTGGACACCCTTGCTGTAGTCTTTGTGCCTCCCCGAATCAGTCTTCCCCTTAGTTTATCTCAGTGGGCATGAGTACCTTAACCAAGCAGCTACAATGGCCATCAAGGGAGGGTTTTACAGAAGATGGTGGAACGGGGCCAGAGGTGGTCATGGAGACAGGTGCAGCTTCAAATGACCTCCCTGCTGCTTACCCCTCTGCACTGATCCGCATGTAGGCAGGTCATACACTGCTCTTTGCCTCTAGTTCTTCTGCCCCTGACCTTACTGCCCTGCTCCAGCTGGAATATGACAACATCCAGTGCTGGTTCCGGTCAAGCCAAAAGTCCCTCAATGGCAAGAAAATGGTCTTCACGACCCTTGACTCCCAGCAGAGGATTGCCAGACTCACACCTCCTCTCACCTCCCATCATTACATACCCTGGACAGTGCTCCATTAGAGGGTGTCCCCTACTTTAAAGAGGGCAGGAAACATAAAATCTGACTGCAGATAAGGACCGCTTGGTCAACCTAGTCTGCCCATTTTCCTACCTGATAGATAAGCTGCAGATTCTAGTTAATCAACAGCTTACTGACTCCCACCCCCCACTAGAACTGCCTTATGCCTGTCCCATGTATTCTTGAATTCTCCCACTGTTCCAGACTCCACAACCTCCTCAGGAAGGCTGTTCCATGCATCCACAACCCTCTTTGTGACAAAATACTTTCTAACATTACCTCTGAGCCATCCCCCCTCTATCTTCAAATTGTGCCTCCTTGTTCTTGCACATCTCTTCTTCTGAAAGATGCTACCCTCTTGTACTTTGTTAATTCCTTTGAGATACTTGAAAGTTTTATCATGTCCCCCCTTTCCTCAAGGGTATACATATTAAGCAGCTTTAGTCTCCCTCATATGTCTTCTGGTGCAGACCCTGCACCATGTTAGCTGCCCTCCTCTGAACAGCCTCACTCTGTCTATGTCTTTCTGGAGATGGGGACTCCAAAGTGCATCAGTACTCCAGATGGGGTCTCTCACCAACTGTCTGTTCAGAGGGATAACAACTTCCTGTTTTCTACTGTTGATGCCTCTCCTATGCATCCCAGTATCCCCAGCCTCCTTACTGCCTTCTCACATTACTTGCCCACCTTTAGGTAATCTGATATAATTACTCCTAGGTCTCTTTCAATTTTTGTTGTTATTAACTCACCCCCCCCCCACAGGGTTTTTGTTTCCCAGATGCATTACCTTGCACTTCTTTGCACTGAATCTGAACTGCCACATATTTGACCATTCCTCCAACCTTGCCAAGTCCCTTTTCATCCTTTCCACCCCTCCTTGTGTATCAACCCTGTTACAGATCTTTGTGTCATTTGCAAAGATACATACCTTTCCTTCCAGGCACTCTCCAATGTCACTTATAAAGACATTAAAGAGGACCAGTCCAAGTACTGAACCCTTCGGTACCCCGCTAGTTACCCTCCTTTCTTCACTATGGACTCTCTACTATTACCTTTTGCGTCCTGTTGTCCAGCCAGTTTTTTATCCAGGCTACCACCTTGGGACCCACTCCAAGGCTGGCTAACTTGTATATTAATCTTTTGTGTGAGACTGTGTCAGATGCCTTGCTAAAATCTAGGTAGGCCATATCCACAGTCCCTCCCTGGTCTACTACTTTGGTCACCCAGTCAAAGAAATCTATTAGGCTCGTCTGACATGACACTTCCTGCTGTGAAACCATGCTGCCTTGGGTCTTTGCCCCACTGGCCTCCAGGTACTCAACAATGATTTCCTTTAGAAGTGATTCCATCATTTTCCCTACTACTGAGGCCAAACTAACTGGCCTGTGGTTTTCTGCCTCTGCCCTGCTCCCACTTTTGTGAAGTGGAATCACATTTGCCCTCCTCCAGTCCTCAGGTACCACCCCATCCTCCCATGATTTGTTAAAGAGAGTAGTCAGCGGTGTCACTAATTCTACCCTTAGTTCTTTTAGAATTCTTGGGTGAATCCCATCAGGCCCCACTGCTTTGTCCACCCTCAGTTTCAAGAGTTCTTTCAAAACCCTTTCTTCTGCGAATGGACTAGTATTGACCCCCCTATTCAGAGTTTCTCTCTTGTTTGGTTTAGGAACCTCCCCCTCCTCTTCCATTGTGAATACTGTGCAGAAACATTCATTCAGTATCCCTGCTTTTTCAATGTCATCCTCTGCCCACATTCCCTCCCCTTTATTAAGTCTCTGTATCCCTCCCTTGGTCTTTCTTCACTCCCTAATGTACCTAGAAAAGGCTGTATCCCCCTTCTTAACAAAGTTGGCTATCTTTTCCTCAGTTTGTGCCTTTGCTATTCTGACTGCCTTCCCTGCCTCCTCCTGCTTTAACTGATAAAGTTCTCTGTCCTGCTCCTTCTGTGTTTCCTTATATTTCCTGAATGCTATCCTTTTCTCCTTAACTTTCCCTTCCACCTCTTTTGAGAACCATAGTGGGTTTTTCCTTTGTTTTGTTGATTTGCTTCACACAAAGGCTTGCTGCCTCTGCGATGGCTGTTTTGATAGTTCCCCATTGTTCCTCCACCCCTCCTTCTTGCCCGTTTGCTAGTGATTTTCTGAGGCACTCTCTCATTTTCCCAAAGTCAGCCTTCCTAAAGTCCAATGCTCTTGTTTTTGTATAGCTTGACTCCAAGTCTGTGTTTACTGTGAACCATACTGTTTGGTGGTCACTTGTTCCCAGATGGCTACCTACTTCTAAATCTGAGATCCTTTCTCCTTCCCCACTTGAGAGTACCTGGTCTAAGACTGCTCCCTCCCGAGTAGGTTCCAACACTAGCTGTCTGAGGCAGCCCCCTGTAGGGCGCCAAGAATGACCCTGCTCTTGGATGTGTCTGTAGCAAAGGTACTCCAGTTAACATCTGGCATATTCAGGTCCCCCATCAACAATATCTCCTCTTTTTCTGCCATTTTAAGGATGCCTTCTATCATTTCCTTGTCCATTTCCTCCCTCTGAGATGGGGGTCTGTACACAACCCCCATGCGGATTGCGGTGCCATTTCCTGACTCCAGGATGACCCACAGTGACTCATCAACTTCCTGTTTACTCTTTAGTTCTGCTGCTTTAATCCCTTCCCTTATAAAGAGAGCTCCTCCTCCTCTTTTACCCACCCTGTCCCTCCTGTAGAATGTGTATCCTGGTATGTTGACATCCCAGTCATGGTTCTCTGTGAACCATGTTTCAGTGACTGCCACAATATCCAGGCATCCCTCTTCCATCAAGGGGACTAGTTCAGGGAGCTTGTTACACAGACTGCAGGCATTGGTACTTATCACCTTCCATTTTTTTTTTGAGCCTTACCCGTTTTAGTCCCATCCCTGTCCTTGCTGCCTTTTTCTGCATTTACCCCTGTCCTGCTCCCTACTGACTTCTCTACCTTGGTGTTTACCTCTCCAACTACTGAGTTTTGTGGGGGGAGGCTGGGCTTTCCCTGCTCCTTTTCAGTGCCTCCCCCCCTTGGCTAGTTTAAATGCTTGCCAATGAAGCATTTAAACCTATCACCTAGGATCCTGGTCTCCCCCCCCCCAGACAGATGCAGACCATCGTGCCAGCATAGGCCTGCATCCCTCCAGGTGGCTCCCCAGTCCACAGTGAAGCCCAAACCCTGAGCTACACACCAGTTTTTCAACCATTTATTGAATCCCATGGTGCGGAATACCCTAGCATCATCCTTGCCATAGACAGGCAGCACCTCTGAGAAGGTTACCGTACATGCTACTTATCTAAGGTCCCTCCCCAACCCTACAAACTTCACTTGCATTGCTCTGATCCCATTCACAGCCAGGTCATGTGTCCCTAGGTGGACAATGACATCCAGCTCCCTCACTTGTGCAGCTGCTCCCGCGATCCTGAGGATTCGCTTCCTGTTCCTCCGAGCTGTGGCGCCAGGCTAGCACCTTACCTCTCTATCCTCTTCCTCGCCCACTTCTACCCCCCCAATGATCGAGTTCCCCACCAGGAGTTGTTTCCTTCCCCTGTGGGGTCTTGTGCCACCCTCCTGTGGGTCTCCTTTGTGGAGGTTCCCAGCATCCTCCTTGGTCTCCACTGTAGGTACCTCCATAAATACATAGATACATAGACAGTGTCGGCAGATAAGGGCCTATGGCCCACCCAGTCTGCCCATTTGAGCTTGTAAGTTCAGTTTATGTTTTCCTAGAAGTCTGTTGCCCTTACCCCTGACCTCCAGAATTCCTTTATGTCTATCCCATGCATTCTTAAATCCCGTGATTGTTTTAGTCCCCACCACTTCCTCTGGCAGGGTGTTCCACTTGTCCACCACCCATTCTGTGAAGAAATTCTTCCTCACGTTTCCTGAATCATCCTCCCTCCAACTTCATCCCATGCCCTCTAGTCCTGGAACATCTTTTTCACTTAAAAATAGTGTATTCCTGCACCCTGTTCCTCCCTGTAAGATACCTGTATGTCTCTATCATATCCCCTCTCTCCCTCCTCTCCTCCAGGGAGTACATGTTCAGTTCCTTCAACCTGTTGTCATAGGACTTGTGATGCAATCCATGCACCATCTTTGCTGCCCTCCTCTGAACCTTCTCTACCCTGTCTATGTCCTTACGTAGGTATGGTCTCCAGAACTGTACACTGTACTCCAGGTGGGGCCTCACTAGTGTCTTGTATAGTGGAATTATGACCTCCCTTTTCCTGCTGGTGATGCCCTGCCTATACATCCCAGCATCCTATTTGCTTTACCTGCTGCCTTGTCCAACTGTTTCCCTACCTTGAGGTCATCAGAGATGATAACCCCAAGATCCCTTTCCTGCTTGGTGCATGCTATATCCTCACCCCCCAACTGATATATTGTGCCAGGGTTTTTGTGCCCCATATGTATTATCTTGCACTTCTTTGCACTGAATTTCAACTGCCAAACCCCTGACCATTCTTCAAGTTTCTGCAGGTCCCTTCTCATTCTGTCTACACCCTCTGGTGGGTCTACTCTGTTACAGAGCTTTGGGTCATCAGCGAACAGTGAAATTCTACCTTCTAGGTCCTGCGCAATGTCATTGATGAAGATGTTGAATCAGACCAGTCCCAGCACTAATCCCTGTGGTACCCCACTGGTCACTCTTCCCTCTGTGGAGTGACAGCCATTTACCACCACCCTCTGTGTCCTGCCACCCAGCCAGTTACCTACTCACCACACTACTGTCCTGCCCACACCCATATTCCCCAGTTTGTGTAATAGTCTTCTATGTGGCACAGTGTCAAAGGCCTTGCTGAAGTTCAGATAGGCCATGTCCACTGCCCTCCTCTGATCCACCTCCCTAGTCACCCAGTCAAAAAATTCAACGAGGTTGGTCTGACATGACCTCCCCCTGGTAAACCTATGCTGCCTTGGGTCCTGTAGTCCATAGAGGAACCACTCTTTGCCAGAACAGCATATGAATTGTGGAGAGGTATAACTAGATGGATGCACCTCTGTTCCACCACCCTCTCCCTCTCCGAGTCCACCTTGGTCCAACCACTCCTCTTTCTTGGCAAGCTCTGAGGTAGTGGTGGTGACCCTGGTGGTCCCTGGGTGAGGGAAGAGGTTTCACGAATCCTAGCCAGGTCAGCCTGGAGATGGGCAACCTCCCCCCTCAGACCAGAGAGGTGCCTGCAAACAGGGCAGCATCGCAGCCTCCAGAATGTCTCCCGGAACACTGCTGCCCCAGTCATTGCACTGCACCATTCCCATCTTGACTTATGTTGTGTCCCCTCTACTGTTGCTTTGTATGCTTACTGTCTCCTCCCTCTATGTATTTTTACACTTACTTTCCTACTGCCTATGTGCCCTTACAACTCTCGCCCTTCAAGTTCTGGGACAGGAACTTCCTGTAGTCTTCAGTAGTCTCCTTCTTCTTTGCTTGGATTCAGACCTCCAGCAGCCGGTGGGGGGAGAGAAAAAGTTACTTTTTAGGTTCCGTCGAGGTTGATGAAACTAATGTGTCTCAGTGATCCTTCCCTTCCTACTGCTAAACAGGAAGGTCCTGTTGTCAGTCAAATCCAGTGGCTATAAAAGTAGAACTGGCTTGGGGTGGGAAGGAGAGCAATTAGTCAAAAAGCTATAGTTCTAGACTGCTATTTCTTGCTCTGAAAGCAAAGTTCTCTTCTGTCAAAAACAGTGAGAAGCTGTCATTGGAGACACCTGCTTTTGTACTCCTAAATTCCTAAGCCACGCCCCCAATTAGATTCATCCTCTGCTCCTGACTCAGTAAATTAAGCTGAAATAGTTTATAATCGGCAGCTATTTATAAAGTTCTTATTTTCAGAAATGATTTTCATTCCCCAAAATCATCCATATTTAACTGTATCTGAACAGTGGCATGAAAAACTGTATTTTGCATTGTTTTGTTTTTATGGGCAGCATTCTGTTAAGAGTTCTCTTCATGGAACCTGTGATCTGGAGTTTTTAACTATGTCACGGTTTGTGCACAGAACTCTAAGCATAGTCCTGATATGTCAACAGCTCATAATTAGCACTCTGTACACAAACTGTGACAAAGTAAAAACTCCAAACTACCAGTTCCATGAAAAGAACAGTGCAGCATGTTGTCCATGAAAAGAAAAGCACTGAGAGCACAGATTTTCATATCAGTGTTTATTCAGGAACAGGTATATATGGATCATTTGGAGGTATGAATTTCATTGTTGTAAACAGGAACATGACTAACTGCTGCCAATTAGCATCAATTTGTTATACCCTTTACGTCACCCTGAGTATACCCTTTACCTTGGGGTGTGGCTGGACCTCCATCTTGATTTCTTGGCGCACGTAGATGCCGCCCACCTCAAGTGCCACCCCAAGCTTGGTGCGCTCCACAGGAACAAAGCAATTATTCCACTTCCTGTCCACTGATAGACTGTCTCACAGGTAATCCTCCTGGTTTTCGATTATGGCAACATCATCAACAGTGCCGCTCTCAAGTCTGCCCTTGCCAGACTGGACCCCCTCTTCCACTTCCTCTGCCATTTTGCCCTGGACTGCCCCTTCGTACCCACCACTCTTCTCTTCATTTCTCCCTTGCTGATAGGCACCTTGCCTACTGTGCCTCCTTCGTAGCCAAATCTTGGCTTGCCTCCCTCCCACCATACCTTTCCACTCTCCTCTCTCCCCTTCAACTTCCTCCTACCCATTCTGCAACTCTTGCTTCCCATTCCCTCTACCCACCCCGGGAAACTGTCTGGTGGCCAAGCTGCCTTTTCACACAGTTTCCCTAAGCTCTGATCCTCTTCCCCCTTCTCCTTTAAGTCTCTTCTTTGTGACTTTACAACTCCCTTCTGCAACTATCTCTGACCCCAGGTCTTGTGGCTGCCCTCCACCACCCGCTCATGGCTCACTCCAGTCCTGCTACACTTGAAGTCCGCCCAACTGGGGTTGTTCACGGCTCCAGTACTAGTGCAATTTTTAGGCATCCTATTTATTCTGTTTTTACCTTGCACCAAACACTGGTTTTCACATCTGTTATGTATTGTAATTTTGCACTTTATTTTTTTGCACTGTGTTACCTGGCACATAATGATTGGTTGCACAACTGTTACTTGTATTTTCACTCTTGCACCTTACTGTTTTGTCCATCTTATCCCTCCCCCACCCCCACCGGATGCATCTGGAAACAAGCTGTTATAATCTGAATGTGTCTTCTTATGAACATACAAAATAGTCAGCAGTAAAGGCTCACAGGTCTATCAAGTCTGCCGAGTGTGCAGCTCACAGTTTAATATCACTGCAGCTGCCCCCCACCCAATCCCCTCCCGGCTTATCCCCATTATGTTCTTGTCTGTACTTACCCTGCCCTTGACTCTATCCCATCCCCGCTTAAAGCAATCCACTGTCCTCAGTTCGATTAATTCCTCCAGCAGTGTGTTCCATCCAGCCACCACTCTCTCTGTGAAGTAGTGCCTCCTCATCTCCCTCCTGAACCTTCCCCTTCCAGCTTCAGACTGTGCCCTCTAGTAACCCTTCTCCCCTTTAAGTGGAACAATCCTCCCATTCTGACTTTGTTTATGCCTTTCAAGTATTTAAAGGTCTCTATCATGTCCCCACTTTCCCTTCTCTCCTCCAGCGAGTACATGTTGAGCTCCCTCAATCTTTCCTCATAAGGCATCTCTCCTAGCCTCATGATCATATTTGTCACCATACACTGTACCCTCTCCAGCAATCTAACATCCTTCTTGAGGTATGGGTACCAGTACTGCACACAGTACTCCAAGTGTGGCCTTCCCAGTGATCTATACAAGGGCAGGATGGTAACATTTTGTAAATAAATAAATAAACTCTTTTATAACATGGGGTACTAAAATCCAGTTACCTCACTGGTGGAACAGCATCAGGAGACTGTTGATTAATCCCTGATATAGGCACTGTTGCTGTTAAGCGCCCCTAAATAAAAATCCCTGAGCAGGATGGCACTCATTTTTGTGGGTAAAAGTGAAATCAGAGAGGCAGTCACTGAAGCATTCCCCCCACAGGTGAAGCCTGACGCTGTTGCACCAATGAGGTGACAAAGGACTGTGGTATAAGAAGGGTTACCTATGTTGCACTTATTCATTTTAGTAGCCCATGTTATAAAATCCATGTAAGAAAGGTTCACAGTAAATGCAGGGAAGCCCACATTATTTTACCTTGGTAACCCATACAGACAGAAAAGCGCTAGATGGCTGACTCCCGTAACGTGATACCTGTAGCAAGTGAGGGGGAGAGAGAACGCGAGATAGCAAGTGCCGCTGTCCCCGCTGTGGTGAGTTCTGTAGAGCGGCGCGGTTTGTAATCTGCCTCCCCCCATGATGTGAAAACAGTGTGACAGCAAAAGAATTTAGGAAAGGAGAGTGAATGCCCCGTGTGAGTGAATTTCCATGTGGTCATCTGCATTCTGGAGTTCAGTGTACTGTCAACTCAACAGCAGTGGATAGATAGTGAGAGAGAGATGGGACAGAGAGACAGGCAGGTGAGGCTCCTTGCTGGTTTCCCCCTGCCCGTACATCATCTCTGAGTGGGGAGCTCCCTGGACAGCTGTACAGTCTGTCATTGAAACATGCTGCAGTATCCTATGTCTGTGTCTCTCTCTCTCTCTCTGTAGTGAGTTTCTTCAAGGTTGCACCCTCCTGCACCATGTAACCCCGTTGTTGGCTGTTGCTTTCCCTCCGGTCCCCTCCTGCAGTACTTCTCCCAGTCATGCTCGTTGTTGGCTCGTCTTGTCCCTGTGGTCCCCTCCTGCAACACTGCTCCCCACCATGCCCATTGGTGGCTTGTTTCTCCCTTCCCCTCCAGTAGCACTTGTACCGCAGTGACATGCTGCAGTCCCGCCTGCAGCATTACTCCCTACCATGCCTGTTGCTGCCTCGTTTCTTCTCCTTTCCCTTCTCGCACCAGTTGTCTCCCGAAGCCAGTCATTCACAGACAGTGAGAAGCACACTGTGAGAGCAAGCGTCCTGCAGGCTCCTGTGTGTGGCATGTGTTTTTTCATGGGTCACTTGGTGTTCCGAGAAAGAGACATGAAATGGCACACACGGCACGTTATGAGAGAGAGAGAGAGGGTGACCAAGAGCGGAGGTCGGTGTCCTGGAGCCCGATTCAACACGACCCCCGGATCCACAGTATTCCACCATGGAGAGACAGAGAACGGGGAGAGAGAGAGACAAGATGCATATCTTATTTATGACCAGCTGGATTTCTGTGCTGTGTCCATCTCTCCTCCCCTTCTGTGCCAGGCAGTCCATGAAAAAGACAGTGTGTTTGGGGGGGGGGCGCGAAGAAAAATGAGCCACGTTGCTGATTGAGTTGCTGGAGAACTGGTTGGACACTTGGCAGCTGGGGTTCAATGCCAAAAAGTGTAAGGTACTGCATTTTGGAGCAAAAAATCTAAGGACAAACTATCAACTGGGAGGAGTGCAGCTGGCAGAAACTGAGGAGGAGAAGGATCTGGGGGTGGTTATCACGAGATCAATGAACAACTCGGCACAGTGTATGAAGGCAGCAGCAAGGGCCAACAAAATGCTAGGCTGCATCTCAAGGGGAATAACGTCGAGGAGGGTGAGGTGATTCTACCGCTGTATAGATCATTAGTTAGACCTCATCTCAAATACTGCGTGCAGTACTGGCACCCGTACTTGAGAAGGGACATTAAATTACTGGAAGGGGTGCAGCGCAGAGCAACTAAGATGATCTAGGGACTGGGGGACTTACTGTATGAGAGTAGGCTAAAGGAGCTGAACATGTACTCACTGGAGGAGAGGAGGGACATAGGGGATATAATCGAGACATTCAAGTACATGAGAGGGATAAACAAGACTGGTACGGAGAGGCTATTCAGGGTAAGGGTGGGGAGGGACACTCAAGGCCATGACATGAGACTGGAGGGGGGGGGAAGGTTCAGGAGGGAAATGAGGAGACACTTTTTTACAGAGAGGGTGGTGGCAGGGTGGAACTACATTACCAGCAGAGGTGGTAGCTATAAAACAGTGTGCTGGTTCAAAAGGGGCTGGTACAGGGCAAGAGGGAGGATAAAGGGAGGGGGGTGAGAAGGGAGGGGCAGCTGCAGAATAGGGCTGCTAACTGCAATATCGAGCAGACTCGATAGACCAAATGGCCTTTGTCTGCTGGCAAATTTCATATGTTCGTATCTTCTCACTGCCCCCCCGCCCCGTGACCTCCAGACTCAGGGCATGAACCTGGGTCTTCGGTGTGATGGCCAGCAGCACTGCTGCTACAATGACAGGGCCATCTAAAAGACAATTTAATACAGATTTCTTTATAGTAATCATTTGCTGTCACAATAAAAACAAAGCACTTAAAAAAAACACCCCCAAAAAAACAAAGTACAAAGCCGAAATACACTCTAAATATCTGGCATTAAAACTTGCACCTAAAGTCACCCCAATGGCCTATGTTCTGTCATGCAGACAACTGGTGTTCGGGAAAACACTCCAGTTGCTGCACTAGGAGGAATGCCAGGCTGCAGACAGCTTCCGTAAGGCAGTGCACCTTGGCCTGGCAGAGCTGGCGAAGGGTTATGATGTACAGCGCCCCCGCAAATTTGCAAAGGAGCTTGCTCGTTCCACAAGTGGCCACTGGATTGCCAAGGCTGGAGCAGGGATTACCACTGCGGAGGAGGAAGAAGGAACAAAGGGAGATAATGCAGGAAGAAAAAAATCCCCTGCCATTTGAATGATGGCGAATCGCCTCAATAGGGGTATAACCCTGATCATCAGGCTACATCCATCGGACGATGGCAGGAAAATCAATATGGGAAAAAAAAGACTGCACCTGTGGGCTGGTCCAGTGGTATGGCATTAGAATGACAGCCAACCACCTGGGAGACTGGGATTCAGAAAAAAAGCCTCAGAATCCCAAAAAGAAGCTGCCTGGGGCCAGGCACACTGTGGAGGAAGGGAGGTACCCACTCCCAGGTAGGCAGGATACAGTCCAGCAAGCATTTGTTACACCTTCTATGGGCTGACAACACAGCAGCCTTGATGTTGGCTGTGAAAGTCACTGCTCAACTGTCTTCCCAGCTGAAGGTTGAGTGCAACCTTCACAACTTCACACATTAGGGTGGGGGAACCACAAAGGTAAAAGGAATAAATAAAAATAGAACTTTACATGAAAATTTCAGACTTAACCCAGCAGAATTTGTATTTACTGGCTCCCTTTTTAATGAGGTAAAGTTCAAGCAACGTGCAATAAAATAATAGTACTGTGTATGCCATTTACATGACATGCTGCTATTTGACAGAAAAAAGGTCATACACGTTTGATAGCTATTTAATCGTGCAAAGCTTAGGCTGCAGAATAGTTCGACTCCTCACACAGTAGGAAATAATTGTAAACGCAAATGTATCTTTTTTCCCCCATTTGCTGTCTAGCTACACTATGGTTTAACATAAATAATGCATCCATATTAAAATAAGAAGGAGTTAATCTCTTACCTCATAGATTGTAAATTGGTGTTTCAGGTCTGGGTCCGTTGCTTTATTGTGAATGTGCCTCTGGATGATTTTCTCCATTCCCAGCTCCTCCAGACAGTCTGTAACATCATAGAAAGAATCCTGGTCTGGGAGAGCTGCCAATACCTAAACAAAACAGCAGGAAACTCTAGTTAAGAAAATACCCCCAAAATGCCGAACAACCCTTAAAGTTAAATGTTACACTGTGATATCAGTTTGTGAGAGGGCGAGAAACCAAACAAACTGAAGTGCTTCAATGACTTACAAATAATGTGGCTTAGCTATTCATATAGTTAAGAACATGTTGAAATCTATTACTGGATTTCTAAGAGGAAAAAAATGCATATGAGAAATTAAAAAGAAACCTCAGTTCTAGTAATGCAGTTTCAGCTTTGCTGGAGCACAGCTAAGACATAAGGTATTCCAGTTCTCAATTTTAAATATAAAAGCACTATGAAGTAATACAGCCCGACAACTGCTTTAGTCACCAAAGGACAATATAATTTAAGACTTCCTGTTGTCATCGAAATGTTTCATCCCTGTACAGGGTGGGGGTGGGGTACAGCAACCTAAGATTAAAGATCACTTTTGTCTTATTTCGCGCTACTCTCCCCGTAACCTTCAACTTACACTAAAGCCTCAAACCAGCTTTATGTATCCTTTGAAATTTCACTTCAAAACCCAAAAGGCTGTTTTCATCTTACAGTATATCTATCTTGCCAAGAACTTTCTCACTGGGATTACAATAATATTTTTCAGTACGTTCAACCTTGCCATGCTCCTTGTAGCATTAAGCAGATTCCCCCCTATTTTGGAGCCCTTAATGGCACTTAAAATTATTTTAATTTTTTTCCAACACAAACATCCTTTATGTGTATTTGTTTTAGCATGCTTAGTATCTGTAAAAATAAATCAGATGTATATTGAATACTAACAGTTTCTCTTGGCAGATTTCAAGGTTTTGTTTCGTCTTCTGCCAATGTAGGACACATTTTTGCATTCCAGTGTTTGACAAAGTTCTCCCATCATTTTTAATATTATTTATCATCAACTATAGAAGAGTAAACCAGGGGTAAAAATCATTACTTTACAACTGACTGGAATGGTAAAATAATAACATAAAAAGAAACACACGTCAGTCGACTTCTAAATACACATTCTGAAGCAGAAATACAGCTGCATGAACCGTACATTAAAACCAGTAAGGTGGCTTTAAATAACAACACATCCCATACGTCAGAAATAATGGTTCTCAGCTGACAAGAGAGCTTGACTGTTTTGAAGATGATGGTACCAATTTTACCAGAATGAACACCAGTGAAACGATATTATGATTAATCATTACATTCGTGTTATTTCTGCCGCTGCGCAATGGAGGCAAATGTGACACATTTTATTTCCCACTTACTTTGTAACAGAAATATTACCATATGATTTTAATTTTTTTTTACTTAGGTGCCACAACTATGGTATAACAAAGATTGGAACAATCTTGTATAATATACTGTACTTATGTTTGATATAATCTTAACAAGTGCCCTTAAGCAATGAAAACTTAATTCTGGTTTTGGATTAACCCCAGGATTTGAGACTGTCTGTGAACCCTACTCAGCCTTTTCTCATGAAACTAGCTACAGCTCTTTCAGTATTCTGTTCACAAAAATATGCTCCTATGGCAAAAATGTTTAATAAAAAGGGTTCAAAAGGCTTAAAATGTACACCCATTATCGCTGGTTAGATACAGTCAATGAAGTCTATAAGATGGAAAAGATAACATATCTCTTACTTTGTCTCTATAGATGGAGAGTTTATGTCCCATTTAGACCTATTCAGGATATCAAGCCTGATTTCATAGTTTCACTTTTTATTTGGAGACTAGCTGGACATGAAGACAGTACAAGCTTAAAAGTGAACCTGGAAAAATGTCTGCTTACCAAGGAAATCACAGGTAATTTGGGTAGTGGAGTGGGTAGGAAATATCTAAAATGCATTACTTGATTGTACAGCACACCTGTTGGTCCCTGCTTATGAAACGGGGTGCAGACTTGATGGACCCTGTGTCCATTCCAACCGCAAATCACTACTTTACTACGCGGCAATATCTGAAACTGCTATTATCTGCACGGAACACATCTCCATGATCCGCATAAACATCAGCAGAATTGACATGTCCTTGTAGAGTCCACAGAGTCTTCTCCCTCCAGTAAACTATTTGAAACGTAACCACCCTGGGGTAGCTACTAACCAAGGTGACCACATTTTGTGGAGCTCTCAGCGTGGGCTGTACTCTTCCTCCGCAAAACATGCAAGCTGTAATTACCTGAGTCAACCAAGGGTTGGATTAACAAAGGCTGAAAAAAATGATGGGGAAATACACAAAGGATCCAATAATTCCTTCAGCAGGAAGGAGTGGGGCAAGCTCAAGCCCTGGGGACACACTGGGTCCAAGATAAGTTCTCATACTGTACAACGTGACCGTGTGGTGTAAAAAAGAAAACATCTCTGAGATTAAACAGTCAACAACAGATTGTTTCCAACTGGATAGATGTCAAAGGGAAAGTGATCTATTTAAAAAAAAAAAGACAACAGAAACTCCTTTGGTGACCTTAAAACTAAATTTGACTCATTCACAAAAAGTTTCATATGGATTGTGAAAAAAGAAGAGACCAACTCAGAAAACTTCCATGTAGAGAAAGAATTAAGAGACTGCCAAAATGTGAACTCTCTAAATGCCTTGAGGGAGCTTGTCTGGGCAGCTGGCCCCCTCCAAAGCAGGATCAAATGTCGGAGGTGCCCAGTGGCCTGGGGTACGGGACCATCGTGGTTCTCCTTCCTGTTTTGTCCTTCTCCATGGGGCCACAAGCATGCAGTGATGCATGTGTCTGCTCCACCTCCGAGGAGATGCCCCCTGATGTTTGCTCATTGACCTCCCCTGTCCTCCGAATGATACCTGCTGCATAACCACCCATATTCCTCTAGGTGGCAGCCAAGCAGCTGGAGATGCAATCTCCTCTGCTCAAGGGAGGAGCTCTATCCAAGGGACACGCAATCCTCCCTCTTCTCCAGTCAACCCTCCAAGCGACTCAAGTCCATTTCTGAACCCAGGCCACTACTGTAGCAAGCAGTAGTGCTAACGTTATGTTACTTGGCTGGACCTTGGCTCAACTTTTGAAGGTGCTTTCTGATAAAGACTTTGTGGGTCATGAAGGCTTTCTAAATCCACTTTAGACAGAGGGGGGTAATGAAAGGAGTCAACTGCTTATTAGAGTGCAGTTTCAAAACCAGTGCGTTCTTCACTGGTTCGCACCTGGAAACAACTCTTGACTGTGTGGCCTTCCTGGCCCAAAATTCCAACACATACTAAATACTGATAGTTATTCTGGTTACCCTGGGACCAGTAGCTGCAAAATATTTTATACTGCAAACTACAAAAGAGAAACATGAATTTTAATACAAAGGCTACAAAACATTCTGATTCTGTGACTATACAATACATAGATGGTGGAGGACAGATACAGGAAAAAGTTCATGCAGTTTGCCTTGTTATTTCTACATATGATTACTTGAGAGAGACAGCAGTGTCAACGCAGATTACTGAACTTTAGACTTAAACTGCTAAGGACTAGTCGGCAGGTTGCTCTTTCTCAAATCAGCAAAATGGAAAAAGACTTTTAATAATAATATTTCTTTCTTTTACAGATTAATCATCTGTTCAGAAATTCATAACAGCTTGATCTACAGAAGACTGAATCTGCAGATATCACTGGCAACAATTCGTGCCTATTATGTAATAAAACTGACTATATGCCAGTGACACCCACCAAAATGCTACAGAATATGAATATACAGTTTCTACAAGTTTGTAAATTAGTGAAAAGAAAAGTGACTCATGGTGAATGGACCTTATATTGAATACTGCTGCTCAAATCTGTTCAGGAATTCATAACATCTCGATCTACTTCCTCTGTCTGAAGTGGATTTAGAAAGCCATCAGGCACTTGGGTTAATATCCCAGTACTGACACTGTAGTGCAGCATGAGAGGGGTGCTGCACTTCTGAGGTGCCGTCTTTCGGATGAGACGTTAAACCGAGGTCCCATTTGCCTGGATTGGTGGTAGTTCAGGTGGATGTTAAAGATCCCGTGGCACTTATCGAAAAGAGTAGGGGATTTCCCCGGTGTCCTGGCCAAATTTACCTCATACAGTAAATATACCACCAACAGCTTAATCTGGTTCAAGGTCAGTTGGCATTCATCTGTATCCCCCTCCCCCGGGTCGTGCCTGAAAATAGGCAGGATTTGTCTAGTGCACTTACCCAGTCAATAAAAGCTAAATAAAAAATAAATAAAATGTAAGAAAGGGGATAAAACCTTCTACCAGTATGTGAGTGAAAGGAGGAAGACAAAGGGTGGGATAGTTCGGCTGAGGGATAGGGGTGGGGAGATGGTGGAGGGGGATCAGGAGAAGGCAGCTATCCTAAATAGCTACTTTTGCTCCGTGTTCACGGTGGAGAGGGAAGGGGAAGGAGGGTGGATCGGGGAAAGGGGGAAAGCTGGGGAGAGGGTGGATACCAGCCTATTCAAAGTGGAGGGGGTCCTAAAGGAACTAACAGGACTAAAGGTTGACAAAGCCATGGGACCTAATGGGATTCACTCCAGAACACTGAGGGAGGAGCTAGCAGAACCATTAACTGGCCTGTTCAATAGATAGTTAGAGACGGGGGGTGGTTACAGATGACTGGAAAGGAACGGACGTGGTCCCCTTCCATAAGGGAGGAAGCAAGTAACTACAGACCAGCCAGCCTGACATCAGTGGTGGGGAAGTTGATGGAGAAATTACTGAAAGAAAGAATTATCAAGCACCTTGATTCAAATGACCTGAAGGATCACAGACAACATGATTTCACAGAAGGGAGGTCATGTCAAACAAACTTAATTGAATTCTTTGACTGGGTGACCAGAGTGATAGATCAGGGTGGGGCAGTGGATGTGTTGTACCTAGACTTCATCCACACCTAATGTAAATTGGTTGGTGTTCTCAACCCCGGGTCGCCCCTGAAAAAGGGATCTCTGGTCTCAGTGGGCTTACCTTGGTCAATGAAATCTAAATAAATAAATAAATAAATAAATCTGACACTGTGCTGCACAGAAGGCTTCTGCACAAAATGAGAGCCCTGGGGTGTGACCAGAGGTGGAAAGATGGGTGAAAAATTGGCTGGAGGGAAGAAGGAAAAGGGTGATCATTAATGGAGTTCCATCATGGTAGGGAAGGGAGATTAGCGGAGTACAACAGGGGTTGGTACTGAGTCCGATCTTGTGTATACCCTGGGGCAAAGGAGGGAAAGGGGGATATGATAGAGATCTTTAAGTACCAAAAAGGATATAAACAAGGTCCCAGATAGCAGTATATTCCAGAATAGGAGGCTCTGAAGGACAAGGGCTCTTGACATGAAGCTAGAAGGGGGAAGATTCAAGAGAAACATCAGGAAATGCTACTTCACAGAAAGGGTAGTATGCACTCCCTGAAGAAGTGGTGAGGGCCAAAACAGTGATGGGATTTAAGGTTGCTTGGAATAGGCACAAGGGAATTCTGGAGAGGGGGGAAGAGGGTGCAATTACCCACATCACCTAGGGTCCTTGGGTAACATGGAGATAGAACACTTGGGCAGACTTGGTGGGCCTGGAGGTCCTCCTCTGCCAACAAATTCTATGTTTCTAAATGTGAAAACTGAAAATAAACTCTGTTTCTTGTTTTGTTTTTTATTTATTGACTCAACTGAATGTAAACTATATAAACAATATCTGCAAAAGTTCTACTGGATTTTATGAAGCCTTATAAATTGCAAACCTGCAAGAAGATCCACTACACAATAAGTCCTTAAAGCCAGGATATGGCACTGTTTGCATTTGTGTATTTCCATTAGCTGCTACTACTATAAATAGAATCAATGTATAAGGGCTAATATATTCAATTTCCCATATTGTTAGTCTGTAATTTTGTCTTACCTCTGTTACACACAGGAGGGCACACTAATTGACTAAATACATACCAGTTTATCTTTTCTTGAATGTACTGTATTAACAAAATTAATGTATGCACTATATGCATTTTCTACTCATGAATAAAAACCAAAAACATAACCAACCAGTTTAAGCTGGTGGGCAAATCTCAATTTGGCTCCATGAATGTGTTCTACTGTAGTATTTAAAGATCTCTAAGGTACATACAGAAATATTCTATTTACTATACATACATACACACCAAATATTCTATTTATTAATGTAAAATAATATTATGGGTCAATAGGGCCTCCACTGGGTGTCTCGTATGGTATAAGAGACACCCAACATGAGGTTTGAACGAGTGGACCCCAAAGCAATGCCGAGCAGCCCTGGCTGCCAAACCTCACAAGAGGAGTCTCTTGTGCCATACGAGACACCCAGTGGAGGCCCTTTTAACATAATATAAACCAGTTGCGTTAGCCACAGTGATTTATTATGTTTCAAATCTTTTTTATTTCCAAAGTTTCCTCCCAGCTCGAAGTGGAATGGGCCATCCCTACAATCCTCCTGCACAAGATATCACTGGATGCAGGTTAAGAGAGGTACAGTGGCTGTGTGTACTGCTTGACTCAGATCACATACATGATTTATAACACGTAACACTTTCTTTTTTCTTTAAGTCACTGTTATCTCCCACAAGAGTTCTCAGTCATAACGTTCCACTGGAAGCAGTATGTTGCCATTTTAGTCACTGTACACTTTCACCCCGCTATAAAGAGGTAAACTGCACCCCTTTGTACAGCATTAAAAAAAAAACAATCTGCTAACCATCATTTTCTTTCTCACCATCTTTTAGAGAAATATCTTTTAATTAAGGCCTGTGTGTATATAATGCGACACTAATGATTAAAATGACAGCATCATTATCACCGTGCTGCAGGCCCCAAAGAAATTCCCAAAAAGGATGCAATCAAAATGCACGCTGGTGCAATCCCACAGTGAGTCTGAACAATATTTTATTTAGTGAACACACTATTAAATTATTAATGTATTTTATAAATAAAAATAAATCAGAACACATTTTCATTTGAAGTTGTCAATTATTGTCAAGATACAATCCCATCATCTCCTTTTTTTCTGATTTACTACATATCGGGCTGCCCCAACTGCTCTAGGATTTATATGTTTTTCTTTAACGCAGACTCCTCATTTGGATAGAAAGACAGACAATTTTAAAAATGTACTAAAGGGCTCAAGGAGCTGTACAATAAAACATAATAAATTACAGAACAATATAAAAAAACATTTAACAAGAAAAGCATTTCACAAAAATATTCAATTTAAAAGGTTCCAGCATATTTATGACAGTTAAACTGTGATATAGGATCAGCTAAATCTTAAAACTGAGTTTAAAAGTTTATGAATATTTTTTTTTCAGAATACCCAATTTATGCTAAGTATATCTTGTAAAGGATGTATTGTTTGGATTTTTTTATATTGTTGATTTAACGTAGAAATTGTTTACTTGCAATAATTTATGACTGTACTATTTATATACCTAATAAAGATTTATTGACAAAACACTATTTATGACAGTAGGTACAAATTCCAGGTCAAGACTGAGCAAGTACTGTAAATAGCCCAATAAACAGCCCAACAGAGACAGAGTACAGATCTTGCATCACAATGAAATTCATTCAAGAAGGCCTGGCTAAGAAGACATGTTTTTACACATTTTTTGAAGCAGTCTATTTACGGGTCAGTAAAAAACTATTAGGAAAAGCATTCTATAAACTGGAGATAGTAACCAAAAAAGATCTGTACCCAGTGGATTTTAACATCGATCTAGGGACAACTAAAATATGGTACCCTACAGAACGCAATGGTACAAGTTACGTAAGAACTTACTGTAACAGTAGATCTTCGAGAAGATCTCTTGTAGAAGGCCATCCCAGGTAGGACCCCGCTGTCAGGCACTATGACCACACAGAAACTTTCTAGCTAGCAGTCTACCAGAGGGGTCTGCCCACCTCCGACATCACTGTCTTATGTCAGCTACGCTATACAGGTGGGTGGCCCCCCCATGTCCTCTCCAGTTCTCTCGCCGGAGACCCTAGAATATCCAGCTGAGGGAACCGACAGAAAAAGGGAAGGCTGAAGGTCTTCTCTAGGAGAGGAAGCATAACAGTTGAAAAGGTCCAGGGGGAAGGAGGGAAGAAAAAGCAAGGCCTGCTGCAAGAAATCCCTTCAAAGAGTCTACTGTTACGGTAAGTTCTTACACAAATGTACTATCTTACATTGGGTGGGATCTCTTGCAGCAGGTCATCACAGGTAGGACAAGTAGCAAGTAGTTCCAAACCAGACAGAACTACAAAACCAAGTGGAGGTAAAAACACCTAAGGGAAAGGGAAAAGGGAAAGCTGAAGGTCTTCTCTAGGAGAGGAAGCATAATAGTTGAAAAGGCCCAGGGGGAAGGAGGGGAGGAAAAGCAAGGCCTATTGCAAGAAATCCCTTCAAAGATTCTACTGTTACGGTAAGTTCTTACACAAATGTACTATCTTACATTTGGGGGGATCTCTTGCAGCAGGTCATCACAGGTAGGACAAGTAGCAAGTAGTTCCAAACTGGACAGAACTACAAAACCAAGTGGAGGTAAAAACACCTAAGAAAGAAGGATGTACAGCCCAGACAAGCCAAAATTGGCTCTTCGCCTAGAGGCGATGTCCACGCTGTAGTGCTTGGTGAAAAGTGTGAACTGAAATCCAAGTGGCTGATGTGCAGATTTCTGCAGTTGACACATTACGGAAACAGGCTACCAAGGCAGCCATCCCCCTGATGGAATGCCCATGAACAACACCCGGAAACTCCTTGCCATACTTCCAGTAACAAAAATGATGCAGCTGGCCAACCATTTGGACAAGTACTGCTTAGAAACGGGTGCGCTCTCTTTGCCTGGGGTGAATTAAACAAACCGAGAGGACTTCCTGACCTCTTTAGTCCTGTGCGTATAATAACGCAAATTCTATGCACATCTAAAGCACGGAGCAATGCTTCCCCTGGATTGGCATGCTCTGAAAAATTTACAGGAAGATGAATGTACTGGTTGAAAGTCAAATCAATCAAACTTTATTTAACCAGGCAGTTACATCATTGAGCAAGCTCATTTTCAAGACGGTCCTGGACATATTCATTTACAGTAACACAATTCATAGCACAGCAGACAGTAATACAGGATGTTATAGGACACAAAGTCAGTAGGAACTGGAGCAAAACAAGGAAGGCAAGGGCAAAATACATGCATAGACAATGCAGCGTATACTGGTAGAAGTCTGTGGAGTACAGAGGGAGGAGAGGATGGTGGGGGAATAGAGGGTGTGCAGACACGTATGGGAGAGGGAAGGGGGCAGCCTACTTTGGTGAAGGCCCCCAAGGGAGTTAGCTTGGGAAAGGAGGGAGGAAGCTGAGGGGGCTGTAGTTACCCTAGTGGGATGCCAGCCGACAGGGGGAATAAGAAGGCCAGGGAGATCTGGAAAAATAAGGGACTGCTCAGACCAGATGAGTAATGCTTATTTGAAGCAGTCACATGCCGTTTTCAGGCATCTATAGAGCAGCTGTCTGAATATGTAGAGGCTGGGCAGAAGGGAGAGTTTAAGCGCTTTCTGCTTGTTATTCTAGAACGTTGGTAGAAAGGAGCTAATGGCAGTTGAGCCAAAACGTGTCCTTGTCCGTGGTGGCTTAAGGAGGACAAAGGAGGAGTTCCTTAGTCCATAGGCACCTTCTGAATGTTCAAACATGTCACAGATATAGAGTGGTAGTTTGTTAGACATAGCCCGGAGGAGCCATATGAAGGCATTTATTTGCCTTCACATGGAGAGGGACGGCCAGTCTAATCCTTGGTACAACAAGCAGTGGTGAGTCTCCAAGGGCATGCCAAGAACAAATCTCAATGCGCGATGACAGAGTGTATCAAGCTTTTGGAGCGCATACCAGGGGCAATGACTGTATAGGAAGTCAGCATAATCAACCAGGGGAAGAAAGGTTGTTTGAACTAGTCACTTTCTAGCTTCCAGAGTGAGTAGGTGTCTTATGCGGTAGAATATACCAAAAGTAAACTCAGATACCATTTTAGTGAGAAACTGAGGATTAATATGTAAAGACATCCTGCCTTTGTGAAAAACCAAAAAGGCCCATTATACATGAGCGCCTGAAACTTGGAAATCATCTCAGTGGAAGTAACAGCAACTAAAAACAATGCTTTCCATGGCAGCATAGCTTGCAACTCGTGGCCAGTTCAAAAGGAGGCATGGTGAGTTTTTCTAACACAAAACTGAGGTCCCAAGCTGGTTCCAAATGCACACTACCTCTTAAGAAGATATGGGCCATGTGATACGCAGCGATAGCAGATAGATTACCTTAATGGATGAATATTTCAGGCCCGTGTCCGAAAGGGACAGCAGGTACTCCAGGATTTGATCGACTGGACATATGAAGGGATCCAGACGGTGTCAAGCAGCCCAAATGGAAAATCGCTTTCATTTCGTGGAGTAAGTGGCTCCGTGGAAGGCTTCTGAGCCACCAACAAGACATCTGCCACCTTGGGGGAGGAAACCCAAAAGCGAGAAAAAGCTATGTCCTCAGGAGCCATGGCATGACGATGGAGTGACTTGAGGTCCGGATAGACCAGGGTGCCCTGCTCCTGGGAGAGCACGCCTGTGCACAGTGGAAGAAGTACTGGTGGTTCCACTGCCAGCTGCTGAAGCAGAGGAAACCAGATCTGGCAAGGCCAAAATGGGAAGATGAGAATCATGGTTGCCCCCTCCATCTGCAGCTTGATGAGAACTCGCTGAAGAAGAGGGAAGGGTGGAAAGACATATAGGAACTTCCTTTTCCAGGAGTGGGACAATGCGTCCCATCAGAAAATTCAAGGCCCTGGAGTGAGCAGAAAAGCAACAGTTTTGCATTGATTCAGGATACAAAAAGGTCCAACTCTGGGCAACCCCGGTGGTCAAACAGATCTTCCACTACAGAGGGCAGAAGCTCCCACTCATGCACCTGAGACTGGGACCAACTTAAGCTGTCCGCTAAGACGTTTTACATGCCTGGGACATGCACAGTCGAAAGATGAAGGCCGTGGTCCAGTGCCCAACATTATACTCGCATTGCCTTCCAACACAGGGGATATGAATGGGTCCCCCCTGCTTGTTGATGTACTGAGCCACACTGGTGTTGTCTGTCTGGATCAGCAGTGGGCCCGGGCAGAGATGAGCCTGGAAAGCCTGAAGGGTGTACAGACTAGCCTGCATCTCCAGAACACTTTATGTGCAGATGTCCCTCGGCCGATGACCAGAGCCCTGGAGTCTGATGAGCCCCCAGATGGGCCCCCCCCATCCAGAGCTGGACGCCTCCATGGTCAGGAGTTGCTGAGGAGGGGGAATAAGGAAGGGGACCCCACTGCGGAGGTTGCTGGGCTCCAGCCACCACAACAGAACCCTCTTTACAGGGTCTGAGACCATGACCATCTGGTCAAGATCATCTGTACGCTGATCCCACTGAACTCTGAGGGGCCACTGAGGGACTCATGTGCAGACTGGCCAGAGGGATAGTTACTATGGTGGCTGCCATATGACCCAGGGGGTATAGGAACAAGTGGGTCAGGACATGATGAGAGGAGTACAGAAGTTTGGCCAACTCCATCAAGTGGTCTGCTCTGCCCTGGGGGAGGAAGGCTATGCCCTGAGCCATGTCCAGGACTGCCCCAATATACTGAAGGTGCTGGGAGGGAGAAAGGAAGGACTTGGCCAGATCGATAGTCATGCTGAGGTCCTGAAAAAGGCTGTGGGTATGCTCCAGGGTTAGCAGGCGGCTCTCCCTGGACAGGGCCGCTAGGAGCCAATCGTCCAGGTAACGAAAGACATAAAATCCCTGGCATCAGAGGGAAGCTGCTACCACTGCCAGGCACTTGGTAAAAACCCTGGGAGCTGAGGACAAGCCAAAGGGAAGAGCCCAAAACTGGAAGTGGGCTCTCTGGAAGAGGAAGCGTAGGACATGCCTGTGAGAAGCGCATATTTTGATGTGAAGGTATGCATCCTGCATGCCCAGAGAACAGATCTAGTCCCCCTGATGTTAACAGAGGGAGAAGGCTTTCCAGCGTGACCATTCTGAATTTCTTGTACTGAATGGAGAGATTTAGTTCGCTGAGGTCCAGGATGAGCCTGAGGTCTCCTGTGCGCTTTGGGACTAGGAAGAAATGAGAGTAGTACCCCCGCCCTTGCTGGGATACAGGTACTGGCTGTATAGCCTGCTTTTGCTGAAGGGCAGAGATTTCCTCCCATATCAGGGGGCATGGTGAGGACAGCAGTGGGACAGAGACAGGGGATTTCTAGAGGCCATTCCAGGAACTCCAGAGAGTGACCACGCTCGATTATCTTAAGTATCCAGCTGTTTGTTGTGATCTTCCTCTACTTGGGCAGGTGGAGGGATAAACGGCCCCCTACCACCACCTCCTGCTCTGCCTGAGGGAGGGGGTCAAGGAACGAGTCAAATGAGGGGCAGACACAGGGGGGATGCTGGTTCCTCTCTGGGGATTTTACTAGAGGAGGCAGCTGGGGTGGGAAAGGCGGGTGTTGTAGTTTTCCATTTGCCTTGGGTTCTAACCAGCTGCCTGGCTTGGCGGGGAGGCTGGTGACAAAAGGGCTGCTTCTGAGCAGGCCTGGAGTGGGTATGATAAAGGAAGTGAACCAATCTTATGGCCCTCCCTGAGGCCTGAAGCTTGGTTAGGATGTCCTCAGCATCTCCCACAAACAGCACGGAGCTCCTGAAAGGGGCGTTCAATATAGACTACTGCAAATCCTAAGCGAACCCCAAGACTCTGAGCCAAGAGTACTGGTGAAGGCAGATCCTGGTGGCTGCAGCCCTAGCCAATGTATCCACAGCATCGTAGGTAGTCCTGAGAAGGTGGTCACCGGCACTGGAGACCACTCTGAGGTGGTCCTGTAAACTCTGACTTAGGAGCCCTTCCGAAGAGAGAGAGGATGACCTTCTGGACCTTGTCCCACAAGGAGTTGTGATACTGCAGTATGTGGCCAAGGTAGTTAAGGGCCCAGAGGGCAAGAGTGGAGGAAGCAAGCATCCGTTTGCCAAAAAGGTCCAAACCACAGGATTCCCGGTCTTGGGGCAGGGAATTGAGGTGTTTCGGCCATTTGGAATGGTCATGGGCAGTGTTAATGACCACCAGTTCCACCTGTGCTTATTCCCTCAAACAGGGCCTGCCCTCTGGGGCATGATAAAGCCTGTCTGCCTTGCGAGACATAGCAAGGAGGAGGTGGGGCCAACGCCTGGCCACCACTGTTATGTCCTCGTAAGCGTCAACCAGCGGGAGAACCACCAATGGTGAGGCATCAGGTTTACGTAGGTATATGACCAACTGCCTACATTCTAGGTCCTGCCCCTCTGAGCCAAAGCTCATCGCCACCTGGGTGTGGCGCATGACTGCGGAAAAGGAGAGATTGTCCTGGGGGGGTAAGGGAACTACAGAATGTCCTTGGGCGTGCAGACCCCTTTGAAACACACTGAGGAGGGAGAGGGGGAGCCCGAATCACCATCCCCTTCATCTGGAGCACTTGCGTACCCTGAACTGGGGACAGCTAGGTCAGGGTGGTATTCATCCCCTCTGTCAGCTGGGGAGAAGGGGAAAAAGGTGGCCATTGCATCTGGGGAGGACGCTAGGGGGTGGGCGATGTAGGCCCCTGTGGCAGGTCCTCCGAAGGAGGTGGTGGGGTCGGCATCAGTACCTGGGAGCGTATGACCCCTCAAAGGGAGGACATCAGTCCTTGAATATCCACCATGACTGACATAGGACCCAACGGAGATGGAGAAGGATAACCCAGGGGGGGTCCCTGGCGTAGGAAGAAGAAAGCCAGGATAAGACACTGGGTAAGGCTAGTACAGACCCTTGGGGGTAGGGCAGTGAGGATCCCTGCGATGGAGGAGGCAATGTAGCAGCGGGGAAAGGGTGAGCATTGCATGGGGCAGAGCAAGGCCTTGGAATCAGTGAAAAGCCTATCTCCACCGGGGGAGGACCTACGAGAGGTGTCTCAAGCTGGGAAGGCAGACAAAGGGAGGGGTGACAAAGGTGCCCCTATGTCCACAGCACCCACGTCAGCAGTAGGGCCACTGACAAGACTGCTCTGCTGTGTACCCAATGAGGATATGGGCCTAAGCAGCAGGGACTTGGTGAGCTGGGAGGATCCCTGGCTCGAAGCTCCTCCGCCAAAGATTGTAACAGTGGCAGGAGAAGGAACCATCATTTGCTCTATAGAAGGGGTGGGGGGTGTTGGTGGGATGTGAGGCTGACCTCCCAGAGGAGGTGGACCCCAACGTAGTTGTGTGAGAGTGCAGCGACCGCAAGCAGGAAGATGAAGACCGGGACTTGTGCTTTTGTTTGTCCTGGTGTTGGGCTGGAGCCGAACCCAAGGATTGGGCCTGGGAGGTTGAGGACTGGGCTTGAGTGACTGAAGGTTGGGCCTGGGAGGCCTGGGAAGATTGTGCCTGCAGCTCCTGCTCCACTGAGGTGACCTTCAGCTTGAGCAAGTGCCCCTTGAGGGTTTGTTGATGGCAGCGATGGGTGGTGGCATTGATCCTCTGGCAGAACTCACAAGATGAGACATTGTGGTCCAGGCCTAGGCAGAAAAGGCAAGCTGAGTGGCCATCCTCTTTAGGAATTTGCTGTCCGCAGTCACACTTGTTCAGATGCTCCAGAGGAGAAGACATAAAACGAAAGGAAAACTATCGAAAGATGGGGAAAAACCTAAGGAGAGAAAATAAATATAAATGGTGTGAAAATGGCGATTGAAGCAGTGGCAGTTTCCTTGCAGATCTGACATGACTAGGTTGATGGGAAAGAACGGGGGAGGATGTGGAGGGCCACCCACCTATATTGGGTAGCTGACGTCAGAGAGTGACATCACAGGTGGGTGGCCCCCTCTGGTAGACTGTTAGCTAGAAAGTTTCTGTGTGATCCTATTGCCTGAAGGTGGAGTCCACCTGGGATGGCATGTTGCAAGAGATTCTCCTGACATAAGATCCCTATTGTCCAAGTGGGTGGTCAGTAGGTCGTAAAGGTAAAGGGCCTAGTCTGTTGAGGGCCTTAAATGTAAACAATAACATTTTAAAATTAAATTTGCCACTTAACCGGCACCCAGTGCAAATTAGTGAGCATCAGGATTATATGCTTGGATCCAACAGTCACGCTCAGACATCCTGCTCACACATTCTGTCACAGCTGCAGGCCACAGATTTTTATTCACAAGCAGACTTTTATATAGCACACTGCAGTAATTTGATTGAGAGGTGATGAAAGCCGATACTAGTGTCCTCAGAACACCTTGGTCAAGGTAGGGACACCATCTCTCTCTGTCTGTTTTTCAGATGGCAAAAGTCATTCAGGACAATCGATGGTACCTCAAATACCAGGGACAAGTGACCACCTAGAGTGACTCCCAGGCTGCGTACAACCTGCTATCATCTAGCTGAAGTCTGTCACTGATGAACAGCTGAAGGCTATGTACTGTGAATCACTTCAGATGATCAGGGCCCGCCAGAAGCAACTGCATTTTCTCTGGATTTAGTTTCAAACTACTGAGGGTCATTCAACTTTTGATTATGACAAGGCAACACTTTAACACAACTTCTGGGTTGCAATGTCTTGGTCTAAACAAAAGACGCAGCTGTGCATCATCAGCACGATAATGATAACTCAAACAGTACTTCTGGATCACCACTCCAAGCAGAAGTATAAATGCATGAATAGCAAAGAAGACTGATCTCTGTGGGGCTCTGGAGTCTTTCTCACCATGGCCTCAGCCTGCCAGTGCTCAAACAGGAAAGACCAGAAATATAGGTTACTCACCTGTAACCGTAGCTGTAGGAGTGGTATACAGTTCACATCCAAACTCTGGTAGTTCCACTGAAGTGCTGATTCGTCAGACATCTTTCAGCTAAGCTGGGAGGGGGGGGTATGCTCCAGCTCCTCCCTGTGACATCAGATTTTTACATGCTGAAAGCAGGGATCCAGCTGCCACATTGCCACAGGAAGCTGGGTGGGTTTATTTATTTATTCATTCATTCAAGCGTTTAACCAGGAAGGCATACTGAGCATGCTAAATGCTCGATTCCAGATGCATCCTGGGGAAGGGGGAACATAGAGAATAGTTGAAGATAGCATATACACAGGTGAAAATACATAGTGTGGATTCTCTAACATTTGGTCCATGTGGCTAGGCATAGAGGTCAGAAAAACAGTAGAATATACAATAGTCTGACAGCATGATGCAGACAACGTGAAATGAGAGAAATACAGGTTACTCACCTGTAACAGGAGTTCTAGGAATGGAATATGTTGTTCATCTACACTGTCTGGCAGGTTCCTTGCCACTTTAAATCTTGCTGGAAGGTCTTCAAGCTGGCTCCTCCCACCCACCCGGGTGGTAAAACTCTCGGCTCCGCCCCATGATGCCAGATCTAGCCCACTGAAAGCCAGGCTGTGCGTCAAAGCCGGGGAGGCGGGTGGGTCGTGTGAATGAACAACATATACCATTCCTAGAACTCCTGTTACAGGTGAGTAACCTGTATTTCTAGGGACATGGATATGTTGTTCATCCACACTGACTGGCAGACTCCTAGCAGTTCTCTGGGAGGAGGGAGGCAAGGCGCACACCCCCTACTTAGGAAATAAAGACTGGAGAGCCGAGGCCCCAAAACCAGCATCCCGGCGTGACTCAAGGTCGATGTGGTAGTGGGTGCTGAAGGTGTGTGCTGACTTCCAGGTAGCAGCCCTGCAGATTTCCTGGATAGGGACGTCCCTGGAAGCAGCCACCGATGCAGCGGTATGGTGGGTAGAATGAGCTCTTATCCTTCTGGGAGGCTCCATGCCCGCCAACCTATAGCAGAGATATATGCAGGAGGTGACCCACCTGCCTATCGTCCGCTTGGCTGCAGGTCTGCCAGGTGCGGCTTCAGCGTAGGTGACAAACAGCTGGCGAACCTCTCCCCGAACTTCAGCCGTCCATATAGTAAGCGAGCGCTCTTCTAGGGTCCAAAGTATGGAGCCTATATTTGGCTCCCAGGTGTGATTGGTAGAACACCATTAGAGTGAAGACTGGTTAAGGTGAAACTCGACACCACCTTCGAAGGAATTTCGGTGGGGCACAGAACCAACCTTGTCCCTGTGGAAGACTAGATAAGGAGACTCGATGGAAAGTGCCTGAGCGCTCCCATCCTTCTGGCTGACGTGATAGCCACCAAGAAGGCGGTCTTCCACGACAGGTGAGAAATGTCACACCTGCGTATCGGTTCGAATGGCTTGCCCATGAGCTTAGCCAATACCAGCAGTAGATCCCACGGAGGTGGAGGTTCTTGCACCGGAGAGGATATGTGGTCAAGGCCTTTGAAAAAGCACCCGACCACCTTCTCCTGTGCCACTGACTGCTTCCCAACCCACGCCCGGTAAGCAGAGATGGCTGCCAGGTGCATCTTAAGGGTCATCGACCAAAGCCCTTGCTGAGAAAGGGACCACAGGTAGTCCACAATGCTTGCCAAGGAACAGGAGGAAGGGTCCAGGCCCTTGCCCTGACACCAAACGGAGAATCTCTTCCATTTGAAGGTGTAGCATTTTCTGGTCGACTCCTTACGGGATGCCTCAATGACGTTGAGGACCTCGTCGGAAAGACCCAAGGCCTGGAACTCTAGCCACTCAGGAACCAGGCCGTCAGGTGCAGGGATTGAAGGTCCGGATGGAATACCTTCCCCTGACCGACTGAGATTAGGTTCGGGTGGGCTGGAAGCTGCCTCGGGAGCCTGGAGCTGAGACTGAGGAGATCTGGATACCAGAACTGGCGGGGCCAGTCTGGGGCTACCAGAATCACCTGCACCTTGTCCCTCCTCGCCTTAAGAAGCACCTTGTGGATCAAGGGAAATGGGGGAAAGGCGCAAAAGAGGCCCAGGGTCCACGGCCTCGAGAAGGCATCCCCCTGCAGTGAGCCCTCCTGAGGGGGGCGGGCATGAAACAGTCTCAGCTTCGCATTCTCTCTGGAGGCAAACAGGTCCACCTGAGGCGTGCCCCAGTGGGAGAACAGATCTTGTACTACTCCGCAGGAGAGAGACCACTGTGGGACGAGTCCCTATCCGGCTTAGGGCATCGCCAGAATATTGGAAGCTCCACATGGATGGCAAGGAGATCCGCCTCCAGGCTGCGCATGAGTGACCAAATGTGGAGAGCTTCCCTGCACAGAGGCATGGAGCACGCCCGCCTCTGGCGGTTTAGGTAGTACATGGTCGTGATGTTGTCCGTCTGGACCTGAACCACTTGACCCCGTGAGAAACGGAGCAAAGGCGGTGAGGGCTAGATGAACCGCGCCAAGCTCCAGCAGGTTGATGTGCATCGGGACTCCAAGGGGACCAGAGGCCGTGCGCTTTGTGCTCCCCCAGAAGGGCACCCCAACCCATCAGAGAGGCATTGGTCGATAGAGAGACAGTCGGCCCGGGGCGGACAAATGGGATGCCCTCCTGCAGATGTGTTGGAATGGTCCACCACTGGAGAGCATTCCACATCCCCTGGGTCACTGTCACTAGCTGATCCAGAGGATCGAAGTGCTGTGACCATTGGCTGGCCAGCCCCCATTGAAGGGGACGCATGTACCAACGGGCCCAATGGACCACGCTGGTGCAGGCCGCCATGAGGCCCAGGAAGTCCCGGGTAGGGCGCAATTGCCCAACCTGAAATAATTGGGCAAAGGAGGAGAGAACCTCGTCCCTGTCCGCCGGGAGCCATGCTCTGGCTCGTAGAGAGTCGAGTTCTGCCCCGATGAATTGGATCACCTGCTTTGGCACAAGTTCCGACTTGGCCTCGTTGATGAGGAGGCCAACCTGAGAGCAAACCTGGAGGGCCAGATCCCTGGATTGCTCCACCTCCATTCTGGAGGGGGCTGCAATCAGCCAGTCGTCCAGGCAGGGGTACACCCGGACCCTTTGGCGCCGCAGGAATGCTGTCACCACTGCCATGCATTTGATGAAGACCCTGAGAGCTAGGGAAAGGCCAAAGGGCATGGTCCGGAACTCGTAGAGGGATCCCTCTGCCCTGAAGCAGAGGAATCTCTGATGGGACGGATGGATTGGGACGTGAAAGAACGCGTCCTGGAGGTCCAGAGAACAGAACCACATGCCTCGTTCCAAGAATGGGATTATCTGAGCCAGAGTGACCATCCTGAAGGTCCGAGACCTTAGGAACCTGTTCAGGTCGTGCAGGTCGAGAATGGGGTGCCAGCCCCCGTCCGTTTTGGGACCAGGAAGTACCTGGACACAAACCCAGGGTCTGGAGGAGGATCCGCCACCTTCCTGATCACCTCTTTTTCAAGGAGCAGGGTGATATCGGCTCGGCATGCCGACAGAGAGGCTGCGGACCCCGTAGCCCCCCCCCCCGAGGGGCGACGACTTGGAAGGGCGGGGCCTGCTCAAACTCCAGGGGCAGGCCCTTTCCTACCACTACAACACCCAATGGTCCGTGGTGATAGCAGACCAGGCGGAAAGGAAGTGGCGGAGCTGTCCCCCCCATGGGGGGAACCCAGGGGGGGAGTGACGAGGCTGGGGGCGACACCCCTCAACCCGTCACTGGGCAGGCCTACAGGAGGGACCGGCCGAGGGACCTCCTGGGCCTTTTTCTCCCTGCTTCCTATTAGAGGAAGCCATAGGCCTGGGTTTGGGGTGCCAAGCACGAGCCTGCTGGCCCTGGTGCTGGTGCTGTTGGGCTGGATGTGCCGCAGGGTGCAGAAGGGCGAAAGGACTTATGTTGCTGTTGTCAACGGCCTTTGTCCTTCTGGGCGGAGGTGACAGAGTCCAGAGTGGCTTTGGACTTTTCGATCCGCTGGAGGTGACCTTCCAGTCCAGGGCTGAAGAAGTCGGTCCCCAGGAAGGGGACATCCACCAGTTTATGCTGGGTATCCGCCGTGAAGGTGGATATCCTCAGTCATGCTCTGCGGCGCATGGCCACTGCGGCCGCAACTGATCTGGCACAAGAGTCTCCAATGTCCAGAGCCGTTTGGAGGAGCTGCTGCTTTGCCACCGCCCTTCCCTGGTCCCATACCTGCCTGACTGTGGTCTGCAGGTCAGCCGGGAGATGAGGGATCACCTCATCCAGGGAGCCCATGAGGGTGTGGGAGAAGTGTGCCATCAGCACGGCTGAGCTGGCCTGGCGGAGGCCAAGGGAGGACGCAGCGTACACCTTGCGCACGGCATAGTCCAGCTTTTTGGACTCCTTGTCGAGGGGCGTATCCACATTCCTAGCATTCCCGGAAAACGCTATCGGTCACCAACCCCTCGGTGGAGAGGTGTTCTGAAAAAGCGGACAAAGACCCGGTAGGGACCGCATACTTCCTGGCCATCCTGGCCACAGCCAGGGCTCCAAGGCTGGGCCAATAATGGCTTCAGCCACCGGACAGGCCTCCGTGGGTGAATCCCCTTGGTCCAGTATCTCCGTTAGGGGATACTTGGCCCGCTTGGATACGGGCTCGAACTGCATCCCGGTAGACTCGGAGATGAGCCGAAGCAGACCCATGAAGGACAATGGGCTTTCGTCCATTGACTGGCCCCCGGAGGACTCCAGGTCAATGGGCCTGGAGAACAGGGAGGAGTCATCGTCGGACTCCGAGGAGTCTGCGAAGAGCTGCCTGAGGCCTGGGCCACCCTCCACCTGCCGAGGACGGTCGGGAGTGAGGGTGACCGACAACCTGTGGGGCAGGCCCTGACCCGACCGAGAATCCTTGGTTGGCGCCCCCGATTTCGGTTGTTGGGGCAGAGGTTCCACCACAATCAGTGGGGCAGCTGGCTTCGGCCGAACAACTGGCCCAGGCTTGGGCACCTCGACTACAGCGAGGAGTTGTTTCGGCCACTGGGTGACAGCCACTTGATGGCTGGGGAAGGCGACGGCGTTGGCTTGTTCCCCGGACAGAAGTAACTGTTGCCACATCAGGTCTCCGAAGCCGGGCGCACTTGTCTAACCTTCCTCTTTCAAGGAGGAAGACGAGGATAAGCGCGGCGCCGCTTACTTCGGTGCCGAGACCGAGATCGCTGATGTCGGCGGGATCGGCTGGACCGAGAAGATGTCCGAGACCGAGATCCTCGATGTTTCCGAGGATGGGTCTGGGAAGGAGCGGGGGACACCCGCTCTTCCCTCGGCTTGGAAGCCTTGACTGGGGACTCCAGCACCGGAGTCGCAGGTAAGTCCTCGGTCTCCACCAGGGGAACCGGTGAAGAAGAGTTGTCGGCTTCACTAGTCGACAGCCTGTCTGACGGGTTGAGAAAAATCTCGACCGCGTTGACGGGTGTCTTGGCCGGCTGACCTGATGGGGACACCGTGAAGCCAGTGGCCTTAGCTGCAACCTCGACCGAAGTTGAGTGTCGACTGCCCGGGGAAGGGGACCTCTCCCGCTCCCTCAAACGCCGACGGTGGGACTTACCTTTTGAGTCCTTCTTTTTGGACCGAGAAGAATGTCCCGATGGCCCCTCTCCCTTCATGGAAAGGGATTGGCAAAGCTCCTTAAAAGAAGCTGAATAGGAGGTACCCAGAGAGAGCGGGATAAATGCCACGACCGAGGAAGAGGATGATGCTGCCTGTGCTGCCTCCTCCTGAAGGCGATCATTACTCGAGTTACTCCAGCCGAGCCAGCCGCCCGCCAGTAACCGGCCCAACGGGTCTCCTTCGACTTCACCGGTGGGTAGCGCTTCTCGGGGCACCCAAGCTGTAACCGGGCAGCGCGGTCTTCCAGGACGTTGGCCGAAAATGAACGGCATAACTCGCAGGCCTGCTGGTCATGGTCTAGGCTGAGGCAGTAGACGCACGTGGAGTGCGGATCCATCCTGGACATTTTCTGCCCACATGGGCAGCGCCAAAATCCAGGAGTCGATTTGTCCAATGCAGCCGTGAGGGAGTAATTTGACCGAAGTCTTGAAAATTTGAGAATAAGTTTCAGGCGAACCGAAGAATTAGGATCCAGTCTACACGCAGAGCGTTAAGGAGGGAACCTGAGCTTCCAAGCTGTAAGGAAGATCTGGCATCATGGGGCAGAGCCGAGAGTTTTACCACCCGGGTGGGTGGGAGGAGCCAGTCTGAAGACCTTCCGGCAAGATTTAAAGCGGCAAGGAACCTGCCAGACAGTGTGGATGAACAACATATCCATGTCTCTAGAACAGTAGTTACAGTCATAGATTAGCTGCAGTACTAAGTGCAGACAAATACTGTCATTTCACTCGGAGAGTGGATGTGAACTGTATACCACACCTACAAATACGGTTACAGGTGAGTAAACTATATTTCTAAGGGCATGGATATAGTTCACTGTTCACACTGTGGCAGACTCCTGGCAGTTCTCCAGGAAGAGGGGGCATGGTGCACACCCCTATCTGGCAAAAACAAACTGGAGAACCAAGGTCCCTAAAGCAGCATCCCGCCGTGACTCAAAGTCGATATTGTAGTGGGAAATGGTGTGTGCTTTCCTCCAGTTAGCAACCCTACTGATTTCCTGTATTGAAATGTCTCTGGAGACATTCAGTGAAATAAGGGGCATGTTTGGTAGAATGAGCCCTAAGCCCTTTGGAAGGTTTCCTAGACAACCTACAGCAGAGGAAGATGCAAGATTTTATTTATTTAGATTAGGATTAATACCTTTGAGTCAAGGACTCAATTTCAAAGGTTCCAAGTCAAGGACAAACGGAGCAATACAAATACATTACAATACAAATACAATTAAGATAGCAGTGAAAAAACATGGTAGGCATCAAGAGATCATAAGGTGTCACACGAGGTTCAAGACTTGCTAGTTACAGGTACATCTTGACAAAAGAATAAATTACATTACATCAAATTGTTGCAGAGAAGGGATACACAGGGAGGAGTGAAACATGCCATTCATATGGCCGTGTTAGGTTAGGGGAATGAAGGGGAGGGGGTAAGCAGCCAGGTTGGTGTTGTCAAAGTAACTAGAGGTGGTGTGGGTTGGGAGTAAAAGGGAAAGGTGGTGTAGGAGGGTGGTAAGTAGAAAAAAAGGGTGGGGAAGAGGTAAAAGGCGGGGGAAAAAGGCAGGGTGTTATCCACCTGACAATCATCCACTCTTCTGCCAGTCTGCCAGATGCAGCTTCAATGTAAATGACAAACAGCTGGCGAGGCTCAACCTGAGTTCCAGCCATGCACTCCTCATAATAAGAGCGCGCACTCCACAGGTTCAGGGTATGGAGCCTGCGATCAACCTCCGAGGCTGGGTGATAAAGTATATCAACAATTAATGTCAGTGTCAGTGGCTCAGTAGGTAGCACACTCTCTTCTGAGGCCAGGAGATCAGAGGGCTGTGGGTTCAGTTCCCATATCTGGCATTTGGGTTAATATCCCAGTACTGACACTGTAGTGCAGTATGAGAGGGGTGCTGCACTTCTGAGGGGACGTCTTTTGGATGAGATGCTAAACCGAGGTCCCACCTGCCTGGATTGGTGGTAGTTTAGGTGGATGTTAAAGATCCCATGGCCGTGGCACTTCTCGAAAAGAGCAGGGGAATTTCCCCGGTGTCCTGGCCAAATTTCCCTCATTCACTAAAAATACCACCAACAGCTTAATCTGGTTCAAGGTCACTTCAAGGTCAGTTGGCATTCATCTGTATCCCCTTCCCCTGGGTTGTGTCTGAAAATAGGCAGGATTTGTCTAGTGCACTTATCTGGTCAACACTAAATAAATAAATAATCACCTGGTTAAGGTGAAACTCCAATACAACCTCTTGGGTGGGGTGGGGGAACGACTTTGGGTGGGGCAAAGAACATCTCTGTTCTTGTGGAAGACCAGATAAGGAGACTCCACTAAGAACAGCTGGAGAGCACAAATCTTTCTGGTTGACATAATGGTCACCAAAAGGTCCGTCTTCCATGACAGGTCAGACATCTCACACCTGTGCACAGGCTCAAATGGCTTACCCATGAACATAGCCAGCACCAGGTGTAGGACCCATGTAGGTGGTGGTTCATGTACTGGAGGGGACAGCTGGTCAAGGCCCTTGAAAAAGCACCCAATCACCGTCTCCTGGGCCACTGTCAGCATACCAGCCCATTCACGGTATGCAGAGATGGCTGTCAGGTGTTCCTAGAGGGTCGTCACTTGCAGCCCCAACTGAGACAGGGACCAGAGGAACTTCAGGATGCTTGCAACAGGACAGGCAAGGGGATCAAGCTCCCTGCCCTGACATCGAATGGAAAACCTATTCCATCTGAGGGTGTAGCACTGGTGAGTTGACTCTTTTTGGGAGACCCACACAGCGTGCAGCACAGCTTCTGAAACCCCAAGGCCTGGAACTCTAGCCCCTCAGGAATGATGGGAGGACTGAAGGTGTGGGTGCAGGACTTTTCCATTTTCTGGCCAGCAAGTCTGGGTGAAAAGGCAATCGCCACAAAGGTTTGTTGCTGAGGCTGAGGAGATCGAGATGCCAGAACTGTCTGGGCCAGTTTGAAACTATCAGGATTATCCATGCCTTGTCCTTCCAGGCCTTGACCACCACCTTGTGGATCAAGGGGAAGGGAGGGAAGGTGTGCACGATGCCTGGGGTCCAGGGCCTTGTGAAGGCATTCCTTGGCAGTTTGCCAGACTGTGAAGGACAGGCACAAAACTGCCTCAGCATTCTGTTCTCCTATGAGGTGAACAGGTTTACAAGAAGAGTGCCACACTGGGAGAATCATGCAACATTCCCACCCCCACCCCACCCCCGGCTGACAGCATCTGCCAGCTAACTGTTCACTCCTGCAGCAAGTACTGAAAGGCAATCTGCACCCAGGCTGCATATGAGGGTCCAGGTGTGGAGGCCTACTGACACAGATGAACAGAGTGAATTCAGCCATGTCTGTTTACGTGAAACATGGTTGTGGTACTGTCCATCTGGACCTGCACGACCTGACCCCTGACCAGTGGAGCAGATTCTGTAAGAGCCAACATCACTGCACAGAGCTCCAGCAGGTTTATGTGGGGATGTGACTTCTTGGGTTACCAGAACCCATGGTCTCTGTGGTCCCCCTGGTGTGCTCCCTATCCCACCAGAGACGTGTCCATCGTGAGCATGACAGCCAGCTCTGGGATGATGAATGGGATTCCTTCCTCCAGATTGTGACGGATAAGCCACTAGTGGATGGCATTCCACATTGGCTGGGTCACTAAGACCGGCTGGTCCAGGTGACCTAGGCACTGGGACAACTGGTAGCCCAGTTCCCACTGCAGGCTATCTATCTGCCAGTGTGCTCAATGGACCATGCTGGTGGTGGATGCCATGTACCCCAGCAGCCACACAAATTTCCAGGCAGCGTGCAAGCACCCAATCTGAAATGCTTGGGCAAAGTAGACAAGAACCTGCAGGGAGAAAGGCATTGGCACACAGGGAGTCTAGATGACCTGTGAGGTGATCAGTTCAGCCTTGTCTGGGTTGACCAACACGCCCAAGTCTCTGCAGGTCTGGAGGGCCAGATCTCTGGACTGCTCTATGGCCTCCTTGGACGGCCCGTCTATCAGTCAGTCTTCCAGGTAGGGATACACCCTGGCAATCTTACATAGCAGGAAGGCTGCCACTAATGTCTCGCACTTGCTGAAGACCCTGAATGCGGATGAGAGGCCAAAGGGCATGATCTGGAACTGATAAAGAACCTCTTCTGTGAGCCAAAGGTACCGCCAATGGGACAGATGAACTGGGATGTGGAATGCATCCTGGAGATCCAGGGAGCAGAATCACATGCCTTGCTCCATGGATGGTATAATAAGGCTCAGAGTGACCATCCTGAACTTGCCTTTCCACATAAACTGATTCAGACAGTGCAGATCCAGTATGGTAAGCCAGCTGTTTCAGGACCAAGAAGTACCTGGACACGCACCCCTGGCTTGCCAGAACATCTGGGACACAGGCTATGGCTCCTGTTGGCAGGAGCTGAGTAATGCCCTCTCTTAGGACAGAAAACGTCCTGCAACACTGAGAACTCTCGAAGCATGTGGAGTTAGCAAGGCAGGGGAGCCCCGAAGTCCAGAGACAGTCCTCTGCCGACCACCTCCAGTACCCACTTGTCTGTGGTAATGACAGACCAATGCTGACCACCTCCAGTACCCACTTGTCTGTGGTAATGACAGACCAATGCCGACCACCTCCAGTACCCACTTGTCAGTGGTGATGACAGACCAATGTGGTCAGAAATGATGTAACCGACCTCCACAGGGAACAATGTTGGGGACTTGACACGCAGGAGAATGACACACATCGACCCATCACTGAGCAGCCTTGGAGGGGGCAATGGCTGCTAGGTCCAGAAAGGCACCACTTCCCCTACCCCTTTTTGGCCCCTGGCCACTGAACCTGGGCCTGGTGTGCAATGCTTGGTATGGCCCCTGTTGGGGTTGCTTCCGAGGCTGCTGTGACTGAAAGGACCAGTAATGGAAGGTATTTTTATTCTTTTGAGCCTCCAGGGAAGAAGCTGCAGAATCCCAGGTGGCACTGGGCTTATCTATTCTGGTGAAATGTCCATCTACCTTAAGGCCAAAAAAGTTGGTGCCAAACAAGGGGACATTGGCCAGCTTGTGCTGAGTGTCTGCCATGAAGGTGGAGAACCTCAACCAGGCATGTGACACATTGTAATGGCCACTGCCATGGCACAGGCACAGGAGTCACCAATGTCCAAAGCCATCTGGAGCTGGCATTTAGTAAACGCTTGACTGTGGTCCTTGACCAACTTCTCTGGCAACTGCTTGTTGACAGCGAGGTGAGGGAGGATTTCATCCAGCACTCCCAACAGGGAGTGACCAAAGCTGGCCATCAGGACTGCATAGTTGCCCTGATGCAGACCCAACAAGGAGGCAGCACAGACCTTTTGGCTGCATGGTCAAGCTTTCTTTAACTTTTTGTTAGGGGGTTGGTTATTCAACATCCCCTTGACCTCCAGACTTCCCAAAGGCCAAGTCCGATACCAGCCCCTCAACTGAGGGATGGTTTAATAACCTCAAAAGGGATCCCGTAGAGATCGTGTACTTGTGGGCCATATGGGTGGAGGGTGCCGGACAGGATGCTGGATGCTACCAAAGCTCCAGGGCTGGTCTCAAAGTGACTTCAGCCATGGGAAAGGCAACCCCCTGGGAATCGCCCTTGTCAAGGATGTCAGTAAGGGGGCATTTAGCCCACTTCTGGACTGGCTCCAAGGACACATTCATGGACTCAAACATAAGACTGAGGGGAGCCCTGAATGACACTGGTCCATGGTCAGTGAACAGGTCCTCAACCAAAGTTTGATCGAAGGTATGGGTCCTCGAGGACACCATGGATGGCCCCATCTGAGTTGTTTGAGAACTCCTCAGAAACGGCCCTCGACAGTTTGGTGTCATGGACCACCCGTGTCTCTTCTGACTGGGTGATCTCTACTGACAGCCGGCCTCGAAAGCTTGTTGCAGCATGGGAGTCCTGAGTCTGGGTTCCCACCAAGGACTGTGGTGGAGACAACTCTACCTGCAATGTTGGAAAGACAGATGACAGAGACATCTGTTGAGGGTGGGCCAGCATGGTTATCACTGGTGGCTGCCAGGTGACCAAAGGTCCAGGGGCAGAACCTTACCCTGCCCAGCAATGGTCCACTATTGCCAGAGGAGCTCCTCGTAGCACCGCCACATCCTGCAGTGGTGCCTCTCATCACCCGAGGAGGAGGAAATAGAGGAGCGCTGATGGCAGTGCCTCACAGTTGAGCACCACCTCGACCTTGACACGAGGGCTGACATCAAACAGAAGCCTCCACAGGGTCGGTGTAAATCACATGCCCAGCCATATTTATAGGCATCAACTTAGGAGGCATGACCACCAGTGGAGGCAGGTCCCAAGTGGAACCGTTCGCAGACACTGACCAAGCCATGTCTTCCTGGGTGAGGACAAGGAGAAAGTACAGTTACGTAAGAACTTACCATAACAGTAGATCTTTGAGAGGAGCTCTTGCAGCAGGACTAAGCTGCTAGGCACCAAGATCCCATGGAAACTTTCTAGCTAACAGTCTACCATGGGGGACGGCCCACTGCCAACTTCACCCTCTGATGCTGGCCCATCCTATAAATGTGGGCAGTCTCCCACACCCTCCTCGGTTCCCCACTAGAGACCCGGATTGGGCAGCGAAATAGGAACTGAGGAGGTTCCCAAGATTCCAAAAAGGAAGAGGGAAGCAGAAAACCAATGCAAATGGAAAAAGAACAGCAGAGAAACAGAATGGGGAAAGAGGGAGGGAAAAACAGGGCTTGCTGCAAGAGCTCCTCTTGAAGATCTACTGTAATGGTAAGTTCTTACATAACAGTACTATCTTACTTCGAGGAAGGCTCTTGCAGCAGGCCAACATTGGTAGAACTGATTCCCAAGCAGTTCCAGTCATGACAAGAACACAGTAGTGAGAGGAGGTTACACAGCAGCCACTGACCTAGGGGAGAAGGCCCTTCGGAACGGCAAGGTCGAAACTGGTACTGTGCCTAGAGACAATGTCCAGCCTGCAATGCTTGGTAAAGGTGTGGACAGAACTCCAGGTGGTGGCTGCACAAATGTCCACAGAAGACATTTCTGAAACAGGCCGTGGAGGTGGCTATACCCCTGATGAAATGGCCTTTAACCACTCCCAGAAGGTCCTTGTACTTACGGTAGCAATCTGTTAATCCTTTGTAGTTAGTAGTGTCTACTTATTTCATGGCTGTATCCTGTACATTTCTGATATTGTGCTATCTTCTGTACTCGTGTCTGTAATTAACTGTCGCATTTTGTTCTGTAACCCTCCCGGGTCATGCCTGAAAATAGGCAACTTGCTGTTGTCTAGTGCACTTACCCAGTAAACAAAAATGAACTAAATAAATAAATAATAAACAATGCAACTGACTAACCACTTAAACAATGTTTGGAACCCAGAGCGCCCTCTCGCTTAGGGGCAAATGAAACAAACAACTGATCAGACTTCCTTGATGTCTTGGGCTGGTGCATGTAGTACTGAAAGATTCTATGTACATTCAAAGTATGGAGCAAAGCCTCCCCCTGATTAGAATACTCAGGATAATAAACCAGTAGGTGGATGGACTGATTCAAAGTAAACTCTGACACCACCTTGGGAAGAAACTTAGCATTAGTACACAAAAGATATCTGTCTTTGTGGAAAATGAAATAAGGCTCTTTACATGAGAGCCTGAAGCTTGGAAATCCTTTGAGCAGAAGAGCACTTTCCATGACAGAAAGCGCAGCTTGCAACTCGCGGCCGGTTCAAAGGGAGGTAATGTGAGTTTCTCCAACACAAAATTGAGATCCCATGCAAGGGGTCCCGAATAGAAGGTTTCAGATGCAAAATGCCCCTCAGAAAGGTGTGAGATACCTCAAGCTGAGCCACAGCCCTGCCCTCGATAGGCGCATGGTATGCAAAGACGGCAAAAAGATACACCTTGAGTGAGAAGTACCCTAATTTGGAATGTGAGAAGGAGAGAAGGTACTCCAACACCTGATTCACCAAGCAGGTGAAGGGGTTCAGCTGGTGTGAAGCAGTCCAAAGAGTGAGACGCTTCCATTTCATGGTGCAAGTAGACCTGGTGGAGGGCTTTCTAGTGGCCACTAGGACACCGCTACCCAAGAGGACACTCCAAAGCAGGAGACAGGTAAGTTCACAGGAGCTAGGCATGGAGATGCAGAAACTTTAGATCCGGATGGACCAGGGTGCTTTGGTCCTGGGAGAGCAAGCTGGTACACTGGGAAAGGACACTGGAGGTTCCACCACCAGCTGTTGTAGCAAGAGGAACCAAATCTGATGTGGTCAGAAAGGGGCTACGAGGATCATCTCCATCCCCTCCAACTGGAGTTTGAGCAGGGGGGGTGGATGGTGTACAAAAACCTCCCCTTCTAGGAGAGGGACAATGCATCTTGTCAGAAAACTATAGGCCCGGGATCAAGCAAGCAGAAAAGCATAAGTTTTGTGTTGAGTGGGAACGCAAAAAGGTCCAACTTGGGTCGCCCCCATCTGTCAAAGAGATCTTCGACCACCAGGGTCAGAAGCTCCCACTCATGAGCCCCTGACCGGGAGCAGCTGAGACTGTGCCAGGACATTTTGGATGCCTGGAACATGGATGGCCGAGAGCTCCAGACTCTGCTGGACGGCCCAATACCAAACCATCATCGCCTCCCAACATGGGGTAAGAGTGAGATCCCCCGTTTGTTGATGTAATAAACTACACACATGTCCGTCTGCATCAATAGTGGAATGGGAAGAAGATGGGTCTGGAAGGCCTGCAGAGCGTGATGAGAAAATCCTGTTCCACTTCTGTCCAAGTGCCCTGAGTTTGCTGAGCATCCAAATGAGCTCCTCAGCCCAGACCCGAGGTGTCCATCATGAGAACCTGTCGAGGGGCCGGGATTTGAAAGGAAGTACCCTTCCCCCGAAGCAGGTTGGCTGGCTCTAGCCACCACACCGGGACTCTTTTGACCGGATCGGAGACCATGACCATCCGGTCCAGGCCGTCTGTACGTTGATCCCACTGAACTCCTAACGTCCACTGAGGCATCCGCATAAGAAGGCGGGCAAGGGGAACTGTGGCAATGGCTGCTGCCATGTGACCCAGGAGTCACAGGAAAACCCGGGCTTGGACCTGGTAACTGGAGGAGACCAGGTGAGCCTGGGCCATCAGGCATTCCTCCCTGTCCAGGGGCAAGAAGGCCATGCCCTGGGCAGTATCCAGAACTGCCCCCATATACTGGAGGTGCTGACAAGGAGACAAGCAGGACTTTGTATGATTGATAATGATACTCGGGACCTGAAACAGGTGGAAGGCATACTCCAGGGTCCGGACCAGACAGACCCTGGAGGGTGCGGCTAACAGCCAATCATCTAGGAAGGGAAACACGTAGAAGCCCTGCCTCTTCAAGGCAGCCACTACAACCACCTGGCACTTGCTAAAAACCCTGGAGACTGAAGAGAGGCCAAAAGAGAGGGCCCTGAATTGAAAATGCACTCCCTGAAACTGGAAGTGGAGGAAACGTCGAAGGGAAGGAAAAATCTTGATATGCAGATACGCATCCTGCAATGTCCAGAGAACAGAGCCAATTTCCCTGGTGCAGGAGGGGCAACAACCGCTGAACAGCGACCATCCTAAAGCATTTGTACTCTATGTACAATTTCAGATGAGTCAGATCCAGGATGGGTCAGAGATTCCCGGTCTTTCTGGGGACGAGGAAAATGTGGTAGTAGAATCCCCTGCCCTACTGGGCCGGAGGGACAGGCTCTATGGCCCTTTTTTTGCAGAAGAGCCTGAATTTCCTCCCAGTCAAGAGACAGATGAACTTAGGTGGGGTAAGAGGAGTTTTCTGGAGGATTTTCTGGGGGCCACTCGAGATACTCTAGTGTGTGGCCATGTTCTATGATCTGTAAAATGCAGCTGTCTGAGGTAATGTCCTGCCACCAGTCGGGTTGAAGGGAGAACCAACCCAACACAGCCTCCCCAGAACTCTTCCGGGGGGGAGTTGGCTAAGGAGTCAGGTGATACAAATGGGAGCTGAGAGGGCGGCCACTGGTGCTCAAGGGGCCCTGGTGACAGCTGTGTATAAGGCTGATGCCGCTCTGCGTCTGCCCTGACCTTTGGCGGGTGGGCAGATCTGTTTGTGGGAAGAGTAGCAAAATGGAGGTCGCTGACCAGTCTTAGGTTGGGTATGGTACACAGCGAGTGAATAGACCGGAGGCGCAGCCCGACTCCTTGAAGGAGGAAATTCCAATCCTGTACATCCCCCCGAATAGGATGGAGCCCCAAAAGGGAGCATCCAAAATGCTGGACTGCACATCAGAGGTAAAGCTGAACACCTGTGGCCAGGAATGGCACCGAAGGCAGACACCTGTGGCCACTCCCCTGCCCAAGGGGTCCACAGCATCGTAGGCGGCCCAGAGAATGTGGCTGGCTATGTCAGAGCCCGCTTTGAGAAGCTGGGTGAGCTGTGTTTTGGAGAGATTGTCAGGCAAAGCCTGAACTAGCTCCCTGGCCCGGACCCAGAGGACATTTTAATAGTGGACCATGTAGGTCAAGTAGTTAATGGCCCAGATAGCCAGTGTGGTGGACGCAAAGTCTCACTTATCCAGGAGGTCCACCTGTCTGGATTCCCTGTCTGGAAGGGGGGGAGCACTAAGGTGCTTGGGCTTCTAGGGGTAGTTATGCGCCATGCTGATGACCACAGAGTCGGTTTTAGGATGGCCCCCAAGAAAGGGTCACCAGCTTTAGCATGGGAGAGCCTGTCCACTTTCTTAGGCACCAAAGGAGTGGTTATGGGGTGATTCCAAGCCGCCCTTGTGATATCATCATAAGAGTCAATCAGGGGTGGCACCACCACAGGGAGAGCATCAGGCTGACTCAAATAAATGGCCAAGCAATGCCTCTCCATGTCCTGTTCCTCCGTTTCCCAGCTCATGTTGACCTGGATGTGCCTCATGATGTCCATAAACAATGGATCATCAGGAGAGGACTTGGAACCACCTTAGCGGGTTCCTCACCCTCGGAAGAGTCTCCCGGGGTGTAGAAAGACTCCAAATAATCAGTCATCCTCATTAGGCTCATCTGACTCACTCTCAGTAGGTGGGCGCTTGTCTTGGCGAAAGTCAGAACCAACTTCTGGTCAGGAGCTGGTGGACCCTGTTTTATGGGAGGGGGCACTGGCACCCGACTGCCCCTTATACTGGGGGATGTCAGAAGCGGGTACTGAGGAGTGGGGATCTGCTTCTGCATGAAGGACTACCACGCAGAAAACAGGGCACTGTAGTCCACCAGGGTAGGATAATTATATACCGGCAGATAAGGACAGGCTGGTACCGGGTACTGGAAAGGTGGCATCTGGGTCAGCGAGGCCAGCACAGGGTACCCCAGTGGGGGGCCGGCTGTGGGACCGGCATTGGACCTGCAGGCTGCGGCAAGGGCAAGACTGGCACTGGGCCTGCAGGCTGCGGGAGAGGCAACCCAGGCGCCGGGCCCATAGGCTGGGCCAGAGTCAGAATTGGCAGTAGCGCAGCAGGCATTGGTTGAGGACACCTGGGAGGAGGATCCACTGGGAGAGGAGAAGCAGGCACCTGGGAAGAGGGAGACCTCCATGGAGAAGGCAGAGCTGATGCCGGACTGAAGGAGATGATGGTAGCCTGCTGCAGGCACTGCTTCAAAGGACTAGCATCAGAAACTGTACAGGAGAGTAACGAAGGCAGTGCCTTAGCGGGGGGGTGGGGTGACAGAGGAGCTGACACCGGACACACCCACACTTGGCTGAGAACCTGTCGAAGTAATGAGCCTGAGCATCAGGGGCTGAGGAGCAGGAGACAGAGTCCCCTGGCCCGTGGAGCCACCGCCCGTGACAGAGATGAGGGCAGGCAGTGGGGCCACCGGCAGCCCTGTGGGATTAAGGGCAGGTGGGGCTGTATAGGCCGACCCCCATGGGAGGACAAACCGAACGCAGTCAAAGGCTTATGAGGAGACTGCGAGCAGGAAGCAGACCAGTCCCGGTGCTTGTGCTTACAGCTACATTTTTCCCGGGACTAAGAAAAGGAGGCCCCGGAAAACTGGGCTGGTGAAGCCAAAGAGCTCCTGGCCTGCAGCTCCTTTTACATTGCAACAAGCTTCTGCTTGATTAGCTGGCTCTCCAGGATTTTAAGAGGACGTCTTCAAGTGGCCTGGTTGAACTTCTGGCAGATCTGGCAGGCTTCGGTGTTGTGGCTGGGGCCTAGGCACAGGATACAAGCAGTGACCAGCTTCTCCAGGAATCTGTTTGCCACAGGCGCACTTTGTGGAGCGGCTGGAAGATGAGGCAGGTGCAGAAGACAAGCTCGATGACAGTAACAGAGAAAAATTGATGTTAATACTGCAGAAAAGAAAGCAAAGAAAAAGCACGGCAAATGTGGGAAATGGCGGAGGCCTGTAGCTGCAGCGTCCAGTAAGGTCCAACGTGCGCAGGTCAACAGCGGGAAAGAACAGAGGAGGGTGTGAGTGACCTCCTGCCTTTATAGGACAGGCTGATGTCAGACGGTGATGTCAGTAGGAGGAATCCCCCATGGTAGACTGCTAGCTAGAAAGTTTCTGTGTGATCCTGGCACCTCGCAGCTTACTCCTCCTAGTGCTGGCCTGATGCAAGAGCCTCCCTCGAAGTGAGATCTGAAGTTTGATGGATCGACTTTTTACAGATCTCCCCTGACAACTGGTCGACAGGCTAGAGAAAGATCTTGACAGCCTGTTCAACCAGAGTCAAGGTCGACAAGCCCAACGGGACCACCGAGGATCTGTCGACCAACCCCTTGACCGAAGGAAGCTCGACTGCAGTTGAACGAGTGACAATAGTTGAGTGGTCAGGGGAGTTGAGGGAGCATAAGGATCACGATCTCCCCCTATCCCATGACCAGCAATGGTGGCATTTATGCTTTTTCCTGTGGTGAGCAAGGCTCTCCCTGAAGGCCTGAAGGGCCCCGCACATATCCTCGAACCTGTATGAGAAGGATCCTCCAATGGTGGTCCCAGCCAGGAGCAGCAACAAGGCCAACGAAATACTCACTGTGCGCGGAAGTCACTACCCCTTCTTCCAAAGCCACTAGTTCAACTGCCAACCTGGCCACAGCTGAGGCCTTCTTGCAGCTTTTATGTAGAAGTTTAGGGTCCCTCTCAGCCCACTGAACTAAGAGAAGCCTGGCTATGCAATCTTCCAGTGATGCTAAAAGCATCGCCTGACAAAGGCAACAGTCAGCCACGTTACACTGTGATCCAAGGCAGCAGATGCAGGACACATGGGGGGGTCCGTTTTTGACATCTTCTTTTGATATGTGACACAAAATTGAAGCCATGGGATGGCTTTGCTTCCTCTGTATCCATCTTCCATCACCTGAGGCCGAGCTGGAGTGAAGGAGTGTGGTTTTGATCAAGGAATGCAATTCTCAGACGTTTTATGAAGGATATTGCCAAAGCACAATGGTAAGCCTCTACAAATTGCACAGCTGTGAAGGAGACCTATCCCTTCCAGCAGACAGAAAGATCTTATGTTGCAGGGCAGAGCCAGAGGATACACCACCCAGGTGGTGGGAGGAGGTTGCTTAAAGTCGTCTGATAAATCAGCACCACCACTTCCAGTGGAACTGCCACAGTGTGGATAGTGAACTATATCCATGCCCTTAGAACCTTTCTTACACGGTTCCGTCATCTGCCTTCCATACTTCCAATGGTGATCAATCTGTCCCTGGTGAACAGCGGTATCAAATGCCGAGGAGAACTGAATTACTAAGGAGAATGGTGGTATTCGCAATACCTGCTCATCATTCCCTTCTCATTTTTTTCTTGATTAGGAATATCCTTGGCTTTTTCCAAGTAGAAATCTATAGTGCTTTGTTTTACAGCTGCACCATGTATTCTGCGTGCAGTGCGTTTGTTATATATAACTCTGAATTTCAGTAAAGATCAAATTTCATGAAAAAGAAAAAAATGATTGACAATGGACTAGCTGAAACACAGTCCTGGCTGTTTTTTAGGTACTGGCAGTACTTTATGCTACCAAACTACATCACTGTTGTTCAAAAAACTTAATGCAGTTCAAAATACCTGCAGCCAAAATGCCCTTCCAAAAGCAGTACTTGGCACAATTTGAGCAGGCTCCATGTTATAAAAAATATTCTCAGTTATTACATCATTTCCTCAGATTAACCTCAAGCCCTGTCAGAGTCTTGTATGGCATTTAAGTCAACATACACTATCAGAACAATGGAAAGCATGAACAACAGCCACAGGAGATCAAAGTAAAGAAGAATGTAGCCTGATAAAGAGTAGGGGTTCTGAAAAACAGTTGGCAGGACCAAGTAAGATGAAACACTGCATGTCAGAATTTTTTTTTTTTTAATTGCAACAACCACCTGGCCATCCGAATGTGATCTGCTTGTACAACGCTTTTAGAGAGAGGTTTTAACATCTTTAGCAAGCAGACACAATTGGAGTCAGTGAACACAATTATTTAGAATTCTGTTTTTTATTCATTTTACTCCCTGTGGTCTATCCCCCTCCCTCATGGCAGCAGATGTCTCACCAAACAGAGAAGAACCCTAGTGGGACAGTAGTATCCTGCTGGTGACAAGGAATGTGAGCCAACACTGAATGAAGGGGCAGGACACAGCCTGCCTATGCAGCCCAGGCTCGTGTATGCGACAGGGTTTAATAAGATCCTGTCCCATTTCTTATGCAGAAAGAGTTAAATGCAAGGATCTGTTCCATCCGCTCCTTTTCTGTCACTTGTCTGTCTGAATGCACAATCAAATTTTCTTGTGAGACCTAAGAATTGATCACTCTGACGGTCTCGTGATTCCCCTCTCCCATTATTTCCCTGCCTTCACTTGCTGTTTCTTGCCATTTCTATCTTTTCTTCACCCTTGCTTATCTGTGGTTATAAAAATATATGTAAATCTTTGTGTGAAACTTGGATCCCTTGGTTTGAAAATGTATATAGTTATATTGTTGAAATGATTGCAAAAAGCTATCTGGAACTCAGGAGGTTAATTCTGATATGCAGTTTGACCTCCATGAATTCTTTCACAGAGTTGTCAACTGGAGATTAGTTCTGGGACACCATGTTCTATTTTGTTGCACCTGCAAGGGAAAGAAATTGACAAAGTTCTGATACATTTTGTGAGGAACAGGATGTCTATTAATAAGCTCAGGATGCAGAAATTAACTGCAAGGCAAACACTCCTTATAAAAAGAGCAGCAATGTTTGTTAGAGAGAGAGAGTGAAATTTAGAATCAGAGATTCCCTCAGAGGAAGGACTTTGTTTTCTTTTGTTTGTACTGCCTTTATAAATAGCTATCCTGAACAATTTTATGTTTTTATTTTATTGCTATTGAAAATAATGCTACTTGTGAATTTTATAACTTTATTTATTATTTATTGAAGCGTTTAACCAGGAAAGGCACACTGAACAACAAGTTGCTCCTCTCCCGATGCATCCTGGGAAGGGGGTAAAGGGAAATACATACATACAGAATACATTACATCAAATTATAGATGAACAGTGATGAGTTACAGATAGTAGTAACAACATGATAAGTGCAGCAAAGTACAATTCATACAGAGTAGTATAAGGGACAGAGGTCCACTGCTAAATATCAAGTCAAGACAAATTTTTTTTTGTTGGGTGCCCAATCCCGGAGGCACTGGGCGCCAAACAGTTAAATACATAAAACATAAGTACTAAAACATAATAAAAGCATATTAAATCCAAAATTGCACTCTAAAATATATTAATATAAGAGGGTACAGTAATGGTGCAGGCCTAAAAAAGGAATACAGCAGAACTTGCTTTAAACAACTGGCATTATAGCCCGGCTAAGATTAGTACGCCAGGTCAAGGAATGCTTGTTTGAACAAATGGGTCTTTAGGTGGGCCTTAAATACCTTAATAGAAGGAGCCTCCCTGACAAGCTGGAGGACGTGAATTCCACAGGACGGCGCCGGCAATACTAAAGGATCTGTCACCAGCAATATCGGGGTATACAAACTTGAGCAGTGTAGCATCTCATATCAAAAACCAGATTAAATGTGGTCAAGGTATAGATATAGGAGGAAGGGATATAGAGAGAGCAGCATGGGCAAGTATGGTGGCATTATAACCCATGACTGTTCAGGGTTTTATGTAACTCTAAAAATTGATTAGTGTTTTGCTCATAAAAGTGTTAAAACATTGTCAAAATGCATAGCTCTTGCCTCAATGTGTTTAACATAACACTTCTAGAAAACCTATATAAATACTTTCTGTACAGTTAGTATTGTCCCAAGAAAAAGCATGTTAATCAATTATTTAAAACCCTGCAGTTAAGGAGAAGACAAAGGACTGGAGCGAGAGAATTAGCTGCAGGTACAATTTACAGAGAGGTAATTATGAGGGGCTGAAGAGATGGAGGAGGTGGAGGAAGAATGTTGAATCTGGTGAGGAAGAGCATTCCACAGTTTAGGGGAAGTGATGCGAGAAGGCCAACAGCGGTAGACCAGCGAGGGACTACTAATAAGCGAGTGTCGTAAGATCTAAGAGAGTGAGTAGAAGGAGAAGGGATAGAGAGGAAGTGAGATAGGAGGGGAGAGAACCAAATCAGAATTTAGAGACAAATTTTGTGCAGTGGAGGAGGCATCTGTTTTCTAGGGAGGAGAATGTGAGAGAGTGGTAGAGATTACAGTGATGAGTGAGAGAGGAGGCGTTCAGAGCAAACTGGCAGAATGAGTAAAAGAGGGTGTCCAATATGGTTAGGGAAGCCTTGGGAGCAGCACTGTAGACTATGTCACAGTAGTCGAAGATAGGGAATGGGTACGTCACAGTAGTCAAAGACCGGGGGATAACTGCTCCTGGTTTTCCTATGCTTCCAGACCTTTGCCTTGATGACAGTGTACCAATGAATGCTGGCGAGGATCTGGAGAAGGCAGTCTCTGGATCTTCCCAGGAAGCTCTACATGACTTCTGTGGGACTACTGACAGCCTCCATCACATCAACTAGGATCCCAGACTTGGGACATGGACCTGGCTCCTCTGCATGGCAAGCAAACATGGCTATCATTAAGTCAGAACTAATTTAATTTAGTTTCCCAAGCAGTAGTCTAACCTGTTCCTAGATTTTCCATTATTTCCTCTAAATTTTCCATGGCAGGGTTTTAAATAATTGATTAGCAGTTTTTTTCTTGGGGCTATACTAACTGTACAGAAAGTATTTATATAGATTTCTAGAAGTGCTGTGTCTGTTAAACACAGTGAGGCAAGAGCTATGCATTTTCACAAAGATGTAGCACTTTTATGAGCAAAATGCTAATCAATTTTTAGAGTTAAATAAATCCCTGCATGGTTTCCTAGGACATACCACGAAAAGAGATCAGTGAGCCACAGAGTATTCAAACACATTTTCCATTGCTTCTATGGAAATGATGAGGGAAAGTACAAGGTTTTTAGTGATTCCTATCTACGTTTTCCATGGAAAGAAGTGCACAAAGCATAAAATGGCAAGAATTCCATGGAAACGTCCACCTCTCCATGACACTATAAAAATAAACTCCTAGGGGTCTGGGTTTTCACAAAGGAAATGATGTACAAACTTGTAAATTTCTTTCTGATTTTCACGGAAGCCCATGGAAATATGTGTGAACACTCCATGGTTTCCAAGCTCATCTTCCTTGTTAAGGTCCACGGAATTCATGTTGAGGTAAAAATATTTCTTCCGAGGGCATCTGCCTGAGCAAAGTCAGCCTTAGGAGGTCAATCACGCACACGGCGTGTAGGCCCTGTAGGGAAGTGCAAGACCTCATACCCCCAAACTGGGGTGAGGTACTGCCCCTACAGATCCCAAGGGTGCGCAGTACCGCAGCTGGATGTCCTTGGGGGCTAGGGAGAATGAGAAAGGATGCCTCCAGACTTTTCTTGATGATTCCTCAAAGACCTTTTGCTAACAGGGATGACTGCAGAGCCATCACTGAAAGCTAAGTGGAGTCCCAGCTGCAAGGATATGGGACTGTGACTAGAAAGAAAAAAAAAAAAGTCCACTAGGAATTTTTGGTACATGATGTACTCAGAGGCCAAGAACATATGGAGGTCAGATTCTGTGTCGGCTGAGGAGGCCACTGACAGAGAAGAGGCACTAGTAACAGGGGGGTACTGTCAGGGGAACAGGTTTAAACTGGAGCTTGTCAGCATTATCATGGTACTAGTGTAAGGCACCATCTGCCCCTCTGATTGATTCCAAGTGAGTGGCCCCAGAGAGTCCATGATCCCTGGTACCTCAGGCAAAGGTAGCAGAGGCCCAAGAGGGACGCAGGAGTCAGGGACTCTGCCTAGGCTGCAGAGAGGACCTCGCCTGAGGACAGAGCTTGGTAGGACTGCCCAAACGAGTCATCCTATATTAGAGGAATGACCCGGTTGGTGCCCATGGGGGAATTCCCCCTGATGGGGACAGGGAAGCCGTACAGTCCCCACAGGGCAGCCCTGGTCAGCACTGGCTCTGGGAAAAATTACACCTCCTGGCCATGATCTGACTCCAACCTGGTACTGCATCTGGCATCAGACTCAAGGCTGACAACTGGCTGGGAGAAAGGTTCAACCCAAACACTGCAGCCAGCACTGTCCTCGGTGCACGGCCCAACGTTAACCTTGGAACCATCCCCACCCCTCGTACTGTGAGCACCAGGAACTGTCCTGGTGCTCCGAACAGCACTGGAACAGGAAATAGCTCCAGGCACTACACCTTCAAAGGCATCACACTTGGTGCCGAGCCCAGGACCAACACCACAGCATTCACAGGGGGTGGTGTTGTCCTCCCCCGGTGCAGCTAGCAACACCAAGGGAAAGAACCACAACCACCTCGGCAAGCAGAGGCCACACAGCTCCAGAGCTGGTCCCTCTCCTGACATCACAAATGGTGTCAGGTAGGGACTTGATGTCATAGCTGTCACCACCACCACACTGACACCACAAACAATATCAGGAGCTGGGATGGCACCAGGCCACAAGATAAAAGTGCCCCCCCAGCGCAGACCAAGCATATAGCTTTAGCCTCACCACCAGGGACATTTGCTATCCAGGACAGACAGAATGGGTGGGATCACAGCAGGCCACCCAGAAGGAGCCGGCTGTCCACCAGACCCACCCCCCACAAGACCTCAGACACCTAGGCAAGCAGAGATTGAGGAGGATCCTGTGTTTCTGTGAAACCAGACGTGTTGGGAAGGGGCCCAGGAAAAAGACCCAGAGACCATATCTTGGTCTCACTAGTGCGACGCCTGCCTCTGAAAGTATTGGGATTGGGTGATCCCACTTCACTGCGTGGATACTGAGGGTACAATGGTCCATGGAGAAGCAGGCATCACACTTATCCATATTATAATTTGGGCAAAAACAAGTCCAGCAGCAATGATGCCGGTCCGTTGCTGCCATCTGCTCCCAAAGGGGCAATGGCACATAATGGAGGCTGCTGGACATTCTTCGTCGTCTTTGCCCCTTTCTTTTTGGGATTCGGCATCACAGAGAAGAAAAATAACACAGAGAGACGGCATCACAAATAATACTACGTGGTGAGACAGCTGAAGTTCAATGATGGATAAACTGAGGCACTGTCACTCCTCTGGTATGCACTAGATGGAAGGAAAAACAGAAGTGAGGTTCGAGAGGGAGACAGCAATGATTATAACTGGCACGTGCAGTACCACATGGGGTGCGCAGGCACCATCAGCACCCATCGGCTCCCTTCTGCAAAAAATTTGACCCTGCAGGGTCCTAGTGCCTCTGGCCCCAGACCCATAAGTGGGAATCAATGGTAAACATTGAATCCTGGAAGATCTGTCTACTCTCCAAGACTAACATTAAAATTATTTAAAGTATCACACTCCCATGTGTCATTTAAAATGAAATTGGGTTTTAGTACCAGTATTACAATGACTCTGACTCTTCTGCTGGAAATCTGGTTGACAGAGCAAGATTCTTTTCATTGCTCAGACACCAGATGAATACTTCCTATAGGACAGTCCTTTCATGCCCCCCCCCCCAAAAAAATTATTTATGCAATAGGGGTGGAGATAAACAGAGTGTGATAAATCCATTTATCAGAGTAACCGTGTACATAAATTTAATTTATGTATACAGTGCTTATGTCATCAGCCGTTTATCCACACAGTGCTTATGTCATTTAGAATGTTCGGCCTCAGTAGCAGTATTAACCATATTCAAATGCAAATAACTTTAAAAAGAAAAATGACAGCATGGTACTGTGAGCACGAAAGTTGTTCAGCACAGAAATATCTACAAAATGAGTGGTGTTTTATTTATTGATACCTTTTAGATTTTTTGATAATTAGCAAAAACACAGCAGAAAATTCACAATTGTTTTCATTTTGTCCGCAAACAAATGTAAATAATTTTAAAATGAAAAATAATAGCATTGTATTGTGAGCACATAGTTTATTCAGCATATAAATGTCTATAAAATGAGTGGTATTTCATTTATAGATACTTTTTAGTTTTTTCAGAATTAGCGAAAAACAGCAGAAAATTCCATTTCTGTGCACTTTTTCATCAAACAAATGCAAATAACTTAAAAATCAAAAATGACAGTATGGAACTTTCAGCACAAAAGTTGTTCAGCATAGAAAAAAACCAAAAAATTAGAGGTGTTTCATTTCTGGATTCCTTTTAGATTTTCTATAAATCAGCAAAAAATGGCAGAAAATTCAATTTTTATTCACTTTTTTGACTAAAAAATGCCCCCTACAAAAGCAAAAACAAAAGAATTGCACAAATGGAATATGCAATGGAAAACTTGTGTAATAAATGATTTATCTGCACTCAAGCAGTTTGACCTCAGACACTCGTGAGGTTACCTGAGGTCAAATTGCTCTTGTGCAGATAAATCATTTATTACACTTGCTTCCACTGCATATCCCTTATATAACTGTAGAAAAACAGAGCACATTTCTTGATATTTTCAGGTAAGAAACCCCATTTGCAACACACTCTCTGGAAAAGCATTACTCTTTAATGCCCACTTACTAAAGCTAATGTCTATGATTCAAACCACGGTGGTGCACTGTAAAGATCTGAAATCAATCCAAGGTATTCTTTTCTACTTGTTTAACCAGAATCCTCAGGATAAACACAGGACAGACCAGTTCTTGGAGTGGTATATGATGTTCATCCACACTTTCTGGCAGTGTCCTTTCCCCTTTAAGATGTGCCAGAATGTCTTCAAGCTGGCTCCTCCCACCCACCCGGGTGGTACATTAACTCCCCTAGCTCATCCCTATGATGTCAAATCTTGCCCACTGCAAGCAAAAACAGTTTGCCACTTGCCAGGGGAGGTCGGGTCGGTCAGGTGATGAACATCATATACCACTCCTAGAAAGTATCGTTATGTAAGAACTTAACATAACAGTAGAACTTCGAGGTACGGTCTCTTGCAGTAGGTTATTACTCTTGAGAGTCCATTAGTTGGAGCTGCCGCATGGTAGCTTCTTCCAGCAGTCTTCTAAAGGGCTGCCCCCCCTATATATAACTTCCTTTGGCTGTGTATGAAAAGGAGCATCCCCAGGTACACATTTTTCCCTGCCGGCTGCAGCACGCAAAAGGCCAAGGGCCGAGGTAAACTGAGGGACCAAGGAAAACACACATCCCAATGTCCTGGGATCCAAGTACCTTGAGCAAAAAAGGCAGGGGGACAGAGGGCAGGATCATACCTACTGCAAGAGACTGTACCTCGAAGATCTACTGTTATGGTAAGTTCTTACGTAACGATACTATCTTCTACGGACAGGTCTCTTGCAATAGGTTATTACTCTTGGGAGAGTATTAAGCAGTTATACAAAAGGGAGGACAGGAGGAGCATGAAGCTGGGTTATAGGCCATGACAACAAGCAGAGCCAAGAAGACACATCCGTGACAACGGAAAAAGAGGTGGCAAACAGGAATCAGGCAGAAGCCATGGAGGAGCCACAAAATCCAAGACACAGCCGTTTGAGCCCAGAAAGGGACGGCGTCACACAAAGTCCAAGTCAAACCAACTCGAACAACACCCGGTAGGACTGACAAGCCAAAGGTGTGTGAGGAAGACAGTACTCCACGAAAGGAGAGTAGGAACAGGGCCATGCCAATGATTTAACCTGCTGAGAAGGGGTGCAAGGGGCAATGGCGTACAGCAAGTCCAGCAGGGCATCCAAAGCGCTGTCAGAGACAGTCGGAGGCATGTCGATGCATAACAGAGAGATGGAGGAGGTCATACACAGTGTTTCAACCTGACGAGGCAGGGGTCGAAAGGCCATGGCACGAAAACATCAAACCCAGGAGAGCACGCTAAGCGCGGAGGGTGCGTGTAGGGAGTGGAGAGTACCAGGGCAAGGAGCACCGGGCAGGTCACAGCAAAGAACAACTGAGGGGGCTCCAAGAGGGAGACCAGCAGGAGTTCCAAAAGGACCGCAGACAAGAGGGAACCGACCAGGAGGAGGCAGCAGGCCTCCGAAGAAAAGGGCAAAGGGACACCTGGGTGCCACCGAGGCATGCGGAAGGAGGCGGGTGAAAGCCCTGTAAAGTGGTCAAGGAGGAGGGGCAGGCCCTGCCCCGCCAGGAGGACAGGAGTGGGATGGGGGGGCAGATGCAGCTGCACCACGAGAGGCTCCACCAGAGTCCTCAGCAGTACCCCGGGAAGGGGGACAGGAACAGGACAGCCCAGCAGTTGACGAAGATGACGGGAATCGGGGTGGGGGTGCAAGGGAGAGGTCCCGGATCGACCGTTGGGCATGACCGGATGGCGGATAGCAAACCAGAAAGGCCTGGGGACCATGACCAAAAATGTAGCCCCACAAAAGGGGCGATGGCAGCAGACAGGCGGACGTCAGGTGCCGAATAAGACACTTAAGTCCAGGTGGGGCACCGGCAAGGTGACTGCCATGGCAGACAGACGGGCGGATGCAACCAAGGCATCGGAGCCCACAGAAAGCCAGTGTTCGGAAGGCATGGAAAGGGCGTACACAGTTGCGCCGACAGGGTCGACCCCGGGCAGGGAGGCAGTGGTGGGAGAAGGTGCCAAAGCTGAAGCACACGAGGCACCGGACCACATCGCCCACATAGGAAAGGCCGCGAAGCAGCAAGGCATGGGAGGGCAAACCCACATGCCAAAGCAAACATGGCGCCGGGAACCACATCCGGCAGACAAGAAGAGGCGTGATGGGGCACATGGGCTGGTCAGGAGCCCCCGAGATGCCCCCAGAGGCAGCCACAATAGCGGCTGCAAATTGGGAAGGCCCGATGGGGCGCAGCAGAACTGGGAGGCCCATGCGGGGCAGGACTGAGGGGAAGGGAGGGGACGCCAAAGCCCAGGCATGGGCAGAATAGGCCCCCCGCAGGGAACCTCCAGTGCCGGACCCCCAGGCACAGACCCCAGAAAAGGAGGTAGGAGGGGGAACCAGGCGGAGACAGCCTGAACCAGACGATGCCGGAAAGGCAGGGGAGGGATAGCACCAGAGGAGGGGTGAGGAACGAAGGACAAGACCCAGGAACCCCGTCCGATGGCACAAAAGGGGCACCCGAAGGGTGCAGGAACAGTGACGGAGGGAGTGCCCCTGCCAACATAGGAACAGGACGCTGGTGCCAGGACGGGAGGGGCAGGAAGGGACCTCTGACTGGGGACGCCAGAAGTGCGGAGCCTCTGCCGTGATGGGGAACCAGCCCCGCTGAAAGGGATGAAGGCAGGAAAGTCCTGTTGATGGGGAAACAGCCCCATCGACGAGGAATGGTACTGGGGACGTCCCGTCAACAGCAGAAGCAACCCCATCAACGAGGAACACAAAACAAGATGTCCAGTCGACAGGGGAAGCAGCTCCATTGATGGGGGAACAGCCTCTGTCGATGAGAGAGAGTGAGCAGCATGCTCCGTTGATGGGGAAAGCGCTCCCGTCGACGAGGAAAGGAGAAAACATGTTCCATCGATGGGGGAAGCCTTCCCGTTGACGAGGAGTGCTCCGTCAACAGGGGAAGGGTCCCCGTCGACGAGAGAACAGCTAGATGCTCCATCGACGGGGAAGAGCCCCGCCGATGAGAGAGAGAAAGCAACATGCCCACGATGGGGAAGCCTCCCGCTGACGAGAATGTTCTGGTCGATAGGTAACAGTGCCAGCCGACGGAAACATCCTGGAGTGCTCCGTCAACAGGCGGCACCCGTCGACGATGAAGGGAGCAATGAAGGCTCCGGCGATGGGGGAGCTGCCCCATTGACAATGAACAACCTCGTTGATGGGGGGGGGGGGAGAGAATAGCTCCTATCGATGGTACAAGAGAATCGACGATGAAGACCCCGTCGATGATGGAGGAGCCACCATCGATAGAGCAGATCGGAGAAGTGAGAGGAGTGTGAGTCCTGCTGCCTCCAATGCCGGAAATGAAAGTCTTGGGCCGGGGACCCTTAACATGGGTCCCTGAGGTCTGTCCTGGAAAGGCTGTCTTATCAGCCATAGACGGAGTCCCTGACCCAGCAAGAGAGCCTGGGCCAAGGAGCAGCAGGAGTACTGTGAGTGAACATAGGCCCACTGAAACAAGGAGCGCTGGGGGTACTGTGAACGGTTCACAGGCCTGGCCTAGTGGAAGTAGAAGAGCCACGGCCTGGCAGCATGCCACAGGCCCAATACAGAGAAGAAAAATCGAGTTCAAGTTCATGTCGAAGACTGCAACACAAAAGGCTGAGCTAGCTGCTGTGCAGGCTGAAGCCAGTGGGAAAATAAACAGTCTGTACCTGGGGCGGCCCCCTCTTATACACAGCCAGAGGAAGTGATGTATGGGGCATAGCCCTATAAAAGACTGCTGAAAGAAGCTACCATGTGACAGCTCCACCTAGTGGACTACCAAGAGTAATAACCTACTGCAAGAGACCTGTCCGTAGAAGATATAGCAGTTACGTAAGAACTTACCGTAACAGTAGGCCTTCGAGAGAGGTTCCTGCAGTAGGTCTTCACATATAGGACTGTGCCCCTTGGCATCAGGTTTGAACGGCAAACCTGTAGCTAGCAATCATCAGCGGGGACCGCCCCGACGACAGGTGACAATGTCATCTCGACTATAAGAAGGGTCGTTCCTGTGCCCACTCTCCAGTTCTTTTCCACTGGAGACTTGGAGAAAGGGAGCAGAAAAGCAGAGTAACAACCCTGGTACCCATTACCCTGGCTAAACCAAATGGGTAGACAGGAAAAAGGAAATAACTCCAGGAACTGGGGGAAGGTGGGTGGGAAATCTGAAATACTGCAGGAACCTCTCTCAAAGATCTACTGTTACAGTAAGTTCTTATGTAACTGCTATATCTTACTTCGAGAGGGTTCCTGCAGTAGGTCTTTACATATAGGACTGAATTCCAAGCAGTCTAACAACTGGCTGCAGAAGAAGGGCTGCTGTCAGGCTTATCGGTCTGGGCTGGAAGCCTGGTGGCAGAGTGGGAGGGCGACTTATCGGCGGTGCTACGAGTGGGAGAACTAACACAGACCTCGAAAGAGGCAACCCCCGGCTGCCCACACACTTCGACAGGAGGGGGAGAAGGCGTCCAGCCCACAGTAGCGGATGGAGTGCCCGTAAGAATGGTACTCACGGTTCTGGAAGTGGAGGGTCTACCTTGTGGCAACAGGCTTCTCTCCCGGCGCTTCTCCTTGTCCTTTTTCTTTCTTTTTCTGGGGCCAGTGACGACGACCTCTCCCTAAGCTCCTGGAGCTCCTTTTCCATAGAAGCCAGCCATTGGGACAAAAGGTTGGCCTTGAGGGTCCACTTGCATCGGGTCCGTGTGGCCTGGTTGAACCCCTGGCAAATAGCATACTCGGCCGAGTTGTGCTTAGGTCCCAACAGAAGAGGCAGCAGGAGTGGTCATCCCAGTGCAGAATTTGGGTGCCGCACTTGGAGCACTTCTTTTTAAGATGAGACAACATACACTCGTTCGAAAAATTCAGAGAAATAGTACAGAAAAAGATGAAAAACACTGAATACTAAGCGGGCGACTGATCACTGTTCTACCATGTCTGTCGAACGAACTGATGCGACGGCAGGAAAAAACTGGAGGGCAGGCACGGGACCACCCCTTCTTATAGTTGGGATGAAGTCGAGTCACCTGATGTCGGTCCCCGCTGATGATTACTGGCTACAAGTTTGCCGTTCGAACCTGACGCTAGGGGGTGCAGTCCTATATGTGAAGACGTACTGCAGGAACCCTCTCGAAGTAAGATCTACTGTTACAGGTGAGTAACCTGTTTTTCTAGGGATGTGGATATGATGTTCTATCCACACTTTCTGGCAGACTCCTAGCAGTTCTCCTGGGAGGAGGGGGTAAGGCAGACACTGCCTATTTAGAGAACAAAGGTTGGAGAACTGAGGCCCCAAAACCAGCATCCCAGCGTGACTCAAGGTCGATGTGGTAATGGGAAATGAAGATGTGTGCTGACTTCCAGGTAGCAGCCCGACAGATTTTCTGGATAGGGACATCCCTGGAATCAGCCACTGAGGCAGCGGTGTGGCAGGTGGAATGAGCCCTTAGCCCTACAGGAGGCTCCCTACCCGCCAACCTATAGCAGAGGTCAATACAGGATAAAGTCCACCCGCCAATTGTCCACTTAGCTGCCGGTCTGACAGGTGCGTCTTCAGCGTATGTGACAAATAGCTGGCGAATCTCTCCCCGAACTCTATCCGTGTACTCCTTATAATAGGCTAGCGCTCGCCACAGGTCCAGAGTATGGAGCCTGTGCTCAGCCTCTGAGATGTGGATGGTGAAGTACACCAGGACAGCAATCACCTGGTTAAGGTGAAAATCAGACACAACCTTCAGGAGGAACTTCGGGTTGGGGCAAAGGACAACCTTGTCCCTGTGGACGACCAGGTAAAGGGACTCCACGAAAAGCACCTGGAGCTCACTAATCCTTCTGGCTGATGTGATAGCCACCAGGAGAGTGGTCTTCCACAACAGGTGTGACAGCTCACACTTGTGCATCAGTTCAAATGGCTTGTCCATGAGCTTTGCCAAAACCAGCAACAAGTTCCAAGGTGATGGTGGTTCATGCACTGGTGGGGAAATGTGGTCAAGGCCCTTAAAAAAGCACCAGACCACCTTCTCCTCTGCCACAAACTGTTGACCGGCCTGTGCCCGGTTAGAAGAGATGGCTGCAAGGTGCACCTTAAGGATCGTTGACCGAAGACACGACTAGGAGAGTAACCAAAGGTAGTCGAGAATGCTAGCCACTGGACAAGATAAGGGGTCCAACCCCTTGCCATGGCACCAAATGGAGAACCTCTTCCATTTGAAGGGATAGCATTTTCATGTTGACTCCTTCAGAGAAGCCTCGACAATGCTGAGGACATCTTCGGAGAGACACAGAGCCTGGAACTCTAGCTGCTCAGGAACCAGGCTGTCGGGTGCAGGGATTGAAGGTCTGGGTGGAGAACCTTCCCCTGTTTGATCGCAAGCAGGTCCGGGCATAGGGGAAGATGCCTCGGGAGCCTGCTGCTGAGGCTTAGGACATCGGGGTACCAGAACTGGTGTGGCCAGTCGGGAGTCACCAGGATCACTCGTGCCCTGTCCCTCCTCACCTTGAGCAACACCGTGTGGATCAAGGGAAACGGAGGGAAGGCATAGAGAAAGCCCAGGGTCCAGAGCCTTGAGACGGCATCCCCCCTGCAGCGTCCCCTGCTGAGGGGGCTGGGCACAGTATAGCCTCAGCTTTGCAATCTCCCTGGAGGCAAACAGGTCCAACCAGAGGGGTGCCCCATTGGGAGAACAGGCTGTGTATTGCCTCTGGGTGGGGAGACCACTTGTGAGACGCCGTGCCCACATGGCTGAGAGCATCTGCCAGCTGGCTGGAGACACCAGCCACATGGATAGCCAGGAGATCAGCCTCCAAGCTGTGCACGAGGGTCCACATGTGGAGAGCTTCTCTGTACAGAGGAAGGGAGCGTGTCCCGCCCTACTTGTTGAGGTAGTACATGGTTGTGGTGTTGTCCATCTGGACCTGGACCACCTGATCCTGAAGGTGTGGGGCAAAAGCAGTCAGCGCCAGCTGAAATGCCCAAAGCTCCAGCAGGTTGATGTGGCACTGGGAATCCTCAGGGGTCCAGAACCCGTGGACTCTGTGTTCCCCCAGGTGGGAACCCCAATCCATGAGAGAGGCATCTGTCGTCAAGATGACAGTTGGATCTGGGCAGACAAACGAGACACCTTCCTGCAGATGTTCCGAGACCAACCACCACTGGAGAGCATCCCACATCCATTGTGTCACAGAGACCAGCTGGTCTTAGTGACCCCTGCGTTAAGACCACTGGCTAGCCAGCTCCTGCTGCAAACAGCGCATTTTCCAGCGGGCCCAACGGACCGCACTGGCGCAGGACACCATATATCCCAGTAGGTGCAAGAAGTCCCAGGCAGGGCGCAACTGCCCAACCCAAAATGATAGAGCAAAGGAGAAGAGAACCTCCCCCCTGTCCGCCGGGAACCGAGCACTGGCTCTGCAAGAGTTGAGCTCTGCCCCGATAAAAGAGATCACCTGTGAGGGCACGAGTTCCGATTTGGCCTGACTGACCAGCAGGCCTAGAGCCACCTCCTGCCTGGAGGTACCCACAATGAGCCAGTCATCCAGGTAGGGGTATACCCAGACTCCCCGGTGCCTCAGGTGTGCTGCTACCACTGCGATGCACTTGGTGAAGACCTTGGGGGCTGAGGACAAGTTGAATGGCATGGCCTGGAACTCATAGAGGGTTCCCTCCACTCTGCCGTGAAGACAGAGTGATCATCCTGAATGTGCGAAGCCTGATGAACCCATTCTGGTTGTGCAGATCTAAGATGGGGTGCCAGCCCCCTCCCATCCGTTTTGGCACCAGGAAATACCTGGAGATAAACCCTGGGTGTTCCGGAGGGTCCGAGACAGGAGCCACGACCTGCATGCGGAGGGAGCTGGGCAATGTCATCCCGAAGGGCTGTCAGGATGTTGACGGACAATATGCCCTCCAGTGGAACGTGGGCTTGGTAAGGCGGATAAGCCTCAAACTTCAGAGGCAAACCCTGACTAACAACCTCGAGGACCCACCTGTTTATGGTAAAAGTGGACTAGGTGGAAAGGAAGTGGTGGATCTGGCCCCCCACGGGAGGACCCAGGGGGCTCAAGACGGGAATGGAGGAGGCACCCCCCCAACCTGTCACTGGGCAAGCTTGGAAGCGAAGGAGGGACTGAAAGAGGGGCCACCGGGACCTCTAGTTCCTGGCTTCCTGATGACCAGGGCCATGGATTTGGGTCGGGGATGCCAAGCCAGTTGCTGTCTACCTGGGGACTGGGCAGGTTTAGATGCTGGGGTAGAGGCAGGCCAAAACGGCTTCTTCTTTTGGGGTTTAGAGCTCTTCTAGTCCCTCTAGGCAGAAGACACAGAGTCCAAGGTGGCACTGGACTTCTTAATCGGTGTGAGGTGCCCCTCCGCACCAGGCCCGAACAAGTCGGTACCAAGAACAGAATGTCTGCCAACTTGTGCTGTGTATCAGCAGTGAAGGTGGAGATGCGCAGCCAAGCCCTGCGGCGTATGGCAACTGCCATACCACGGACTGGGTGCACAAATCGCCAGTGTCCATGGCCGTCTGGAACTGCTGTTTCACAATAGCTCGACCTTAGTCCCTGACCTGCTTGACTGTAGTCTGCAGATCTGCGGGTAGGTGAGGAAGCACCTTGTCCAGGGAACCCAGGAGGGAGTGCAAGAAGTGGGCCATGAGAAGGGCCGAGCTCGCCTGCCAAAGGCCAAGAGAGGAGGCGGCATACACCTTCTTGGCCATATGGTCCACTCACTTGGACTCCTTATCAGAGGGTTTGTCAACATCCCCCACATTACCTGTGCACCTAAACACGGAGTCATCCATAAGACCCTTGGCTGAGGGGTGTTCTATGAATATCGACAGGGAGCCGGTAGGCACCACATACTTGTGGGCCATCCAGGCTGATGGCACAGGGCAGGAGGCTAGGTGCAGCCAAAGTTCCAAGGCAGGATAGAGAATAGCATCCTGGACCAGGAAGGCTTCCATTGGAGAGTCATCCTGGTCGAGGATCTCGGTCAGTGGGTACTGTTTCTGCTTCTGAACTGGCTCTGGCTGGAGACCCGTCGATTCTGAAATGAGACGGAGAAGGCCTATGAAAGATGTGGGCCCTTGATCCATTGAGAGGTCTCCTGTTGACTCCACATCCAGCAGTCAGAAGTCTAAGGAGGACCCTTCTGATTTCAAAGTATTGTGGAAGAGCGGTCAACCGCCCAAGTCTCCACTAACCCTGCGAGGGCGGTCCAGGCTGACAGTGACTGACAGCCAATGGGGTAAACCCTTACCCGACTGAGCATCCTTGGTTGGAGTGCTGGTCATCAGCTGTTTAGGTGGTGGCTCCACCAAAATCAGTAGAGAGGCCAGAGGGGGCCACACTGGGACCATATGAACCAGCTCCTGCCGGGGCGGGGGTCTGCTGTGGCTCTGGTAGTGGCACCCAAGGAAGGGTCAGGGTGGCTGGGATCGGCTTAATCTGGGTCAGCCAGAACTGTTGCCCATAAGGTCCTCTAAGCGCTGACACAACTTGCGCCGGTGCCTCTCCTCACCCAATGAAGAATAGCAATAGCATCGCTTGCCCAAGCGCCAAGAATGTGAGCGTTGATATCGACACAGGCTTCCCGAGTCAGGGCTCTGTGAGCGGGACCTTGACCTCGACCGCAGAGATTACCAGCAGCGGGTCTCAGAGGGGGCTGGCAAAAGCCAAGGCCTCTCCTGATCTGGGTGCTCCAGGTCGAGAGGGGGCGGAACAATACCCTGGTCCATCCCTCCCTGAGAAAGTGGAAAGACTAGAGTCCTAGAAAGGGAAGTATCGACCTCTTTGGCAGACAACGGGTTGACAGGTTTGAGAAATATCTCAGGGGCACTGACCGAAGTCTTGACAAATTTTTCCAACGAGGAGACTGTGAGGTCAGTAGCCAAAGCCGAAGTACCGTCTGTAGTCAGCTACTCCGGCGAATCATGGGAATCGGAGGCCTGAGAGTACTCCCGATCCCATGACCGATGAAGAGACCACTTTTTGGTCTCAATCTCCTGTTTTGGACTTTTTAGATTTAATGCACAATGGACCCTGCCCATGGGTGGGGAGGGCCTGGCACAGTTCCTTAAACACCCCGGTAAAGGAGGCGCCCAAGAGAGTGGCAAAAAGGCTGATGCTGCGGAGACTGCTGCGGCCTGGGCTGCAGCTTCCTTGAATGCCGCGGCCTCCTCAAATGCTGCAAGCTGTTCGTCGGACCGCGAAGCTGCCGGGAAAGCAGGCTAAGCAATCCTCCAAAGTGGAGGGATGGAAGATGCAGCAAAGGTCACAAGCCTGGGTATCATGCTTGGGGCCCAGGCAGTACACAAACAAGGCATGCGGATCCGTTTGGGACATCTTCTGCCCACAACCACTTTTCTGGAATCCCGGAGCGGACTTCGCATGATCCATTTCAGTGGTGAGAAGGAAAGTCTGATGACAAAGAGTTCCACTTTACACTCGGCAGACGATGCCCTTCTGCACTTCCAAACCACGTTCCTCAACGTCTGGGATACCCATGCCCCTCTGCATCACACTAGGGTACGTGGGAACCATCTGCTATGGATTACCCAAGAACTCACAGCATGTCAAAATGCCTGTGATAAAGCATGGAGAGTGCACAAATCATCCCACCTCCCTCAAGATCTCACCACGTACCGCATGTTACGTAATAAATGCACCAGAGCAACCTGGCTAGCTAAAGCAGAATACCTTAGCTCCACCTTCACAACTAACTTAAATAGTCCATCCAAATTTTGGAAGGCCATTCACTCCCTTTTCTCTCCACCTGCTACCAGTCCCACTCCACTCTTAATTATAAACACCCTCCACTCAGATCCTAACGCTATCGCCACTGAGTTCAACATGTACTTCTTCACGTTGCGCTTCCACACCACACTCCTCCTTGCCCACCCCAAACATACCTCCAGTAGTACCTATGAATACACCCAGGCCTCACACCCTCTCCTTCAAAGATATCTAGCCATCCGATGCCCTAAATGCCCCACAATCTCTAAACCCTTCAAAAGGTAAATCCCTGGATGGACTTGACACCAAACTCCTCTACCTCTCTGCCCCTGCCATCACAGCCCCACTTGCCAACCTACTAAACCTCTCCTTTGCCAATGCAACCATCCCCCAAACATGGAAATAAACTGTCGTCATCCCCCTACCCAAGGGGGGCACCCCCACCTCCAACTCAAATTACCGCCCCTATCTCTCTCCTCCCTGCTCTTGCTAAAATACAAGAACACCTTGTGCTCACCCAACTGACATCCTTCCTATCTGACTCCAACTGCTTCATGCCATTCCAGTCAGTTTCAGGAAGAACCATTCCACTGCCTCCTCCCTTATGCGGCTCACCGACAACATTTTCTCCGGTATGGACAGATCAACGCAGCTATATTCGTTGACCTCGCCAAAGCATTCAACACTGTTTCCCACCCCCTCTTGCTAACATGCCTAATGGAAGCTGGTCTTACCACCAACTGGATCAGCGCCTACCTCACAGATAGGATCTAATCCATCAGAACTGCAGACGCCACATCAACCCCCCCATGACCACTGGGGTCCCTCAGGGTTCAGTACTTGGACCAATTTTGTTTTCCATTTTTCTTAATGACCTGCCTCTATGCTGCTCAACTTCATCACTACAGATGTATGCAGATGACACTATCCTTTTCGCCTCTGGCTCTTCCTTGGTAGAAATAACTACCAACCTTCAGACCGACTTCAACAAAGTTCAGAACTGGTTCAGCTCTCATTAGCTCTCCCTAAAAAAAAAAAAAAAAAAAAAGTCACCATGATCTTCGTTACAAGGCAACGATTGTCCAGGCTCTCCACCCTTCCTGCCTTCCACACCCTGGATGGGACTGTACTGGAAAACACCTCCTCCTTCCGCTGCCTTGCGGTTTGGCTCAATCAACACCTATCTTTCTCAGTCCACATCAATGCAATCCTGAAAAAACTGCGCCCTAAGCTCGGTTCCCTTCACAGGAACCGTGGCAACTTCCCCCTCACCGTGAGGCGTAAACAAGTGCATAAGATGATCCTGCCATCTCTTAACTACTGTGACACAGTCTACAGTGTCGCTTCTAGGTCTACCCTCTCAAGACTGGACTCCCTCTTTTTTTTTTTAATTTTCTCTTTATGCCCTCCTCTCACCGCAGTACTTCCATTCTTCGGGAGACTCCTGTATTGGCCTTGTACGTCCCTGCTCCTCATGCCGGGCGTCAGTGCAGTCCATCCCCCCCCCCATGGAGCCTTGGTTGTACCCCCCCAGGCGGGTACGGGATGGGGTCCCATCCCGATGTGTCTGCATTTTGTCGGGGGGATGCTGTCATCAGGCGCCGGCTGAGGCACTGGGATCGGGGCCTTGGAGCTCCGTCTACAGGGAGCACTGCGGGGTTTTTCTGCTTTTTTCTGTCCCCTCCCACAGGACGTTGGCACGCTAGGGGAGCCAAGTGGCAGCACACGTCGAGACGTGCAAGCGCTCCAGCTCCCGGCCGACGTGCCCCCTCCCTTCTTTTCTGCAGTCCCGCTGCACCTCCACCCGTGGTCACCCAGGTGGTGGTAGAGTGGCAGGACATGCATCCCACCCCACCCTGGAGGAAGAGAGCAGCCTCTGGGCGCTCAATCTTCCTCCCACCGGACGACCCTCCAGCAGCCAGAGTCCGCTCCAACCCGGTCGCTGGCGCCGCAGCGGTAACCCTACCGCCGCCGCGGCCAGCTGTTGACCTCTTTAATCGCTTTCTGTTGCTTACAGACTCAACGCACCCCCCCAACCCATCACTGTGACCTTTACTGCTCTCTTGCATTCCAGTGTCAGTCCAGTGTCCAGGGTCAGTGTCAGTGGCTCAGTAGGTAGCACACTCGCCTCTGAGGCTGGGAGATCAGAGGGCTGTGGGTTCAGTTCCCACATCTGGCACTTGGGTTAATATCCCAGTATTGACACTGCAGTGTAGCATATGAGAGGGGTGCTGCACTTCTGAGGTGCCGTCTTTCGGATGAGACGTTAAACCGAGGTCCCATCTGCCTGGATTGGTGGTAGTTCAGATGGATGTTAAAGATCCCATGGCACTTATCGAAAAGTGTAGGGGAATTTCCCCGGTGTCCTGGCCAAATTTCCCTCATTCACTAAAAAAATACCTCCAACAGCTTAATCTGGTTCAAGGTCAGTTGGCCTTCATCTGTATCCCCTTCCCCTGGGTCGTGCCTGAAAATAGGCAGGATTTGTCTAGTGCACTTACCCGGTCAACAAAAGCTAAATAGCTAAATAAATAAATTCCCCTCCCTTGAAAATTGCTGCCAGCTGCGCTGTACAAAGTTTGTATCAAAATTCTGGCTAGGATCCCTTTTGTTGTACCTCTCCTCCTTGCTATCGTCAACCCCCGTCCCATGCGCTTAGATCTTATGACTCCGCCAATTACTAATCCCAAGGAGGAAGTCCACCATGGGACAAGCTGCCTTCTCACACAGCATCCCTAAACTCTGGAACGAACTTCCTCCTCAAATTCATCTCTCTTCTTCCACTCACTCCCTTGCCACTGCCATGGCTAACTACCTGACAATAAACTGTACCTGCATATAAATTCCTCCTGTGCACACCGCCATACCCTATATCCCCTCCTGCTCATCAACGACACCCTCCCCACGCTACTAAGGTGGGCTATTAAACTATTGCATTTATTGCACTTCTGCTGTCTTGCTGTCTTACTGCACTTCCACACTTCCAGTTCATGTTTCTTGCACCATGATTGGATCATCATGTCCTGTGCCTAACTGTTCCCTGCCTATAGACTGGACTATCACTAGCTTTCACTAAGCTGTAATTCCTATTAAGTGTACACCTTAATGTAATGTAATGAATGCAATGTATGTAATGCAAAAATGTTTTGCTATTGTTTTATACTAGAAAACCAGTGAGTTTTCCTTGTCGGTGCACAAACTGTAATGTCAAATGTTTACTCTGTGATAACCTGCGTGTTATCCTCTCCTATGCCCCCGTCACGGTGAGCTTTACATCGTTTTGCTCAGTGTGCCTTTCCTGGTGAAACAATTCAATAAATAAATACAAATTTAAGTTCTAAGGAAATAAATCGCAAAGGGCCTCTTCAGCACGAGAGCGGTAAGGAGGGAATCATCTTCTTCCAGCGGAAAGAAAGATCTGGCATCACGGGGCGGAGCTAGGGGAGTTACCACCAGGGTAGGTGGGAAGAGCTAGCTTGAAGACATTCCAGCACTTCTTAAAGGGGGAAGGACACTGCCAGAAAGAGTGGATAGAACATGATATCCACATCCCTAGAATAAGCTTTTTATTCACTCTGGCATGTTGCCAACAATGCTGCACAGTAATGGGTGGCAGAGTGAAGCAAAGCCCTAAGTTCTAGGGCAGCATTTCCGGCAACATTCCAGGGTGAATAAAAAACGTATTAATGGATGCCATATCGAATGTCTTATTTATACCATGAACTAGTTAGTTGCCGTATTGGTCCTTGTAAGAATAGATCCAGAAATAAATGGTTTGATACCTTTTATTGGACCAACATAGACGTAACAAAAGAAAAAAGTGCTTACGCTTTTAGACCAACCAAGTCCTTCCTCGGAAGCTTATGGTCATAGGCTTCTGAGGAACGACTTGGTTGGTCCAAAAGCTTAAACACGGTTTTCTTTTGTTACATCTATGTTGGTCCAATACAAAATATCAAACCATTTGTTTCTGGATCTGTTGTTTATACCTTGGGACAGTGACACCTACCGTGATGAGGTTACAGTGAAAATAACATGAGCTGTGTGGAAATAACATTATTTTCACTACAGCTGAATGACAGGTAGAAAATTGCATCTTTTTTTCTGCACTGGTATTCATCACTCAATTAGTATAAATCAATTGATAAAAAAAGGTTGTGGAAAATCAGGTAATCTGTTTGGCTACCCCCATTTGCAAGACCCATGTTTTTATTTTACATGACCACACTACTATGAAAAAACGTATACTGTTGCCACAGCGATGGAACAACAGCGAAGACCACTACAGTTACAGAATTGGCTGTTTGCTGTAAAGGGGCGCTGTTGTTCCAACTACTGTCTCGTGGTGTTCGCCTCCTCCCGAAACAACTCCCTACTTGGAGCTGGTAATCAACAGTCGCGGTGAGTGCGGGGGAGGGCAAGCCAGCAAAAAACACTTGGTTCTCCTGACGGCACAATGCCGGCTGTCAGCATTGTGCCATTGCTGTAATGCCTATCAAAAGAATTCCTGTCAATGCGGCTTGGTGGAACCATGAAAAACAACCTTATTATTTTATTAAAATAAAAACAAGTTGCACAATTTTATTAGTGCACTGACACAGTCCAGGGTTTACGGTCATTGCGGAATAAACACACACCTGAAGTGGTTTAATGGCACAACAACCGCTCATGAGATGTTTGTTCTGTGTGTTATTGCTTATACATGAAGTAATTAAGCAGATGCTTATCGCTGGTCTAAGTAAACACAGAAATTCATAGGCAGAAAAAACCTGACCCTCCCTACCTGTGCCATGCTAGCCTGCTACTGGACTATGCAGAGCATCCTATTAATGACTCTACCTCATTATCAGCCTTCTCTTTCCACCCCCCACACGTGTAGGACAGCAACATGATTCATTTGAGTTACTGCAATGAAGTAAGAAACATACAATGTCATCAGAATAATGCAAACACATTACATAAGCCATTCTATATGTTGAACCAGCAGTTGTTATTTATAATGAGTTTCATTTTGATTTTTACTTGCAATACGGGGAGGAAAATGATGCCCTCTCACACACCCACCTAGAAACCCAACCCCAACTTTAGTCTGCAAGCTTTCCTTCTAGCTTTGGAAGCAGGACCCACTGGTGAAGGCCAATTCAGGCAGTCATGCTGCTTTCCCTGCTGCTGCCCTTCAGGAAGGGTGCAAGTGTGCTGCGGCAGGAGGTGGCATGTGGCCTGATGATACACCAAGGAGGGCAGAACAAGGATGAACTGCCTGCACAGGTAAGCAGAACAACCTGTGACATGTTCAGGAAAGGAAAATAAAGGATCACACTAAAGAGCAGATTCCTACTAAGGATACACATCTGAAGGAATGATAGTTTGGGGTCTTTAGATGGCTTAGTAATATTTTGTTTGCTCACTTAACCTTGTTATTCTTTTTTCTTTATTTTGACTACTACTAGTGAAAAAAAATTCCAGTAGAATTTTTGTATTCTGAGGTCTGAAAATTTTTACTGGCAATTCTTTCAGTGTATTTTAATAAGAAACTGCAAATCTATTTGCAAGTTTTTATAGAGAAATAAAGCTCTTTGTCCAACTAAAATGTGAAAGATTTAATATAAATATGTGATTCTTGACATTCTAATTGCTTTTGTCAGTGGGATATTTTCTTCTTAAAGAGATTTTATTTAAGCAGAAAACAGAATCTAGTTACTGTTTTTAAAAACTGCAAAATCATACAGATGAGCTACAATATTACGCACATTTAAAAAGAAAAATGTGCTGAAAGAAGTATATATCTGTTTTGTAAAACACAGGAGGCAGTATAACGCAGTGGTTTAAGGCTCTAAGCTGCAAATCTGGTGATATCCAGCAGATCAGACCTGGGTTTGAATTCCACAGCTTCCACTTGCATACTGTGTGACCCTGAGCAAGTCACTTAACTTCCCCGTGCTCCCAGGTCGCACATGTAAAAAAAGCTTTCAGCTTAGTTTGCTACTTCTGGTTAAACAACTAAAAAAAAATGTAAAGTTTCTTGCTGAAATACATAAAGCCATTACATGGTTGGCATTTTCTTTAGTCACAATACCAGAATGCGATTAAATTCTTTTCCGAAATTCTTTGAAAAGTAAAAGTGAAAACACACTTTACTATAAAAGTAAAAAAGCACAGTAATTACGAACATATTAAAAATAATAAAACAGCCAGTTGTCTATTTAGTACAAGTAAACACCTGTTCTTAAAAGGGCTCTAAGCACGGTACATTCCTTCTCTATCACAGGACTTTGTACTGCATAATGGATAGTGGTTGTAACACAAGAAGCCCCTTTTCATTTTAGGCTTTCTATTCCAGACAGATTCATTAGTTTCAGGGCTCTGATGGCAGTGATGCCAGAAATAACAACAATTCAGCAGGTTTCCATCTTTGTTGCATTCAAACTCAGAGGTCGTAGACGGTTTCAGTCTAGAGGTGGTAAGCGTCCAATTTTTTTGTGCACGTACATACTGTATCTTACCAGCTTTAAACCGTCTGACCAAAAGTCTGAGTTATCCCAGTACTGTTAGCTTATTCATTTGTGAAGGTATCTTCAGGAAAGCCAAAAAGATTGCATACTGAGAATGCTTCTCCAGCAGTTTGGAACATCAATGTCACTAGTTCTTTGTGAAAAATACAGTGGCATGGCATTACAAATACTTTTTGTGAGCATTTTCTCAAAAACAACAGCTCCAAGGATTCAGAAGATGGTGTTGTAGGTAATTAACCTTCTTGTGCTAGAATCACAGCTATACTGTGGTTACTAAAGCACTTGCAGAAATGATTTAGCACTCTCTAACTTCCTTTATGACACAAAACACAGAAACAGAACCTGTTGGCAGAAAAAGAGCGATGGTTCATCCAGTCAAAAGAAAGGCGGCAACATGAAATTCAGATGGGCCATTCGTAACAACTGTTAGACAAATTACTAAGTACTAGACTGGACTATACTAAATGACTAACTTTGCTATTTTCTCTTCATAGATTAATTCCTGAAGATCTTTGGTTGAAACGTCGATTCTAACTATATTTTCTATTTTCATCATTCATTTACTATTACCTTTTTGGCTCACATACTGATGCAGCACCTCGTTTTTTAGTTCTTACATTTTCTATACGAATGAGTTTAAGAACAGACTTTCAGAAGTGACCTTTACAGGAAACAAAATGGATCTGCAAACTAGGTGCATACTTTAGGCAATACAAATACCATCCACCCCACTCATCTTCTCCCCACCCATTATTATCCGCCTCCCCAACCCTCTACAGTTGTTCCCTAAGAACAGTTAGCAGCAGCGCCCACTACTGGTTTCAGGGCTGTAACTACACTATGAACATCCTTATAATGGCAGCCTGGTAATGCTGACCTGCTTCCAACAGCACAAGGCCTAGCACAAACCTGCTTTTCTAACTAAAAAGGTGACGCCTGGCAAAAGAAAATTTAATTATCTATTAAATCTTTAGTACAAATCATATTATCAGGATACCTTGTTGTCTTTCTACTGAATTGTACTCCTGAGGTGAAATACATGTCTAAGTTTTTGAAAGTTCTGTACTCTTCCCATGCCTACTAGGAGCAATCTTAGCACAACTGCATGATGGTGTGCTACTGGTCAACAGTACACATGCAAGTCTACTAGACAGGGTCCTCTCATCTCATCTCCACCATACTGTGGATGCAGGAATACTTCCTGATGCCCTCAATGACCATCATATGGTTTACGGTGTATGCAAGGTACATCATCCTAGGGCCCCTCAAAATTCACTTACCTCAAGTCCTTTAGATCATGTGACTTGTTCTCCCTCCTAGCTGACCTACTGGCATCTGACTGGTGCCCCATCTCTGCAGTCAATAATGTAAATTCTGTCCTTTAATAGCTTCAGTCCAAATTTATGGCTGTATGGGACTGTCGTGCACCCCCAAGGAAAATCAGTTTGGGCCTCTCATCTTCCCTGAATAACAGCTGAGGTGTTAGCTTGCCCCTGTACCAGAGACCTTGTCTGGCAATCCTATAAGAACACTTGCTCCCTGACTGCTTTAGCCAACTATCGGCATCCTCGCAACCCCGTATCAAAGCCATCAGACTTACAAAGATTGAGTATTTTGCATCCACGCTCCAGAACAACATTAATCACCCCTCAAAGTTCTGGAAGGTTATCCATTCCCTTTTCTTACCTTCAATCTAGTCTCCCTCACCTGTTTCAAGGTTGGTGACTTCCTCATCTCTGACCCTTTTGCTTTTGCCTCTTCAACCTCTACTTCACAGTCTGTGCTTTCTCTGTCATCCCCTTACTCCCCCTTCTTTCCTAACTCAGCCTCTCCCTTTTTTCCTTCTCTTCTACCACTTTCTCTGCTTCCCTCAAGGCCCTCTCTCTCTCTTCCTTTACTCCCCCCCTTCCGTCACTCTGCCTCCCCACCCTCTCTTTTTCCTTCTCTTCTACCACTCCCTCTGCTTCCCTTAAGGCCCTGCTTGCCCTTAATCTTTGTTTGTACTGCCATTGTAAATAGTTATTCTTAACAATTGTTATGCTACTGTTATTGTTAATAAAACGTTACTTGTGAATTTTACAACTGCTCCTGTTTTCGTATGCTTCCTGACCTGTGCCTTGATGACAGATGGTGTTAGCCTAAGTGGGATTTACACTGTGCATACTCTTAAGCCATGACTTTTGTGCATGGGTACTGGACCTGGTATCAGGGGAAGTATAGCAGAAAGATATGGATTCTGCAGCAGCAAGTCCAGGAGTGATTACCAGATGAAATGCAGTACAAACAGAGAAAACAAAGTACTTCATCTGAGGGTTTCTCTAACTCCAAGTGTCAGTCTCTGTCTCTCACTCTCTAGCAAAAGCACTGCTACTCTTTTTATAAGTATTTGCCTGGGAACTCATTAAGAGACATCCTGTTCTCAAAATATTCTAGTCAGTTTCCTTGTAGGTGCAAAAAAAAGAACAATGTCCCAAGCTGGCCCCCTGCAAACAGCTCTGCAAATGTTTGTGCTGCATGGCAAGTTTAACCTCTTGAGTTTCAAATAGCTTTTTGCAATTATTTCAACAATGTAACTATATACATTTCAAAGAAAGGGATCCCAGTATCACTTACAGTTTCACACAAAGATTCACATATATTTTATAATTGCGGATATGCAAGGGGGAGAAAAGACAGAAACAGCAAGTGAAGGCAGAGTGATAGCGAGAGGTGGAGAATCGCGAGACTGTCACAGTGATCAGTTCCTAGGTCTCATGAGAACATTTGGCTGTGCAACCAGACAGAAAGAGACCAAAAAGAAGAGGATAGAACAGATCCTTGCATTTAAACCTGTTCTGCATAACAAATGGGACAGGGCCTTATTCAACCCTCTGTGTCTCCTAAGAATCTCCCACTAATCCCCACCTACCCACCCCGTGGTCCCCCATTCCCCCAAACCCTCACCCACTTAGCCCTCCTGACCCTCCTTACTCCCCCCACCTCCACACCAGCTTAGTTCCCCTGACCCTTAAGATATCACCCACCATTGTGCTCTCCCCCTCACCCGTCTAATCTGTAGCCTACTCTCCCTTAATGGCTGTACTTGGTGGTGGTCACATTAATTGTTCCCTTCGGGAACCTATCTAAGCTCTATAGCTGCATTCTGGGAATTCTCATACTTTGTACATAGTTGGAATCTGCACTTTATTCACCTAATCTGTTATGGGACTATTTTCCTTTGTATTATGTAATTAAGTGATGGCTTTTGCAATGTATTCTGTCTCTCCCCATCCTTCTATTTCTAATGCTATTTAGCCTTTTTAATGATGTGTAACTGACAATGCCTTCTAGCTGCTTCTGTTTTTCTCTACTGTCCATGTACTTGATGTTCCCCCACCCTCTGTTCGACGAGGATCCTTTGTAAATGAGCTTTTAGCTCAAAGGTTGCAATTCCAATTTTACAATAAATAAAATAAAACCCTGTCACAACATGCCACCCAGTCTAAAAAGTCCAGAGGCACTGAGAACCTGATAGATACACTGAGTCAAAACAGAGTTAGCAATAATAAAATTGCTTTCAATGTTTAACTTACTATTCGACACAAAAAATTGTGCCAGTCGAAAGGTGCATACCTGGAAAAAAAGAAAAGATAACTCACAATTAGATATAACATGAAAACACTACAAGTAAGCAAAACATCCACATTATACCCTATTTTACTATTTGTTTTCAGGAAAGGCTTGATCTCTATTCAATCATTCAATCCCTTACTTTCCACTGCCTTCAGGGAAAATATCCTGTATTGCTCCCTACAAAGGAGTAAACTGTCATAGTCCCCTCCTTTTTGTGGCATAACAGGCTTCTCTATGCCCATAAAGCGAAAGCAATGTTCATCTCTATTCCTGGCCTTCCAAATGTGCATCGTTAATGCATTGGTAGAGTACCCCCTCTGCCAATGGCCCTTGTATGTTCCCTTATCCTAGTTTTTCCCACATAGTAGTAGCCACATTTACACATAGCTAAATAAATTATCCCACGTGTGCTGCACATTATAAACCCCCTAACTCTTGTCTCCCTCTTTGTGGCAGGGTTAAAGAGGACCATGGCTGTATTTACCAAGGGGCAATACTTACAGTTGCCACACTTCTGGCATCCATCACTCTTATGTGGCAACCAGGTTTTTAGTTTTTCCAGTAAGGGCTGCACAGAATGAACCACTATATCCCTAATATTTTCTCCTCTATGGAAAGCCACCCTTAGGTCCTCAATATCCAGTTCCTTCAACACTGGGTCTTTACTAATCAGATGCCAGTGTTTTAAAGAATTGACACCACTTGCTGTGATAGGGGACTATAAGTAGTTATAAATGTAATTTGGGGATCACACATTTTTCTCTACGTTTCCTTCTAACAGATTCTGTTTCAGTAGTTCATTAACTACTTTCCTAGCTCCATTAAGTGCATCACTATAGTAGCCCCTTCCCTTTAATCTACTTGAAAGTTCATTCACTCTGCTCTGATAATCACCATCATTGCCACACTTTTTTTTGTTTGAATGTACTGACCCTTGGGGATAGTGGAAATGATATGTCTGGGGTAATTACTACTAGCCAGAAGCAACGTATTGCGGTCAGTGGGCTTCCTAAATAAATCGTTCATAACGTCCTCCCTCCCATCTTTTTTGATAGTCAAGCCCAAAAAAAGAAACCCGCTTTTATTGAAGCAGACACTGAATTTCAAGTTCGGATTGCTTGATTCCAAGTATTGTACAAATTCAAAAAGCTCATCCTCAGTGCCCTTCCATATCAGGAGCACATCATTGATGAAGCATCTCCAAAGATCCAATTTACACAGAAAAGAACTATTCATTCCGTCCCTCACATATTCTGATACTCCATTAGAGAAGCCTGTTATGCTACAAAGAGGAGGGGTCTATGACAGTTTGCTCCTTTGTAGGGAGCAATACTGGATATTTTCCCTGAAAGCAGTGGAAAGTAAGGGACTAAATGATTGACTAGAGATCAAGCCTTTCCTGAAAAAAAAAAAACAGTATTAAAAATAGCATAATGTGGACGTTTTGCTTACTTGTAGTGTTTTCATGTTATATCTAATTGTGAATTGTCTTTTCTTTTTTTCCAGGTATGCACCTTTTGACCGGCACAATTTTTTGTGAGTCAAATAGTAAGTTAAACATTGATTTTATTACTAACTCTGTTTTGACTCAGTGCATCTATCAGGTTCTTGGTGCCTCTGGACTTTTTTGACTGGGTGGCACATGCTTGTTTTTAACAAATATAGTAGTGAACAAATAAATGAAAGTGTTCTGTGCTTGTTGTTACTGCTGCATGTACAGAATTGTGTTCTTTTAATATCATTTATTATTTTTATGTGTTTATAATGTATGGTTTTGTGAAGATGAGAAATGATGAGCTCAATACATATTACTGTACTGTCTCTTTAAATGTGATTTTTAAAAAGAATACACTAGGGGTCTGTGATGAGCACCTTTGAGAAAGCTCTTACGAGTGAAACATGTCAGGTGATGTCAGAGCAGGTGTTTCCTGATCAAGGGAAGCGGGTCTTTGTGAGCTTGTACTTGGGATGCAAACTGCAAGTTTTTGATTTTGTACTAATAAAAGCTCTGAAGTCCATCATATGAGTCCTGGAATATATAGAGCCTAGCAAATGATGCTTTTGCAGGTCCCCGAACCAGCTTTTATCCATTGATTGTTTTGACTTGGCACTGCTTACCCTGGAGGCGGTCACATCCCTGCACTACTGACTCCATAATATGAGTTTTACAGAAAACAGTGAACTTTTAAGGGGAGTCAGGCAGGGCTGTTCTCTTTCCCCAAAGTACAGTTACATATTTACTGTAACTGGATCTTTGAGGGAATCTTTTCCTTTAAGCCACACCTTTGGAAAAACCGTCATTGGGCATTAGGACCACACGGAAACTTTTGCCAAGCTGGGGCTGCCCATGTCGACATCATGTGACAGTGTGTATACACTGTAACTGTGGGCGGCCCCATCTCTCATTAGTTCCCTGCCAGAGGTTAGACTCGGAGGGCCGTCCTTTTTGGGGAACAAGGAGAGTAAGACAGCACCAAGCACACCAGGTGAGACAAGTGTTGGTGGGATCACCATGGAGAGAAAATACCAATGTGAATGTACTGTGTCACCCCAGGGGCATGAAGGGAGGGCTGTCATAGTTTAAGGGAAGAGATTCTCTTGAAAATATACTGTTAAGGTAAGTACATAACTGTACTATCGTACTCAGAGGTTATTTCTTGCTTTAAGCCACACCAACAAACAAATGGGAGAATGGCATTCTGGATCAAGAGAAGAGGCTTTGTAGGACTGCAAAGCTAAAACTGGCATGTCTGCGTCAGGCAATATCTAGACTGTAGTGCTTAATGAAGGTGTGGATTGTACTCGAAATGGATGCAGCACAAATGTCAGCAGCAGACATTTTTGAAAAAGGCGGCGGAAGTGGCCACAGCCCTTGTGGAATGAGCACAAACAATACCAGGAAGTTCCTTACCATACTTCCTGAAACAAACAGTAATACAATGCACTAGCCATTTGGATAGGCACTGTTTAGACACAGGAGCACCCTCTTTCTCAGGTGTGACAGAAACAAAAAGCTGATAGCGCTTTCTGCAGTCCTTGGTGCGAGCGTGTAGATTCTATGTACATCTAAAGTATGGAGAAATGCTTCACCTTGATTGGCATGCTCAGGATAGTACACTGGCAGGTGGATGGATGAATTTTTTTTTTTTTTTTTTTAACTCTCTTTCCCTCCGGTCACCAGCACCTGCGAGCCTGCCAGGTTGACACGTTCCACCCTGCCTGAAATTCCAACTCAGATCCCCCTCCGGAGCCCTCTCACACTCCCAGATCTGGCATCAATCCCACCCCCCCAGAGGCAGGACTGCCACCACTTACAGGCACTCTTCCAAATCCGGCTGCCAGGCTGAGAAGAAGAGAGGAGGAGGAAGAGGAATTGGGGATCCTGTGATGGGCCAAGTGTGAGGTTGTCTGGAGGCCCGCCATCGTCCTTGCAGTTGCTGGGACTTTTCCTGTTCTGGCCCCCCCCCCCACCGAGACGCGGACATGCAATGACGTCCAGCCCGCAGCGGGCACACTCCCGCACCCACCCGCAGGATGTCCACCGTCTTCCCCACCTTGCGTTCCCAACTGCAGTGCCACCAGTCTCCACTGGGAGCCACCAGCGCCGCAGAACCAGGTCCCCCTCTCTCCCAGGAGAGAAGAACAATCCATTAGATGCTCAATCCTCTCTTCCCCATCTGTCCCCTGGCTCCCCGAGCTCGTTTTCAAAGCCCGGATCGCTGGCATGGCGTGAGATAAGGCAGATGCCTCAGCTCTCAGTGCCACTGGGCTGGCCCGGATTGATTTAAAGTAAAGTCAGACACCATCTTTGGTAAGAATCTAGGATAGTACATACAGAAACTTTGTCTTTGTGGAAGGCTAAATAAGGAGGCTCACATATCATATCCTGTAGCCTGGAAATTATTTGAGCAGATGTAACAGCAACTAAAAATAGCTTTCTACGAGAGAAACGGTAAGCTACAAGTCGCAGCTGATTCAAAAGGAGGTAACGTAAACTTTTCCAACACAAAATTCAAGTCCCAGAAAGGGACTGGATTGCGGATAGGTGGTTTCAGATGTAGTACACCTTTGAGGAATGTACAGGAGACCTCAAGTTGTGCAACTGTAGTATGCCGGTCAGTGGGTGCAATGAAACCTGATATAGCCACCAAATAAGGGATGAATACTACAGACCTGAGTCTGACAATGATAATAGATAGTCCAAGAAGTCCTGCACCAGACATGGCACATAAGAAAAAATGCTTCTATTTTAGTATATCTGGTGGGAGGCTATTGGGCTACTTTCTACATAAAAGCGTGCAATGGCTATCTTTTCAGGAGCCAAGCATGAAGATGCAGTGACATCAGGTTTGGATGTAGCAGGGAGCTCTTGTTCTGTGATTGAAGGGCTCGACACAGTGGCACAGGTAGTGGAGGGTCTACTGCTGGCTGACACAGTAGAGGTAATGAGATTTGGCAAGGGCATAGAGGGGCTACGAGGATGAGGGTTGCACCCTCCAGCTGCAGTTTGAGTAGTACTCTCTGTATGAGAGGAATTGGAGAGCGCATGCAGGAACCTCCCTTTCCAGGAGAGGGTCGACACGCCTTACCAAAAATCTCCAAACCCTGGAGCAAGTGAGCAGAAGAGCTGCAGTTTTGCACTGTATGGGGATGCAAAAAAGGTCCAACTCTGGATGACCCCATTTTGTGAATATGTCTTCGACCCCTGCAGTCAGAAGTTCCCATTTGTGCATCTGGGATGGTGATCTCCTTAGCTTGTCTGCTAAGACATTTTGGGCACCTGGGAGATGCATAGCTGACAGCTCCAGGCCATGTTCCAGTGCTCAGTACCAGGCTATCACTGCATCCTGGCACAGGGGATAGGAATGAGTCCCTCCCTGTTTGCTAATGTAGTGGACTACACTGATTATGTCCATCTGGATCAACAGAGGGCCTTCTTTTAGGTGCTGCGGGAATGCACAGAGACTGTACAGTATAGCACACATTTCCAGGATACTGATGTGCAGATTGTTTTCCTGTTGGCTCCATAAGCCCTGTGTTTGATAGGGCCTCAGATGAGCCCCCAACCAGAGCAAGATGCATCCATGATGAGGATTTGTGTTGGTAATGGCATCGCAAACAAGACGCCCTCTAACAGGTTGGTGTGTTTCATCCACCATAGCAGGATTTTTCTCAATCAGGATGTGACAAGGATCAGTTGATCCAGGTCATTCATTAACTGGGTCCACTGACCTCTACCCGGCCTGGTGGCACTGAGGGTTGAGGTACTGGACGCCACCACAGCAACCCGGGTTCGGAGCAGTTTCTAGACGCTGGGGTTAGGCAAGGAGAGGAAGGATTATGCATCCCACGACTACTCTACTTCTTCTGGGGAGGGCTGGGGCACTGCAGCGCACTGTAGCGGCAACTGGCGGAGGCCAGTAGCACTACAGCAGCAAGCAGTAGAGCGGGGCGGAGAGCACGGTGGGTGTCAACACATATGTTCTTGCATGCCACTGCATGTCCGGCTCTCTGGGGCAAGGAAAACTAAGTGGAAAATGGCGGGGCGCGATCTTGGTGGCTGATGGCCGTGCCCGGCGCCCCTCGGTACCCGACAGGATCCTGCATTCAGAGCAACATAAGCAATTAATGGCCAGCTCTAAGGGTGTGCCAGACCAGGCTCGGGGGTATGGGTGCTGGTGGCCGGGGGATCGTAGAGATCCGCTCCGCGGGGGAGGAAAACAGAGATGTGATAAAAAAAAAAAACTGGGTCCACCGAATTCTGAATCCACTGTGGAATGCACATATGAAGGCATGCCAGGGAGACATAAGAAAGATCTGGTTGAGATCTTGTGACTGTTGTAGAGAAGCTAGGCTTGACCAATAATGTGTTCTGCCCTATCTAATGGCAGAAAACCTTTGCCCTGAACAGTGTCTAGGACTGCACCTATGTGTTGCAGCTGCTGATATGGAGTTAAGACTTGACTTCTGGAGATTGACTGGCTTCCAAGTCCTCAAAGAGCAGTCTCCATCAAGACAGGTTTGCAGAACACTGTCTCTGGAGCTGGCCTTTAGAAGCCAGTCATCCAGGTATGGGAAAACATATAGACCTTCCCTACCACCACAGCTAAGCACCTGGTAAAGACCTGAGGCACAGAGGATAAGCCAAATAGCAATACTTTGAATTGGTAATGCTCCCCGTCCAGCATAAAGCGCGATATTGTCTGTGATTCTTTCTGACCTAGATATGAAGATAAGCATCCTTCATAGCCAGTCCCTGGGTTATAAAAGGAGAACGAGAGCCTGAAGGAGACCATAAGAAACTTCTTATATTCTATGAAGAAGTTGAGGCCCCCACCCCCCAGACTGGTCTGTCGGCACAGCGGTAGAGCTACTGCTCGTGACACGGATGCCCCAGGTTTGGAAGCAAGCCTGGGATGTCAGAGGGCCAGCTGGGAGAAAAGATACAGCATCTCAGGGACTGCTCTTCTCCTCGGGGGGAGGATAGGGAAGCAGCCGGCGCTTAACAGAACCCTAGTGGAAGCCAGGGGTGCGATAGCTAGAGCTTGAATGTCTGAGAGGTGTTCTGGATGTGCAGCGTATGTGTCATCACATCACTGCATGCCATGCCTCCCCAGGAATTATCACACCAAAATTGTACTGAGCTGAAGCAGGAGGACGTCTGCCCCTCACCTGGCCCCACACAGCCGACTGAGGCACGCTGTCCCTGGATCACTCTGGCAGGGAAGCAGGGGTCTCTCCCCAACAGCCAAACCCTGGGGGGCAAGCCAGGGTGCACTACAGGAGTAGGTAGTTAGTCTCAGAGGATGGGGTGGGGGGAAGGAGGGATGGAAGGCCTGCTGGTATACACACACACACACACACACACACACCCTTAGCTCTAGTACAGGGCTTAGATCACCTCTCCATTTGGGAACTAGGAAGTACCTGGAATAGAACCCTATGTTCTTCTCAGCTGGAGGAACCAGTTCTAAATACTTCATTAAATTATTTTTAGAGGAATCGTCTTTCTCCACTGCAAATCCTAGCTCAGTCTGAATTTGTTGCATTACAGACTGAAATGAGGGATCCTCAGGAAGAAACCTTGGGAGTATATACTACAGAGTCTTCTCTATAGGAAGACAAAGTAGAACTAGAATGGGGATTATATGGCTGTTCCCCATGTTCTGCCTCCTCACCATAATCCTTCCCCATTATAAAGTCTGGATTATACTCCACATCATCGTTGGTAGGCCTGTCGATGACAGGGACAGATGACCTGGCCAGCAATGCCAGCGGTGGCTGTGAGGAAGGAAGAGGCAATGAACTAGAAGTATCAGTTAATGGGACTCGGGTAGTTAGCGGTCCCATCTACCGTGTTACAGGCTGTGATGGCAGGCCTGGCAAAAGGCATCAAATCACCTCTGAGAAAGGAGCCAATACTGCCTGTGAGTCGATATCAACCTGGTCAGGGACCATGCTGAGAATGATCGATGACTGGCCGAGACCAGATAACAACAGCATCATACCAGCTGGAATAGGCCCAGTAGCACCAAAGCCAAAGTCAAACTCAACCTTGCTGTCTGATCAACTGTTGGGGGGCGCTGTAGTTACCGGTGCTGAAGTGGACAGAGACAAATAAGGCATACTGAAGGCCACAATGGCGACTGGGATCTTGCAGGGGAGGATGCCTTTTCCTTATCCCTGTTTTTGTGTTTATGAGTCGACAAAGACTTCTGCTTTTCATGGACTTTCTGCTTCAACCACTGTGAGCTCATGGAAAAGCGGGCAACACCAGTTTTTCATCTTGTTCGAGTTTCTCCATGGTGGCCGCCAAAGCTTTCTTAAGCAAAAATGTTTCTAGGTCTTTTCAACAGCATCATCAAGTGGTTTAGTTAAAGCCCTGGCAAATCTCACAGTCTTGGACATCGTGAGAGAGGCCATGGCAGCAGACACACACTTTGTGGGTGTCGTTTCTGAAAATCTTTTCTCTGCACTCGCAGTACTGGAAGAGCATCAATGGCTTGGAAGTCATGCAGAGGCAATGAGAAGACACGTTTATGTATAGAAAAAAAATGGTTATGTTGATGGCATTTCTGCAACAGATCTGATGAAGCTAATCAATGGCGGGAAAAGAACTGAGGAGAGGTACAGCTGCCTACAGTTATATATGTGCTGATGCATGATGTTGACAAGGGTGGCCCCAGCTTGGCATAAGTTTCCGTGTGGTTCTAATGCCTGATGACTGTTGTCCCAAAAGTGTAGCTTAAGATAAGTGATATCCTCGAAGTAAGAGCATTATCTGTTGTGGCCTTGGAAACCTTAATAATAGATACTAAAAAAATGAATACATCAAAGGTATATCTTATGATAATGAAATTATTGAACTTCAACGATATGCAGATGATGTTCTTTTGTTATTAGAAAGCCCTATAGAATGTCTGCTTGAATTAAACTCTACAATTGTCCATTTCTTGGCTGTTTCTGGTTACACAGTAAATGAATCTAAATCCGAACTAATGCTGTTCAGTGCAAAGTCAGTAGAGGAGATTCAGACTGTTCTTGATACCACAATAAAAAAAATTATGGAATATTTAGATGTAAATCTGGCAAAATCCACTGAAGGTTTATACAGGTATAATCATATTTCTATGCTAGACAAACTTAAAGATAAAATACGAGGATGAACAAAGCTTCCACTTTCTCCATTTGGTAAAATACAGGTTTTAAAGATGGTGGACATTCCATTTGTTTCCTACATTTTTCAAGCTTTACTGATACAAATTCCTTATAAATGGCACCAAAAACCAAAAAATTCTTAGAGGATGTATTTAGAACTTTAAAAAATACAAGAATGACTAAGCAAAGACTTTGTCTTCCAAAATACTTGGGTGGTTTAGCATATCCAGACCCTAGTAATTTAATTACCACTTAACTCATATTGTACATTATGCACTTATGGCAACAGAAAAGCATTCCTCAGATCCAATTTTGGAAGATTTTCTAGTTAATTTACACATATACAGATCTTCCATTAGACCTATTGTGGCGTGCTCCTTCTTCTTTCAAGAAAAGCAAAAGTAACCTAATTCAAAATATCAGTACAAAGGTAAAGATGTAGCAAGCCAAAATTAGAATCAATACAGAAATGGAAATATAATAAACTATGGAATAATCCAAATGTGAGAATAAATGGTTAGACCATCAATTTTTGTTCATGGCGGTCAAAAGATAGTAGATGTGGTCAGATTTAATCCATAAAAAAATTAAAGAATGGGAATAATGCAAACAAAATGTAAGTGTAAAATTACATCATGCTATAAATATCTGCAGTTAAGCAATATTTTCCTCAAACAGGATACGAGATGGGAAAGAGACACTAATTTCTACCTTAATGTAAGGTTTGAGGAAGAGCCAAGAAAGTTCAAATACAACAGATGGAAATGTCTTTTTAAGTACTTGCTGTCAAAACTTTATTCATCACCAACTGGCTTTTAAAAAAAGTTAAAGATAAAGGGACACAGAATTTAGAAACTAATATTAGTGATGTTCAATGAGAACAGATTTTATCTACATGTAAGCACCCCTTCGGGAGCTTACTAGTTAACTCTGTAGCTAGAGTGCGGAAAGCTATGTATAAGGGTCTATGGGTCTGGGATGTGGGCCTGCTCCGTCAGTAGGACCCCTCCCATAAGGGTATAAACAGAGGGTTCTGGCACCCTAAGAGGATTGGTGGGAGACAGCCAGGGAAGAGAGAGAGAGAGTCGGGGTTCGCCCGCAAGTTTGGCCGTGAGGGCCACAGCAGAGCCGGGGTGGGCCATCTGCCACCCTGACCCTCCTCCCTCAAAAACCCACAAAGTGAGTGCGGTGGGTCGGGGTTGTAGAGAGTCATGGGGGAGCTGTGAAGCAATCAGAGGGGTCTCTCTGGTGCTGTTTCGTGTGAGCCGAGCCCGGGGAAGAAGATAATGGAGCCCACCAAGTGAACTCTGGCACCTTGGTTGGGGTAGGCACTGGAAGGGGTCCTGTTCAGAAAAATTCTCATCCGTGGGCGAGTGCAGCCTGAGAGTCAGTGAGTTGTCTGCCTGGGCCTGCTACGGCAGAAAGGGCCTGGGGATCAGTCCAGAAGTGGCAGCCTGGATCGTTGGGGGTGTAGTGGTGGCAGCCTATCCCCTTTTCCTCAGAGTGTAGGGCCGCTGCAGTGTTTGGTCTCTCGTAAGTGGTGCAGCCTGTGGAGGCATGAGGAGTTCTGCGCAGGGAGTGGCTATCTGGGACCCCAGGCGGGGCGACAGTCTGCCTCGGTGCTCCGTATGGCACTTCAGCCATGCCCCTGGGTGAAAGCAATCCTGAACTGGAATCGCTGCATGAGCAGAAAGTACCTCAGGTCTCCGGGATTACCAGGGATATACGGAACTCCTTAGGATGCTTAGAGCAGGCATATGGCATCAGTAACTGGGTAGCAGGAAGGTTTTCAGTGGTAATGTCCATGCTAAAAGTCAACATCGATGTGGAAATAAAAGTGCTCACAGTAATAAAGTTCTCTTTTTTAAAAGTAACCCCAGTTTAAGAAGGCAGACAAGAAATGGGACTGGGATGGTAGAAATGTCTCATGCTGTCTCAGTCTGCTACCTTTGACTGAGTATTTAGGTGATCAAGAGAAAGAAATTAAGTAAATGTCTGGGGGATGAGAAGTGTGAAGTGCAAGGAATATTTTATTTTATTTATTTACTGAATTGATTCACCAGGAAAGGCACAATGAGCAAAAAGATGCTCATCTCCCAGTGAAGCCTGGGGGGAAGGGTTACAAGGGGAGGATAACACACAGGTTATCGCCATAACAATTAATCAGATATACAGAGGAAAATGTAACATTTTGCCACATAGGTTAATAGTCAGCTAAAAGCATGTACCAGAGACATACATAATTACATAAATACATGCATACATACATGGAGAACAGCTTGCTGCGGCAGATAGCCACTATATAAGCCAGCTTCCAAGAGTAAGGCATAGCTGCTGGTCAAGCAATGGGAATTTTGAGGGGTGGGAAAACCAGAGTTAGCGAGTGCAGGCACAGTTTACCGTGAGGTAGTTAGCCAGCGCAATTGATAGGGAATGGGTTGAGTAAGACTGGCGAATCTGAGGGGGAAGAGCATTCCAGATTTTTGGGAATCGGTGCGAGAAGGCTGTCTGTCCAACAGAGGTCTTTCGTCTAGGGATATTTAGTAGCTGGGTGCTAAAGGATCTGAGGGCATTGGGGGCCAGCAACAGTATGAGTGGCGAGTGGGAGGGGAGGCTCCAAGCCAAATTTTGAGACAAATTTGAAGCAGTGTAGTTGTTGCCGATTTGAGAGGCAGGGAGGCGAGGGAGCGGTAGAGGTCACAGTGGTGGGAAAGGGGGGGCATTGAGGGCGAAACAGCAGAAGGCATTGAAAAGGGGGTCTAGTTTAGATAAGGTGGATTTTGGTGCAGAGCTGTAGACTATGTCACAGTAGTCTAAGGAGGGAAGGATAATCTTCTACACTAGTTCCCGCCTAACTGGAAGGGAGAGGCAAGAGCAGTTCCTGTACAAGACACCTAGCTTGGGGCGCAGTTTTTTTATGATTGCATCAATGTGGTTAGAGAAGGTAAGGTGACGGTCGAGCCATACCCCTAGACAGTGGAAGGAAGCGATGTCCTCCAGAATTATCCCATCCAAGTGTGGAAGGAGGGGAGGGAGGGGAGTCGGGATTGCCGCTGACTCGTGCCAAAGGTCATGGTGACAGTTTTTTTTTTTTAGCATTGAGAGAAAGAGCCGCGCGGACTGAACCAGTGTTGAACATTATTGAAATCGGACTGGAGATTAAGAGCTACTTCTTCTGGCGAGGAGCCGGTGGCGAATAGGACGGTGTCGTCCACGTACATGTGTACAGATGTGGTTGTACAGATTTGTGGCAGGTTGTTCTGGAAAATGGAGAACAGGATGGGGCCAAGTACTGACCCTTGGGGGACACCAGTAGTCACAGGGAGGGGGGAGGAAGTGGCATCTGCAATTTTTACTGATTGTGTTCTTCCTGAGAAGTAGGCACTGAAGCAGTTAGTGGCTGAGACAGTGAGGCCCGCATCCGAGAGGTTTGTTAACAGCAAGGGGTTGGGAGACGGTATCGAATGCTTTAGCAAGGTTGACAAATATTGCCGATGAGATCTGCCCACTATCCATTCCAGAGAGGATGGTGTCAGTGTCGTAACAAGGAGGATGCAGTAGAGTGACCCTTTCAGAACCCAGACTGAAACGGCATGAAAAAGTTAAGAGTCAGAGAGAAAGGAGGTAAGTTGAGCGAGCAGCAGGTGTTCTTGTAGTTTAGCAAGGACTGAGAGGAGAGAGATAGGACGGTAGTTTGAAGTGGAAGAGGGGGGCCCCCTTTAGGGAGGGGGATGACAATGGTGTGTTTTCAGGCCTGTGGGACAACAGTGGTAAAGGAGAGGTTCAGGAGGTTGGCAAGAGGTGTTGCTATGGCTGGCGCAGAGAGGTGGAGGAGTTTGGTGTCCAGCCCATCAGGGAATTACCTTTAGACGGGTTTAGGGCCAGTAGGGCCTCAAGGGCTTCAGTTTGTGTGATAGCTTTGAAGGAGAAGGAGCACGGCCCTAGTGAGTTCGAGGCTCCTGTGGCAGGTCGGGAGGAGCAGTGAGGGGCGGGGGGAGGAAGAGAAAGTTGAGGCACAAGAGGTAAAAATGCATTGAACTCAGCAGCCACCACCGCTGGGTCAGAGAGGAGTGAGTTGTTTACTTTTAGGAGCGGTGTGGGGTTTGCAGCCAGAGGGGAGAAGAGGGAGTGGATGACCTTCCATAATTTGGATAGGCTATTTAAGTTTGACTGAGGGGAGGAGTTGAAGTATTCCGCTTTAGCAAGCAGAGTTGCTCTGGTGCATTTTTTACGCAGCATATCGTATGTGGTGAAGTGTTGTGGGAGGCGTGAAGATTTATGTGCTCGCCATGCTTTGTCACGGGCATATTGGCAGGCTATAAGTTCTTGGGTAATCCAAGGCAGGTGGTTACCGTGTACCATTGAGCGACACAACGGGGCTTGCATATTCCAGACATTGAGGAATGTGTCTTGGAAGTGTATGAGGGCATCATCTATGGAGCAGGCAGTAGAGGGTGTGGTCTAGTTGGCAAGGGCTAGGTGTTCGAGCATGGTGGCTAGGTTGAGGGATTTAAAGGACCGTTGGATGAGAAACTTTGGGGCAGATGTGAGGCGGTGGATTTTTCTGACTAGGTATATAATGTGGTGGTCACTCAGGGAGTCAGGAAGCAGACCAGCTTGGATGACCCGGTGAGTGTGGGTGGTAAGTGCCCAGTCTATTAGTGAGTGGTTTCCTGATTTGAGGTTTATGCGGGTGGGCTCGGTGATGGATTGTGAAAGGGTTAATGCCAAAATATCAGCACAGATTTTGCTGAGAGAAGGAGATAACCAGTTGTGGTTATAATCCCCCAACATATATAATTCCCCCTTGAGGTTAGGGAGGAAATTTGCATGAGTAGGTCGGTGACAGAAGATGCTGGCGTGCCCGGCCGGCAGTATACCCCGGTGATGTAAATAGGAAGTGACAAGGGTAGTTCTAGTTGAACCAGTAATAGTTCATGTGCTTTAGGTTCAGACTTGGCTAAGACTACAGAGTAGTGTAGTTTTGAATTTATGTAAATTGCCACACCACCACCTCCGGTAGCCCTGTCCTGGCGAAGTATGACGTAGCCTGGGATTGAGACCGAGGGCTCAGAGATATTTTTGTTTAGCCAAGTCTCAGACAGGACAATGATGTTGGGGACATAATGGCTGCTAGGACTTGTAGGGAGTTAAGTTTTTGGGCCAGGCTTCTTATGTTTAGGTGCAAGATGTGCAGATCACATGGGAGGGAGCTGCCGCAAGGGACTGTGGCAGTAGGTGAGTTAGGAGAGGGTCTAGAAGAATTTTGCAGGGTAGGGGTGTGGAGTAGACCTGGGTTCGGATGTATGTCCCCAGCTGCGAGGAGCAGTAGGGCAATAGTAAGGTAGTGCCCTATAAGGTGTAGCCACCTATAAGTGGTTGAGCGCAGTCTTGTATGTGTCAGTGGCCAGCTGTAATAGGTTCGATGGGAGGTAAGAAGTTGGAGAATTATCCAAGTGTGCGAGGGAGGGAAAAGGAAGGAGCAGGGGCGCACGTTTGAGTGGACCCACTTTTGGCTGAGGGGAGTGGTGGTCATGGCATTGGGGGGTAGAGGGACCTATTAGATCAGGCAAGATAAGGGTTGCGGTTTATTGGATATTTGTGGTAAGCTGGAGAGGAGTGGTGGGTGGCAGATGATTAAGATAGCAAGAAGGGGCAGATAACCTAGCAGTAGGGACATGGCTAGAGGCATGCAGAGGGGCAGAACACTAGCAGATTAGTTGTATCAGTATCAAGTGAGCTAAATTGCTGGAGGAGGGAGAGGTGATAGAGGTTTGAAGGAAAAGAAGGTCTTGGCAGCACTGAGGCTGACAGGTGCAGAACCAGGAGCTAACCGGCAACCTCTGATGGCCAATTAATATAAGGACCAAAAGGGAAACCAGGGAGACAGTAAATTTCGTCTCGCGAGAGGAGACAGAGGGCAGTCACTATAAAAGTATACAAGCTAAGGGTGGGAGAAGGTATTGGGGGACAGGCAGGAGATCCTGCATTCGACCAGCGTGTAGAAACAGCCAGGAGCTCTTGCATACCTTCTGAGTTTCGGGGTGGGAGAGGCAGATTCAGCATGGCCCTCGCGACCTGTCCAGGACCCTCAGAGGATCCTGAGCTGCTTCTGAGTTTTGGGGGGTGGGGAGGCAGATTCAGAATGGATCTCATGACCTGTCCTGGGACCCTCGGTGGATCCTGAGCTTCTGAGTTTCAGGGGGGGGGGAGGGCACAATCAGCATGGCCCTTGCGACCTGTCCTGGGACCCTCGGTGGATCCTGAGCTGCTTCTGAGTTTCGGAGGGTGGGGGAGGATAGATTTAGCACAGCCCTCGTGACCTGTCCTGGGACCCTCGGTGGATCCTGAGCTGCTTCTGAGTTTCGGAGGTTGGGGAAGGATAGATTTAGCACAGCCCTCGTGACCTGTCCTGGGACCCTCGGTGGATCCTGAGCTGCTTCTGAGTTTCGGGGGATGGGGTAGGGCAGATTCAGCACGGCCCTCGCGACCTGTCCTGGGACCCTCAGTGGATCCTGAGCTGCTTCTGAGTTTCGGAGGTTGGGGGAGGGCAGATTCAGCACGGCCCTCGCGACCTGTCCTGGGACCCTCGGTGGATCCTGAGCTGCTGAAGGAAATGCTTTTAAGTCGAAGTATTCTCCTGTGTGGCCTTTTTCAGACCTCCGATTGACGTGCTGCTGTCAGGAACATAGCCTTTTCAGCTCAAGGGGATTTCTGCATGAAACAAAATCAATCTGGTGGAAAAAGAGATTGCTGCAGAATTTGATGTGAGGTTCTCTACCGCTGAAATGAACCCACCATTGTTTGAGAACCCCATGCTCCATGGAGTGGTTTATCAAATTATTCGTTTACAATAAATCAGTTTTGCACTTCTGATTCTGGAGTGGACAGTGGATTTAATTGATAAGAACTGTTCATAGTTTGCCTGTTAATGAACACTGCCCCTGCAGCTATCCCACCAAAGTGAAGTGATGTACCTGCTCCCCCTGCATACGAAACCATCTTGTAACATCAAAGAACTTGGTAATGAGCATATTTATTTTCTTGTTTTCTGGCTGTACAGCCACCCCCACCCACCCACCAAGATACCATCTGGCATACCCCTAGACACCGGGAGGGGGCTTACATACAATAAACATATGCAAAGCTTCTAGAGATAGACTGATAAAAAAGAATAATCAACTGAGCTTACTTTACTTCACACAAGTTGAAGCAGGCAAACCTAACAGAAGACTCTTGCTCTTGGAACTGTGAGGCTGAAAATGCTGATTTGGCTCACATGGTGTGGTCATGTAAAATAATCTCTACATGGTGGTCAAACTCATTTTTTTATTTACATAATATAATTCAAATATATATTCAGTATGATACCATTTCAATTATTTTAGAAAACTTTAGCAAACATATACTATCAAGTCAAGAGATTAAGATTATAAGAGCCAATAAAATTGCAACAAAATGACTAATTCTTAGATACCGGAAAGAGGAAAATATAGACACCCCTTTTTCACAGGATGAATATAAAAAAAACAGTTACGTAAGAACTTACTATAACAGTAGATCTTCGAGGGTATCTCAGCCATCAGGTCACACCGTAGGAACTTCACCATCAGTAAAGGGGAATACACATGGAAGATTTTTAGTAGTACAACTGGGGCTGCCCATGCTAATGTCATGTGACATCACCTACTCTTACAAAGGCATGAGCGGACTCACTTCCTCCTCAGTTCTTTCCCTCGAAGATAGAGGGAGCAAAGACCAGCCACAGGAGACCGAGAGAGAGAGAGAGAGAGAGAGAGAGAGAGAGGTGCCCAGGCCTATAAAAAAGGTTGAATACACCAAGCAGCCCATTCCAGGAAGAAGCCCCAATAAGATGGATGATGGGAGGGAAAGCAGACCTGATGGCTGAGATCCCCTCGAAGATCTGTTACGGTGAGTTCTTACATAACTGTTCTATCTTTTTCGGGGGTATCTCAGTCATCAGGTCACATCGCACGAATGAGTCCCAAGCAGTTACAGGTGCAAACAGTCTGGGAGGAAAGCCTACCTTAAACTTAAGACAGGAGGTCCTGCAGCACAGCCTTGCCAAATCCTGCACGGCTCTAGAGGCAATGTCCAGACTGCAGTGCTTGGTAAAGGTATGGATGGTGCTCCAGGTGGCAGCCACACAAATGTCTGCAGCAGATACCCCTCAGAAATAAGCCACAAAGTTAGTCATGCCTCCAGTGGAATGAGCTTTGACAGCACCAGGCAATTCTTTGCCATACTTTTGCAGCAGAACTCTATGCAATTAGCCAACTATTTGGATAAACAATGCTTAGAAACTGAGGCGCCCTCTCTACCTGGGGCAAAGGAAACAAAACAACTGCTCTGACTTCCTAATGGCCTCAGTGCAGAGCAGGTAGTACTTTGAAGTTCTGCACACATCTAAAGTGTGGTGCAGTGCTTCCCCTGGATTGGCGCACACTGGAAAATAAACAGGAAGGAGGATAGATTGGTTCAGTGTAAACTCAGATACCACCTTAGGGAGAAAGTTAGGGTTAGCATGCAAAGACACCCTGTCTTTGGGAAAAAAACATAAGGCTCCTTGCATCAGAGGGCATGAAGCTCTGAAATTCTTTAAGCAGAGGTAATGGCAACCAAAAAGAGCGCTTTCCAAGAAAGAGCGTTTCTGAAAGTCATGGATGGCCTGCAAGGAGACGGGGTCAACTTCTCCAAAACAAAATTTAAATCTCAAGCCGTAATTGGAGAAAGGAGTGGAGGATCCAGATGCAGAATGCCCCTCAGAAAGGTATGGGAGACATCCAGCTGAGGTACAGTGCGGTCACCACAGGCTCGTGGAAAGCAGAAACAGCGGAAAGGTGTACCTTGAGGGAGGAGTACTGAAGCTCTGAATCAGATAGGGAGATTAGGCAGTCCAGAATCTGGTTCACTGGAAAGGTGAAGGGGTCCAGATTATGTTTGGCAGCCCATATGGCAAACCCTTCATGGTATAAGTGGTTCAGGTGGAAAGTTTGCGTGCGGCCACCAGGACGTTCACCAAATCTGGCAATGGCTACGTCCTCAGGAACCAAGCATGCAGATGGAGGGACTTGAGGTTGGGTTCGGCCAGGGTCCCCTGATCCTAGGTCAGAAAATTCCTGCAGAGGGACTGGAGGTTCCTCCGCCAACTGCTGTAGAACAGGAAACCATTTTTGGTGGGGCCAGAATTGGGCTACCAGAATCATGGTGGCAACTTCCATTTGCAGTTTGATTAGTAACCTCTGAATTAGAGGTAATGGGGGGAAGGCATAAAAAAACCTCCCGCACTAGGAGAGGGACAACGCGGCTCGCCTGAAAACTCCAGGCCCTGGATCTAGCAAGCAGAAACTGGGCAGTTTTGCATGGAGTGTTGACGCAAAAATGTCAAACTCGGGATGACCCCATCTGTTGAAAAGATCTTCTACAATTGACGAGAGCAGCTCCCACTCATGCATGCATGCAGACTGAGACTGGCTGAGGCTGTCTGCCAGAGATTTTAGCACTCCTGTGACATGGACTGCTGAAAGGGTCAGACCGTGGTCCAGAACCCATACCAGAGTCTCATGGCCTCCCTGCACAGAGGGTACAAATAAGTCCCTCCTTGATTGTTGATGTAGTACACTACACTACACAGAGGTTGTCTGACTGAATGAGCAACTGCCCTGGTAGAAGGTAGTTCTAGAAGGCCTGCAGTGGCATACAGAACCACCTACATCTCCAGGACACTGATGTGCAGGGAAGCCTCATTCGGGGACCAAGAACCTGAATCTGAAAAGGGCCCAGGTGGGCCTCCCAGCCCATCCTGGAAGCGTCCAAGGTAAGGATATGTGGGGATGACACCTGGAATGGGACCCCTTGCAAAAGGTTCCAAGGGCCCATCCACCACTGGAGCACTCTTCAAACAGGAGAAGAAACTATGACTAACTGTCCAATTTGTCCATCTGTTGATCCCACTGTACCCTGAGGGTCCACTAAAGAGTACACATGTGGAGCCTGGCCAGAGGGACAGTGGAAATGGCAGCCGCCATTAGACCCAGAAGCCTTAAATACAGCCTAGCGGGGGACATGCCGACTCTGGGCCATGAGGCACTCCACCCTTTTCAGAGGGGGAAAAGCTTTCCCCAGTGCAGAATCAAGGACTGCCCCTATGTATTGCAGTCTCTGGGCTGGAACCAGGACCAACTAGGGCAAATTGACCATAATGCCCAAGGAATGGAATAGCTGAATAGACCTGCTTAAGGTCTCCAGAAGCTGGTCCCTGGATGGTGCTTTTAAGAGTCAATCATTCAGATAAGGGAAGACGTACATTCCTTCCCTCCTGAGGGCTGCAGCTACTGCTGCTAAGCACTTGGTAAAGACTCGCAGCACAGAGGACAAGCCAAAGGGCAGCACTTTGAACTGGTAATGTTCGCCCTGAAAAAGGAGCCAGAGAAACTTCCTGTGAGGAGGGAACACTGATAATGTGCAGGTAGGTAGAATGAGGTCTTTTAGATCCAGATTAAGCCTCACATCTCTGGTCTTTTGGGGAAAGAGAAAGAACCTGGAGTAAAACCCTTTGTTCCTCTGATGCCTGGGTACTGGCTCTGTGGCCTGTTAGCACAGAAGGGACAGTACTTCCTCCTGAAGCACTGGCAAATGAGCTGGAGGATAGTGAGAGGCTGCTGGGGGTGGGTTTTCTGCGGGATACTCCATGAGATCCAAGGTATGTCCCTTTTCTATAAGTTGCAGAATCCAAGTGTCTGAAGTTATGCTTCTCCACTGATTTAAATGGAGGGAGAACCAACCTCTGACCACCACCTCCCGGCCGGTAACCAGAGGGGGGTGGTCCGGCAAGGAGTCAAGCTGAGGTGGATCCAGCCACAGGGGTCAATCCGTCACTTCTCAATCAATCAATCAATCAATACTTTATTTTTAAAAGGCGCTTTTCTTCAACCAAAGCGCCTGTACAATTTCATAAAACAATAAATAAACAAGATTTAAATTTATTATAAATCATTAAAAGCTATATTAAAAAGGTGAGTCTTCAAGGCTCCTTTAAAACTTAGTACAGTCGGGCAATTTCGCACCTGACGAGGTAGAGAGTTCCACAGGGTCGGGGCCATAAAACTAAATGATCTAGCCCCTGAAGTTTTCAAACGAACCCTGGGAATCTCCAGCAATCCCTCGTCAGTGGATCGGAGGGGCGGGAGGGACAGTAGGGACAAAGGAGCCTTCAGGTAAGTGGGTCCCTGATCGTGGTAGGGCTTTATAGGTCAGCAAACCCACCTTGAAGGTGATTCGCCGAAACACTGGCAGCCAGTGCAGTCCGGAGCACAGGCATTATATGGCCGGATCCAGAAGATCCAGTCAATAACCTGGCCACCGCATTCTGCACAAGCTGCAGCCGGCGAAGTTCAACCCCCGATAGCCCTAGGTACAGGGAGTTGCAATAGTCAAGGCGGGAGGTAACGAAGGCGTGGATCAACGTTGGAAGATCCTCTGGAGGAACCAGGTGCTTCACCCTGGCGATATTCCTCAGATGGAAAAAGGAAGTTTTGACCACCGCTGACACCTGGGATTTAAGTGTCAAGTGGTCGTCAATTATTACGCCAAGATTCCGCACCTGATCTGAGGTTGCCAGCTGAACGCCCCCAAGCCATAAGCCTGAGGGCGATCCATCCGGCAAACCCGCCTCACAGCGACCTCGATCCACGACTAACACCTCAGTTTTCTCCGGGTTTAACTTCAGCCAACTCCCACTCATCCAGTCCTGGATTTCGCAAGGCAGTTATTAAATACCGATAAGGCAGCATCCTGATCGGTAAAAAGACATATACAGCTGGGTATCATCTGCATAGCAATGAAAACCCAAACCGTATCGATCTAATAATCGCCTCCCAGGCAGCATATACACCGCAAACAACATGGGTGCTAGATGAAACCCCTGCGGATTCCCGAGGATAAGAGACTGATGTCGAGGAAAAGATTCCCGACACCACCCCTCTGAGTCCTACCTCGAGGTAAGATTGAAACCACCCGAGGACCACACCAGATAATCCACAAATGGACCATGAGGCGCTCCAGCAGCACACCATGGTCAACAGTGTCAAATGCTGCAGAGAGATCAAGGAGTACCAAGATAGAACAGGTCCTACGATCTCTCGCTATTAGGAGGTCATTTAGTACCGAACAAGTGCTGTCTCGGTACTATGCCTTTTCCTAAATCCTGACTGGAGAGAATCATAAATATTGTTGTTGGTCAGATGATCATCCAACTGTACTGCGACCACCTTCTCAATAACTTTACCCACAAAGGGTAAGTTAGAGACTGGTCTGTAATTTGCTAGACAGTCTGGGAATAAGGAGGATTTCTTTAAAAGAGGCTTAACTATAGCCTCTTTAAGGGGATCAGGAAAGATCCCCCTCTCTAAAGACTTCCAGACTATCGAAGCCAGGACTAGGTCGATTTTATCCACACAATCCACTAAGAGACGTGTGGGGCCAGGGTCCAAATCACAGTTGGTTGGTCGCAGCGTTCGGATGACCATCACACTATTATCAATTGTGGGGAGGCTGAAGTCAGACCATACAAACTGAGTGTTCGACATCTCCAGCCGACCATCACCGCTCCCATTGGAAAGGGAAGAATGGACGTCTGACCTGATTTTGGTAACCTTATCTGCAAAGAGGAGAGCAAACTCCTCACACCGTTCTAGAGAAAAGGCTCTTCTGGGCTGAAGACAGGCTGGATTGCACAGTCTGTCCACAGTCCGAAAGAGCTGAGCTGGTCTATTCTGTGCAGCCGCAATCTCTCTGGACAGGAATTCTGCCTTCTTACGAGAGATTGCGGATTGATAGGCCGTATAATGGTCCATCAAACTAAGTTTGTCATCATCCAGACCGGACTTCCTCCAACGCCTCTCCAGCCTTCATCCCACTCTCCTCAACTCCCTCACGGTCTCATCAAACCATGGAGACCTGGGGGGAAGAGTGAGAGGACGAACATGAACAGGTGCAATGGAATCCAGGGCCCCTGTCACCGCCTTATTATAGGCATGTGCCAGATCACCTGGATCCAAGCAATCCATTGGTAGGCCCGATAGGTCCAGCACCGCCATCAGGTCATCCGGGGACACGCCCCTTAAAGGGCGGTACCGTACCATCTCCAAAGGTGCTGACCTAATAGGGGTGGCCTCAAAACTGAACCTAATGGAGTGATGGTCAGACCATCCAAGTGGTTCCACCACCAAATCGGATATCCCCATCCCCAGAAGGAATACCAGGTCCAATGAGTGTCCACCAATATGAGTCGAGGTGGAAACAACCTGTGTAAGCCCAGTGATACCATCAACTGGAGGAAGTCTTGACCAAAGCGTGAGAGTTCATCGTGAGACCCAGGCATTGAAGTCCCCAGGAACCAGCCATCTGGGGACCCCAATGTCAGGTGGACAATGAAGTCTGCCTCCTACTCAGGAAAACATTCTGCGTCATCTGGTGGACGGTATCTGAGAAGTATCCTGCACCCCACACCCTAAGACACATTCAAAGGATCTGGTACATCCACGGTGCCTCCACCAGGCCAAGTTCTGACTTAAAACATGGCAACACCCCGCCCCTAGATCCTGCCTCGGCGGTGTGTCACCAGTACCAGCTGGAACTGCTGCTGCTAAAAACTGGCCCAGCATTTCCGTCCAGCCAGGGTCTAGTGATGCATCTCAATCAGATGCCCCAACAAGATCGGCTATAATGGCCGTCTTGTTTTTAATAGACCTGGCATTACACAACACCGCCCGAGTAGGATGAGCCTCCGAGGATGACCGCCTTGCCTGCTGGTCATAATCAGAACCCTTGGGTATGGGCACCAAGTAGGGAGAACCCCTTTTCTGTGCCCATTTCGCCCCAGGGCGTCTCCTTCTGGGAGTGCTTGGCCATGGCTCTAGCATTGGAGGGGATGGGTAAGGCAGGGGAGACTCTTCTCTTGCTTTGAGGCTGCTCCCTGTCTTTTAGGTGCCCTACGAAAAGGAGGGCACTGTCTGCCCTTCTGTTGCTGAGTATGATACAGCCACTCACTGTATCATACTCAGCAGCTGAGGGCGCTGCTCAAAACCTGTAGGTCATTAATGATGTCCCGGACATCAGGGCCAACCAGTTTGGTCCCATTGAAAGGGGCATTCAGTACCTTTTGCTGAACGTCCATGGCAAAGCCAGAAACCCGCAACCAGGAGTGTCAGCATAGCCATATGCCCGTGGCAGAAGCCCTGACAACAGTGTCAGCCAAATCATAGAGTGCCCTCAGGAGGTGCTTGCGGACATCCTCGGCTGTCTGCAAGTGTGGAGGAGCTCTTGTTTCTGAGAACCCTCTAGAAGAGCCTGGGCAGCAGCCTTGCCCTACTTCCAGTTGGTGTTCTGGTATTTCACCATGTGGGACAGGTAACTTGCAATCCTCAAGCCTAGGGTGGAGGAAGCATAAACCCTCTTACCCCAAAGGTCAATTCTGTGAGACTCCTTATCCGAGGTGAGGGAAATAACAGTTACGTAAGAACTTACCGTAACAGTAGATCTTCAAGGGATCTCAGTCATCAAGTAACACCGTAGGAACTTTGCCGTAAAAGAAGGGGAATCCACATGGAAGAATTTTCAGCAGTACAACTGGGCCCATCCAAGCCATCTGTCGACGTCACCAACCCTCCTCAGTTCTTTCCCTCTGAGACCAAGGCTAGCGCCCTAGGAACCGAGGAGAGTGAGGGACCCAGCTTTCAAATGAAAGATGGAAACAGCAGGCAGACAGCCAGGTCCCGATTGGTAGTCCTAAAGAGGGAGATGGTGAGTGGGGAATAGACCTGATGACTGAGATCCCCTCAAAGATCTACTGTTATGGTAAGTTCTTACGTAACTGTTCCATCTTCTTCGGGGGTATCAGTCATTAGGTTACACCGTAGGAATGAGTCCCAAGCAGTGATATGTATCAGACTATCTGGGTGGCTGGATCTCCATACACTTAAGACAGGAGTTTGACCCAACCTACCCAGTCAAAGGACCCTCTTAAACTTAAGACAGAAGGCCTTGAAAACTGAATCTGTCAAGGAACCCCATAAACTTAAGACAGGAGTCTTTGCAGAACAGCCCTACCAAAACCTGCACGGGCTCTAGAAGCAATGTCCAGACTGTAATGCTTGGTGAAAGTGTGGACTGTATTGCAGGTGGCAGCAGCACAGATGTCAGCTGCCGAGACCACTTTGAAACAAGCCACAGAGGTAGCCATGCCTCTGGTGGAATAAGCTTTGACAGAACCAGACAAGATATAAGGCACTCTGCCCTGTTTTGGGGAAGAATGGCCTTGCCCTGCGCTGAATCGAGGACCGCTCCAATGTGCTGAAGCCATTGGGATGGAATTAGGACGGACTTGGGCAGGTTGACAGTTATGCCCAAAGACTGGAACAAGTGGAGAGTGCTCTCCAGAGTGACCAGAAGCTGTTCCCTGTACGAAGCCTTGAGTAGCCAGTCATCTAGGTAGGGGAAGAAATACAGTTCTTCCCTCTGGAGGGCCTCTACGACCTCTGCTAAGCATTTGGTAAAGACTCGTGGCGCAGAGTACAAACCAAAGGGCAACACCTTGAATTGGTAGTGGTTTCCCTGGAATGCAAAGTGGAAGAACCTCCTGTGGAAGTAAAAAATGCTATGTGCAGGTAGGCGTCCTGCATGTCCAGTGAGCAAAGCCAATCTCCTGCTTTGAGAAGAGGAATGAAGCCTGGCAGAGTTACCATCTGGAACTTTCTGTACTGATGTAGAGGTAGAGGTCCTTTAGATCCAGGATTGGCATTAAATCTCCTGTCTCCTTGGGGACCAGAAAGAACCTGGAGTAGAACCCCTGATTTCTTTGTCTGATGGGCACTCTTTCTATTGCCTGTTCCCGCAGGACAGTCGGAACTTCTTCCCTGATAACAGGAATGTGGTCTAGAGGGTAACTCGCAGGTGGTGGGGGGCAATATGGAGGCTGTTGGATGAGCTCCAGGGTGTGGCCACACTCGATCTGCAAGATTCAGGCATCTTAAGTTATGGTTCCCCACTGATTACAGTAGAGGGAGAACCAGATGACCAACCACCACCTCCTGGGTTAGGAACTGAGGAAGGGTGTCTAGCAAGCAGTCATGCTGAGGAGGAACCAGTGGAGGAGACTGAGCCCTCTGCACTAGGATGCTTGGCTGCCAGGCCTGGGTTGGCGAAGGTTGCTGGGCTCGGCGTTTGCCTTGCACGCGAAAGCCTGGGCTCTGTCTGTTAGGTTGCCTACGAAAATTAGGATGCCCTCTACCATGCTTTTAGGAGTGATAGAGGGAATGAACCGACTTAAAAGCTGTGTCTGAGGCCTGCAGATTATTAATGATGTCTTGGACATCTGGACCAATGAGCTTAGCCCCACTGAAGGGGGTGTTCAGCACCTTTGTTTTGCATATCTGCTGCAAAGCCTGAGATGCTGAGCCATGAATGCCTACGAAGGCATATTCTGGTGACTACAGCTCTGGTCACAGTATCCAAAAGGTCATAAATGGCTCAAAGTAAATGCTTCCCCACATACTCTGAGGTTTGGAGGCACTGGAGAAGCTCCTGCTTCTGGGCACTGTCAGGAAGGGCCTGGGTGGCTGCCTTACCCTTTCTGACATTGGTGTTTTGAAACTGGACCATATGAGACAGGTAGTCTGCATGTTTGCCCCATAAGTCAATCCTCTGGGATTCCTTGTCTGGGGGTAAAGAACTACGGTGCTTGGGCACGCTGGACCTGTCAACCTGTCATGCGCTGCCTTAATGACCACAGAATCGGTTTCTGCTTGAGTGGCCAGGTAAGGAGTATGCTGGGAAGCATTATAGAGCTTATCTGCTCTCCGAGGCATGGCTAGCACTGCATCTGGTCTGTGCCAAGCTGCCGTAGTGGCATTTCTTAAAGCTGGAAGCATTGGAGGAATAATCTTTGGGGGAGACTCTGGAATCTCCAGGTAGTCTGCCAAATCTTTTCTTGTGGCGTCCTCCTCCTCTGTCTGGAACCCCATGGTAGCAGACAGCTGTTTCATAATGCTGAAAAAGGAAGCATCCTCTGGTGGAGACCTAGGGGTATGCATAACAGATACCTCACTGGCAGAAGAGACAGCAGACCTATCAGAGGTGTAGTACTGCTCTTCCTCACCTTCACCCACTGCCTCATCCATCAGGATATGGTCAGGGTGATACTCCTCCTCAATGTTGACTACCTCCTCTGGTTCTGGTGACGGCACTGCTGACAGCCGACCAGCTGGGGGCTCCCTAAGAGGGCAGATAGGGTTGATGTTAAGAGTGCCAATGAAAGACCAGGTGACAATGGCCTATTGATAGCAGTAATCTGCTGCATCATAACATTGGTGAAACGCACCAGAACCTTGTTGAGGTCAATCGTTGATGAAGCGGTCGACAGCACTGAAGCCGATGAGCCTGGCTGTGCATCCGATGGACCCAGGTTGCTTGGTTGAGAGAGGTCAGGACCCGAAGGAGCCGTCGTCAATGATGAGCCTGTCACTGATGGAGGAGAAGCAGACGACCCAGAGGCCGCTGGCTGGTCACCCTGAGAATCAGGCAACTGAGCTGTCGCTATCGGTCTGGAGTGAACCAGGACCTGGACAGGCTGTCTCTTTGTCGTAGCTGCAACTGAAAATAAAGAGCCCCCCAAAGGTGGAGAAGCCAACAGGGAATGGGCCGGCCACCAGGGGGAGCGGCTGCAGTCCCGGTCTTTCCTGTGACTTTCCCCCCCCCCCGAGGATCTGTCTTTGGCCTGGTGTCCCTAGAGCCCTTGGACTCAGAGGACTCTTTGGTGGTGGAAGTCCCAGAGTACCCCAACTCGGCTAACTACTATTCCATGAAGGTGCGGACAGCCTTTCTGTGATGCCTGAGGGAGGTCTAGTTAAACTGCTGGCAGAGCTCACAAGCGGAGGCGTCATGGTCAGGCCCAAGACAGCAAACGCAGACTGAATGTTCGTCATTTGAGGCAATCTTCTTTCCTCAGCGACAATGATGGAAAAGAGAGGTCAATGGATTAACTCTCGACATAAAAAGAAAAAACTAGAATAATCTTTAAAAGAGATTTTTGGAGGATTGAAAGGGAAAAAAAGGCCTTAGGCCGCATAATGGCATGAACACTGCGAGGGCTTCTTCCGTGGAGACTGTGCTTGCAGGTCGACAGCGGGAAAGAAATGAGGAGGGCGCAGGCCTGCCTGCGCCTATATAGGGTTGACGACATCGACGGCATGGGTGGGCCCAGTTGTACTGCTGAAAATTCTTCTGTGTGGATTCCTCATCTTCGACAGCTAAGTTCCCACGGTGTTACCTGATGACTGAGATACCCCCTAAGATCATCTAAGGTGCTTGGGCACCTTAGACCTGTCATGGGCAGCCTTAATGACCACCACATTTGTCTCAAGCTGGGCTGCATAGCAAGGAAATTCTTGGGGGGGCATTATAGAGCTTATCTGCCCTCCTGGACATTACTGGCACCATATCAGGATGGTGCCAAGCAGCAGTGGCAGCATTCCTCAGAGCAGGCAAGATGGGAGCAACTATCTTTGGAGGAGACTCAGGGATCTTTAGGAAGTCAACCAGATCTTTCCTGGTGACATCCTCCTCCTCTGTATGAAGCCCCACGGCAGAGAACAACTACTTCATTATATTTATTTATTTTATTGTTATATTGAAGAAGGAAGGGTCCTCTGGAGGAGACCTACGGGCGTGTTTGACTGAGTCCACACTGACAGGAGGCAGTGGACCTGTCTGAGGAGAGGAGCTCTTCCTCTTCCCGTTCCTCATCATCAGGCAGAATGCAATCATGGTGATATTTTTCCTCAACGTCGACCTCCTGTAGTTCTAGGTCTGACGTGTAATGCACTGATGCTGAAACGCAGGGATCGTCCCTCGGTCAACAGGAGAGTGTTGATGCCGAAGTGGTCGTCAACAGCGTAGGTGAAGAAGGTCTGAAGGCACCAAGCTGTTGCACAATCACTGAAGTGAACTTTGTAAGGGTCTCATTGACACAGTTGAGCGTCGAACCCCGTGTCAATGGTGGAGGGGGTCTATGAAGCCGAGAGCGAAGGCTAGATGGAAGGGCCCTGACAGCTTGAAGATGTAGTTGCCCTAGGGCCTGGAGATACATCAGGCTACATAGGGATGGTTGTTGACAATGAGCCCGTCATCGACAGAGGAGGGGCCGATGACCTGAAGGTCAATGACCGGCCACCCTGAGGATTGGATGACAGAGCTGTCGGTATGGGCCTAGTAGCTGCAGAGGCCTGGACAGCAGATCTGTGCATCGACGCCGCAGCCATCGATGAAGTTCCCCCAGGAGAAGAAGAAGATGAGGATGCTATCAGGGAGCAGGGCCGCTGCTGGGAGGAACAGTCCCAATCTCAGTCTTTTCCCCAAAGACTTGTCTTGGGCTTTAGAGGTCTAGGAGCTCGACAACCCTGCTGGCAATTGAGAGACTGGGACCCCGGAGGAACCCTGCTCGGAACTGGCTTAATGATGTTTCATTAGGACATTTTTAAGAGCCTTCCTGCATCACTTTAGGGTTGTTTGATTAAACTTCTGGCAGAGTTCACAATCAGAAACTTCGAGGTCAGGCCCAAGACAGCAGGCACGTAAAGAATATTCATCTGTGGAGGCAATCTCCTTTCTGCAGCAGCAGCGATGGAAAAGAGACATAGAAAGAGTAGTTCTCGACATAAACAAAATAACGGTATCTCTAAGAGAGATCCCAAAGTGGGTACTGAAAGAAACATTTTGTAGGCAAAAAGGCACAAAACTATGTTGAAGCTTCTACGGAGACCCATGTAGACTGAGTCAACAGCAGGAAAGAACTGAGGAGGGAGCGGGGCTGCTTACACCTTTATAGAGTAGGTGACATCATCACATGACGGCGTGGGCGGCCCCAGTTGTACTGCTGAAAATCTTCCGTATGGATTCCCCTTCATTGATGGGGAAGTTCCTACAGTGTGACTTAATGACTGAGATATCACCGAAGAAGATCAGCCTTTTTCCCCCAGCACTAGATACGAAGTTGAATTTTTTGATACTGATGAAAAATGTTGGACAAAATACAATACTCCAGTAATGAACTGGTCTTCTCAGCTCTTCCTATCTAACTCTTTTTCTAATAGCTTATGATGCATGTTAAATAGTTGAAGGTGGTCAAGCAGGTCATTTACTCATACTTCAATGTCCTTAGTTATTTAACATTAATTCTTACAATATTTATGGATGAAGAATCATAATACAACAATTATGATTTTATTTATGCACTCGGGTCCAAAACTGTTAATTTATTTAACAACATCTTTTTACATCAACTTGTGCTAAACTATATCCGATGAACTACTGTCTTGATTCTTTCAATAAAAATTATAATTTGCAAAAAAAAAAAAAAAAGAGAACCTCTTCCATATAAATCCATATTATTTGCGAGTTGATCCCTTATGGGACACCTCCATAACATGGAGGATGTCTTCCTTTTTTTAATAATATTTATTTTTGGATTTTTTTAAGTGCAAATATATGTTTTACATACATCATTCCAAGAAAGCAAATTTCATAATATTCATACCTAACATATCAAAGAAGACATTCTTTATTAATTATATAGGTACGAATCTATTATGTATGGAGAAAAATATTAATATTAGTTTAACTCCTCATTGAGGAGGGGAGCTTCTAGCTATATCACAATTTACTTTTTTAGTTTTAGTAGAACTACTGGCAGCAAAAATCAACACAATAGCCCATGCATACAAATAAACTACCCCCTTCGCCGCTACATCCAGTCATTAGTAAGTAAAAAAGAAATACTGAAGACAATGAATTTTTAGTGTTCCATCCCAAATAATAACAAAACAGAAATTAAATGTCCATTTTCTCCACAGTCGCCAGTATATCCTTGTCCGAATCTGTAGTCATATGTGGAGGGGTTGCAGGATAATAGATGGACCAGACACCAAACTTCAGGTTCAACACACAATGTCTGTGTGATGTTTATTCAGAATACGGGAAATAAGCTTCAGCAATAGCATATTCCATCTTCAGTATATCAGGTTTTTTTGCAACAGACTATAAATGTCCTTTCTCTGCACTTAGCCAGCACCTACTGACACTGATCTCTGATCTAACTTACCAGTTGAAATTTAGCCTCCACCCCATGCAGGCTCTGTTTGCTTGGGTAGTGGGGGCTCAAATAAGAAAAACACAAAACAAGTTAAAAACAAAGAACCTCAGTGCAGAAGCACTGAAAAAGGGGTTACCACCCCAAAGGGCATTGGAAACAAGTCAAGTTTCAAAGAAATACAACATCATACATACTTATATATTGCAAAGCATCATGGGATTAATGCAAATCACCATGACAGGTCAGACTTGTTCGGTTTACAGCAATTTACATGCATTTTAAATTGCACAACTAACTAAATTTTTATAATAGTTGCCTAGTACTTTTTACTATTATCAAAAACACCTAGTGCCATGGTATTTTCAATATTTACAGGTTTCATAAACATAAGGTATATACATCATGGTATTTTATGACACAGTGCTATTACATACTAAATCCTACAACTATAAACACAACCTGTTTGACATATGCTTGGAGGTCACCATAATAACCTCCCTGTACGAGGACCTGAGAGGGAAAAGGACAATTAAGGAGGACACTATAGCATAGTCAAGAAAAGGGAGGGGGGGTGCCCATAGGTGGCCAACCTTATGGACTAGATAATAGTAAAGGATAGATTAGGTTTAGAAATAGAAGAACTGCTGCAACAGATTTAAGAAAAGGTCAGTCCTCAAGAATGGCAAGAGCTCCCTGTCAAATATCCCCCACCTCAAGAGGGAAGCAGTTATTGCAAACTGCTTACTACCTTCCTGTCCTAGGAAGGGATGGAGCTTCCACCCATCCATCTTCAGAAGCTACGTCTCAGAGTCCCTATTAACAATACACATTCTATCATAAGCATAGTGGATATCATCATTCTTTACCCTGAGGCATTAATACATTTCTCAACAGAGACTAATGGTACCTTCCCATCTCCTTTTAGGGAAAGTCCGTCATATTTTACTGACCAACATCTGGACAACTGTAAAGTCCAGTACCATAGAAAGATTTTCTTTGGTGTGAGTAATTACCTGCTCCAACCCCACCAGAAATGTCAGTTTTAAGCAGGGGCCCAGTCCTAGGTTCAGCCCCTCTATTTAAACCCACTATGTCTCTTGATTCATTCATTTTACCTGCTACTGATACAGACACCTTAGGGTAGACACTCTAGGTGTCACCCCAACACAGGTTCCTATCCATTTTCCACCCACCTCCTCTTTTGTAGGTTTTCCATTAAAAAAAAATTAATTAAAAAAAAAAAGTAACACACATGTACCACCTCCTTGATCTTAACATATTGTAACATTTTGGCAACATTAGCGTCTTTAGCCTGCAGTGTACTCCAGTCAATACTGTTAATAGATTTAGCTGTATTAATACAAGAAAAGTCCCTTCAGCCTCACAGGCTTGTTTATGCTTGGAGTCTTCAACCCCAGCACAATTATTACTAGGTACAGTCTTACCTGGGGTCTCACATTCAAGTTCCATACTTGCATCTCTGACCTCCAACAGGTAACATCCTGGGAACAAAGGCAACAAAGGAATATCCTGCTCAGTCAGGGGGTCCTTCTCAAACTGAGCCCATGAAAAATTCTCCTTCAACTCTTTATCCAGACTCTCCAGCAGGAACCTCTCAAGCACTTGGTACTAGTGTTCTGCCTCTCTGTGTAGTCGATCTACCTCCAGCCATTGCCCACTCATCCAGTGGATCATCCTCATCAGGATCTCCATCTCTGGGGTGTTGTCTCTCGCACCTCCAGTCTGCCTTGACCTGCATCTCTTCATTGTCTTCAGGCTTGGCCTTCCTCCGAGCTCTCAAGTCCAGTCCAGGCAGTAGCTTCTCTCCGTCTATCAGCCATGGTTCTGGTCAGAACTCCATGGACTTGCTTCTCCAGCAACTCCTGGTGCATCAGTCCACCTGGGATATCTGGGTGATATTCACCAGAAGACGTCCCTCTTCGGCCAGTCCAGATGTGTCCAGCAAGTTATCCCACTTCTGACACCAAGTCTGTGGAGGGGTTGTGGGATAACAGATGGACCAGACACCAAACTTCAGGTTCAACACACAATCTCTGTGTGATGTTTATTCAGAATACAGGAAATAAACTTCAGCAATAGCATATTCCTTTTTCAGTACATCAGTCTGCAGCAACAGACTATGAATGTCCTTTCTCTGCACTTAGCCAGCACCTACTAACACTGATCTCTGATCTAACTTTCCAGTTGAGATTTAGCCTCTACCCCTATGCAGGCTCTGTTTGCTTGGGTAGTGGGGGCTCAAATAAGAAAAAAACAAAACAAGCTAAAAACAAAGAACCTCAGTGCAGAAGCACTGAAAAAAGGGTTACCCCAAAGGGCATTGGCAACAAGTCAAGTTTCAAAGAAATACAAAATCATACATACTTCTATAATGCAAAGCATCATGGGAGTTATGCAAATCACCATGACATTTCAGACTTGATCAGTTTACAGCAATTTACGTGCATTTTAAATAGTACAACTAACAATTTCTATAATAGTTGCCTAGTACTTTTACCATTATCAAAAGCACCTAGTGTCGTGGTATTTTCAACATTTACAGGTTTCATAAACATAAGGTATATACATCGTGGTATTTTATGACATAGTGCTATTACATACTAAATCCAACAACGATAAACACAACCTGTTTTACATATGCTTGCAGGTCACCACAATAACCTCCTTGTACGAGGATTTGAGAGAGAAAAGGAAAATTAAAGAGGACACTACATCATAGTCAAGAAAAGGGAGGGGGTGCCCATAGTTGGCCAACCTTATGGACTAGCAACAGTAAAGGATAGATTAGGCTTAGAAATAGAATAACTGTTACAACAAATTTAAGAAAAGGTCAGTCCTCAAGAGTGGCAAGAGTTCCCTGTCACAGCATACAAGAACTGTCCTAAGCCAGTGTATTTCAGTCTTTTGAGTAAAATGCTTTTAGGTATTCAACAAGCTAGTCCACCTAAAAAAATGTTATTTTCCCATCTTTAACAACTTTTATCTTAGCTGGTGGTAGTAATATGAATTCCGCTCCCATTTCAAGAACGTCTTGTCGATAATTCAGGGAACTTTCTCCTTCCCTGTTTTGTTTGGTAGGAATAATTGGAGAATAAACAGAAAAAATGTCCCTCATATTCAAGAAAACCTTTGACTTTTGCCAGTTTAAAGAAAAAGTATCGATTAGACTCAGAAGTCAAAATTGACATTACAGTTGATTTCATTGCTGAGGCTGACTTCTGATTTTTTTTAATGGATTCAAACACTCTGCCAAGTAATGGAGGATTGTTAGGAGGAAGGTCAAAAGTGGAAATCAGGACATCTTTAACTAAATCTCTACCAGTGGGAAACTCCTTATCGAGAGTGTCTGGTAGCCCAACAATGTGAATGTTCTGAGATCTCAGCTGGTTCTCTGTATTTTCCAACTGCTATGAAATATTGAAGTTCTCTTATTATGTCATGCATGTTGGCTTGTATAGCCTGAATTTTGGTATCACTTTTTTCCAGCTTTTTTCAATATATTTGACCTTCTTATCTGTTACAGCCCTTTTTTCTTAGTCACCTTTAGTTTCTGCTGAATGAAATTTTTTTTGTAAAAGCACTTATCTCCCATTGAAGCACTCAATCCATTCGAGCACCTCATCCTGCGTAGTAACCATTAAATCAGACATCTTTGATCCAGTGTCAGGGGTCTGATGTGCTATAGCCTGTTGGGTGGTGAACACCTCTGGGCCCTCTGCTCTAACACCACTCAACAGGCTGGAAAAGATGGGAAAACCCTGTTGATCTAATGGAGAAGATTTCGGAGAGACAAATTGTTCCACCAGATTCCTGGAGGTTCTCTGTTCCGATGCAATATGTTCTGGTCACAAACTGCTCTATGAAAAAGCACAGCTCTGAAATCCTGTCTGCAGCTTGGGAAACTTACAATGCTAACGGTATGCCATCTTGCTCTCCTCCCCTCCCGTATGTCTTCTGAAAGGTCCAGAGCCTGCAACTCTAGCCTCCCAGGAACCAGGCTGAGAGGTGCAGGGATTGAAGGTCAAGGTGCAGGACTTTCCCCTGTTGTCTGGCTGGCAGAACTGGGCAGAGAGGCAACCACCACTGAGGCCTGCTACTAAGGCTGAAGAGAGCTGGATACCAGAACTGTCTGGGCCAATCAGGATCATCGCTGTCTTGTCCTTTTGGGCCTTGAACACAACCTTGCGGACCGAGGGGAAGAGAGGGAATGCGTAGAGGAGGCCTGGGGTCCAGAACCTCATGCAGGCAGCTGCCAACAGTGCCCAGACTGTGGGGGGCAATCAAGAACAGCCTGTTTTCCCATGAGGCAAACAGATCCACCAGAGGGGTGCCCCACCAAGAGAACAGTGTACCACCCCTGATGGAGGGACCACTCATAAAACTTCTCTCCAACCCAGCTGTGAGGATTCACCCACTGACTGCTCTCTCCTGTGACATGGATTCCCAGGAGATCTGCATCCCAGCTGGCGCACAACTGTCCAAGTGTGGAAAGCCTCCTGACACAAGGGAAAGGAGCGCTTTATACCCTGCCTGTTCAGTCAAACATGGTGGTCATGTTGTCTGTCTGGACCTGAATAACCTTATTCTGAATCAACGGAGCAAATTCTGTTAGAGCCAGATGCACCACAAAGGGCTCCAAGCAAGCTGCTATGGTGTTGAGACTCCCGGGGTGACCAGAACACGTGGGCCGTGTGGTCTCCCATGTGTGCTCCCCCACCCCACCAGAAATGCATTTGTCATGAGCGTGATGGATGGTTCTGGGTGGACAAATGGGATGCCCTCCTCCACATATTGTGGGTCTAGTCACCACTGGATGGCATCTGACATTGGCTGGGACCTAAGACCAGATGGTCCAAGTGACCTAGGTGCTGGGACCACTGTTGGCCCAACTCCCACTGAAGGTGATGCATCTGCCAGCAAGTCCAATGGATCATGCTGGTGGAGGATACCATGTACCCCAACAGCCACAGGAAGTCCTGGGCAGGATGCAATTGCCCAATCTGAAATGAGCAGGCAAGGAAGGTAAGACACAATGCCCAGTCTGCAGAGAGGCAGGCCCTGGCCCTCATAGAGTCTAGTTCTGCCCTGACGAACATGATCACCTGCAAGGGGACCAGCTCTGACCTGGCTGGGTTGACCAGAAGGCCCAGTACTGATAATTCTGGAGGGCCAAATCCCTGGACCTCTCCACTGACTCCTTGGAGGAGCACACTATCAGCCAGTCATTCAGGCAGGGATAAAACCTGATGCCCCTGTGTTGCAGGAAGGCCACCACCACTGCCATGCACCTGGTGAAGATGCTGGGCATGGAACCAAAGGTACTGACAATAGGACAAATGGCCTGGGATGTGGAAGAACATCTTCTGGAGGTCCAGGGAGCAGAACCACATATATCCTACCCCACCGATGGAATGATCTGATTAAGAGTGACCATCCAAAACTTGTACTTCCACAGGAAATGGTTTACATCATGTAGCTCTAGTATGGGATGCCAGAACCAGGAAGTCATTGGACACATATCCTTGCATGGCCAGGGTTTCTGAAACAAATTCTATCACTCTGCACTTGAGGAGTTGAGTGATGTCAGCTTTTAGCATGGATGTTTCCTATGTCACCCTGAACTCCCAAGATGCTCGGAGGTGATAAGGTGAGAAAGCCTTGAAGTCCAGTGGCAACCCTCTGCCCACCACTTCTAGAAACCGCCTGTCCGAGGTAATGGAGGATCATTATGGCAGAAAGTAGTGCAGAGACCTAATGGGGCACTGGGAAAGAGACTGGGCTGGAGAGAGGATAACACTCCACAACCAGTCACTGAGCAGCATTGAAGGGGGCTGTGGCTGATGGGGCTGCGAAGGCACCACCTCTGCTCCCCCTCCTTTTTGTCCCTGGCTGTTGACCTTGGGTTAAAGATGCCAGCACAGTAACTTCCCCTGCTGGGGCTGCTGCTGAGGTTGTTGAGGCCGAAAGGACTGGAACTGAAAGGCCTTCTTTTTAGGCATGTGGGTCTTCTGGTCCTTCTAGGATGAAGCAACAGAATCTATGGTGGTGCTGGACTTCTCAATCCGTGTGAGATGTACTTTCAGGCCAGGGCCAAAGGTCTGTGCCCAAGAAGGGGACGCTGGCCAGATTATGCTGAGTGTCTGCTGAGAAGGTGTAAAGTCTCATTCAGGCCCTACAACACATGGCAACGGCTGGTGCCAAGGCACAGGAGTCACCCATGTCCAAACCATTTGAAGCCAGTATTTAGCCAGCAAATGACCCAGGTCTCTAGTCATCTTAACTGAAAGCAGTTTAACTAGCTGGAAGATGGGGAGGAGTTCTGCTAACACCCCAAACAGGAAATGACCAACATTTGCCATTGTGACACTGCAGCTGGTCTGACAAAGACCCAGTGATGCAACAGCACACACCTTTTTAATTGTGTGGTCAGTCTTCTTGGATTCTTCGTCTGGAGGTTTGTCCATGTCCCCTTGACCACCAGATTCACAGAACAGAATCCAAAACCAAGTCCTCCACAGAGGGGTGGTCAGAAAACCCAGAAAGGGAGCCCATTGGGACTGCATACTTGCAGATCATGTTGCAAGAAAGTGCTGGGCAGGAGGATGCTGGATACTGCCAAAGCTCCAGGGCCAGCTCCAAGATGACCTCAGCTATGGGAACGGCAACCCCCTGGGAATCATCCCTATCCAGTATGTCAGTAAATGGGTACTTAGCCTGTTTCTGAACTGGCTCTAAGGAAACGTTCATGGAGTCCAACCTAAGTCAAACCAGCAACAAATGACAATGGCTCGTGGTCGGTGGTCAGCTCCTCGACTGAATCCCAGTCGAACATATGAGTCTTGGTAAAGACCATGGATGACTCCACCTTTGGAGTCAGAGAAGTCCTCAAAAATGGCCCTCAACCGTTTGCCACCATAAGATAACCCTGGTATCTTCAGCCTGGGTGTTTTCCACCAACAGCCAGCCTAGTAAGCTGGCTGCAAGGAGAGACTCCTTGGTCGCGGCCCCAAACATCGACTGTGGTGGAAGTGGCTTCACGCAAAGAGGTGGAGAAGAAGCTGCTGAGGACTGCTGAGAAGCATGGACCGGTGTGGGAAGGACCGGCAAAGGCCAAGGGATTGAAGGTTCAGGGGGCAGAGCCCTACCTCTCCCCATAATGGTCCACTGTTGCCACAGGAGCCCCTTGCTCCATCAATGCATTTTAAGTTGATGTATTTTCTCAACAGAGGATGTGAAGCATCAACGGTGATGCCTCCCGGTCGAGTGGGACTGAGGGTGCAAGCGGCATCACAACCTCAACCGTCGACCCAAGGGTTGATGTCAATGTGTGTCCTCCAGAGGGTTTGTATAAACCTCCTGCCTTGGTAAGTTAAGCACTAGAGGCTTTGGAGGCATGACCACTGGTGGAGGCAGCTCCTATAGCAACTCAGCCGGGGTTATCAGCTAAGCCTTGTCCTCCTGGGTAAGGACCAGAAGAACTGGGGTCTGGGAGATCAACTCCTTTTTACTCTCTTCCAACAGCTGGTCGACAGCCTAGAGAAAACTCTCGACCAGTGCTGAGGCTGACAAGCCCAAAGAGGTTACCGTGAAGCCCTCGACCATCCCCTTTACTACAGGGAGCTCAACCAAGGTCAAGCAGTCGGGGGAGTCAAAGGAGAGAGGAAGTGTGTTATCTTTCCCAATGCTATGACCTGTAACCACAGTTTTTGTGCTTTCTGTTGCAGTGAGAAGGGATCTCCCTGAAGGTCTAGGAGCGAAACACATTTCCCTGAAATTGTCAGAGAAGGAGCCTCCGATGCTGGCCCCAGCTGGGAACAGCACCAAGACCAAAGAAGAGCTGCTGCCTACTCTTCCATGACCGAAAGCCAAGCAGTCAGTCTGGCTGTTGAGGTCTTTTTGCTGTCTTTTGGATGACCAAGGGTCAATCGAGCCTTCTGGTCTTTAATGGACGTTGACAGCACGGGCCAGCACAAACTGCATCCCTTGACGTTGTGTTGACTGCCAAAACAGTATAAGCATATGTCATGCAGATTCATGGTCAACATTTTCTGCTTGCACAGGGTGCAGAACTCATAATCCTGGTTTCTTGCTTTCCATCGTTGATCGCAAAGCGGAGCCAGAAGACTGCAGAGCAAGCTGAAAGTGGAATACAGAGTGAAACAGTCAAAGATTCACTTGAGAAAATGCTTTGAAAATTCAAAATCCTTCAACACTGCAGAGCTGCGAAGGAGACATGTGCTTCCTAGCACAATGAAAGATCTGATGTCACAGGGCGGAGCTGGAGGATACACTACTCGGGGGTGGGAAGAGCTTAGCTTGAAGACTTTCAATAATTCAAGTGCCTCCAGCACAACTGCCAGAATGTGGATTGTGAACTGTATCCATGCTGTTAGAAATACATTTTTTAAGAAAAAGAAACCGTCAAAGAATATGAGAAGACATGAAAGAAGAGAATCATCTGAATGTATAAATATTTAAAATGATTTCCTGTTACATTTAATTGTGTGCGTCTGAAACAGCACCTAAGGTGTGCATCCCTGAAGTGGGCAGAGGTTTCTAGTGTGTTATCAGGAAGCTGTGAAGTTAGTCATCAAGGGGAAACACAACTTGTCAGTGGTAAACAGGCAGAGAGGGGTAGGGGCCCCTGTGGCTAACATTAATAGATCTACCTGGCAGACAAAGTGTAGACACCTCTGCCCCAGTACAGACTGAAGTAATTTGTTTCTAACTCCAGCCTCTCTTTTCATGCCATAACCCTGGCCTAAATCTCACAGAACAGAGCTGCACTATCAAATGTGGCACTATTTGGATGATAAAGGAAAGTTGTGAGATTCTATGCTGTGCTTATTGAAATCCATATTCTGTTATCCTGCCTATACTGATAGTCTTCTAGTGCAATAAATACAGTTCTTATGCTGTCTGCTTCAGGAGAGAAGGGATCATAACTTAGCCTGAGGAGATGGCCAGTCGATCCCTTCCTCTTCCCGGAATGCTGGCCCCGCCCCCACACTCAGACATTTTGTGATGTTTAATCAGGATCAGAGCAGAGGCTTGCTTCCCATAAGTCCATGGGATGATTTTACTACATTATTTTATATATGTTAATACATCCTTAGATATAAATAAAAACCACCGCTCGACTAACAAAAACCATGTTAGTCGAGTAGCGGATTTAATGTATATCAAAGAATGCATTACTATATATAATATAATGTAGGAAAAACACCCCAAAGACTTATATGGAGCATGGCCCCCTCTCTCGTGAAACGTCACACATCTAAGCACAGGGGCAGAGATGGCAGTCTAGGAAGTGAAAGAGATTGGCTGGCCACCTCCTGGGGCCAGATTATGATCCCTTCCCTTCCAATGGGGACAGATTACAAAAATTATCATTTTTGCACAAGAAAACTATCGCTGGGGCCTAGTAATAGAATATGGGTTTTATAAAGCCTAGCAAAGAATCTTACAACTTTTCTTTAAACCAAAGTCCCAGTCTGCTCATCTCTGGTAGTGGTCCATATGGAAGTTAAGAGATCCCGTAATACTTTTTTGAAAGGAGTAGTTGCTTACCAAGAAATCCTGGCCAATATTCCCTGCTCAATAAAATAAGCCCTCATGAAACTGACCCAGGGTTTATGTGGGGCACTGTGGAACACCAATTAGCTTTTTATTTGGTCTATATACAGACAATGTACCACAGGTACCTTCCAAGTCACTGCTTTGTAAAACACTTTGAGATACAGTGTGTGAATGAAAGGCGCCACATAACCTAATTTTGATTCTAATTTTACCACATAACTGCTACGATAAACCAGGATACAACTGTCACTTTTTGTTTATTCTTCACGTTATAAAATGCAGGAAAAAAACACATAAGTTTTAGCATTTTTTTCTTGCCCTTCCCCCCAATAAAAGCACGAGTATCTCTTGCCAAGTACAAAATCAGCAAGTTGCAAAGAAAAGAAACAAGCCAAAAAAAAAAAAAGTGGAAAACAGCTTTGTAAAATGTGGAGTTTCACAGAATGTTTCCTTATTTTTGCAAGAACTGGAGAACTGTACACAGCTCTAGCTTCTGCATTAGAGGAGGTGGGTATAATCCTATGATGTTACGTAGAAAAATCAAATACTGTACCAAAATCTGGAACATTTATTTATTTATTCTAGGATTACAAGTACCTTTGAGCCAAGGCTCCTTTACAAAGGTTTTGATTTAGATTTACCCTGGAAAATCTATTTCCCTAATTCAATTTATCCTTTCAAGCCAGATCTGAATTTGAAGATCAGCTGCAGATCACCAGTACTTTCGATGTATCCAGTTGGTCATAATTGTATCATTTTTATGTTTACATTTTACGCTATGATTGAAAAATACAACAAAACTGTCATATTTTTGTATCAAAGACACACTTTTTCTTTAAAATCATGCTACAGTCATTGTTAATATAATATAGGTAATACAGTACCTTATTAATAAGTGTCACTGTATAAATAAGCAGTTCAGTATCAGATCCATTCTTCTCTTTCAAGATTTCTATCAGATTTGTCCAAGGCTTTGCATCTACAAAAATTTAAAAAAATGGCATTCGGTGAAGCAGTCGAAAACCAAGCCTCAAAACAAGAACGACACTTCAGCGGCACACTGCCCTTTTTTCAGCAGACTTCAGAATGTCCTTCATTGTCATCATATTGACAATCAAGAAAAAAAGTAAAATCCTAAAGATAATATTTTTATATATAAAGATCTAGTTTAAACAGAATGGTCAAAGAACATTCATGCTGGCCCTGGGTGAACACATTTCATATAACGAGCCCCCCCCCACACTTTTACTCCCCTCCAGCTTTTAAAGTTATAATACTCTGCTGTGACATCACAACCTACTGCCATGGATTTTTTTTTAAACTTTCTTTATTGATTTTCACCAAATTGCATACAATTCTTAGAGTACAACATGGTGAAGCTGTGATACTTGGATTCCATTCCTTCATGTACATGGCATATATCACTACACTTGCAGCAGAAACAAAAAGTCCAAAGAGCGGGCTACAGACAGCAGTTGGAAGAAAGGCAAATGTCCACGCAATATGACACTATACAGGTTGATTTTATTATTAAAATAACAGCAACAGGTCAAATACCCCCAGTGCACACAGTGGTAGCACTCCCCTCAAAATAACGTTGACGTAATTTAGAGGGGAGTGCTACCACTATGTGCACTAGGGGCATTTGACGCTTTGCTGATATTTTAATAATAAAATCAGCCTTTTATAGTGTCCTACTGCATGGACATTTGCCTTCCTTTCAACTGCTGTCTGTAGCCTGCTCTTTGGATTTTTTTTGTTTCTGCTGCAAGGTGGCATTAGCGAGTCTCCAGCGGTGTTTGTGTCCTGAGCTGCTTTCTTACTTGTGCTGGATACATCACTACACGTCAGGTTAATTTTTTTGTTACATTTTCCATATTTCAAGCAACATCAAAAGACACAAAACTCAACACTAACACAAAACTATGGAGGATGGTAGTGTACTGTCCTTATGTTTTTGATTCTGTATCTGTGGCGGGGGTACATGGACATTACTTTGGTATCACAAGCAGAAAAGGCAGCAGAAAGAGATAAAGTCTAAAGGGGAAAACAGCCTAATGTCATGTAAAATATCTTCAGTAATAAAAAAAATGCAAATGCCATAGAAATTAAAATTGGTGGGGGTGGGGGTGGGGATTTTGCATGTCTGAATTCTGCGGATGCAAGTTTTGTTTCAAAGTCACTAAAGAGATTTCCTGTTTCCTGCAACAAATTCACAGCTGACATCAGCAGAACTCATTTACGCAGTAGTCCCCCAAAATTCAAATTTCAGAAATTTCTGTTTGTTACTGCTGAAGACCTTTTCAATAAAACAGATCTTTTCCCCCTTGAATTTCATCTGCTCACGATGCTTATTCCTGCCGTAAAGTCATAATTCTCTGTTTGTGACATCACAACCTGTCTCAGTGGATGGACATGATGCTGATATTAAATGATTAAAATTTCAGGGCAGGACGTGCAAAAGAACAAAGTCTAAGGGACAAAAAGCCTGGTTTCATGTAACTGTCTTTAGTACTAAAGACCAGAATATTCTAAAATTCAAATTTATTTGGAATGTTACAAGATTTGTAAGTTTAGCTGGTACTAATGTTTTTGCAGGAAACTGGTAAATTACTTTACTCTGTGGTATGATTTTGAATCATCCCCAGTTTATACAACTATGTAATGAAAATCAAACAGCACAGAATACCATATCTCCTCGAATAATAGATGCCATCAATTAAAAGTCACCTTTGTTTAAAGGCTGAAGCTAAAAATCATACCTGTAATACGAGTCACCCTTGTTTGGTGACCATGGCTACTACAGAAAGGTGATTCAAGTGTTTTCAGACTGTGATATATTGTTATACAGATCGCCCTGACCTGAACAGACACACAGTATCAGGACCCTCTGGTAATGTCCTTAGTCCACTGGCCAATTTGCTGTATCTTCAACTGAGTCAGCCAGTAGTGCACAGTGTAACCATTCTCTATTTCCCAGTCAGGAAGCCACATAGGATATCTGCTACCTTCAGTAATAGGCCCAACTCCCTGACCTGAAATGACTTTTACTGTTTTTGCTGTAGAGGGCTGTGACCTCAACTTACCTGAACTGACAGATAGTATCAGGAGTCCTGTGCAGACAGGGAACGGAAGTGGTGCAACCTTGGTGAGGTGAATGATGAGAAAATGCAGCATAAAAATATAAGTGTGGTCTGACTGCACTGTGCGTATTGCTGGAGTTTAAAAAAGTCTCCTTTCTCATTTACACTGGTACTGTAGATCAGGTTGGGTCTGACATAAAAAAAAAGAGCAGACTGGGTGGGCCCAGTGAACCTGTATCTGCTGTCACATTCTATGTTTCTATGTTTCAGCTGCTGAAACAGTCCATGGAGTCATTTTTGTTTACATGAAACTTTTACACTAGGACATTTGTTTTAAAAAAACGCCTTCCCTTACAAGCCGCAGCTCAAATTGCTAATTGCAGTTAGAAGCTGTCTTTTTTAAATAAGGAAATGCAGTATTCCAAGTGTTTGAAGAGGGGTTCCAGTCAACAACACAGAAAATCACAACTGACATTGATACTACAGTCCAAAAACTACCTTGAAGTTCAAGCATTTCTTTATTGTGGAGGGTAATTACATGGAAACACCAGGTTTGTGTCCTACAGTTCATCTACAGCCAAGGCTTATTTGGGCATGAATGAATCTGCATGTACCATATTGATCCACTTATCTGTATAGCAAAGCTGAATGTACTTGCGTTTAGTATGATGGAGGCTGGTGGCAGAGGTAAGCACAGAGTAAGAGCTGGATGCCAGATGCCATCTCAGCACCAGGGGCCGGGAGTACTGGTACCAAGAGGGGGGGACCACTTTACTATCAAGGTGAGGTTTTGTAAATTTAGCAGGATCACGTAAGAAGGCCAATGGATACCACAGAATTTTGTTGTTAACATATATCGACTACCAGCATCAGATGAAGGAGGGAGGTCACAGGACTGCCAGTATCAGGTAAGGGACCACTGGACTATACACACAGATAAGCACTGTGTGCTCACAACACACAGCTTAACCAACAGTATATTGTATGTAGTTGTAGCAACAGTACATGTATTTCTACGGAGCCCTTCCCAGGAGGCTCAGTGTGCCTTTTTTTTTTTTTTTAACCAACTCTTTTTCCCTCTGGTCGCCGGAGATGTGGCCTCTCTCAGGCATCATCCTGGTTGTGTCCCGTCCAACGTGAACACCCCCCCCCCCATGGCCCTGCTAATGTCTACCTCCATCTGGTGAGAGACCTCCTGGCTTACCCCCAGGGCAGGGCTGCCACTCCTACCAGCGCCAAAGACATCCAGTATCATCCAGGCAGAGGAGGCATGCAGAGGATCGGGACCCAGGTGGCGAGGTCCAACAGTGGGCGTGGGGCCAAGGTGTGCCGTCACCACCACAGCTCCGGGGTGTTTCCTTTGTTCTTCGTGGTTCCACCCCTCCCTAGGCATGCATAAATGTGCAATGGCCCGGGGGCTGCCGCGCTTCTGCCAACATCTGCCGTGCACCACCTCCCCACTTGTGTGCAGGCTGCAGCACGTTGCCTCCCTTCCCGGAGGCACTCAAGTGCCGAGCCCTGCAACTCTCCCTCCCCAGGAGAAAGCGAGCTGTCAGCGGATGCTCAAGCCTTCTCCCCGGCCGACCCCCGGCGGCCTGTGCTCGTTCCCTAACATGGGTCGTCGGCGTGAAGGGAGATATGGTGTCCAGCACCTCAACCCTCAGCGCCACCGGGCTGGCATGGCTCAGGGTGCCTTACATCACAAATAACATAAAACAGTCAGGAATTGCAATGCTACATCAGAAAGCTAAAAACAGCAGAATAATCAATAAATAAATAGCAACAGCAGCCAATATATACCTGCAGAGGCCATCACTGATTACCAAATGCGTCTTTAAACAAATATGCTTTCAGACCCCTCTTAAAGGCCTCCACCGAGGGAGCTTCCCTCAGTGCCCTAGGTAGTGCATTGCAGAAAGAGAGCCAGCCACTTCAAATGAATGGTCTCCAGAAGACTTAAATATAACCCGGAGGACTAACAGGAGATGCTCCTCTGTGGAGTGGAGAGGGTATAAGGATTGAAGGGATGCAAGAACTCCATCAGGTAGCTACGTGCCAACCCATACAGGGCCTTGCAAGTTAGTAATCCAGCCTTGAAAGTTCATACTAAGGTTCATACTAAGAGTTGTCAAGAGCTAGAAGGCGTAAGCCCATTGTTGCTCCTATATGACAAGTCTCAGAAATACTTCAAGCAGCCCCCATTTTAAATAAAAATATCCAGTTTCTTTTTAAATTTGGCTTTTGTCTTACTAATCACAACCTCAAGCTGCAAATCATTCCATGGATTTGCCACTCTTGATGTATAAAAATACTTCCTTGTTAATATTTTAAAATTTTGTTCCAGTAATTTGCAACAGATGACACTTAGTTCCCACACAGACCCTTCTTTAAAATTTGATATTCAATTCATTAAGAAGTATTGGATCTGCATAATGTCAAACATGAGTAACACGTCCCCCCGTATGCGTCTAGTGGTAAATGACATTAGACTGAGTGAATGTAACCTCTCTTCATTGCTTTTACCAGCTTGTTCATTAACTGACTTTGTGTATTTTCGTTGGACTTTTTCGACCTTATTTATTTCCTTTTTCTTAAACGGATCCTGTAGTTGGGAAGCGATCTCTAGGTGGGAGCGCACATTTGCCCTGAATAAGGGTACCCATGACTCTACTATCCCTTGATGTTATATTTCTCTTGATGGCCCAAGTTGGTTTTGTTGCCTTTTTTATTGCCTCTGATGTTTGTTTATTAGCATTAAAGTCATCTGTGATATATATATATATATATATATACACCCAGGTCCCTTTCACACACCACTTCACCATGCAACACCCAGGAACCCTGGAGTTTCCAATAAATGACCTGTGTTTCTATAGCCCAAAATGTTAACTTCTGAAACTCCTTGCCCAAGTGACCTTGGGTTAAGGACCAGGGGCTGCGGCCACTGGCCAACTGCCAGGACCTAGAAGGTTCCTGTCAGATGGTTGGAGTTGGTGAAAGGGCAGTGTGCTGCCTGCAGCTTTTTCGAGACCAGTGCTGATTCACAAATTTCCTGCTGGAGAAGGAGACCCCAATCAGTTCAGAACATAGCAGTGGCTGTTTATAGAAGTTCGTGCTGGGCCATAGCCCTGCCTCAATTTCCCAATGAGTAAAGCAGCCAAGCAACGTGAACTGAAAAGAAGAAGAAATGTTTTGGAGCTGGGATCCTGAAACTCACACCCTTCCTTGTGTGGAGGGCCTTCACACTCAGACTCAGGGAACTAAAATATTCTTCCAAATTTAAAGAGCAAGTTTCTAGATCTTTAAATTGTGTGCCCCTCTTTATATAGCAGCTTACTTGTCCCCTAATCGATTCGCATATAGATTCATTTTTCGATGGCTATATTTAAAATAAAAGCACTCGTAAAAATGCTCAGTTGAGTCTGCACACAAAATGGTACCAGTTCGATAGTGGGAGACCCCCAGGTCCTTGTTAGTTGAGTGTTGGCTTTCCTCTGTCAAAATCAGCATTCAAAGGTATTTAAAAAAGCACATAAAAACTGCCCCCATTAAAGTCTATTAAGAGTGCCTCTGTGCTAGTCCAGTACTGACATCACAAAATGTGGGGGCGTGTCTCCCACTACAGAACTAGTACCATTTGTGTGGAGGCTCAACAGAGCATTTTTACAAGAATTTTTATTTTAAAAACAGCGATCGAATAATGAAACTTTATATATGAATCGCTTAGGGGACAAATAAGCTGCTATATACGTTAAGGGGGGAAGACAAGTTAAGATCTAGAAACCTGCTCTTTAAGACTGGAGAGGGGCACCCACAGTCCCTTTGTCCCTGAGCCAGGACTATACAGGTGACCCAGGCTCAGCAGAAATAATAACCCTGTGTTCTTACTTATTTTATTCATTTAGTTTTGTTGACCAGGAAAGGAGGGCTAGACAATACAGCCTATTTTCAGGCGTATCCCGGGGTAGAGAATACAGATGCAAACCAAATGAAATTGAACCTTATTAAGCTGTTGGTTTGAGGACGGATGGATGGCCATCTCCAGAGGCAGCTTCTTTTTAATTTTTCCATACATAGCTTTTTCTTGTGGCCACACATGTCTTGTTCAGGGATATATACTGGTCCCAGGGATACACCTTGTTCAGGCCTGTGTCCCTGGTCTCCTCTCAGCACCCAACACCCACCAACTTACCCCCTCGACTTTATCTCGCCTCCTGTGTGGCAGGTGTTCGGGAAGGAGGGCTCTTGGCCCCCACCCCTCAAGGCAGTTCACTTATGTGGACTATGATCCAGTGCTGACTGGTACTAGTACCCAGGGGAACACACAGGGCCCAGGCCATCATACAGGCAGCCATGGGTTTTTCTTACCCTCTTTGTCCCTCCCAACTCCCCTGATGTGAGTGTAGCCTATGCCTGCCTCGCATGCACACAGCGCAGCTCTTGAGGCAGGAACAAGCTGCAGGGGTAGCTGTGGTGCTGGAGCTTACTGTCGACTCTCCCTGACTAAGCATGCTACCATGCAACAAGTATCTTTGCTTGGCCTGCATCCCTGTGTGGTGACACAGGATCACTCCTGAACTGGGGTCAGTTGCATGGCAGCGCGTTGCCCGTACAGGGCCTTGTAGGTTAGATGAAATAGGAACTTCTTCTAGGGCGTATCTGAAATACTGGGATTGTTAACCTTATTAAACAGAGTGAACCAAATGAGTTAAACCAAGTACATATTGAAAATCAGATAAACCAACTGTACTGTGATTCACCATCCTGCATGCAGGTGAAACTGAACTGATGAACTGTGTTTTAATAAATGGATCTTTGATTTAGACTCCATTTCCACCATTGTGGACACTGATTTTTGCATAGAAGTTGATGTTTAATGTTACTAAAAATCCTTTAGCCCTGTTCACCTGGTCCTGTGCGACGTACACCTGGGAAGTCAACCCGAAACTGGAGGTCAATTACAGTACAATTCATATTAAACTGTCACATCACTGAGTTGGTTTTACATTGGTTAATTTTTTTTTAAAGGGGGATTGTCAGCAATAACAGCCTCACACCCAGCCCTCTGTGTGCAGAAACACTTTTTTTACTTACTGATTACTGCAGGGTAATAAATGGTATCAGGCTCATTTATTGACTTGTAAGCTGACATTTCCTGTAACCAGAAATGCCAGACTCCCCTGCAGCTGACATCAGAGGAGCACTGCAGCAGTGGGAGATTTAATAGGCTGCAGTGAATGTCAAAGTTTTTTTATATGCAGTAATCTTCTGTTTGCTGGTCTGCTGTTCTCCTAGGGCTAGGTACAGTCACAGATGACTGCACTAAGTCTCCTAGGGCTAGGTAGAGTCACAGAGGACTGTACTAAGTCTCCTAGGGCTAGGTAGAGTCACAGAGGACTGTACTAAGTCTCCTGGAGCTAGGTACAGTCACAGAGGACTGTACTAAGTCTCCTGAAGCTAGGTACAGTCACAGAGGACTGTACTAAGTCTCCTGGAGCTAGGTACAGTCACAGAGGACTGTACTAAGTCCCGTGAGCACAACAGGACCAGCAAACATCTGATTTTAACTGACAAAATCTTTAACATGTATACTGCGGTCTGTTGAAGGCTACTGAATCTCCCAGCTCTGCAGCCCTCCTCTGATGTCAGCAGCAGGGGATTCAGGGATGTCTGGTTACACGAAATGGCATCTTAGAAGTCAGCAAAATGAGCTTAATATATTCTACTGCTGCAGTAAATAGCAAGTAAAAAAAAAAAATGTTTTTGTTCACAAAGTGCAAATTGGGATCAGTGCTTACACTTGGGTGTGAGGCTCTTATTGCTGACAGTTCCCCTTTAAGTTGTTAGTGCACTGACAACTCGCGTTCTGTTGTTTTTCCAAAACACTTACCCAGCACAAGGGCAAATTTTATATATTATTTTTTTTACAGCTTAGCTGGAATGCATGCGCAGTTCTGTCTCAACGCAATCCAAAACTGAACTGCAATTCTTAATTAAGTAACAGTTTTTGCAAGGATGTGTGATAGATCCAGCAACAAGTATCAAACTCACAGAGAAATATCAGGAGCGTAGCTACAAGGGTGCAGTGGCACCTGGGCCCACAAGGTTTGAGGGGCCCCAAATCATAATTTTGATGTTTATTCAAAACTAGGGAGGGGGCCCTATAACATCGCCTTGCATCCAGGCCCTCTGGGAATTTGCTACACTACTGAGAAATACTAAAACACACTGGTGTGACAGTTTAATGCAAACTGTCCTGTAAGATGTATAGCAATCTGGACATCCCTCCTCGAAAATGAATGCTGCCATCTGTGCCCCATAAAATACTGGGAGGGGGTACATATACTTAGAAAATATGACGGATGCCAGGAGCAGCAAATATTGCGTTCATACACTCATCTTCTGTCACACCTTCAGACCCCCAATGCTCTGCAATGGGACAGCCACAAAAGGAACTGGTCTGCTAATCAGACCAGTCCTAAACAATGAAAATTCCCTCTTTAGCTTAGGCCCTGCTTTAGAAACACAATACTATGTTATTTTATTATTATAACTGATCTCCATTTAAACAGGCCAAATGTGTGCAAAGACTAAAATAAAATGTATATACCAGGGTTTTAGGCAGAGGAAGATCATGAGGTCCCTCAAGTTTGTCTAACCTTAAATACTGTAACAGTATTTCAGATTTGTTCAATAATAGCATCAAGCTGTTAATTTTTCACCAATGATATATTTATTTTTACTACAATTCATTTAACCAATACAGGCAGCTGGCAATTACGCCAAGTGCCACATTGTCGGCAGATCTGCTCTTCCTTCCTTTTTCTTCACGGCTCCTTTGTCCTCTTCTCCTTCATGGAGCAGCTGAGGACAAACCTACATGATTAAGTGGGCCTCCCTCGACCCGGTGCTGCTGCTGAGGGGGGGAGAGGAATGGACTGCAGGTTAGGCCTCCAATGAAAAGCCAGGTTTTTCAGCCTTGAAGGAGCTGGTGGGAAGGGCCAGCAAAGAGGCTCAGCTCCTCCTTCTTCACAGATGAACTCTACAATATTCCTAGCACAGCAGGGGGTTCAGTGTCTGATATCTGATAAACTTCACTAAAGGCTCCACTGGACAGAAGGCTGGGGAAGGGACTTAATTTATCAGCACTGTCAATCAATGTGAGTCAGCCAATAGCAATGTCAGGAATGTAGCCAGCAGGTAAGACTGACTCCCAAGTTTCAAGAGAAGTCTTCCTCCCATATACATATAGGCAGCTGCAACACTGAAAGAGGCCCTCTTTTCACTGCAGCAGCCTTACAGCAGGAGGCTTTTCCCACCCACCCATCCTACACTGATGGACGGAGAGCTGTCTGTCTGGGTGATGGAGAGTGTGAGGCCAGCTGGGAACACAGGTATCCTTAAGGATGACCACGAGACAACACCTGAACCATGCTGTGGGCCCTGGTCTGCACTGAGGCACTTGAGCGCCAAGGAACAACACTCGGGTCGTTCCCAGGTCACATTAGCTTTAGTTTGTACTGCAGCACAGTAAAGGATTCCTGGTTCACATCAGAGTCTTGCTGTTTCCTGGGGCCCTAGTTCACATCACAGCAATGGTTCTGGTGGCACCTCCATGCCCCCAACTGACTTTTCTCCACACACAGGAAGGGGTACAGGCTTGGAATTTGGTGGATAATGTGATGGGGGGGTTCTACTCGATTAGGATGCATACACAACTGTCTTGTACCACATGTAGCTTTCTGCACTGTTTAACTGTATTCCGTATATACTGATGCCTAAAGGTGGGTTTTTACTATGTGGTGATATGAATAAAGCTGTGGGCAACTTCCAGCTTCAACCTGTGTGTCCCTAATGGTCAATGGAGGGTGTGCCTCAAAGGCGGGGAGGTGGGCAGACCAAGCCTTGCAGGGAATGGAATGTGTTTTTTTTTCATTGGTGCCCATTGTTTACCCAATTGTACAGCTAGGAGGACAGAAGTACAGGGTAAGTGATGTGCTCAGGGTCACACAATGAGCACAGTGGTGTCTAATCCAATGCTCTCCATTATGACAGTAATATCACTGCATAATCAGAACAGGAAGACACTTATTTACATCACCCTGCGTGAACTACAGTAGCCGCTTGGTCACCTCAACTTTACTTGCAAAGTAATTCCCACAAGCAGGACTTTCTTGGGCCACCTAACGAAGTCAGGTACAGGATGCCATAAACCTCATCACAGGCTCCAGGTGACGAACAGCATGGGAAAGGACCCTGCGGTCTGACTGGCCTTCCTGAACTGCTTTGACGGAGTGTCGATCTGGCCCAAAGTTACCAAAAGCTAGAAGCTCAAGCTTTTCACAAATGCATCCTGTGGCTTCAGGGCTTGCCTTCAAGGGGAATGGTGTGCAGGGCAGTGGCTTCCCCTCCTGAAAGGAAGCTAACTGGATGAAGGAAGTAACTTTGATGGAGTTTATACTCATTGTGGTTGCCCTGGTAGTGTGAGGTGAGTGTTTTGGGGATTAAAAAGTAGTCTTCAGGACAGACAACACTGTGATGGTCCATGCCACAAATGGGCAGTTAGGGCAAAGGGCCCAGTGGATGACATCATGCAAGTTTTTGTGCTTAAATGTTTTAAGCTTATTAGCCAGTTTAAAGATGTACATGTGTCTGGTGCAGATACAAATACCACTGACACGCTTTCTAGTTTGCAGTGGCAGAGATTCCAGGAGCTGGTGCTATAAGCAGAGGTGCATTCCAGGGAAGTCCCCATCTTCCTCTGGGACTTGGTGATACAGAAGTCTGGGAGTTGCTCAGAAATTTGGTAGTACCCAGCATGCAGGCACCATACAGGAGAGGTGTTGAGAACTTCCTGAGTTTACAGCAGGCACAGAGTTGGCAGAACAAGTGGCTGATTCTGGTAGACCAGCTATGCCTTTACCTAGTGCAGATGAAATGGGAAGGGTTGACTCCAAGACAGCCTGAGTCCTCCTTTAGGGGCACAATGGGATGCGTCAGTCCAGGTACAGGAATACTTTGCCTAGAGGACTTGGGGGGAGCACATTCTTCTGGCACAGAGATGGGACCCTGCTGACTGTATTCCAGTTCCACCATATTCCAGCAGAAGCAATGAAGGGGCTGGGTGTGAACTCAGAGTTTAACACCCATTCTTTTTGCTTTGGGGCTGCTAGGAATGCAGGGCCAAAGTGCTGAGGGACGAAAAGATCCAGGTACTTGGCCAATGGAGGGTGCAAAGCTTCTGAAACGTATGTGCAACCAAATTTGCTTCAACTTTCTTGTTTTTGTTTCCTGGCAGGTGATGTTCCCCACATGAGGCAAATTTAGATATGCAGTCACTCCTTCATTCAATGGGCAGCTGTGCAAGCGAGGCAGATCCTGGTGGGGGAAGAACCTTTTCCTGGACACCCGGCAGCAGCAGGTTCATTGGATGGGATGTCAGGGGATGAAGTGTGGTAACTCGCTGGATTGGGGCATAGCCGAAGCTTGGCAGTGGGGTCCCTGCAGAGTTTTGGTGGTCCACCTGGGAGGCAATGACTTGTGAGTCACTGTAACTGCTACATCAAATGAAGAAGGATCTGCGGCTGCGTGGGAAGCCTTGCCTGGGGTGCACATAGTCTGGTCACACATCATCTAGCGGTGGCACTACTGGCAGGCGAGAGAGCCCACGGCAACTGAACAAGCCCACAGGTTGACATGGCCATGTGGAGTTATATGGACTGTAATCGGTAGGACTGTCCTAAGACACAATGAGACAGTCTCTGTTATACCCCAGTTATATGACTGAGATAGGGAAACTCGCATCTCTGCATACTGTTCTCCTCGAGGCTGGCAGGAAGTGAGGGCCTAGATGACTGTGGGCACCTTGCAGGGTTCGGTCATGGAATAGCCTCTTTAGGAGTGGCCTGCATGTGCACCGCCACCTGTCAGGGAGGGGTGTACATCACACAGTCGAGAAGTCACCCCTTATGACTAGGGGATGGATATTCCTCCAGAGGCCATACACTTTGGGAGGCTGGGAGTCCACTTAGAGGTTCCACTTGCGGATAGGGATGGACAGAGGTCAAGATTTGACCATCCAGGGGGGTGAGCCAGCAGCCTAGCAGGAAGAATGCTTCTCTGAGAGCTCCTGACCATCTGGAGTGAACTTAATAGAATTTTAACTGTTTCTGTGAACTAATTTTCTAAAAGCAGGCATAACAGAACTTGAATTTCTTCAACAGAACAGAATGATACCAATTGACAGTCAAATGCTGGAAGATTTTGTATCAGGCTGGTAACATTTTTCCTACCCCTGCTGGCTTGTACTAGAGAAGGAAACATCTCAGTAAGTACACCTGTTGGGCCAATAGAAAAGTCTGTAGTTCCAGTGGATTTTCCCCAGTTAATATCCCTGCTGGCTAGTGGCTGCAAAATTTCGTTTTGACCCCTGGGTTGTACCCAAAACACCACTAAATATGATTCTTCCACTCCGGAGCCGTCCCAAACTACAGGTCAGTCAAAAGTGGTGCCAGGGCAAACAGAGGAATCCCCCCCATGCTAGAATCCCTACAGAAAGCAGGGGTGGACTTAACAAGATGCATTAAAATGATGGATCAAAAGATGGACTAGTACATGGGACATTAGTCAGTGGTGGAGGGGGAAAACTGATGGAGTGGTTGGAAAGGAGGACGACTCGGAGAAAGCCACCAAGAAAGCACTAGCGGTGGCAGCAACAACAGTCAAGGAACAAACAACTGGAAAATACTGTCAGACTGGCCAATGTACGAATCTTGGGTCTCCCCAAAGTGATGGACAGTGAAGATCTTGCGACATATCGTGAGAAGTGGTTGCCCGAAACAATTGGACTAGGGCATGCTGTACCCATCCAGAAGGTGCATCATGGAAATCCCCATCATGCTGTGGCAGGAGGAGGAGAAGGGCCAAGGACCATCTTAATGGTACTAGCTTCAATGGGTGCCAGGGACCAAATTTTACAGGCAGAAAAAGAGCAACCTCTCCTCACCAACAATGATAGTCATATACAATTGTTTTTCAAGATTATTCGTTTATCACAAGACAGTGCTGATGAGCCTTTGAGGGAATGGCATGAAAACTGACAGAGGCCAAGATCAGATATCACATAGTGGTAATCATGCAAATGTTGCACGGTAGTGCGGTATGCGAGTGGTCTTTAATGCGTACCCAATAAATAACATGTATACCGCCACCATAGAAACATAGAATTTGACGGCAGATAAGGACCGCTTGGTCTACCTAGTCCGCCCATTTCCCTACCTGACGGATAAGCTGCAGATCCTAGTTAACCAACAGCCTACTTCCTCCTACCCCCCACTAGAATTGCTTTATGTTGGTCCCATGCATTCTTGAATTCCCCCACTGTTTTTGACTCTACGACCTCCTCAGGAAGGCTGTTCCATGTATCCACAACCCTCTCTGTGAAGAAATACTTCCTCACATTACCTCTGAGCCGTCTCCCCGCTATCTTCAAATTGTGCCCCCTTGTTTTTGCACATCTCTTTTTCTGAAAGATGCTACCCTCTTGGACTTTGTTGATTCCCTTGAGGTATTTGAAAGTTTCTATCATGTCCTCCCTTTCCCTCCTTTCCTCTGGGCTATACATCTTTAGTTCCTTTAGTCTTTCTTCATATGTCTAAGTTCTGATGCAGCCCCTTCATCATTTTGGTTGCCCTCCTCTGGACAGCCTCCACCCTGTCTATGTCTTTGCGGAGATGGGGCCTACAGAACTGTACACAGTACTCCAGATGTGGTCTTACCAACTGTCTGTATAGAGGGCCAACAACTTCCTGTTTTCTACTGGTGATGCTCTCCCTGTGCACCCCAGTACCCCCCCAGCCCTCCTTACTGCCTTCTGACATTGCTGGCCCACCTTTAGGTTGTCTGATATGACTACCCCCAAGTCCCTTTCCATTTCTGTTGTTGTCAGTATCTCAACCCCCACTGTGTACTCTTCCCCAGGGTTTTTGTTTCCCAGGTGCATTACTTTGCACTTCTTTGCACTGAATCTAAGCTGCCATACATTTGACCATTCCTCCAACCTTGCCAAGTCCCTTTTCATCCTTTCCACCACCTTGTGTATCAACCCTGTTGCAGATCTTTGTGTCATCTGCAAAGAGACATATTTTCCCTTCCAGTCCCTCTGCAATGTCACTTAAAGACATTAAAATGGACCGGCCCCAGTACTGAAACCTGTGGTACCCCACTAGTAACCCTCCTTTCTTCATTGTGGACTCCATTTACTATTACCCACTGTGTCCTGTTGTCCAACCAGTGTTTACCAGGCTACCACCCTAGGACCCACTCCCAGGCTGGCTAATTTGTTTATTAATCTTTTGTGCGGGACTGTGTCAAATGCCTTGCTAAAGTCTAGGTAGGCCATGTCCACAGTCCCTCCCTAGTCTACTGCTTTGGTCACCCAATCAAAGAAATCAATTAGTTTTGTCTGACATGACCTTCCCACTGTGAATCCATGCTGCCTTGGGTCCTGTGCCCCACTGGCCTCTAGGTACTCAACAGTTCTTTCCTTCAGAAGTGATTCCATCATTTTCCCTACCACTGAGGTCAAACTGACAGGTCTGTAGTTTCCTGCCTCTGTCTTGCTCCCACTTTTGTGAAGGGGAATCACATCCGCCCTCCTCCAGTCCTCAGGTACCACCCCGTCCTCCCATGATTTATTAAAAAGGGTAGTCAGTGGTGTTACTAGTTCATCCCTTAGTTCTTTTAAAATTCTGGGGTAAATCCCATCAGGCCCCATTGTTTTATTCAGCTTCAGTTTTAAGAGTTATTTCAGAACCCTTTCTTCTGTGAAAGGACTAATACCAACCCCCCTATCCAGAGTGCTTCTATTGACCGGATTAGGTATTTCCCCCTGCTTTTCCATTGTGAATACTGAGCAGAAGTATTCTTTCAGTATCCCTGCTTTTTCACTGTCTCTCTCTGCCCAACCACCTTCCTCTTTGCTCAGCCTCAGTATCCCTGCCTTAGTCTTTCTTTGCTCCTAATGTACCTATAAAGGTTTTATCCCCTTCTTAACTGAGTTGGCTATCTTTTCCTTGGTTTGGGCCTTTGCTATTCTGACTGCCTTCCCCACTTCCTTCTGCTTTAACTGGTACAGTTCTCTGTCCTGCTCCTTCTGTGTTTCCTTATACTTCCTGAATGCTATCTTTTTTTCCCTTACCTTCCCCACCACTTCTTTTGAGAACCATAGTGTTTTTTTCTTTCATTTTGATTTGTTTATTTGCTTCACACAAAGACTTATTGCCTCTGTGATGGCGGTTTTGATGTTTCCCCATTGCTGAACCACCCCACCTTCTTGCCTGTTTGCTAGTGCTTTTCAGAGGCATTCTCCTATTTTGTCAAAATCAGCCCTCCTGAAGTCCACTACCTTCACTTTTGTGTGGCTTGACTCTACAGCTAAGTTTATCGTTAACCACACTATTTGGTGGTCGCTTGTTCCCAGATGGCTACCCACTTCAAGATCAGAGATCCTCTCTCCATCCCCATTTGAGAGTACCAGGTCTCAGATTGCTCTCTCCCGAGTGGGTTCCAAAACTAGCTGTCTGAGGCATGCCCTCTGTAGGGCATCGAGAATGGCCCTGCTCTTGGATGCGGCTGCAGCAAAGGTGCTCAAGTCAATATCTGGAATATTCAGGTGCCCCATTAGCAATATCTCCCCTTTCTCTGCCATCCCAAGGATGCCTTCTATCATTTCCTTGTCCATTTCCTCCCCTTGAGATGGGGGTCTGTATACAACCCCTGTGTGGATTGTGGAGCCACTTCTAGTCTCCAGAGTGACCCACAGTGCCTCCTCTCCTCCCTGTTTACCCTTTAGTTCTGTTGCTTTTATCCCTTCCCTTACATAGAGAGCTACTCCTCCTCCTCTTCTTCCCTCCCTGTCCCTCCTGTAGATTGTGTACCTTGGTATGTTGACATCCCAGTCATAGTTCTCTGTGTACCATATTTCTGTGACTGCCACAATATCCAGGCATCCCTCTTCCATCAAGGACACCATTTCAGGGAGCTTTTTACCTAGACTACGGGCATTGGTACTCATTACCCTCCATTTTTTTATGGCTTTATTTCTTTTTGCCCCATCCCTGTCCCTACTGCCTTTGTCTTTTTCTCCATTTACCCCTGCCCTTCTCCCTATCAACTGCTCTATTCTGGTGTTTACCTCACTAATTACCCTGATTTTTTTTTTTTGGGTGGGAGGCTAGGATTTCCTTTCTCCTCTTCAGTGCCTCCCCCCTTGGCTAGTTTAAATGCTTGCCACTGAAGCATTTAAACCCATCACCTAGGATCCTGGTTCCCCTCTAGGATAAATGCAAACCATCGCGCCTGTATAGGCCTGCATCCCTCCAGGTGGAGCCCCAGTCCCCAATGAAGCCAAATCCCTTGCAATTACCATGCAATGACGTGCAGTGCGCGGTACCGTGCAACTTTTGTGTGATTTTCACTGATAGGTTTCTCAGCTTGCATGCGATTTACACCATCATATAAACAATATTCTTTACTGACCCAACACAGCCTGGTGGACAAACATGTTGCAAACGTGCATCAGACAGAGGAAGATCTTGAAGATTTGGCTGCAGGGGAGTCATGAACTGTTGGGTCAATTCTTGTTTAATGGAGGGTTATCAGTATTGTTGGCAATACCCTCTCAATCTGACTTTGGTGGACATATTGGTCTTTAATCAAAACTGTTAGCCGGGACCTTGATCACTGTTCAAGATAGGTTTATGTTTGGCACTCACCAGTATATAATGCCAAAGACAGGTGGGAGACGCACGAATAATTAAACCAAGCCTGGGGAGTAATAAGAATGTTTTAATGTTTTGACATTTTTAATGGTTGATAACATATTCTTTGTTAGTACTGTTCTCAATACCAATAGTACAAACTCAGGCATGTGCTGGCTAAGACAGTGGCAGTGGGCTGTAGGACTGGGATTTTCGACACCATGGGAATTATATGCTACACTGTGCTGTGTGTAACATACCTTCCCCCATAGCAAGGGGGTGCCTGAGCAGCTGGGGGAGCATCTCATGCTTGCAAGTATTTAAACTTTTCCTATTTTTATTTAGCATACTTTATCCTCCTTATCCAGCTGGCCCCCATCAGTACTGCTACCTATGCTCAGCCCCGGGGGGAGGACTCCCCCAATGGAGACTATATGGTACAGTGGGCACGATAGCGTACTAGGCAGTGTGGGGTCTGCGGTGTGGGGGTGGACATCAATGTGCGGCAGCCAGATCGACATTTTCTAGTTTTTTCTCCAGGAAGATGTGGTGTGCAATGATGTAGGTGGTGTATACGCCATATGTCTGGCATGCCTCCCAGCTGCATTCAGCCCAAGCTGTCAGACCCCTGGTTCACACAAGGGCCCCCCCCCTCCCACCGAGAAGGACAGCGGTCCATGGAACGCTCGACCCCCAAACTCCCAAGATCGCTTCCAATCCCAGGTCATCAGTGTCACAAGTAGTAGCATGAACGCTGCGCCGGCAGGCCAGCTTGTATTTGAATTTTTCTTACAGGTACCCTCACATCCGTGCCTACGTTCCTGCTAAGGTGTGCGCTTATGCGGCCGCACAGCATCCACAAACCAGCTGCACACTGCTGAAATGGTACTGCACAAACAGTTCTTTGGCTCAGACTTGTGTACTGAAGCAGAGCTGCAAAGAGCACCTTATAAGGACAGAGGCTACTCTAGTAGGCAATTACTAAGCAGCCAATGAATGTGATTTCAATGTCTAGACTCTAGACCCCTTCCCCAATACCAATCACTCACCTCCAGGAATAGCAGGAGATCAAAGCAAAAGAAAAGATTCAGCTAGATGGGCAAAGTGCTAATGTCACTCCCCTACTCCCACCAAAACAGTTCCTTAATATGTGGCTCCCTCAGCTGTATGAGTACTGCCCTTCCCTATGGAAACAAATGGTAATTCTGGTTGAAGTGAGCTCAACTGGGAACTAATGTAGTAAAAAAATATATATATCTATAAATATATACAGATATAAAAGACAAAGAACCTCTGTGCGCAGGCACTGAGGCAATGGTTACCCCAAAGGGCATTTGGCCGGGAAGACAAGTTTCAAAGAAATACAAAATCACACATGCCCCCACAATGCAAAGCATCATGGGCTGCATATGCAAATCACCACAGAATATTATACTGGTTCAACTTTAAGCAGAAATGCATGGTGCCGAAAGGCCTCTCATACAGTTTGCAAAGGGTGCCAGATATATATTTCTGTTGAATTCCCTCCACATTTGATCTGCAGTGAGTGTTGTGCTGAACTGCCAGTAGCATTAGACAGACTGCCCTGGTTAGTAACAGGTGCACTTTGCATCTTATTCAGCATGACTGCCCTCTTTATAAAAACCAGACCACCATCCTGATCGATTTCTGGCACCAAGCTGAGTGTAAAAAAAAAAACTGTTATTGGCATTTACGCGTCAACTCGGTTCTGGTTCATTAAATAGCAGCCACCAAGAGAAAGCGCAAACAGAGGAAAGGAACTCTGCAAGACACAAAGAACTACCCCAGTTCTGGAGCACTGCATGGTTTTACTGAACTTTTACTATATTTATATTGTGTGGTCTGCATTTTGTTAGTGTAAGAACATGCATGTACTCAGTTGCGAGAGCGTGTCATAAAGAGGCATTGCTTCATTTGGTGTACACGTTTTTTTAATATGCTAAGAAAACCAAGAAAATCATTGAAATGACAGATGAAAACTTAACGTGTTCCTGTATTTTCTACCATGAAGGGGAAATAAAAGTGTTGCCATAAAAAATTATACGAAAAACTGGCTAATAGATTTTTAAGTTTCATACTCAAAGAGCCATGTCACTCTGAATCCGGAGTCAGAAGGGGGCAGTAAGCAACTCCCCCCTTCCCCCAAACGGCAGAGATACATACTTAGTAACAAAACAAAACAAAAAAAAAAACTGTTTCGGGTATTTGTTGCAGAATCTCATTGGTGGAACAGTAAACTAACCCCCACCCCCAAAAAAAATGTCCGAGTTATATACCCCTGTCCCTAAGCAGCAGATGGGAGGCTTTTGTGGATGATGCTGTAGCTGCATATAGTCAACCCATGGGGAGATGTGAGCTAAGGCTGGTGCTAAGGAAAACAATTTTTATTAAATTTACCCAAGTACCCCTGTCCCTGTCTCTACACCTTACACAATATATTCCATCGATATGTCGTCCAGCGCCATTTAGATAAGTGAGAAAATAAGTTATCCTTTGAGAACTGACATGATAGGGAATACAGTATATTGTGTATAGGGGTAAAAGAATGAACGCACTGGTACAGGGGTTTAGGATTAATGGATGACTGGGTTAGGAGTTTTAGTTTCAGGCCAGCCGGTGCTTTTAATGAGCCCTGTACCAATGTTACTTCTGCAGAGTTTAGGTCTGGACAGGAAACAAACAGTTTGCTGCTGATTAACAAGTGGTATTTAGTGTGGGTCAGTTTTTGCTTGGCTGTGAGTCTCCATGAGGAATTGGCAGGACAGTAAGCTAAACATCGCTACCTTCCTCAAGAACAACAACAAAAACAAGCATGTTTGCTTACTGGCACTGGTAGTGTAGGCGTTAGAGAGGTGCATAATAGGAATGGCAGTGAAGTATTGAACTGAAGCCAACCCCACCACCACCCTGCAGAGTGACAGGCATTGGGGTGTGCCTTTGAGTCGTCAGGCATAATGGCCACGCCATTTCACCACACCCTACCCTGCAGACACCAACAAGTGTCACAGTGTGCCTTGGAGTCTTTGAGCCTTATGCTCACCCCATTCCATAAGAAATACAGTGAGATGGGTGCAGTATAGGAGAATGGGGTGAACTTTGGGGCCGAAGAGTCCAAGGCACACCTCGATGCCTGTCACTGGCTGCAGGGTGTGGGTGGGGGTGGAATGGCAGGAGTATTACAGGTGACAATCCCAAGTTACACCCCTGATGCCTGTCAGTCTCTACAGGGTGGGGCATTATGGCCAGAAACCCCAACGTCCCAGGCGTTCATTTTTATTTTCACTCAAAATTTTAAACATGGGTTTTTTGTGACCCCCCACCTCATGAACAGTGGCAATATCAGTTTGTTAGTGGAAAGCAGATTTTGCACAGCGACACCATTTGGCACCACTGGTGCGAAAACACATTTCAAACAGGATGTGAAAAATGACAGCTGTACTGTTCATGGGGAGGTGTAAAAAATGGCAATGTTGAAAATCTGGAGTGAAAATATCAAAATAGTGAAGTCACGAGTGTGCGTAGAAACTGCGCAACGCACACCCGTAATGTAATTAGTTTGGGGATTTTTACAGCAGATTGTCAACACAGGCATTTTGGGACCTCTGCTCATGAACAGTGTCACTGTGATTTTCTTAATCTGTCCCGAACAGTGATTTCCCACAGCGACCATGCATTTCCGTGACGGAAGTGCGAAAACACATTTTGGCCAGGGTTTGAAAAATGGCAGCTGTACTGTTCATAAGGAGGTGTGGAAAAATGCCAGTGGTGAAAAGCTGGACTGAAAATATTACAAATTCATGACCTTACGAGGGTGTGTGGAAACTGTGCAATGCTCGCTCGTAACACAGTCATTTTATGGACTTTTGTCACCAAATTTTTAACATAGCCATTTTAAGACCTCTGCTCATGAACAGTGTCACTGTGATTTTCTTAATCTGTCCCGAATATTGATTTCGCACACCGACTGCGCCATTGTGCGCTACATGCGCGGAAACACATTTTGGGCAAGATGTGAAAAATGACAGCTGTTCTGCCTCATAAGAAGGTGGTAAAATGGCAATGTTGGAAAATCTGGAGTGAAAATATTAAAATTTGTGGACTTCTGATGCGTAGGGACTGCAGCACGACGCCAGAATAACATTTTTGGAATTTTTTCACCAAATTTTCACGTAGGATTTGTGTTTTACCTCATGAACTGTGCCAATGTTGTTTGATTACTCAGTCCCAAAAGGTGGTTCTGCGCAGTGACCATGAAATCACCTTTCGGGACGAATAACAAAATGACAGTGACTCAGTTCATGAGGTGGGGCCCCAAAAAAACCCATGTTGAAAATTTGATGAAAAAATTCCCCAATATGGCCGAGATATGGACCAAAGTTTTAAAAAAAAAAACATTTATGCCATTATACAGCTTACTGGCGTTTCTTCAGTTCGCAGTCGGCTTTGAAGAGTGCAGACGTGTTCCCGGTCCACCGAAGATCGTCGCGCTGGGCTCCAGAGGTAAGTATTGGGGGGTGTGGGGAGATGGGTGCGCAGAGGGTGGACACAGGTTGGAGGAGGGGGGCAAGACAGTCATCGAGCGACCTTTTTTGTTTTTTTTACATTTTTTTTTTCCTTTTGCAGGAAGATGACGTGGGACTTTTGCCACGCTGAGGTGGGCTCCCAGCATGGCAGCTGAAATGTTATTGTTGGGGGTGGCAGTGGAGCTCAGGGGGAATTTGGACACCCCCGTCGGCGATACCGACGTTTGCCACGCTGGGGTGGGCTCCCAGCATGGCAAGTGGAAGTCGTGTTTGTTTTTGTTGGGGGCAGTGGAGCCGATGGGAGATTGGGCACCTCCGTCGCCATACGGAAGTTTGCCACGCTGGGGTGGGCTCCCAGTGTGGCACCTGGAAGTGTATTGGGGAGGGGGCAGCAGACGGATGTTTGCCACGCTGGGGTGGGCTCCCAGCATGGCACCTGGAAGTAAGTTGGGGGGCAGCGGATCGACAGGGGATTGGGCACCCCCATCGGCCATAGGTGTACTGGGGAGCACATGAGCATGCTGGGGTGGGCTCCCAGCATGCACATATGTGTTCGTGTGGGGGACGAACTGTCTAGGACAGTTCAGATGCAGTGCGTGGGCAATCTGCATACTTCCAACGGCAGTATGCAAATTGCCTGCAGTGGTGTTTTCCTTTCAACTGTACACCACTGCATCTGAACGGCTGTCAGACAGCTCGGACATTCATTGGCACAGTGCAGCCGCACCTGCAAAAGGGAGCAGGGTATTGGAAGTGGGGGAAGCACACCTATGAAAACTCGTATGGTGGCACTATGTTTCTTGCACATGCGTGCAAGCAAACATAAAAACGGCAGCACTACATACCCCAATCCCAGTACTAACTTTCATTCCTTTTCCCTCTACAGAATATATTCCCTAGCTGTTTCCTCCAGAGTCCTTTAGATTAGAGAGAAAACAAATGTTAATGTGCTATCTTTTGAGAACTGGAACAAAGCAGTGAAGAATGACTGGGTTAGGTAGTTTGTTTTGTTTCAGGGCAGTCAGCATTTCTGACGAGCCCTGCACCTCTTTTGCTTTGTTGGGTTAATTTCTCTTTACAGAGGCTAAGTCTGTAAGTCTGTCAGGAAGCTTTGAATCAGGGAACTGACAAGAATGGATCACCCTGCAACTCATAGAACTTAAGAGGGTGAGGGACAGAAAATGGAAACAGCACATTATTTTGTAAACAGCACAGGAAAACCTTCTGCACAGCAGTACTGCTGGGATACAAGCAACTACGCAACAGGTGTAAAGCCATGACCAGAAGGCTGAAGCAGAACCTCCTGTGCCAAAAGCAAACATAGCTCACCAACAGTGATTCTACAGCCCATGGAGAACAGCATGCTGGGAAAGAACACAAAGACCTGCCCCAACCTCCTAGCCACCAAATTCGGCACCCACACTAATCCCCTCAAAACTGCCAAAGATTTCAATTTATATTTCACCAACCTAGCGAAATGCATCCTCCCAGGATCAGCTGTGACCCTTCCCCCTTTACAGGGTCCCAGGAGGATGTAACCAACACATCCAAGTTGTACTTCAAGGCCCTAACTCCCAAGGGGTCCTTAAATACCTAACAAAATCAAACTCTCATCAACAAATGGGTGCAGATAATCTGGACTACAGGCTGATCAAGGTCACGGCTGATCTGTTGTGTTACCCCCTGGCCAAAATCTTCAACCACTCCCTGTGCACAGGTCAATGTCCAACACTCTGGAAAAACTGCCATGGTCGTCCCAGTACATAAGTCACGGAGCACAAACCGTCTACAGAACTACATGCCAATCTCGGGCCGGCGAGCTGGCACATCGGTAGTGCTACCGCCTACGGCACTAGCAACCCAGATTCAGGAGCAGACTTGGGTGGCTGGAGGGCCAGCTGGGGGGAGATGGACTAGCGGCGGACTACATGATGTCGATCTCAGGGGGTGGAATGGGGATCATTCCTCCTGGTACATCGCTCCTGGGTGACCACAGGGGCGACTTACCGGAGGACGAGAGGTAGAGGTTGGGAGGCATGCCGGAAGCTTGGCATCTCTATGCCATGGCATCATTGCGTGCTGTGTCTCCCCGGACAACACCTATTCTAAAGCATCCCCGGATAAGCAGCATGTCACCCACCCGCCGCAGCCCCTATGTAGCTGACCGGGAGGCTCCTCCCGACACCCCAGCGTGGCTCGACAGGTGAAGCGGGGGCCCTGGAGGCCCAAGACTGGGAGCTAAATCCAGGGAGGAACACCGAGACGGAGCACGGTCCCGAGTTAGTGAGGGGGAGGATATAGGAATGTGGGCTGATGGGGAGCTGTCCAGGTTAAAGCATACTATAGAAAAAAGAACTACATGCCAATCTCCTTACTTGCCCTACTTGCCAAGGTCCTTGAGAACATAGTTTTCGACCAGCTCCATGATTTCATAAGCAAAACAGGGACCCTGCCCACTGCCAGCATGGCTTCCATTCTGGTCACAGCACGGAATCAGCTTTGGTGGGATTCATGCAGGCCATCCACCAGTACCTGGACCAGGGTCAGCTAGCAATTGCAGTCTTCATCAACCTCACCAAGGCCTTTGACCTGGTGAACCACAACCTTCTTATCAAGAGCCTTATTGACCTTGGCTGCTCAACAAAAGCTAAAGGCTGGTGTCAGAGTTAATTGTCAGGGCGCTCACAGGTAACAACAATAGCCAACTGCCTGTCTACTGTTCTGCCTGTCTCCAATGGACTCCCTCCCGGGTCCATTCTGGGCCCGCTGCTTTTCAGCTTATACTTAACACTCTCCCACTGGCATGCAAAGGAACCAATATCCTACACTATGCAGACGACACAGTAATCTTCAAGGGAGGTGCCAACACCAATGAACTACAGAGCACCATCCAAGATTTCGACTCTGTACAAAGCTGGTTCATTGAACACAAGTTAGTACTAAATGCATCTAAAACAAAATACATGTCCTTCACAGCTTCAAGAAAAAACTGCCACAAAGTGCCAGCATGTCGATCACTACCTTAAATGGGAAATGCATTGAAAAAGTTCCCATCTTCAAATACCTGGGCCTCCACATCAACTCCAATCTAACCTTTAGTAATCACATTACTCACCTGATAAAAACAACGTACCGGAGACTGGGTGCACTGTACTATATAAACTCTTTCCTACTCCCCTCAACAAGACACCACCTGGTACTATCATTCCTGCTCCCTCTAATCGACTATGGCATAACCCTCTACTCCGTGGCAACGGACACCGAGTTCCACAGGGTGAAAAACCCTGTATAACTAAGTTGCCAAAATCGCTATGCAACTCCACGCCCCCATGGACCCACCACTGTGCCCTGCTCAAGAAGGCCAACTTAGCATCCCTGTCCACCAGAGTCAAGTTTCTCATGGGCACAATGGCGTGGAAAATCATCATGAACAACGCCCCAACTATCTATAACACCTTCTTCCAACCCAGAGCCCCCCTGACTCAAACCAGATCAACAGCCCACTACAAAGTCCCCTTGCTAAGAACAGGTTCTGGCCAAAAGGCCCTACTTTACCAGCTGCCCTGCCTCTACAACTCTCTACCTCTGCATGTGACCGAACAAACTATATCTTTCTTTGTTTTCAAGACTAAATTGTGGGACTGGTTATTTATTTTTTAATTTATTTAGAGATTCAGAAACAACCTTTGATCATGAGCTCTTTTACAAAGGTTTCACATCATATGAGCATAAAATACAAACACGAGTCAGATACAAACAGATCAGTTACATTGCAATGCAGGATTGCCTTAGTATACACAAGATCAAAAGAGATAACCTTCTACAAGTGACACAGGGAGCTGGAGACTGGGCAGGTACAGCGAGACTCCACCAGTCTGCTGGGCTTGAGCAAGTGTCGAAGGGGGCTAGAGCAGAGTAGAATTCAGGAAAAGCCCCCTCCAGGTGTGGTAGTGTCAAGTTAGGGGAGGGTAAGGAGCAGCCTCGAGCAAGAGGCCTTGTATGGCAGAGGGTAAGGCAGGGGCAAGGGGGACAAGACATGCAGAAGGAGAGCTAATGGGCCACAAGTGTTGGCGGGAGATAATGGAGGGGAGGGAAAGAAAGTGGGAGGAAAACAATGGGGATGGGAGACTGGTCAGGAAGTACAGAACAACCCTGGTCTTGTTGGAGGCAGGAGACCCTGAGGGCAATTTCGGTGGCCTTCCGGAGATGCAGTGTGGAGTCATGCACAACACAGGCAGAGCTGGGGGCAAGGTACTGCTTGAGTTTGGATTTGAAGTTAGAGACACTGATGGAGTGGAGGGCAGCTTCAGGAATTTCGTTGAGCTATAGAGTGGCTTTATATGAGAAGGTGTGTTCACTAAGTGCAGTTCTCTGAAAAGGAACCGTGAGTGCCCACTGCTTTCAGCCTCTAGTGCCATACACTGTGCCGACCCTAGGGAGGATATCGGATACGCAAGGGGGGATGCCTTTTCCAGAAGAGCCTTTTTGCTGAGCAAGCAGGTTTGGAATTTAATTCTGCAACCCAGCGGTAGCCAGTTTGTCTGCTCGTAGAGTGAGCAGGTGTGAGTGAGGCAGTCTGCAGAAAGGATGAGTCTACATGCCTTGTTTAGGGCTGTTTGTACCCTCTTCAATGCTATGTCAGTGGCTCCTCCATAGACTACCAGACCATAGTCGACAGTTGATAGTATAGAGCTAGAAACCGCAAGACAGAGGGCATCTGGCATGAGGTACTTCCTGTGTCTGTAGAGCCCTCCTAGCTTGGAGCTGACTGCCTTAACCACCTGGTCTATGTATTGGATGAATGAGAGTGTCATCAAGGGTGATTCCCAGGTACTTGCTCCAGTGGTGCATGGACAATGTTTTAGATGGAGAGGGCGGAGAACCTTTTTTTGAGCTGTGAGCAGGAGAGGAGCATTTTCTTGTTTTTTTGTAATTTAGCAAAAGCTTGTGTTCACTGAACCAATCCTCAAACAGACTGAAGGATGTCTGCAGTTCAGACTGAAGAGTCTCAATTCGTTAACTGCTGTTGAGGATGACCGCATCATCAGCACAGAGGATAATTTTGGTGTCACAGGCCTTAGGAAGGTCATTTTAAAAAATGCTGAAAAGCAAGGGTCCCAGGATCGACCCTTGGGGGACTCATAATGTGATGCCTCTGGATCCCGACACTGTTTGACCAACTCTAACCCACTGAGTCCTGCTAGTCAGGTAGTCCTGGAACCATTGTGCAGTGTTGGCAGCCACCCTCAGGTTCGGAAGCTGTGCCAGGAGGAGAGTGTGGTTAACAGTGTCGAAGGCCTTTATTAAATCTATAAACACAGACCAGACCAGTTTGTCTTCGTCCACTGCTTTGTGTATGTATTCGCAGTTGAAGTGCTATGGTTCTGCCTGAAACCATGTTGGTTGGGGCACAGCAGTTGATATTTATTGAGGTATTTGGTGAGTTGGCCCGCTACAATCTTTTCCAGTGCCTTTGATTGGGGGGGGGGGGGAGGATGGAGATGGGTCTATAATTGGCAATACAGGAACTATCCCCACTCTTGTGGATGGGGGGCCACCAATGCTTATTTCCAGACTTCAGGAAATTTTGCTAATGTGAGCGATTTGTTGAATATTTTGGTTATGGGGACGATGAGTTCATCTAGTGTGAGGGAAACCAATTTCATGTCCACTCCGTCATTCCCCATTCTATTTTTCCCATGAATTATTTATTTTTTTACGTATGCTAAGGCCTCCTTGGCTATCACCCTACTAAAGTAGAAATTCTGGAGAGTGCGAGTGGATGTGTTGGCGTGCCGGAGTTCACCCGTGGGGTGTAGGTAGGTGGGGGGCAGAACTCATTGAGGTAAGTATAAGCAGAGTTGAAAGACTGCTATTAGGAGTGGGTCCGATGACAGAGTGCCATTTATAAGGAGCTGTTGAGGGTGCATTTTTTAGTCTTTCCCGAGTGATTTTTGATACTCTCCCAAAACCTCTTGCCGTCTCCCCAGCTTCTATTCAGCTGTTCTTTGTGAAAGCTTGCTTTGGCTTGTCTGATGAGCTTGTAAATGGATACTTATAAATGCCTATGACCTGCCTCTCAGCCTGCCTTGTATTTGCCAACCACATGCTAGCTGTAATGACACACCCGGTGTATGCCTGTAATCCTGCCTACTCCTATTGTCTGCACTTGTCTGGTCATCTATGAAAATGGGCAGATTTGCTCATAGCCCACACGTAAACAAACAAATAATAAATAAATAAATAAAAACAGATTCAGAGTCAAGGATGAGCTGGGAAAAACAGTACTGTACTTTATGTGTACTGTTCGTCGGCCATCCCTGCACAATCAATTGCTTGTTGCCATCCATTCTAGGTTAAAAAGCACCTTTTCTTTTTACATGGTTTAATCTGGGATTTGAGGTCAACTTAAAATGTGGAAAAATGGTCGACCCAGTGGCGCAGAGGGCTGATGCACTGGCACCTTACTTCACACCAGACTGGCGAACCAGGTTCAGGAATGGACTCGGGTGCCAGAGGGTCAGCAGGGGAAGGAGTAGGACTGAGCGTCCGGAGGACTGCTCTCCTCTCCTAGGGTGGGTTGGGGAATGGAGTCGCTCTGTAGCAGCCCCCAGTGGAGCCGGGAAACTCAGTTGCGGCGTAAGTAGGGGAATTGGAGGAAAAAACTAGAAAATGGCATCTCCTCCTACCGAATGATGGCCACCTGGACCAGTGCCTCCTCAAACTCCGTGACAGCCGACCTGGCCGCAGCAGCACCTAGGGCCAATGCCTAGGCTGTTAAGCCATTTCTCCTCGGAAGAGGAGGACCCACCGGAAGGGTTATGTCGGGTTACCCTGAGGTGGTTGAGATGTGGTGTCAGGATCGGTGGCGGAGACAAGAAGAGGTGAGAGTCCTTGTGGCAATTGGACTGAAGGAGAGGTAGGTAGGGGTAGCAGGGGAGATAAACAGATAATGCAAAAAATAAAATACGTAGAAAAACAAAAGAAGACTGGCACCAGTTGCAGTTATATCAGTGTATATTTGTGGGAAAAAAAAGGTTTAAAGTGCATACCATGGCAATAAGAACAAGGCACACTAATATTAGTAACAGCAGCAGCAAGGTGCAGAAATAGGTTTAAAGTGCATATCCACAATGTGCTTAAGTGAGAAAAAGGCACACTAATGCTAGTAGCAGGGGCAGTAAGGTCGGGACCTTGCTGCTGCCACTACTAGTGTAAGTATGCCTTGTCCTCACTTATGCACATTACAGTATGCACTTTAAACCTTTTTTTGCACAAATAAACACTGATATAACTGTAACTGGTGCCCGTCTCCTTTTGTTTGTCTGATGTTCTCTTGACTGAGCAAAGTTACACTGTGGAGTGACCAGCTGCTGTTTGCCTAATCCAAAATGTTCAGTTTGAGGCTATCCGGAGGCAAGTGGTTTTGAGGGTTTATCAAAAAGTGTTTGGGTCACCATGGAATTATCTCGGGATGATAGAGCCAAACAAATCATGAGTGCAGGGCTGCAGGCTATTTTTTGTCTTTGTACATTTTGTTCATTTTCAGAAGCTGTGCGACGCAGCCACGGGGAGTCAAACAGAGACAAAAAAAAAAACTGACGTCTGCCATTTTAAAAGACCAGCAGCTGCTGGAGGAGAACTGGACAGGTTGTCTTTGCCTGGCTGCATTTCTACAGTCATATCACTTGCACAGACTGTCAGAATGGCAGCCAATCAGAGAATTCAGCTTTCATTTTTAATCTTCCCACCCATGCAAAAAACTTACCAGACACCCTGTAGCCATAAAAACAGGGCCTGCTACATTTGGGAACTAGCTTCTATAGAGGCGAGAGGACACCTTGGCTGCACTCCATTTACCACAGCTGCTCAGAGACACTGCTTGGCTTGTCCAGCTAGAGGGAAACTCACTCAAGAGTGCAGGATCCTGTGTGGGTAGGCAAAAACATGTGTTTGTGGTATTTTGTGATATGTATCTTTTTCTGGGAATTTTCTTTTTCCTATACAGATTTTTATCAGCCTCCCGTGCATACATGTGCGTATGAAGGTATGCGCATGCCACGGGCACCCTCCTGATACACTGCTGCTTCCTCCCAAATATGCTGCCTACCAGACTTCCACCCAATGGGAGCGGAACTATGTAGTGGGGGGGTGACGACCACCTCGGGAGAGGAAAGCTGTCTTTTGGCTGCTCAATCCTGCCCCCTTCCTCCCGCGCCAGCTCTCCGATGACCTGAGGTTGTTCCCAAACCTGGGTCACCAGCATGGAGTGAGGTAAGGCGCCCAGCGCCTCAACCCTCAGCGCCACCAGTCTGGCTTTTTTTCTGGAAAATTCTGTGTGCATATTGTAGGCATAAATTGCATTCTCTGTGAGAGGCTGAAAATAAAGCTAAAAAAGCACAGATGTTTTTATCAGCTGGAGCGGAGGGGGACATGTTGTGCTTTTTAAAAAGGGTCCTCTTCTGGCTAACTGTTTAAAATTAATATAAAAACAATTAATTAGCACTGGGGGGAGAGGAGCACATCATCTTTTTTTTACTTACTCTTTTTGCTCCTCTCTCTCCATGTCCATGTCTTTCCTCGGGGTCCCCAATGTGCCGCTCAGCTAGGATGGGAGGGTCTGGATGATGGTAGCCCCCATAAGTGCCCTGCTCCCAGGTGACTCTAACTCGCGGATAACCCCCCGGGTAAGGCGGAGGAGGTCTCCCCTTACCTCCCCCAAGACCTCAGGGGCAGTGGACAACCGAAGCTGCATCTCTCGGCCCTCCCAGTCGCTGGTGCGGGGCCCATCTCCTGGCATGGACCTGGGGCATTTCCTTGTTTCTGGCCCCACCCCCTGCAAGCATCAGCTATCTCATGGAGGACCAATGAGTCGGAGACATGCAGAGATGCACCTCCGCTCTGGTCCTCGGCCGACACCTGCCCCTCCCTAGTGATCCGCCTTCTCTGCTGCACCAGTACCACCTGTGGTCAACCAGATGCTGGCGGTATTGCAGCAAGGAGAGCTGCCCACTCCTACCGGAGGAGAGGGTCCCATTGTGTGCCAAATCCCTCTCCCTGTCTGGCCCTCCGATGACCCTGGCTCGCTACCAAACCCGAGTCACCGGCGTCGCGAGCGGTAGCGCTACCGCTGCACTGACGGGCCGGTCCCCACATAATTTTTCTAAAGCTCCACTTCTTATTTGTTAAAATTAAAGCCATTGTGGGGAAGGCAGTTTGTTTGTGTTGAGGATCTGGGTCTGTAAAACCAAAAAAGGATAACCAATGGAAGGGACTCCGGGGAGAAACTTAAAATATACGACACTGTGGTGGGGGGTGATCAGTGATGAAGTGTGAGAGATGGTTTGCTGTTTTTTTGGGCTGTGTGACTTAAATATATGCTAACTGATGTACTGTGCTGCTAACATGGTGAACACATGGTGCATAAATGGAATTTGAAACAAAAATGTACAGCAGGATCAACACTGCTGTTGAAAATAGTGGCTGGAAAGAAATCCATTGTCTGGTAAAGTAAAAAATGTTTCAACAATGCTAAAATCAACGAACAGAGAGATTTTTTTTTATTTTCTAAAGAAAACTCTGAGAAGTGTCAGAACTCTAAAGTAATATGATGGAGCTTAAATTGGGCAAAATAGTGTGTGTGTGTGTGTGTGTACATATATATATATATGACCGTTTGAAGGCTGAACAAATTGTGTGTTTTTCTTGATCACATTTTTAAAGCCTAAGCAACTGCACTGTATCATGTTGGTATGAGGTTTATTGGAACTGCGTGTGTATTATGTTTCGAAACCTCAAACATTTGTGTGTGTCTGGGAGGTTTAAGGGCCTAAGGAATGGAGTACTTAAAACTTTAAACGTTTTTGCGTGTCTGAGGTTTAAATGCCTTAAGAATGAAGTGCATTCTCTATAAGGTTTTAAAACCATAAACAGTGGTGTGTGTCTGTGAGGTTTAAAGGCCTAAGGAATGGAGTGCTTCTGTGTGAGGATGTAAAGGACTAGTCATGTAATGATACAGAACTGGTATACAAAATGAGAGCATGTCACTGGAATTTACATTGTAATGAAAGCTCCCCAATTCTAAACCCCTAGGTTTCTATGTTGGTGCCCGAGGTGGTGACAATGACCTAAAAAATACCAAACACATTGTCTTCTCCCAGCTCTCACACACCATCTTGCAGTTTACGTTAAACATTTTGACCGATACTTTTTATTCTATTTTAGATTGTCCTTACGTTCTTGTATAATATCTTTCTTTTTCCCCATTTGGTGTGTGTTAGCCCCTGTGGTTTACTTATGAAATATTAAAAGAAAAGCTTTTAATGTGGCTCAGACCAGGTTTTTCATCAATATTCTGAGCTACTGTTTTACATTAATTGTCCCGTAGGATCAGAGAACAATGTCTGCTGCACGCTAGTTCATTTTTGTCACAAGAAAAATGATGTGAAAAAATGGGTGTCCAAACAACACAGAACACTGAGAAATCTTGGCTGAGCAATATTTAAAGTAATACTCCTTTTCAGTTTTCATATGCAGAGCATGTGCAACTAGGCTTAAAATGGGGGGGGGGGGGATATTATACTAGACAGAAGAATGAGATTAAGGCCAATCTAACACAGAATAAAAAAAAAGTAAACATTTTTACCTAAAACACATTGTGCTGCTGCTTTAACTTGTTTCCCCTGTGCCAGCTCCCACCACCTTCAGCACTGGGTAAAATGAGCACTTTAAAAATAGCCTTATAATTGCATGAACATTTACATCTAATTGCCAGAGTCTGACTATGCAAGTCACTTGCTTCAGAAGCAGCGTTTTTTAAAAACTGGGGCTGAGCCTGCGTCATATACTGGACAAGGTGCATCTGAGGTGGGAAATGGAAATGCGTGTGAATTTCTTTCTTTTCTTTTTTTTTTATTTACTGTGCTTTTTGGCTGCTCTGGACTATCAGGTCATCTGCTCTGGTCACGGCAACCCTTCACGCTTCCACCTCTTAGACTGCCAGAGCTCTCCCAGTCACCCCTGCCTTGCCCCCCAGAGGGTGGGGTCCCGGCTACCAGTGCTGCAAAACTGGGACTGGTCGGGAGAACCCGGCTAGGAGGCTAATCGAAGCCTGGGGCAGGGTTTCACGGAGACGGCCGGAACAGGATTTTCTCCCCATAGGCTGAGAAGGGGACATGCAATGAAGGCCAGCGTTTGCCCCGCCCCAGAGAGAAACTGGTGTTGGTGCAATGCGACGAACCCAGCCTCTGCCAGGTGTCACTTCTGCACCGAACACGTGCCACCCTCCCCCCTTCGATGAGCCGGGTCCGTTCCCAAACCTGGGTCACCGGCGTCGCAAGCAGAATTCCAACCGCTGCGCCGGCGGGCTGGCATGCGTGTGAATTTCTAAACTGCCATGGGGCAGTGCACTATTCTACAACACCTGGATTTTTTTTATGTAGCCAAACTGCTTGGAGACGCTGAAGTATCCATGGAAACACCTGATTCAGTACACCAAGTGGCTCAGTGTTGTGTTTGTGTGTCTGTCTTCTTTTCATTATTTCTAACCCTGGGAATTTGGAAAGTGATAGCTTAACCTACAGACGTGAGCAGTAGAATCATGGCAAGGTCCTTCTCCATGTCTGCAGAATAGTATCTTACCTGTTTGGGGTTTGCCAGGATACAGTCCATCTCCATATCTGCTAAATAGTATCTTACTTGCTGGAGTTCACCTGAGCAAGGCCCTTCCTTTATGTCTGCTGAATAGTATCTTACTGTTGTGCACGTGGATCTTTTCCCTTGCTCCCAGTGCCGCACAAACACGAGACTTCCACCCGCAGAGTAAAAAAATTCGAGGGAACATTGATTCTATGATGCCACAGCACTCTTCTCAAAACAATGGGGTTGCTCAGCTATTCCGGTCCATACAAGGCTTGCCTTTTAAGTGGGGCTGCCCTCAAATTGTGTAAAAGGTTTCATTCTTAGTTCCTGTCATTACCTGCATAATCCCATGTTTCAGTTTTACCATATTTGCTGCATATTTTTCCAGGAAGCCCAAAAAGAGAAGCCAGTACTTGTTTAGCCTTTTTCATTGCTTGTGGACAAAGACCATCAAACCTATACAGGTTGGACATTTGCTTTTTGCGGAACTGAGCTATTGTACAGACTGCATTATGGCTTCACTTGAGAGTGAATTTTAATGTACTTCCCTTGTAGTGTTTTTCCTCCCATGTGGTAACGCTATGAAACACGTGTAACGTTTTGTTTACTTGGCTACATTAATGGGGCATACCGCTGTCAGAATGACGTACTGTCATTTCACTAGATATGGATGCGTTCTCTGTATTCATTTTCCTAAAATGCAATAAAATGTAAATTTGAAAGCTCGGACCATCCAAAAGACTTGCTATGAAACCCTTACTGCGCACATCACGCTGCTGATGTAACTTGGGTTAAACACATGGCTATAGCCATTCTCTCCAAGGTATTATGTACAGCCCAGTCAGTTTGGTTGAAGGGGGGATGTGGCCTGCTAAGGCTACAGAGAGCCTGCAAAAGAAAAACACCTGACCTGGCAGGACAGTGATGCAGGCAGGGATACTCCCATGAGGGAAGGGGCCAGGTAGGCAGGTTGAGTGTCAAGGGGCGGAGGGCTTGTGGCTGGAGGGCAGGAGCAATGGGGGTATTGAAACTAGTGCACAGCTGCGCCAACACTCTTTGCTTCTCTACTCCAGCCATAGGCTCCACCCTCATAAAAGCATGGCATGGGGACGACAGGGAGCAGGGAACCTGCTGACCCACTGGGGGGACTGCCTTAGGGGTCAAGAAGGAATTTTCCAGGTTTTTCCCCTAACAGGTTTTCACCTTCTTCAGTGGGTAAAAGTCTTTTAGGTTAGGTTAAATGGCAGGCTGTCACAATCATGTAACATGCAACAACAAGGCAGCTGCAACAAGAGTACAAGGGGATAATTGGGAAACTGGCATCTTTGCACACAGTTTTCCTCGAGGCTGGTAGGGTCTCAGGCCCAGATGACTTGAGGGACTCTGTGCAGGCCGGTTGTGAAATAGCCTCTTCAGGCCTGCATATGTAATGCCATCTGACAAGGGAGCTACTCACATCTCACGGCCCAGAAGCCATCTCTTATGCCTTGGAGGCTGGTATCCCTCCAGAGGCCGTACCCTTTGGGAGAGTGGGGGTGTACTCAGTGGGTCCCTTTTGGGACAAGGGATTGATTGAGGCCAAGATCCGACCATCCAAAGCCTTGCTATGACTCCAATGCTGCCTGTGTCACACTGCTGATGTAACTTGGGTTAGGATTATCAATTAAAAGGAAACTTCTGTAAGTCCAGAAAGTGCAGCAGTTGTTGTAGATATGCCCAATTAGGGCTTTTTACCTGCTACATTGGAATTTTACTTAAAAAGACCCATGCTGTCCATAATGCCTGCAGAGTTACTCACGGCCATCTCACGCACCCCGGGACGGCTTCCAGCATGCAGGTTATACTAATGTGGGCTACCAACTAAAGGCAGAGAGTTGGTAGTCTTCATTAGCATAAACCACATGCTGGAAGCTGTCCGGGTGCACAAGATGGTAGTGGATGGCTCTGTAGACATCATGGATGGTGCAGGTCTTCAAAAGTAAAATTGCAATGCAGCAGGTAAATAAAAAAAAAGTTTAATGCCAAGAGCCCTACTCGGGCATTTCTGCAGCAGCAGCTGCACTTTCTGTGCTTGCAAGAATTTCCCTTTATTCTCCAAGGTATTGTGAACAACTCAGTCTGAGTTAAGTGTGTGGCGAGGGGGGAGTGGCTTGCTAAAACAATAGTTGGATACAATTTTTTTCTGACAGACAAAGAGTGGCTGCCAAATGCTGTTACCCTACTAATGTGATGCTGGAATGTTGTACTACTAATATGATATTGGACTACTAGTATTATAACAACATCCATGTGCAACAGGCCAGGACAGTATACAGAGTTCTGTCGCTGCACTACGGGAACAGTCATAGGGGTCAGGGAGTAATTTATCCGTTTCTACCCTAAAGGGTTGTCCCCATGTTTTTCGCCTCTTCCGAAGGGTCTTTGCATTTTTACTGCTGTCACAATCATTGTAAACAGGCACAGAATGTGTCTCTCATGCGGAGTCATACAAGGGTATTGGGGGGAATCTGCTTCTGTTTCAGACAGGTTCCCCTTATGTTGATGTGAGGTATGGGCCAGATTGCTGGGGTATAACCTCACTGAGCTTCTCCTGCTGCTGAAGAGTCCTCCAGATAGGGGCTAGGCACCAATCACCTTGCCATAGAGACCCCCCCCCCCTTCTCGGAGGCCTGTGTCCCTCTAAGATCATACATGTGATACTGGAGTCCACCTGCAGGGTCTCTTAATGAGGGAAGGGATGGACCGGTGGAGGTCTGAGGTTGCCGTAGTGAGACTCACAGCTGTGCATGTCACTTATAGAATGTTGTACAGAATGTTTGAATAAACATATGGCTGTGGTCACTACCTCCAAGATGAATGTGTATGGTATTTTATCAAGGGGAAACAGAAACAATAGGGCCTATAAGCTGAACTGTATCATACAGTCACTTGAGCAGGGACGTGACATATATTAGTATGGACAGATTTGCTACGACCACTGTTTTAAGGATTTAAACCCCAAAACACATTTTCTATAAAAAGGCCCACCAGTAATACTTCTGGCTTAGACAGATTGAGCCTAAGCTTGCTTGCTGCCATCCAATCCTGGATTTCTTTAAGGCACTCACTCAATTCCAGGATAGCCATCCCATCATCAGAAGCACAAGACACATACAGCTGGGTACCATTAGCATAACAATGAAATGCCAAGTCATAGCATCTAATGCTGTCCCCCAACAGCAACATATACACTGTGAATAACATTGGAGCCAGAATCACCCCCTGAGGCACACCACAGCAGAGCACAGCACTGCTCAATGTAAAGGAGCCAAGAGCCACTTGCTGCGTCCTGACGGTTATATAGGACTGAAACCACTGCAAGATGGTATCCAAAAGTCCTACATAATGCCTAAGGTGGTCCAGAAGGACCCCATGATCCACAGTGTCAAATGCCAATGATAGGTCAAGAAGGACAAGGATAGAACAACACCTACTATTCCTATCTAAAAGGAGATTATGGTGCACCCAGATTAGGGAGTTTCCACATTATGACGAGGCTGGAAACTGGATTGGAAGGGCTTGTAGATGATATATCTTTCCAGGTGCTGTACCAGTTATAATGCCACTGCCATTTCGATCAACTTCCCAAAGAAAGGAAGATTCGACACAGGTCATAACCAGAGAGATCATCTAGGTCTAAAGAAGCCTCCTTGAGGACAGGCCTCACCACAGCCTTTTTGAGGGATGACCTGGGTGGGGTGGAGGAACAGTGGGCGAAGATAAAAGGGAGCACAGTAAAGGCAACAAACCTCTGCATCAAACAAGTGAGCAAAAGCAAGAGGAAAAATAAACTGCTATGGCTCTTGAAACAGGTGGCTAAAAAGGTAATGGCTAAAAGAGTAGCATTCAGAAGGTATAAGGAAACACAGAGGGAGGAGGATTGGGAGGTGTATCAGGGGAAACGAAGGGAAGTGGAGAAAGCAATAAGGAGAGCAAAGACACAAACTGAAGAGAGAATAGCCCAGGAAGTAACGAAAGAGGATGAAACATTTTTTAGGCATGTAAGTGAAAAGAGGAAAACCAGGGGTGGGACTGTAAGATTAAAAAGGGATGGGATGACTGTGCAGAGGGGAACCAGGAAAGGGCTGACATCCTGAACTAATACTTTTGTTCAGTGTTCACAGAGGAAGGAGAGAAGGCATAAAAAAGTAACAAAAGCTTAGGAGGGAGGGAAGTAGACACCAGTCCTTTGTGGAGGAGACAGTTCAGAAAGAACTCATTAAGCTGAAAGTGGACAAAGCAATGGAGCCAGACAGGGTTCATCCAAGGGTATTGAGGGAGCTCAGGGAGGTACTGGCTGCACATCTGACAGTTCTATTTGGCAGCTCACTGGAAACAGGAGTTGTTCCAGAGGGCTGGAGGAGGGAAGACATAGTCCCACTTCACAAAAGAGGTAGCAGGGAAGATGCCAGTTAGCCTGTCATCAGTGGTGGGCAAGTCAATTGAACCACTGCTGAAGGAAAGGACTGTGGAATATCTTGAATCCGATGGGCTACAAGGCCCGAGGCAGTATGGGTTTATGGGGGGAGGTCTTCTCAAACAAACCTGATAGACTTCTTTGACTGAGTAACAAAGAAATTAGATCAGGGTGGAGTGGTGGGGGTCCCCTACCTAGATTTCAGTAAGGCTCTCGACACCGCTCAACATAAGAGACTAGTCAGCTACCTAATTGTTTCTGGAAGACTTGGGCTGGTCCCACCCTTGGTCGATTATTTCCTTTGTACCGGGGTTCTGACATCACTTCCTCAAACAGGCAAAGGATATGCACCTGTCATAGCAAAAGTAGACATCCAGGAAAGGAACAGCAGCAAGTGAAGAGGTGACTGCTCTCTCAGTGGAAGGGAAGTCAATGCAAATCTAGGAGCTTTCATTATTACTTCTTCGTATTGATATTGCATTGGGAAAGGAGGAGTAGGAGTTTGAAGAAGGTTGTGCAATGGCTACTTAAAGTCTGTTTTTGAGTGTGGATAGGAAGGATAGGAATATAAAAACAGTTGCAATATATCTAGCAGCGTACAACAAGGTAAGGAAATAAAGAAAATGTTTTGCACTGATAGAGGAGGAGAGGGAGACTTGGGGAGTGTTTGGTATCCTGCATCTGGAAGGTGGGGGTTGCTGGTGGGCAATGACAGCAATGGGTAGGTGGTAGGCTGCAACAACTGTGGTGCACCAATCTTTCTAAAATTGCCTGGAGTGTGGAGGATGTTTAATGTGCAACCACATAGAAAAACTTAGAAAGGAGATTGAGGGTCTGCAGGAGGAACTAAGACAGGCAAGGCAGACTGGGGGTGGGTTTAGCCCAATACTGGAGGGAGGAAGAAGGGGAGATGAGGGAGGGCGATTTAAGCCAACAGTGGTGAGGAGAGGGTCAGAAGAAGGGAAGCAGAGACAAAGGGGCCCAGGCCAGGAAGAACAATTGCCAGGGAAACCAAGTCAGGAGACAAAAACAAATGGAAGGAGGAGATAGGGACTTGTGAGGGGAGGCGAAGAAGTGGCAAAAGTCATGGAGTGGAAAGGAGAGAACAGGTTACTATGAAGAGAGAGGGAGCGGGCATTTGTGAAGGGCCTTCAGAAAATAGCTGTGCACTGCTAGAGAGGAAGAAGGTGGAGGAGGGAAATGATGAAATTAGAGGAGTAATTGATAAATGCCTGGACCAAACTGGAGCAGGGGGAAGTTCTGCTGGGAGAATTGCAACAGGGTAAAGGGAAATAATGTGCAGGAGGAAGAAGAGGAGCTGGAAATGAGAGAGGAGATGAATGGAAGCAAGCAGGGAGTAAGAGGGGTGGAATCTTAGTGCTGGGGGACTCAATACTAAGAGGAGTTAGGTGGGGTAGCAAGGGGGAGAGGCATAGTCGCATTTGGGTGGAGGCCATGCCAGGAATGACAGCGGAAAGGGTGGGACAGTCTGTTCTGAAATGTGCTAGAAGGGGTAGGGACAAGCCTCATTTAATTATACATCTTGGGACAAACGACCTGGCAGACAAGACAGCAGATACAGTCAGAGGAGGTTTGAGGAACTAGCACAATTATGTGAGGGGCAGGAAGATCAGTAACTTTTCAGAGATACTTCCGTGCAAAGGCAAGCACAACAAGAAAGCTGAGAATAGGGGAATTTAACGGATGGCTAAGAACCTGGTGTTGTGCTAAAGGGTATGGGCTGTTGGGGAGGGACCTGGGAGGACAGTAGTCTCTATGCCAAGGACAGACTACACTTGAGTGAGGAGGAAAGAAAGTGTTGAAACAGAGGATGGAGGAGTACATAGAGGAAGTTGGGAATTTAAACTAGGATGGGGGTGGCAGTTGGGGAAGAGACATGCAGAGACCACAGGCTGGGAAACATATGAGCTTACCCCCATAACAGTGACAAAGGACAAATGGCAAGTACTTCTGGTGATGCTAGGAAAGGAGGGCAGGATTTGGGGGGTGGAAGGTGGTTACCCTTAATGCTAGGAGCCTTGGAGGAAACTGCAGAGTTACAGGTTCTCATGGCAGAGGAGAGGTGGACATTGCAGCCATCATGAAACATGGGCCACCAATACAATGACTGGGACGGTCTGTACCAGGGTACAGGTTATTTTGTAGGGACAGGGTGATTGGGAAAGGAGGGGGGGTGGCACTATATGTGAAGGACGGACTGAAGTGTGTAAGAGAGGAAGGGGAGGAGGCTAGTACGGAGTCACTTTGGATGCAAATCCAGGATTCCAAGAATAGGATTCTTAGAATGGGAGTGGTGTACAGGCCACCATCTCAGATGGAGGAGTCAGACAGGGAACTAGTGGGACAGATCAGGAGGACCTGCGAGAAGGGTAGTGTGGTGATTGTGGGGGACTTCAACATGACAGGAGTGGACTGGAGCACCCCAACAACCAGGAACAGAAGGGAGCAGGTACTGCTGGGTGCCTTCCAGGACAGCTTCCTGATGCAAATGGTCAGTAAACCAACCAGGTTAGAAATACCCTTGACCTTGTGCTGGCAAATGGGGACTTTGTGAGAGAACTTACAGTGGAGGAACCGCTGTCAGGGAGTGACCACCGCTCAGTATGGCTCACATTGGATATGGGCAAGGAAGGAGTAGAATCTGGCACAATAGTGCTGGACTTCAGGAGGGCTGACTTTGGGAGGATGGGGGAAGTGGTAAAAGGGTACCTGGCCAGAATTCAATCTAGTATGGACACTAACCAGAGGTGGGAGCTCATAAAGCTGGGGATAGCGGAGGCAACCAAAACCTGCTGCAAACCCCAGAGCAAGAAGGCTAGGGCTAAGAAACCGATCTGGTTGAGCAAGGAGGTCATAGAAAAGGTAAGGAGGAAAAGAGCTGCCTTTAGGAAGTACAAGAAAACAGGGAGAGGGGAGGACAGGGAGGAGTACTTGACAGAATTGAAGGAGGTGACAAGGGCAGTAAGGGGAGCCAAAGCATCTACGGAACTCAGGCTGGCACAAGGCATTAAGAAGCGGGAGAAGGACTTCTTTAAGTACATCAGGGAGAAAAGGAGTTATGAGACCACATAGTAAGGATTAGGAAGGAGGGAGGTTGGGTGGAAGCAGGGTGCGATGGCAGGAAGCACTAAATGAGTATTTCTGCTCAGTATTTACTAAAGAAGAGGGGGTGACACCAAGGTGGGAGAAATGGCAGAAGCAGGGGAAGTGGTGACAGATGGGAAATCATGGAGAGCAGAGTTCGAGAGGGTTTGAAGGCACTGAGGGTGGACAAGGCGCCAGGCCCAGATGGCATCCACCCCAGGGTACTGAAGGAGCTGGCAGAGGTCCTTGCAGGACCTTTGGCAGACCTATTTAATGCCTCACTACATTTGGGGTGTGTACCTCAGGACTGGAAGATGGCTCATGTGGTGCCCCTCCACAAGAGTGGCCCCAAGGATGAACCGGGAAACTACAGACCAGTGAGCCTCACATCCATCGTGGGTAAGCTAATGGAGACTATCCTGAAGGAGGCTGGTGGCCCTCCTAGAGCCAAGGACTACAGGACAGCAGACAGCATGGCTTCATCGTGGCAGATCCTGCCAAACCACCTGGTCGAGTTCTATGACTGGGTAACTAGGCAACTGGACAGGGGCCATGCAGTGGATGTCCTGTATCTGGACTTCAGTAAGGCATTTGACTCAGTGCCACATGGAGGCTGGGAAGGAAGTTAGTAGGCACAGCGACGCGTGCAAAGCTGGTGAGATGGGTAGGAAACTGGCTGCAGGGAAGGCAACAAAGGGTGGTGGTGGGTGGGGAGCTCTCACACCCAAGGGCAGTGATGAGTGGTGTTCCACAGGGCTCAGTGTTGGGACCAGTGTTGTTTGGGATATTCATTGCAGACAAATCATGGGACATCAAGAGCAAGATCAGTCTGTTTGCTGATGATATCAAGGTAGGCGCGGTGGTGGATGACCTAGGGGGATGGCAGGATGATCTGGCAAAGCTTGAAACCTGGTCAGACACCTGGCAACTGGGCTTTAATGCCAAAAAGTGCAAGGTGCTGCATTTTGGGATGAAGAATCCAAGGAGGAGTTACCAGCTAGGGGGAGTGCAGCCAGCCCAGACAGAGGAGGAGAAGGATCTGGGTGTGCTCATTACAGGGTCAATGAACAACTCGGCACAATGTAGGAAGGCAGCTGCAAAGGCCAACAAAATGCTGGGTTGTATTGCAAGGGGTATATCCTTGAGGAGGGAGGAGGTGATTCTGCCACTGTATAGGTCATTAGTTAGACCACACCTGGAGTAATGCATACAGTACTGGCATCCGTATCTGAAGAGGGACGTTAAGTTACTGGAGGGGGTGCAGCGCAGAGCGACAAAGATGATCAAGGGGCTGGGGGACTTATCATACGAGAGGAGGTTGAAGGAGTTGAACATGTACTCACTGGAGGAGAGGAGAGACAGGGGTGACATGATTGAAACCTTTAAATACATGAAAGGAATAAACAAGACGGGTACAGAGGGGCTGTTCAAAGTAAGGGAGAGGAGGGACACCAGGGGCCATGATATGAGACTGGAGGCGAGGAAGGTTCAGGAGGGAGATGAGGGACACTTTTTTACAGAGAGGGTGGTGGCTGGGTGGAATGCGTTACCTGCTGAAGTGGTATGCAGTAGAACAGTGGACTGCTTCAAACGAGGATGGGACAGGACAAGGGGGAGGGTTAATGAAGGGGAAGGGTGGAAGGGAGGGGCAGCTGCAGAATAAGGGGTGCTAGCTGCACATTCGAGCAGACTTGATAGACCTCTAGGCCTTTATCTGCTGGCAAATTTCATATGTTCGTAGTAAGCAAGCTGAGTAATAAATAATAATAATAAAAACTTTATTTATTTAGCGCCTTTCAAATACCAAGGTATTAGGAGTGGGTCCAAATGTGGTAAAATGGATAAGAAATTAATTAGAAGATAGGTGACTGAGGGTGGTGGTAAACAGAGTTCACTCCGAGGAAGAAAAAGTGACCAGTGGGGTGCATCAGGGATCAGTGCTGGGACCGGTCTTCTTTAATGTCTTTATAAGTAGCATTACAGAGGAGCTGGAGGGGAAGAGACACCAAAATCTGCAAAAAAGTGGACACTCCAGGGGGTGGTGAAATGGATGCAGAGAGACCTCAGAAAACTCGAAGAGTGGTCAAGGGTATAGCAGCTGGGTTTCAGTGCGATAGAGTGCAAAATAATTTACTTAGGGCACAAAAACCCAGGGGTGGAGTACAAAATGAGTGGAGTGGTATTGACGACTATTAAAGCAGGAAACAGACCCGAGGGTAAACATATCAGATGACCTAAAGGTGGCCAGGCAGTGCAGCAAGTTAGTTGGGAGGGCTAGTGGGATGCTGGGGTGCATAGGGAGGAGTTTTACCAGTAGAAAGAGGGAGATGGTGTTGCCTCGGAATAGATCACTTGTGAGACCCCACCTACAGTACTACTGTGTCCAGTTCTGGAGACCACATCTCTGGAAAGATACAGACAGAGTAGATGCAGTCCAGAGGACAGCAACTAAAATGGTGCAGGGTCTGCATCAAAAGCCTTACGAGGAGATACTACATGGACCTCTATGTACACCCTGGAATGGAGGGGATATGATAGAGACCTTTAAATATCTTATGGGGTTAAAAAAGGTTCAGGAGGGAAGTATTTTTCAGAAAAAGATACTCAAGAACAAGGGGACATGTTATGAAGCTGGAGGGAGGTAGATTCAAGACAGATGAAAGGAAATACTTCTCCACAGAAAGAGTGATGGATTCCTAAAACAGCATTCCAGCAGAGGTGGTGGGGAAAACAGTGGTGGGGTTCAAAAATGCATAGGACAGACACAAGGGAATCATAGTGGAAAGGAAGGGAGGGAGGAGAAGGAACTGTAGGTCAAGTATGGCCTGCAGTAATAATGCAGGTAGGGAAAAATGGGCAGACTGGGTGGGTCAAGCATTCCTAGTCTGCCATCAAATTCTATGTTTTCTATGTTGGATCGATTACTAACATTAAGTGACTTTTGTTTTAAATTTTTCTGCATTTTGGTAATACTACACATAATTTAAGTAGAAAAGCATTAGTTTGCAACTTCATTTTCATTGATCGTATGCCCTTAATGTGTTGCAGACATTTCACTCTCCCCTGTCAACCCTACTCACCCTTGCTTTTGCAGAAGCCTATGAAAGTGTTGGAAGATAAAGTATTTAAAAAAAAACAAAAAACCTTGGTGTCATTAAAATCTTTGCGTTTTTGCTCCATGCCTATTACTCCTGTCTTTTGCCATAGCACTGCTGCCAGAGAACAGCAAGAGAAAGGAGGTGCTGTAAGAACTTTACTACTCTACTGGGACTTAAGAAATAGAACTCTACTACTAGGACCTTCAACTTAGGGTAAAAACAAACAAACAAAAAAAAACAAGAGTTAGTGCGTTTGAGTTGGGTGAAGTGAATTGTCATCTGTGCAGTTAGCTAAGTGAAGAAGTGAACTGTGAATTGGGGGAGTGGCTTAGGCAGCAGGAAGCCAGAGGTTGCATTTTGTTTATTTGTGAAATATTCGGAAAGACCTTTGAGTCAGGGACTCATTTACAAAGGTTCCACGTCATACATACAAAGGTACAGGGACTCATTTACAAGGTTCCACGTCATACATAAAAATGGTACAGGGATGAGACTTGTGATACAGGTTGAAGCACAGTTACGGATAACATTACATTTATAGCATTATTAGTAGATGGTGTAAAACAGTGGCTGGGGTACAGTGTCACAGCCAGGAAAAAAAAATACAAACAAACATAAAGAAAAAAGAGAAATTACAGAAAAAAAACAGCAGGGGATTGGTAGTCATGTAGTTTCACAGATACATTAGGTACATTGCCCTGCTAATAGCGTCTTTGAGGGAGGTACAGTCTGGTCAGGTGTCAACGGCAGTCACATTGGTTTGTGGGCAGAAGGTATTCTCTTAGCTTAGATTTATAAGGGCCCAGCCTTATTTCATCTGTTATAAGACTAGGGAGGGAGTTTGTCCAGGAGGGGACCATGAAACTAAAAGTACGTTGGTATTGGGAGGTCCGGCCATGGGGAACCCATAGTAGCCGTTTGCTTGAGCTACGGGTTGTTTTGCCTGGAGGTGCTGGGAGGATAATTTGATGTAGGGAGGGTGGGGTGAGGCCCAATAATACTTTTTTCGTCATAAGGCAGGTGTGGTATCTGATTCTGTTGTCCAGGGTTAGCCAGTTTGTGCAACTGTAAAGGAAGCAGGAGTGAGTGAAGCGTTCACATCCTAGGATAAGACGGCAGGCTTTGTTAAGCACGATCCTGAGTCTGTTTAGGTTTATGGGGGGAGGCGGCACTGTATATTAGGATGCCGTAGTCTAGCAGGGAGAGGATCGAGGAGTTTATGGTAAGTAGGAGTGCTTCAGGGGTGAGGCAGTGTTTGTACCGGTAGAGTATGCCTAATCTGGAGCTAAGGGCAGTTGATAGGTGCAGGATATGTTGAGTAAAACTGAGGGAGGGGTCTAATGTGATCCCTAGGTATTTATAGCAGTTTACTTGTTCTAGGGGGGTCTGATTTGCAGTGAGAAAATGGGGGCAGAGGTTTTTTTGTGAGTTCTGAGGGTGGGCGAATATCATGACTTTGGTCTTATTATAGTTGATAATAAGGCGCTGGGAGGTGAGCCAGTCTTCAATTTCACGGAAAGAGTGCTGGAGAGACTTGTGGAGTTTGAGGGGGGCTGGGTCGGAGGTGAACAAGACTGCAATGTCCGCATAAAGGAGCAGACTTCTAGGGCATGAGGATGGGAGGGTGTTGAGGAACAGGCTGAATAGTAGGGGCCCGAGTATGGAGCCCTGTAGGACACCAAAGCGGATTGGGAGGCGGGGTGATAGGACAGGGGCTACCTTGACCATCTGCGTTCTATCGGAGAGATAGCTGGTGAACCAGTTTAGGAAGTCATTTGAGAAACCTGTATAGGCCAAGGTGTTTAGTAAGAGGGCATGGTTTACCGTGTCAAATGCTTTAGATAGATCCACGAAGATGGCACCAGTGAGGTGGCCCTGGTCTAGGGCTGAGTGGATATGGGAGGTAAGCTCGAGGAGGGCAGTAGTGGTGCTGTGGCCCTTATGAAAGCCATGCTGCTGTCTGGATAGCAGGCTAAATTTGTTTAGGTGTTCAATGAGTTGGTCGGCGACTATGCGTTCTAGTGCCTTGGACAGCGGGGGTAGGATAGAGATGGGGCGGTAGTTGTTTGTGGATGTGCGGTCTCCACTTTTATGAATAGGTGTGATGTAGGCCGATTTCCAGTGGGTAGGGAATTTCCCTTGGCAGAGGGAGCGATTTAGAATGTGGGTGAGCGGGGCTAGGACTTCCTGGAGGGTGAGGCGGAGGAGTTTAAGGTCCAGGGAGTCGTGACTGTAGTGGTTTTTACTTATAGCTTTTGTAAGGTAGGGTTTGGCGGTCTCTGGTGTAAGGACTCGCAGGTAGAAAGGTGGAGCAAGGGGGATGGGGGCCGAGGGGGTCGAAGAAATTTGGGGGCAACACCTGGGAAGAGATCGGTGAAGGCGGTGTTTAGGGCCGATGCAATCCTAAGAGGGTCGGTGGTGAGGCTACCATCTATGAGTATTTGGTCAGGTGGCAGATTTGAGGTTTTGCCACAGATTCCTTTATGTTCTCCCAGAACTTGTGACCATTTCCCCATGCGGAGGTTAAGGTGGCTTTATAACAGTTAGCTTTGGCGGTGCGTATGGCCCAGGTGCATTTGTTTTGGGCCTCCTGATAACATTGCCTGTCCTGAGGCCGTAGGGTCTCATTGGCAAGGTGCCATAGTGCGTCACGGTGCCGTAGTAGGCCTTGGAGGTGGTCAGAGAACCATGGGGCATGGTTCCCTTTGGTCATAGTTTTGGTGAGGGGGGCAAACTTGTCACAGGCTGAGTTGAAGTCATTGATAAACAGTTCGAGGGCATGGTCAGGGTCGAGGGTGCTAGTGAGGGATGTCCAGTCTCATTTTCTGAGGTGGGCTTTGAGAGAGTCAAGTTTACCGGGCCCTAGTTTGCATTGTGTAGTGATTTTGTGTGCAGTTTTGACTGGGATACCAGACCAGTTGCAGAGTACTGGCGAGTGGTCGCTGAGGGTGTCGGGGAGAACTTGGGTGTTTGTTATTTTGTGAGGTCGGTTTGTGAAAACTAGGTCTAGTAGTGTGGATGCCCCAGTGCGGATGTGAAGCCGGATGGGGGTTTTGATGACCTGAGTGAGATCGAGTGCTGTGGCCTCGTTGATGTAAGGGGTGGCTGTTTTGGCCAGCCAATTTATGTTGAAATCCCCCAGTAGTATTTTTTTCTTGTTTAGGGGGTAGGGTGGCAAGGTAGGACATGATGGCATGGAAGGCTAGCTTCTGGTCTCTGAGGGGGGACATATGCCGTGGTGAGGAGGAGGGGGGATGTAGACCTACCTAGTGTTATTGCTAGGGTGAGGGCCTGGGCCCTACAGGTAAGCATTGGCAGGGGGAGTAGGTGGCCAGTGAGTGAGTCCTTGAGGTAGGCAGCACAGCCACCCCTTCTGCCCTTATTTTATTTTTATTTATTTAGTAATTTGGAAAAGACCTTTGACAGCAAGCTCTTTTACAAAGGTTCCATGTCGTAGACTGCAAAACAAAGAACAATAGGAGAAAGCAAATGTACATTACAATGAATGATACAGCTTGGTTTCAGAACTTACAGAATAACTCAAAACATAGGTACAAGTTAAAATAACAAGAAAAACACTTTATGAGAGTTGGGGGGGGGATAAGCAGCTACAGAGTGCCTTGTCAGTAGTTCAGAGGGACGTGGATATCTGGCAGTGGGGTGAAGAAAGGAGTTACGACAGAGAGGTATGTAATACGGTGAAGGTGAAGGGTGGGGGAAGAAGGGCGATAAGCTATAGGGATAAAATGGTGGGGTGAGGGGAGGTTGAGTGGAGAAGACATACTAAAGTAAATGGTGGGGTGTGAGGGGGCATGGTCAGGTGGCCTGCATTAGTAGTGACTGTTAGGGAAACTCACGGGACTATGAGTTGGGGAAGGGTGGGGTGGCAGGGGCCAAAGGAGCAAGACGCAGACTGATTGCTGAGGCAAGTCATAAGGAGGGACAGAGGAAGGGGGTACCTGAGGCCTGCCTAGTGCTTGCTGGGGGCCAGAGAGAGCAGGTGTGGCTGGACTCAAGGGCAGGTGCACTTAGAGAGTGTTATTAAGTGCTGTTTGAGGTCAGTTTTGAATTGTGCCAGACAACTGGTGGCCAAGAGGTGCCCAGGAAGTTCTTTCATCCACAGGGGGCCCAGAAGGCAAATGCACGTTGCCCAAGTGAGGTGCGATTGAAGGGGATAGCCAAGGCCCCTCTAGTGACCTGTAACGAGTTGGCCCACCTTGATCAAACTACCTACACAAGGTGGTGTTTTACCCAATAGAGCATTCTTCCCTAGGACTCAAGTCTGGAATCTGACCCTGTTTCTTAATGACAGCCAATTTGCAGGTTTGTATAGAGTACAGGTGTGAGTGCCATGCTCAGCATCCAGGGTGAGTCTGCAGGCTTTGCTTAGCGCAGTCTGAATCCTCTTGAGCACTGTATCCATTGCGGCCCCATAGACCACTAGTCCATAGTCAATAGTAGATATAACTGAACTGTGGACTGACAGGCAGAGGGCCCCCAGAGAGAGGTGTTGCCTGTGCCTGTACAGGAAAACCAATCTTGTTATCGAATGTCTTGACCAAAGAGTCAATATGGTGTGTGAATGTGAGGGTATCATCTATTATGACCCTCAGATACTTGAACAAGTGAACTTGTTCCAGTGGCTCACTGCATGAGTTGGAGATGATGAGGGGTTGGTGCTTATTTTTGTTGTGGGGGCTGGACACAAGCATGGCCTTGGTCTTCTTGTAGTTTAGTAGCAACTTATGACTATAGAACCAGTCCTCAAGTTTGGAGTTCTGCAGCTCAGATTGTAGGGCAGCCTGAGATGTGCTGCTGCTCAGGAGCACAGCATCATCTGTATATAGTATGAGTTTGGTGTCACAGGCTGTGGGAAGGTCATTTAAGAAGAGGCTGAAGAGTAGGGGCCCCAGTACTGATTCCTGGGGTACCCCTAATGATACCTCTCTTGCACGGGATACTATCTGCCCAATTTTGACACAATGATTTCTCCGTAACAGGTAGCCTTGGAACCAGCAAAGGGCACTGGGCGCCACACTTATGTTTTGCATTTGGGTCAGTAACAGGGGGTGGCTGACTGTATTGAAGGCTTTGGTGAGGTCAATAAAGACAGACCCCACCAGTTTGCCTTCATCCAGGGCCTTATCTGCATAGTCCGTGTAATCCAGCAAGGCAGTGGAGGTACTGTGATTTTGTCTGAAGCCATGCTGGTTGGGGCATAGTAGATTATACCTATTGAGGTAGTCAATGAGTTGACCCACCACAATCTTTTCCAGTGCCTTGAACACAGGGGAGAGGATTGAGATGGGTCTGTAGTTGGCTACCAGAGACTTGTCACCTCCTTTGTGCACTGGCGTAACTAGGGCCTGCTTCCAAACCGCCAGGAATTGGGCCAGGGCCAGGGACTTATTGTACAGCATGGTAATGGGTACTATAAGAATGTCCAGAGTGAAGGATAGAAGTTTCATGTCTATCCCGTCACTGCCCAGTCTGGCCTTACCTAGTATTTTCTTGACCATAGTAAGGGCCTCCTTCACCATCACCCTTTTAAAGTAGAAGGTTGTGTGAGAACACTTGGTAGAGATGTCGTTAGAGTGGTTCAAATCAGGTTGAAAATAGGCAGGTGGTAGCACTGGGGTAAGATCAGTGAAGGCCTTATTGAAGGCTTCTGCAGTAGCTAGAGGGTCTGTAGTGGGGAGTGTTACTGATACTAAGCAGCTGAGGGTGCTTCTTGTCCTCCTTTCCAAGGATGCTTTTGATGTTATCCCAGAATCTTTTCCCATCACCCCAAGAATTGCAAAGCTGGGCCTTACGATAGTTGGCTTTAGCGAGAAGGATTAGCTTGGTGCAGTGGTTCCTGGCTGTTCTGTAGCACTGGCAGTCATGCTTGCTATCTTTGTTTCTGGCCTTCTCCCAGAGAATGTCCCTTTCTTTCAGGTGGGAGGAGAGCTCCCCATCAATTCAGCCATTTGCCTGCCCCCAAATTTTTCTTTTGGTGAGCAAGGCATACATGTCACAGATGGGCCCTAGATAACTTTTGTCAGAGAACAGCAAGAGGAAGGAGGTGCCGTAAGAACTTTACTACTCTACTGGGACTATATAGCCCTCCACCCTTAGCCAGTTCTACTTTGTAGGCACAGGATTTGATTAACAACAGGAACTTCCTGTTTGGGAGCAGGAAGGAAGTGATCACACAGGCATAAAAGAGTAACTGTCCATTCCCCCCCAGCTGCTGGAGGTCTTACTCTGAGCAAGTAAGAGAGACACTACTGAGGAACACTGCCACATTGCCTTTGCTAGGCAGTCAGATGGCGGGCTGCGCAACCCACTCTCTCCTAAGAAGAAAAGTACAGTTACGTAAGAATGTACCATAACGGTAGATCTTCGAGAGGTGCTCTTGCAGTAGGTAATAACCATTAGGATTAGAGTTGCCAGGCACTAGGACCACACGGAAAACCTTAGCTAGCAGTGTCTAGCCAGGGATCGTCCACCTGGCGTCACATGATGGACATCAGCATGATGCTATATAGTGGGCAGTCCCCACGTCTGCACTCCAGTTCTCCTACTGGAGACCTAATAAGGTGAGACAGGAGAAAGGAATGGGCTCCTGGAGCCAAATGAAAGGCTAGAAAGAAGTAGCTGCAGAAGCAGAGGGAAGGTGGGAGGGAAAAAGGTACTTACTGAAAGAGCCTCTCTCGAAGCTCTACTGTTACGGTAAGTTCTTACGTAACTGTACTATCTTACTTTGAGAGGGCTCTTGCAGTAGGTAATAATCATTAGGACTGAGTCCCAAGCAGTGGAAGTCAGACAAAGACTGAGAAACACGGGAGGCAGGAAAGGTCTGCAGTAGGTACAGAAATAAGACAGGAGGCCCTGAAAGACAGCTAGTTCAGAGCCTGCCCCGCACCTAGAAGCAATGCCCAGACTGTAATACTTAGTGAAGATGTGGACAGAGCTCCAAGTAGCTGCCACACAAATGTCCATGGCAGAAACAGTTCTGAAACAAATAGTAGATGCAGCTATGCCTCTGGCTGAGTGCTCTTTAACTTCCCCTGGGAGTGGCTTGTTATACTTCTGATAAAACAAAATGCAGTTTGCCAACCATTTGGACAAACACTGTTTGGAAACTGCAGCACACTCTCTCGGGTGCAAAGCAAATGAAAAGCTGATCCGTTTTGCGGACTGATTTAGTCTGATTTGTAAAGTAACGCAACGTTCTGTGCACAGAGAGTGTGCAGAATGGCATCACCTTGGTTAGAGTGCTCAGGATAGTACACTGGTAAGTACATCGTCTGATTCAAAGTAAACTCAGAAACTACTTTTAGTATGAACTTTGGATTTGTACGCAGAGCCACCCGGTCTCTGTGGAAAATCAAATAAGGCTCCTTGCACATGAGGGCCTAAGGCTCGGAAATCCTTCCAGCAGAAGTAATGGCAACTAAAAATAGCACTCTCCAAGAAAGGCAGCACAGGTCGCAGCTCACGGCCGGTTCAAAGGGAGGCAAAATGAGCTTTTCAAGAATAAACTTCAGATCCCACCGAGGAAGAGGGTTCCTGACTGGGGGTTTCAGATAGAGAATTCCTTTCAGAAAGGTTTTGGAAACCTCCAACTAAGCTAGGGTTTTGCCATCCACCGGAGCGTGGTAGGCAGAAATGGCGGACAAATGGACTTTCAGAGAAGAGTAACTAAAGTCAAGGTCAGAGAGGTACAGCAGGTACACCACGACCTGTGAGACTGGGCAAAAGAAGGGGTCCCAACCCTTGGATGTTGCCCAAACGGAAAAACCTCTTCCATTTCATAGCATATGTGGTTCTTGTGGATGGCTTTCGGGCCTCCGCAAGGACCTGTGCAACTCTGGAAGAGACCCCAAAGCGTGCAACAGCTATATCAGCAGGTGCCATGCATGAAGGTGAAGGAACCTGTGACCTGGATGTAGTAGCTTGCCCCTGATCCAGGGTCAGCAGGTCCTGGCAGAGGCACGGCGGTACCGGAAGCTCCACCAAAAACTGCTGGAGCAGAGGGAACCAAATTTGGCAAGGCGATTGAGGAGTGATCAGAATCATGCGAGCACCTTCTACCTGTAGCTTCCAAAGTACCCTCTGCAGAAGCAGGAAGGGAGGGAAGGCATACAAGAACCTCCCTGTCCAGCAGAGAACAGCATGTCTCACCAGAAAACATTAGGCCTGGGAATGAGCGAGCAGAAACTGGGTAGTTTTACGTCGGATGCGGAGGCGAACAGATCTAGTTCTGGATGACCCTAAAGATTGACTAGATCCTTGACTACGATTATCTCGGTTCTCACTTGTGTGCCCTTGCCTGACTGTGGCTGAGACTGACCAACAGGATGTTGTGAACTCCTGGGACATGCACTGCTGTCAGCTGGTTGCTGTGCTGAACTGCCCAATACCACACTTGCATTGCTTCCCTACAAAGGGGTACGATCATGTGCCTCCCTGTTTGTTCAGGTACCACACCACACTCATACTGTCCATCTGGACAAGGAGTGTGCCTGAGCGGAGGAGGGGCTGAAAGGCTTGAAGAGCATACAGCACTGCACACATCTCTAACCTACTGATGTGCAGAGAGCGCTCCCACTGAGACCAGGATCCCCGAGTCCTGTGATCCCCCAGGTGAGTGCCCCAGCCTCGGCTGGAAGCATTCATAGTCTGGGTAGGTGAGGGAGACTGGAAAAGAGCCTCTCGACAGAGATTGCTCAGATCCTGCAACCACATGAGGTCCCAAAGCATAAGGATGGATACCAGGATTCTGTGAACTATGTCATCTGATCTCTGGTCCCACTGCACTCTCAGTGTCCACTGGCGTAACTTGCATGTGGAACCTGGCTAGAGGAACAGTGGGAATAGCTGCGGCCATGAGACCCAGCTAAGATGCCCTGGGCCATGGTCCATCGGCTGGTTGCCACTTGGCTGGCCTGTTGTCGCAAGGTCTCCACCCGGTCCAAGGGGAGGAAGGCCTGACCCTGAACTGTATCCAGCACAGCCCCAATAAATTGGAGGCACTGCGAAGGAATAAGGTGGGACTTGGGATAATTCACCATGATTCCCACCTGCCGAAAAAGGTCCAGGGTGATGGACAGCAAGGCTACCAGGCCTGTCCCTCGACAGCAACGACAGAAGCCAGTCATTGAGGTACGGGAACACATATAGGCCCTGGCAGCGTAACGCCGCTGCCACCACCACTAGGCACTTGGTGAACACCCTGGGAGCCGAGGAAAGAAAGGCCAAAGGGGAGTGCCTTGAACTGAAAATGTTCCCCATGGAAAGTAAACCAGAGGAAGTGGTGGTAGGAGGGAAAGATTGTAATATGCAGGTTAAGCATCCTGCATATCCAGGGCACAGAGTCAATTTCCCTGGTGAAGTAGTGGCAACAAACCAGGCAGGGTCAGCATGCAAAATCTTTTGTACTCTATGTACAGACTGAGTGTGCTAAGATCCAGGAGAGGACGGAGGTCCCCTGTCTTTTGGGGGACCAGGAAGAAGTGGGAGTAATATCCCCTTCCTACCTAGTTCCAAGGAACGGGCTCTATGGAGAATTTTTGCAGAAGAGCCTGTATTTCCTCTCCGATGAAAGGAATGTGACCTTCTGGGTAGTGACAGAGACCTGGAGGATTTGTTGGAGGTCTTTCTGTGAATTCTATGGAGTGGCCTTGAGCGACTAGTTGAAGGAACTAAGAGTCTGTGGTGATCGCCTCCCATCCGGTTAGATGTTTGGTGAATCTGCCCCATACCAGTTCCTCCGGGGGTCGACAGTGAAGGTTGGGGGCCCTGCCACAAGTCAGGTGGGTGGGGGTGGAGCGGCACCCTGGAAGCCTGTTGTGACTTGGCTGGAGGGGTGGCCACTGCCGAAGGAGCCAGACATTTGGTCTGACGTTGGGCGGACTGTTGCCTGTTTTAACACCTTTGCTAGCAACGAAAAGGCTGCTTAGGCTTGAAGTTGGAATGATACATGGACTGGACAGAGCGCAAGGCCTTGCCACTGTCCTGTAGGTCAGTTATGATGTCTTTGACATCAACCCCAAACAGAGCTGGACCTTGGAAGGAAGCACTGCAGTACCGACGCATGCTAAATGCAGTAGCGGTCCTCCGGGTAGAAGCATCTACGGCATCACATGTAGCCCTTAGGGAATGACGGCAGGAGATTTCTGCTGTCCTGATTGTTTACGCAATCTTAGTTTTAGCCTTGGAGTCAGGCAAGGTCTCAAACTCCGACTTACGCCGACCTGGCACAGATTTCTGGTACACGATCATGTGTGCCAAATAATTCAGGGTTCTGAGGGCCAGTGTGGAGGATGAATAAACTTTACGTCCAAACTGGTCTATTTGCCTTGTCTCCTTGTCAGGAGGGGAGGTGCTCGTATGTTTTGGCTTAGATGTATGGTCATGGGCCACATTAATGACCACAGAGTCTGCCTTAGGATGAGAACTGAGGCGGTCTTTGCCCTTGGAGCCCAATATAATCTGTCGGCCTTCTTGGCAACCATGGCCACCAACAAAGGCTGCTGCCAAACCGTGGAGGCCAAATCCTCATATGGGCCTATCCACAGAGAAATGACAAGTGGTGACAGCTCTGGCATGTCAAGGTGCTCTGCCAGTCTCTTATGTTGAGGGTCCTGGTCCTTCATCTTCCACCCATTCGCCACTTGAATTTTCCGAAGGATCTCTGTGAAAGAGGGATCCTCGGGGGGGGGGGGACTTGGGAGAGTCCCTGGGCTCGGGAGGGATCCTCCGGGGGAGGGGGTCTCAAAGCCCGAAATGGAGAAAGTGGAAGAGTCAGAGTCTGAGTCTGATGAAAGGCTTCTGTCCGGGGACAGAGCCCACGGCAAAGGGATCTCCTTAGGGGAGACCGTGGGGCCCCTATCTTCGCCTGTTACCAGAGTAGGGCGTGAGGTAGAAGGACAAGATTCCACTGGTGAAAGGGATCTGGGTATAGTTTCCAGTCAGACCAGTGGGGAGGCTGGGACCGGCTGACATCGGTCCAACTCAGAAACCAGCTGGGTCTTGGCCTCGCTCCACCAAGACTGAAACACCATCCTAAAATCCATCTGAGACGGAGGAGGCTGGCACGCGGGCGGGTAGCCTGGAAAGTGATAACCCAGAGTACTACAGCTAGGCATGGGATAGCCTGGCGTTGGATACCCCCGTGTGGGGTATCCTAGCATCTGGTACCCTGGTGGCAGACACTCTGGAGAGTGGTAGTGAGGTGCAGAGAAGCCTCGCATTGGAAGGCCAGGCGAAGGCCCCGATGGCAGATAACCAGGTGAAGGCCACTATGGAGGGGCCGAGGGACCTGATGGGTCCCTGATGGAGTGTAGGAAGGGCCTGGTAACATCAGGTCTGGTGCTGGACCTGCCAGAGGAAGTTCCAGCACCAGCCCCGAAGGGGCAGAGGGTACCACCAGGGTCTGGGGCTGTGCAACGGGCCCAGACGGGGGAGTCTGCGGCGTAGGTGTCATCAGCTCCCAAGGGAGGTCCAGCGTCAGGCGTTCCAGCTCTAGCATCTTGGTGGTGTCGGGCGCATACTCCTCCAACTCCAGCTCAGGCAGATCAGGCCTGTTATTGGAGCCCGACAAAAATGCCATGACTGGGCAGATGCCAGAGGAGCTGGCGTGTGGCTTATCAGCCTGGGTTGGGCAGTCATCACAGGAGCTGATGACTAACTTATCAGCTGCGCCACTAGACTTAGACCCGGGGGTTTTGAGTGGTCTAAGAGTGGTTGAGTTGTCTGGAACTCTGGAGACACCCGCTTGAACCACAACCAGCTCAGGTTGGGGGACCAAGGGCTGCTCTGCAGAGGAGGAAGCAGACTTGGCCAGTGAAGCATTACCCACGTTGATCGGAGGTCGCTTGGCAACCGCAGCCCCCGAAGGAGGCCACAGGTGGAAAGGAGACCGATTGAGGTCCTGGTGCTTCTCCTTGTCCTTCTTCTTCTTGTGGGAGCCGGAAGAATCCCTCATTAGGAAGATGATCCCCGCAGCTTCCACAGCTCCTTCTCCATGAAAGCCATCATCAGTTTAAGAACATGGTGTTTCAGTGTGGCCTGGTTGAAATTCTGGTAGGCCTCACAGTCCTCGTTCTTGTGCTCAGGTCTCAGGCAGAAAAGACAGAGGAGGGAATGGCCATTTTTATGAGGGAACTGTGTGCCACAGCAACTGCACCTGTTCTTATGCGATTCGGAAGGCGACAGAGAAGACATGCACGAAAAAGATTTACTTTTCTAGAAACACAGAAAATAAAGAAAAAAACAGTGAAATACTCATCCAAAAATGGCAGTCAACTAAAGAAGTGTTCTCCGTGAGGGCTGGCGTGCGAAGTTCGAGGGTGGGAAAAAAACAGGAGGGCGGGCATGGGGACTGCTCACTATATAGCATCACGTTGACATCCGTCATGTGACGTCGGGTGGGTGGTCCCACACCAGACACTGCTAGCTAAGGTTTTCCGTGTGGTCCTAGCGCCTGGCGACTCTAGTACTAATGGTTATGCCCTACTGCAAGAGCCCTCTCAAAGTAAGATGTGCAGTTACGCAAGAACGTATCATAACAGTAGATCTTCGAGAGAGGCTCTTGCGGTAGGCATTAACCATTAGGACTGAGCCGCCAGGCACTAGGCCCACACAGAAAATTTAGCTAGCAGTGTCTGGCAGGGGACCACCCACCCAGTGTCATGTGACCGATGTCGGCCCAGTATTATTTAGTGGGCAATCCCCACACCCGCCCTCCAGTTCTCCTACCGAGACCTAGGAAGGTGTGACAGGAGAAAGTAGTGGGCTCCTGGAGCCAAGAAAAAAGGCTGAAAGAAGTAGCAGCAGCAGGGGGAAGGAGGAAAAACCTTGCCTACTGCAACAGCCTCTCTTGAAGATCTACTGTTATGGTAAGTTCTTATGTAACTGTACTATCTTACTTCGAGAGGGCTCCTGCAGTAGGCAATAACCATTAGGTCTGAGTCCCAAGCAGAGTAAGTTAGGCAAGGACTGAACATGGGAGGCAGGAAAAGATCTGCAGAAGGCAGGGTCTAAGACAGAAGACCTTGAAGAAAAACTAGTCCAAAGTCAGCCCTGCACCTAGAGGCAATGTCCAAACTGTAATGCTTAGTGAAGGTGTGGACAGAGCTCCACGTGGCTGCCACACAGATGCCTGTGGCAGAGACATTTCTGAAACAAGCAGTAGATGCAGCCATGCCTCTGGCTGTATGCCCTTTAACTTCCCCAGAAGGGGTCTGCTATGGCAGCAAAACACAATGCAGTTTGCCAACCATTTGGATAAACATAGTTTTGAAACTGCCACGCCCTCTCTTTTGGGTGCAAAGGAAACGAAAAGCTGATCCGTTTTATGGACTGGCTTTGTCTGATTTGTGTAATAGCGTAAAATTTTGTGCACATCCACTGTGTGCAGAATGGCCTCCCCTTGGTTAGAATGCTCAGGGTAATACACCAGCAAGTGTATGGTCTGATTCAAGGTAAACTCAGAAACCACCTTTGGTAAAAACTTAGGATTTGTACGCAGAGCCACCCGGTCTCTGTGAAAAATCAAACAGGGCTCCTTACACATAAGGGCCTGAAGCTTGGAAATCTTTCGAGCAGATGTAATAGCCAACTAAAAACCACGCTTTCCAGGAAAAACAGCGCAGGTTGCAACTCACAGCCAGTTCAAAGGATGGCAAAGTGAGTTTCTCAAGTATGAAGTTCAGATTCCATGGAGGAACAGTGTTCCTGAACAGGGGTTTCACGTGAAGGATTCCCTTCCAGGAAAGTGCAGGAGACCTCCAACTGAGCCAAGGTCTTGCCATCTACCGGAGGATAGTAAGCAGAAATGGCAGACAAGTGGATCTTCAGTGAAGAATAGCTGAATCTCAGGTCAGAGAGATGCAAAAAGTACTCCATGACCTGAGGGACAGGGCACAAAAGGGGTCCCAACCTTTAGAGTTTGCCCAGACAGAGAATCTCTTCCACTTCATAGCATATGTGGTCCTCGTGGATGGCTTTCTGGCCTCCACAAGAACCTGAGTGACTCTAGAAGAGACACCAAAGCACGAGGCTGCTATGTCAGAAGGCGCCACGCATGATAATGAAGGGACCCAAGACCTGAGTGAACCAGGGTGCCCTGCTCCTGGATCAGGAGGTCATGGTAGAGGAACTGGAGGCTCCACCGCCAACTGCTGGAGCACAGAGAACCAAATCTGGCGAGGCCAATATGGGGCGATCAGAATCATGTGAGCCCATTCCGCCTGCAGTTTGAGCAGTACCCCTCTGTAGTAGTGGGAAGGGAGGGAAGGCATATAAGAACTTCCCTGTCCAGTAGAGACAGACAGCACATCTCACTGGAAAGCACCAGGCCCGGGAATGAGCGAGCAAAAACTGGGTAGTTTTGCGTTGTATGGGGAGGCGAAAATATTGAGATCTGGGCGACTCCAAAGGTCAAAGACGTCTTCGGCTACTGACTGACTCAGTTCCCACTCATGTGCCTTTACCCGAGTGCGGCTGAGAGTGTCCGCTAGGATATTTTGGATGCCTGGGACCAGGGGTGTAGCCAGGGATTTCAGATCTGCACACCAAGTGGATTCATAGCTACCCCCTCCCCCGGTGTAGCCAGACTATATACAAAAGTACACCAGGACTGTGTTTGTTGCCTCATTTGGAACAATAAATGCAACTTTTGTATCTCATGACAGTGGTTGTTGCCATGCATGGGTAAATACAAATGCCATGCATTGTTCCCTAAGACACCAACATACCAGCCCAGAGTCTGTAAAGTTGCATTGCCCTTGGGATGCAAAGAGAGTATTAGTGACCAGTCCTTCCAGTTTCGACTCCTATGAATACAATTACAGAAAGGTTCAGTATTTTCTTTGTTAGTTTTCATGGAAAAAGGAAGCAGTTCAGAGCCTATTTGCTACCCCCGTTAAATAAAATTGCACACCATGGAGTGCTTGGAGTATGCCTGCCTACACCCATGCCTGGGACATGCATTGTCATGAGCTGAAGGTGGTGCTGAACTGCCTGATTCCAAACACACATCACCTCCCTGCATGGGGGTACAACCGAGTGCCTCCATGCTTGTTCAGGTACCAGACCACACACACTGTCTGACTGAACTAGCAATGAACCTGGAAGGAGAAGGGGCTGAAAGGCCTGAAGGGCATACAACACCGTGCACATCTCCAGCACGTTGATGTGCAAGGAGAGTTACCGCTGAAACCAGGATCCCTGGGTCCTGCGATTCCCCAAATGAGCACCCCAGCCCTGACCAGAATAATCCGTTGTCATTGTCTGGACCAGATGGGGAGGCTGAAAGGAGACCCCCTGGCAGAGATTGTTTAGATCCTGCCACCAGAGGAGATCCTGTCGCATGGGGTTCGAAACCAGGATCCTGTGGTCCAGGTTGTCCGACCTCTGGTCTCACTGTACTCGAAGTGTCCACTGCATGACATGCACATGGAGTCTGGCTAGAGGAACAGTGTAAACAGTCGCCGCCATATAGCCTAGGAGGCATAAGATGGACCTGGCTGTAGACCAGCTACTGGAAGCCACCTGCCTGGCCTTCTTCTGCAGTGTTTTTGCCCTGTCCAAGGGGAGAAAGACTTGACCCTGGGCTGTGTCTAGCACCGCTTCAATGAACTGGAGGTGCTGAGAGGGTGATAGGTGAGACCTGGGCTGGTTCACGGTAACTCCCACTTGGTGGAACACAGCCATGGTAGCAGACAGAGAGGCTTCCAGGCTGTCCCTCGACGGAGCCAACAGGAGCCAGTCATCGAGGTATGGGAACATATAATGACCCTGGCGTCGCAAAGCCGCTGCCACCACCGCTAGGCACTTGGTAAACATCCTGGGTATCGAGGAAAAGCCAAAGGGGAGGGGTTTGAACTGAAAATGCTACCCCTGAAATGAAAACCTGAGGAAGAGGTGGTGGGCCAGGAAGACAGATATATGCAGATATGCATCCTGCATATTCAGAGTGCATAGTCAGTGTCCCTGTTGAAGCAGTGGCAGTAGACCTAGGAGAGTCAGCATGCAGAATCTCTTGTACTCTACGTATGGACTAAACATGCTGAGGTCCAGTACTGGCTGAAGGTCTCCTGTCTTTCTGGGCACCAGGAAGAAGTGGGAGTAATACCCCCCTTCCAGCTTGGCCCTGAGGAATGGGCTCTATGACTGACTTTTCCAGTAGAGCCTCAATTTCCCTTCTGATGAGCAGGATGTGACCTTTCAGGTAATGAAAGTGACCTGCAGGATTTTCTGGAGGTCTCTTTACAAATTCCAATGTGTGGCCTTGAGCTATGAGCTGAGGGAGCCACGAGTCTGTCATGATCGCTTCCGATCCGGGTAGGTGACCGGTGAATCTGCCCCCTACTAGCTCCTCCGGAACTAGCGGTGGAAAGGGTTGGGGGCAATCCGCAAGTCAAGAGCCTGAAGGTGGGGAAGTGCCATGCCTGGAAAAGTCTTGGCTTGGGGGGTGGGGTGGGAGCAGCTGAGGGAGCCCAATGTTTGCCCTGACGCTTGGCGGGCTGTTGTCTTGCCTAATGCCTTTGCTGGTGACGAAAAGGCTGCCAGGGCTTGGTATTGGTATGGTACAGTACAGCGACTGCACAGAGTGGAGGACTTTCCCACTCTCCTCCAATTCAGTCAGTATATGCTTGATGTCCCCTCCAAAGAGAACCAAGCCTCGAAAGGAAGCATCCAGAATGGAGGCTTGAATATCCTGGACGTAACCAGACACTTGCAGCCAGGACTGTCTGCGTAAACAGATAGCCGTCACAGTGCTCCAAGCAGAAGTATCAACAGTGTTGTAAGTCGCTCATAAGGTATGACGGCAGGTAACCTCCACAGTCCTAACCATCTGCTCGATCTTGGTCTTGGCCTCAGAATCTGATAAGGCCTCAAACTCAGATCTGCGCTGGCCCAGGACAGCCTTCTGGTAGCATACTATATGGGTTATGTAATTCAGAGCCCTCAGTGCCAAAGTGGAGGACGAGTAGGCCTTCCATCCTAACGGGTCCAGTTGCCTCGACTCCTTATCTTGAGGTGAGGTACTCATATGCTTAGACTTAGTAGAACGGTCATGAGCACATTAATGACCAGCAAATCAGTTTCAGAGTGGGTGCTGAGGTGGTCTTTTCCCTCTGGGGCATGGTATAATCTGTCTGCCTTCTTAGCGACGGCTCTGACGACGACTGTTATTGCCAAAAAGTAGTGGCTATAATGTCGTCTGGCCCTGCCCATGGGGGAATGAGGAGCGGAGTCAGCTCTGGTAAGTCGAGATGCTCCACCAATCTCCTACGTTGAGGACCTTGGTCCTCGGTCTTCCATCCATTGGTGTCTTGGATTTTTCAGAGGATTTCCATTAAGGAAGGGTCCTCCGGGGCAGATTTGGGGGTCTTCTTGGGTTTAGGGTCCTCTGATGGAGGAGATTCATAGCCCAAGGATGAGGAGGAAGAACCAGACTCAGAGTCCAATGAAGGACTCCTGTCCGGAGACAAAGATCTACACCGGCGAACCTCCTTCTGGGGTTCGGTCACCCACTTCTCCTGTCCCCCACTGCCGCAACACCCAACATGTGGTCAGAAGTGGAGGGACGAGTCTCAATAGGAGAGAGAGAGAGCAAGGAGTAGGAATCAGATGGGCCAGTGCAGAGGCTGCGACCGTCTGACATTGGTCCAACTCTGACACAAGCTGAACTGTGGCCCTGTTCCGCCAAGACTGAAAAAGGGTGTCATAATCCGTCTGCAGCTGAGGAGAAGCAGCAGGAGGAAACTGGAAGGCCAGTAGGTAACCCGCTGGTGGATAACCCTGCATCAGGTAACCCGGCATGGTGCCAGGCATTGGGAATAATGGTGTGTGATAACCTGGTGTTGGATACCCAGCGATGGATATCCTGGCGTCAGGGTATTCCAGCATAGGGTAGCCTGGTAAAGGACCCAACGGCAGGGCTGAAGGACCCAGCGGAGGCCCTGAAGGGACATCAGAGGGCCCATGCTGTGGAGGAGTCATCTGCGGGCTCGCAGGGGGAGGCAGCGACGGACCCACAGGGATTCCAGCATCGGCCCTCCTGGGCTGATGGGTGCATCCAGGTTCTGTGGCTGGGGAGGCAGCCCAAACGGAGGCAGACTGATCAGACTGTCCCTGGGGGTATCTGATATAGGGCCGGCTGGTGCTGGCCGATCAATCGGGTCAATGGGCGGCAGCTCCCCGGCTCCAGGTGGGATGGAGCGGTAGAAGGATCCAGGAGTATCCGAGAGAGGGATTCCTCCCAGGACAGCTGTAAGCGAAGCGGCAGTGGGCACTGGTCCAGAGGACTGATGCTGGACCCCAAGGTGGAGTCTGATGTGAGCATCCGGGCTGTGCAGTCATCAGTAGAAACCACATCCGACTTACCTGCCAAACCACTCGGCTTAGACTCGGAGTATCTGAAGGGCCTAAGAGTGGTGGAAGCCTCTGAATCCCCAGAGGCCCCCCACCTGCACCATAACCAGTGTAGGCGGGGAAGCCAAGGGCTGTCCCAAAGAGGAGGGAACTGGCTTGGTCGGAGGAGCAGTATCCTTGCTGAAGGAAGGCTGCTGGTCAGCCATGGTACCCAGAGGGAACCGCGGCCTACAGGGATAACGATCCCAGTCCCAGTGCTTCTCCTTGTCCTTCTTCTTCTGTTTGTGGGAGCCAGAAAATCCTCCTGGGGATATTAGAAGAGCTCTGCACCTGCTGCAGCTCCTTCTCCATGGAAGTCAGTTTTTGCTTGAGAAGATGGGCTTCCAAGGCTTGATGATGGCATTTCTGTGTGGCCTGGTTGAACTTCTGGCAGGCCTCACAGTTCTCGATGTCGTGGTCAGGCCCCAAGCACAGGAGACACGAGGTATGGCCGTCCTTCTCTGGAATCTACTTGCCGCAGGCACACTTGTTCTTATGCAATTTAGAAGGAGTTGGAGAAGACATGCAATCCAAAGACAAATTACAGACTTTTTTTTTTAAGAAAATAAAGAAATTTGAAAGTGTATATTTATCGAAAATGGCGATCGGCAGAAGCAGCGTTCCATGAGGTCCGATGTGTGCAGGTCGACGGCAGTAAAGAACTGGAGGGTGGGCGTGGGGACTGCCCATTATATAGCATGGGGCAGATGGTCACATGATGCCAGGTGGGCAGTCCCCACAGCTACTTAAGTTTTCCGTGTGGTTCTAGCGCTGTTGGCTCAGTCATAATGGTTTTTGCCTACTGCAAAGCGAGATTAGATGTTCCTCGGATGCTCACTCCTTCCCACAGCCAACCCCGGATGCACCGAGCTAGCTTCCAAACCTGATTTGCTGGCATAAGATGCAGTAATGCTACCACTGTGTTACTAGGACAACTCTGAGCATACATGTTCTAAGCATTGCTACAAAAATGGAGTATAGCCGATAGCGGCAGCAGAGCTGCAGATGATACTAGTAATGGGCCTGGAGAGACGGCCCAAAGACTTTACATTTACTCTGAGTTTTTCACTTAGTTTTTTCCAGTTTAGTAACTGGGGCTGGGAGGGAGTCAGCAGAGTGGGTGGGTGCAGGAGAGCATAATTTTAAACAACTCAGATTCATATTTTAAAAATAAAAACAACTGGAAACCCACAATAAACTCTGCATGTAATTCCATCTCAGGGGTACTGGTGAGCACAGTAATCACTAAGCCTTCAGCCTTGTGGTTTATTATGCCACCAGAACCCCTTGATGGGATTACAGCTTCATTACTTGAGGCATTCACATATTATCCTCTTTGTAAACAGCCCCAATGGTTATCCTAGCTTGGCTACTGTAATAAGAAATTTTGGAGTGGGCACAACTACAGTACGAATAACCAGGCAGGATCTAAACCTGGCTGGCAACAGTCCAGAACAAACAACTTAAGACTACATCAATAACATTTAACCAGCAGGCAACCTTATCTTTTGTTCAGTTTATTTGCCCACAAATTTGTCAGGAATGTGAAAGCAAAATGAGTGGGGAAAACAGACAGGAATTTTTTTTTTTTTTTTTTTTAGTCTTTGGTAACCAGGTAAGGCCCACTAGGCACAATTGCCTGTTTTCAGGGGTGACCTGGGAGCACTGGGCGGTTAAGTGACTTGCTCAGAGTCGCACAGTATGCAAATGGAGATTGTGAGAATCAAATTCAGGACTGGTCTGCTGGATGTATCAAGCTCGTTCACACCTCGTTCCCCTAACCTCTAGGAATTTCTTAAATTACTGCAGTTAAAGAAATAAAAAAATGACAATGATCAACTCAGTCCCCCTTAAAAAAACAGTATTTTGGAAAGTATTAGAACTTGAACAGCTGCTTTGTAGTCAATTACATTACTGCAAATCCACAAGTATTTTTCTTCATGCTTCATACCGTTCATGAGTTTCATTTGTCTGTAGTCAGCCTCAGTACTTTGTCAGTGACCAAACACTCCAAGGGGATGAGTTATAACTGTCCCTTTTTCTAACCTAAACTCAGTCAGCATCACCAGATTGTAGTCTGACACTATATTTCACTATTTTCTCTTTAGCCAGCATATATATATATATATATATATATATATACACATACACACACACACACACACACATATATATATATATATATATATATATATATATAGGCTGCTAATGGTCTTGCTTCTTAACTGGAATGTTGTGGGTTCCAGTCCCACACTTGGGACCTGGGCTACAATACAGTACAGTACATAAAACAAGGAGGTTTGGCAACTGAAGTTCAATGCCAAAAAGTACAAGGCGACACACTGGGAACAGGAAGCCCAGGGCAAAGTACTGGATGGGAGACGCTCAGCTAGACAATACTACTGACTAAAGGGATCTAGGAGTCATCATTAATGACTCGCTTAAACAATCTAGCCCATTAGCTCCCGGACTCTGTCATAGTGAGCACCCCTAAACCATGGAAAAGATCTAGAGCCTCCTTCAAATGTTGAAATAATCTTAAACCTACATATAGAAAAACAGCATACTATGCACAGTACACCAGAAATAGAATTACATTCTTTTGAGTAGCTGGCTCTCATTTTATTGTGCTCATTGTAAACCCTCCCCACACACACACTTCTAACGTCCCCTCCCCAGGTCTGCCTACTTGCTCCACTATTTTGACTCTCAAACCATTGTTACCCCTTCTTGTAATACCTTAATGGGTCAGACTGCTTCCTCTGCCCATTCCCCCTCTGTTTGGAATAAACTTCCTAGCCACCTCGGTCTCTCCCCGTCTTACCCTGCTCTTATGCAACTTCTCAGGTTTCCCTGTGCTCCCTCCTGCTCTTATTCCTAGTACCTCTCTGCTTCACTGTTGTATCTGGGCTGTTCTGCAACCAGTCTACCTGGTCAGCTGTTACCGCTCATTATTTGTTTGCACTATTGTTCACTCTATACTACTCAACTGTTTTTCGTTACCTTCTGAACTGTATTCACTCCCTACCCTTCCCAGGGCACACCTAAAATGAGCCTTGGCTCCGCGTGCCCCTGGTCAGTGATTTGTAAACAAATACATAAATTCCCCTACTATTATCCTCTTTCATTTTGCCCCATCCCTTCACACAAAATATCTAAAATGCAAAATTTATATATGGTACTTTTTCAGACTTGCTTGGCTTCCTCTGGAACAGAATGGGGCCTCTCCAGGGAGGCTATGCTCACCATTTGTGAAACTCTGATCCAGCCAATATAACAAGACCTACAGCAAGGCAACGAGGATGCTGGGGTGCACTGGGAGGGGATTAGATAGGAGAAAGGAGGTATTACAACCTCTCTAAAGATCACCGATAAGGCAACCTACAGTACTGTGTCTAGTTATGTAGCCCTCGCTAGACAAGGGACAAGCTGGAGACGAAGTGACGTACAGAAACAAAAATCAGTCATGGCCTGCAGGACAGTTCATGTGCTCATTGGAGGCCAGAAGAGAGAGAAGGGCAATATGACAGAGATCTTCAAGTCCCTGAAAGGAATGAACAAGATAAACTACGAGGATCTATTCAATAGGAATAGCAAATCTAGAACACAGGGACATGAGGTTAAGCTGGTGGGAGGGAAATTCAGGAGGGTCATGAGGAAGTTCCTTTTCACAGAGACAGTGGTTGAGCCATGCAATAGCCTTCCGGCTGAGGTAGTGGGGACCAATATCATGAACGGCTTCAAACATGGTCAGGACAGAGTTAAGGGCTCAATAGTCACCCAGGAGGTAGCAACAAGGCAGGAAACATGGGGGCAAATAGCGTGGGCTTAAACCCCGTGTAGACACCAGGTCTCAGGGATAGGATAGGGTATTGAGGGCAGACTACATAGACCAATGGTCTTTTTCTGCTGTCATCGTCTGTGTTTCTATGACAAAAAAAGCCAAAGGTGCACAGAGTTTGCTGGTTGCTATCCAGGCGACGGCAGCATTCGTTAATATGAGAAATGGTTGTAGCAAATGGTTCATGGCAAGTTCCAATTGATTTACAAACCTTGGCACTGAACAGAGAAAGCAAATGCCACCAGTGGCAGAAACCTCTGGGAATTCAAGGCCAAGCACTAGAACTAGAGGGTGAAGCACTGTGTTTTGGACGAGACATTACAATGAGGACCCTGCAGCCTGTCTACACTCAAATGTCTAGGTGAATGTTAAAGACACCATTATCTTTTTCCAGCAAGAACAGTGCATTTCCCAGGTGTATTGGTCAACATCCTTAATCCAGACAAACCAAATCTAATGCAGCTGCCCATGACTTTGTGTTGGACACTGATGAGTGCATAATGGCCACCTGTTTTCTGCACCCAGCCACTTGGTTATGCAACTCATTAGTCAGTAAAGCATTCTGAAATAGAAAATGTAGGAAACAAGTCTTACGCTGTCCTAGGGAAAGGTTTATTTGAGTTACCGATGCACAGCATAAACATCTTTCCAATTCAAGACTTGACTGTCATCATGGACCTCATGTGAATGGGAAAGCTTTTTTATGTTCAAGGTGCTGATCAGCACTGGCACAGCTTGCCCAGTGAGGTTACGGAAAGTACCACGGTTTAGGCTTTCAGAGCCAGAACTAGACAGAATCCTTAGGGAGAAGAGCACTGATGGTTACACAGAATGAGGAGGGGGTAACAGTCACGCAGTTAAGCATACATGCGTGTCAGTTCTAAAACTGGCATAGAGTCTTTCCCACAGTCATTTCCATCATCACAACATTATGTAACTATGTATTTTCTAAAGCCAAACACTGGTCACACTTGTTATTCCTCTATTACATGATTTTGAGTACACTATACCTTCAGTATATAATATAATAAATAACGATCTTGTGTTGTAGCTCTCAGCTTCTGTGTTTTCCTTTACATGTAAGCAATAAGACATGACAAGGTGTTGGCAGCAGTGGGATCAATTCACCCCCAGGGCTGTGTGATGCTTACACCCCTGGGCATGCATTCATGTCACTAGTAACACCACCCTGGAATGTCTTAATTGGCTTATGAGAAAGAAATAGTCCCAAAATGGGGGGGGGGACTTAAAAAAATGCTCTTTGAGACTGTAGGCTGCAGTCTGTGGCAGTGATGCTCGTTTGGTAGTTATGAAACTGAAATTTTAGTTGCAGAGTGATATGTTAGGTCAGTGGGACAGGTGGTACTGGAACTTATTTTAGGCGTTAGTATAGGGTTTTTAGTTTTTTGGTTTTTTTTTATTTGACATGTTGTTAACCAGGTAAACGGCACTGGGTCACTTGACCCTTTTACAGGTTAGACTCAGGTTCTTACACACAGTACAAAGTCATACAGATAAATTACAGAGAAACTAATACAAAAACATACATATTCACAATAATAAGTTACACAACACAAACACTCAGACTCACTAAAATGAACCAGACCATAATTAGCTATAAGCATGTACACATGGCCCGAGATAAGAGATACTTTTTTTAATTTACTTTTAAAAAGCTGAATGTTTGGAGCTCATTTCCAAATCAATATTGTTCCAGATTTTTACAGCAGAATATATAAAAGCTTTCTGAGTTTTATTAGTTCTACACAACAAGGCATAAAATAAGCAGGTTCGCATCGCAATTTGCGACACAAGATTGGCAAAAAGCGAATCAAATCTGGCAATGCTTGGCAGTCATTGTTAATCACTGCCAATTGGACCTGGGTCCTGTAAAAGTGCCTTATTGGGCACTGTCACTTTATCTTTTTTTTTTGTCCTGGCATCCATTTTTTGCCCTCCTCCTCCGTGCCCAACCCCATGAATCCAGAACTGTTCCCTGACTGGTCCAGTGATGCTCCTACCCCCACCGGTCTCCATACGGGAGAAACGTGACTGAGTCATTTTGCAGTGTACCCAGAAGAGGTAGCAAGCATTGGGAAGTCGTGCAGGAGTCCAAAGGTGAGTTTTCTTTATTTTATTTCACTCTTTTTTTTTTTTTTATCGTCATTGCGCCATCGTCCAGTTAACTAATTATGTCTTTTTGTTTTGCAGGTGGTCGGAGACAAGCCAGAACCAGGAGGAGTGGTGGCCACACCGAGGAGGAGCCGGAGGGAGAAGGCCTGGCTGAGACTGCAAGAGGGCACGGGCCGACCAGGACAGAGCAAAGAGCAGGCGGCTACATCGCAGGGTAAGGCAGAGGGATGGGCAGATTCAGAGGAGAGCAGGAGCACCGCGGAAATGGGGAGCTCAACAGCAAAACAAGTAAATTTTAATTTGGTCGGGGAGCTGGAGGAGGGAAGAGGGGCACACGGACTTCACGGCACAGATGGAGGGGTTGACGTAAATGGCAACGAACGGGCAAGGCCTACAGCTGGACTGTGGGTGGTGGGAGAACAAGGGCATGAAAGAGTCACCCTGCCTTGAGCTTTAAGTTTGTGCCCTGCTTGCACTGATTTTGGGAACAAACAGTGAACAACTGCATTTCAGAACGGAATAAAGACTATGTGCCCTGCTTTGCGGAGATTATGGGGGAACCAGAACTTAATGTGCTCTGCTACTACTATGTTGTGTGCCCTGCATCTTTGCAGTGAACATTTGGGAACAGATAAGACTAAGTAAGCAGCCTTGCTGCTGAGATCTCGGTAACCAGAAGTAATGTGCCCTGCTCTTGACTCTGCAGTGAATTTGGGAACAGAAAAAGAGAGACCAAGTATTGTGCCCTGCTTTGCAGAGATTGGGGGAACCAGAACTTAATTAATGTGCCCTTCATCTGTAGTGAACATTATTTGCAAACAGATAAGACTAAATTAATGTGCCCTGCTTTTGCGGAGATCTGTGTACCCTGCTAGTTGCATGCCCACATGCAGTGAACAATTTGGGAACAGAAAGAGAGACTTAAGTATTGTGCCCTGCTTTGCAGAGACTGGAGGAACCAGATTTATTTAATGTGTCCTACTTATGTGCCCCACGTCTGCAGTGAACATCTGGGAACAGAATAAGACTAAGTTAATGTGCCCTGCTTTTGCTGAGATGATCTGTACTCTGCCCAATATTTATGTGCCCTGTTATGCTGCGTGCGCTGCATCTGCAGTGAACATTTAAGAGACTTGGGGAGTTATGGTCCCAATTTTTTATGTCGTGGCAGGGGTTCATTATTTAATTTGTCACGACTCATGATGGATCACACTCACGAATTCATGGTCACGAATATTCACGATCTGCTTTAGCAGACATCCCATCTTGGCTCTTGAATGTGTGTGTGCTGCTGCACACTTGCTGTATTTATCTGGAAATGGCTAGATAAAACAATATCAGTCTTAAAAATATGTGTACATGTGTATTTTATCAATATCGGGCAAGATAAGTACACTTTATGGGGTTTTGAGCAAAAATATGAATTTTTGGTAATTGCTAATCAACTTCGGCCAATTGCTAATCATTTTTTAATTTGATTAACGAAGGCCGCTAATCAAGTCTCCGACACTAATTTATGCCTTGCACAAAGGTAATGGTAGCGTTAGAGCGGTACCTGATCTTAATGATTTGGTACTATCTTTGAGGACAAACATGCCTTCTAAAGGCCCTTCCACGCTCAGCTAGATGGCCTCGTGCACAAAGCAACTTTTGTTCACTATGTCTTGCTGGTCAATAGACCATCATTTTGGCTTTTTATAGAGAATACAATGATGTTCCCATTGTTTTGCTCTCAGTGCAAACCTACAAATCGCATTAAACATGCATTTGTGCTTTTTATAAAAAAAAATTTTTTAGATACATCTCCCCAAATCAAGCTACCACATCTTTTTACTCACTCAGGTGTATTCTTTAATGATCTCATTGAATATTCAAAGTAAAATACCCGTGCTCGAAGCATGGGTTAGACATTACAACCCGGATGTACTATGTATTACTGAGTCTTGGCTAAAGCCTCATATACTTCCCCATGAAATTGCACTAACTGCATACGCCACTTTTAGAAAGCACAGTCTCTCCAAAAAGTGTGGGGGTGTACTCATCTGCGCCAAAAACTGGCTCTTGACGATGTGCTTCCACCTGTCTCAGACAAGCCTGAACATGAACACATCATAATCTCTATTACCCTAGGTCAAGCCACCAAGTAGGAATGTAGGATCAACTGACCTTTTTTCTAGAATGTTGTTTCAGTATTTTCAATCTCTATTGCAGTGTAAGTGTTATGACCGATCTGAATTAATTTTATTTTTGTTCTGTATTATTTAACGTTATTGTTTTACCCTATGTCTATTCATATGTCTTGTATGTCTGAATTTGTCAGGTCGCACCTGTAAAAGGATTTCATGTCCAGTGTGCCTACCTGTTACGCATAATAAACAAACAAACAAGTTAATGGTTGGGTGTGTTTATCTGCCCCGGACCTTGTTTCCTCAGCCTGTTCAGAATTCCTAGACAAATTACCCCATGGTGACCTAATCTTAAGGGGGATATTAATCTGAACTGGCTTAGTGCCAAAAGGACAAACTACCTCTCCATTCTAAAGGATGCAAAGCTAGTGTAATTAATCCACCACCTCACCAGACTAAACATGAAATCAGGTAATCACAGTCTCCTAGACTGGGTTTTAACAAATAACAGCCAGCAAGTAAATCTTGCAGGAGTATTCCTGGATGCTCTTAGTGATCACTCCCCTACCTTCTGAGTCTAGAGAAATAATATTCAGAAACCCCCTACTATACTCATTAAAACGTGTGATCTAACGAGGTTTAGCGCTGAGGCCTTTCTTGAGCGTCTTAAGTCAGTAGACTGAACTCCCATCAACCGACTCCCTGATGTCAACCAGGCAACCATTGGTGGACAAGTGGAACACCCTGCCAGAGGAAGTGGTGGGGGCTGAAACAATCACGGGATTTAAGAATGCATGGGATAGACATAAAGGAATTCTAGAGGTCAGGGGTAAGGGGAAATAGACTTCTAGGAAAACAAACTGAACTTACAAGCTCAAATGGGCAGACTAGGTGGGCCATAGGCCCTTATCTGCCGACACTGTCTATGTATGTAGGCATTCGACTACTTTATAAACTCTTTCTCAACCATCTTAGACTCCCTAGCCCCTATTAGGTCTCAAAGAGCTAAGGGAATAAACTCCGCATGGCTGTCTCATGATCTTAGAGCACTGCTGCGTTCCCATGACAAGGCTTGGAAGGAGTTTAAAAAAACAGGACAGGTGTCTGACTGGCAGTCCTATCGACAATTGTGCAATGCCTGCAAAACCCCGGCCACTAAGGCCAAACAGACTTACCTCCACTCCCTACAGGGAAAAAATGTCACCAATCCAAAGACTTTCTGGACCCAAATAAACTCCCTCCTTAAAGGAAAGGATAGAAACATTCCCCAGTCCATGGTCTCAAATGGTGCCACACTATCGAGCCCAACAGACATAACTACTGGTATAAATCTTTTTTTCACTGACCTGGACAAATACAAAAAGACCTGCCTCCCATCCCAGCTGACTCAACATCACCCGACCCCGACTGTACCCTCCCCACCTTTCACCTAAAACTGTCCACAAGGTCAGAGGTCCTCAAACTACTCAAGGGTCTCAACCCAGACAGTGCCCCTGGATTCGATACCCTTCATCAAAAATTCCTTAGGATAGGAGCACCTGCTATTACCTACCCAGTAATGCTATTAATAAACAAATCTTTCCTTTCTCAAACAATCCTGGACAAATGGAAAACTGCAATTGTTGTCCCTGTACTTAAAAGTGGCCCCACAAACCTGGTAGAAAACTATAGGCCTATATCTATCCTATGCCCCTAGCCAAGATCCAGGAGAGAATTCTTTGTAATCAACTCTACTCCCATCTCAAACTCAACAATGCCTTAACTATCCATCAGCATGGATTTCGTAAACTGCATGGCACAGAATCAGCACTACTACGCATTACCTCGGACATTTTCAGGGCAATGTATCAGGGTGAGGCTATTGGTGCCACCTTTTTGGACCTGAACAAAGCCTTCAACTTTGTCAACCACCAACTTCTCCTCACTAAACTCCATCAACTAGGTCTTGACCCTGCATCCTTCTCCTGGCTAGCCAACTACTTAACCAACAGGCTCCAGTGTGTAAAATGGTCTGGAGCCACATCCTTCCTTGCTCCCATAACTGACGGTGTTCCACAGGGCTCCATATTAGGACCACTCCTATTCTCCATTTTCATCAATAAACTCCCACTCAACTGTGGCTGTAGCAGTTCAATTATATGCTGATGACGCCTTCTATACAGGTCTGCTAGAGATATCAATGTCATAAACGCCAAGCTCGACAATGATTTTCAGGCTTTGGAGGCCTGGTTCAAAGCCAACCTGTTAGTTCTTAACATTAAAAAGACTCAAACCATGTTATTCCACCACACCTAATATAAACTTGATAACCAATCGCCTTTGGTTGTTAAAACATCACGTGGGGTGACGCTGGAATGTGTCAAAAGCTTTAAATACCTAGGCATCACCTTAGACGAAAATCTATCCTTCGAGATCCATACCAATAAAATTATAAAATCAACTCACCAGAAACTAGGGTTACTATACCATACTGCCCCTTCCCTCACTTCCCAATCCACAAAGAACATTTGTACTGCAACCCTACTCCTAGGTCTCCTCTATGGTGCATCCTTGCTTTCCACAGTGAAGCCATTTATTCTGAACAGACTTATGCAAGCATATCACCGTACTGCCAGATTTGCCGCTTCAGCCCCTGTCTGAACTCACCACTGTGCTGTGCTCAGTACCTTAAATTGGCCAGGTTTTGAGGTAAAGTTAGACTACCCCTTGCTGTGTACCACCTGTAAATTAATTCACCTCCCATCCAAGCCTGTCTAACCTAATGACCCGGAAACCATTCACCAGGTCCCTTAGAACATCTCACCAACCATTTTTAAATATACCTAAAACTCATTTAGCAGTTGAAAAGAGATATTTCTCGTATGCAGCTGCACATAAATTTAACAATCTTCCAATAGGACTTCTATCCTGCAAATCCCTCTCGCAGTTTTAAAAACAGTACAAGGACCTATTTCTTGACACTGGCACGTGTAACTGTATATAACCCCCTGTCTAGCAGGCTGGGGTTAATCCTATGTCATGCTGTCAAGGTTTCTCTGAACCCTTTGTAATTAACGAGTCAAAGTTGTTTATGCCCTAAAGTGTATGATGTTTCTCTATCTTATGTACATACTGCATCAAATTGTTGAATATTTCTACTTGTTAATCTTACTACTGTTTGTACCACTGTTGGTACTATGGTTAATGTCCATCTACTATGTTTAATGTCTATAATTTGTGGAATGCTTACAGTCCCCGGGTCGCCACTGAAAAAGGGACTGTCTTGTCACACTGGTCCTACCCAGTCATCAAAATCCAAATAAAATAAATAAATGAAATAATCTTAGTGATCATTGTACAATAGACTGTGTGAGGTCTGATCCTAAAGCAGTTTCTTCTTCCTCTAGGTACATCTTCAAAAGATGCCAGAGGAACTTTGATCCTTACAGCTTCCTTTCTGATCTACAATTTGCTGACTGGCATGATTTCTACCTGGCACCTTCAGCGGACAGTGGCTATGAGTTTTTCCTTTGGGTCTATAAACAAACACGCTCCTCTAGTTAAAATCCGTACCAAAAAGAAATTGTGTCCCTGATTTACAGCTAGCCTAAAAGCTGCATTATTGCATAGGGACTCACTCTGGAAAAAGGCAAGAAAAACTAAACAGTCAACTGTACTACAAAATTTTGGAAAACATTAAAGGACCTAGAAGGTCACCGCCCAGCTAGCTTGCTTCCACCTAGGATTGCCACTGGTGGGACCTCTACTACCAACAAAAATGTGATACTAGATCATCTTAACAATCACTTTGCCATAGCAGGGCTAGCGTTTGATACCTCGCCGGCCAACATCCTACGTGACCTGTTGTGTAGTCAAGGTCTCTGCATGTCTTAATTCAGTCTTGCACATCCATGATACCGTTTTCTCATGCTGCCCTGGCACTGTGAAACAAGTAGAGGACTTGCTTCTAGATTTGGATACTAGAAAAAGTGCGGGTGCCGCCCTTATTCAGCCCTTCTATTTAAAATTAGGATACCACATCTTGTCCGCTGGTGCCGACCTTATTTAGCCCTTCTATTTAAAATTAGGATACCACGTCTTGTCCGCTCTAATCACCTACCATTTTTAATTTGTCCCTTGCCCAGGGCACTCTCCCTTCTATATGGAAAACTGTTCACATTATTCCTTCATTTAAATCTGGAGATTCAAGTGACCTAAATAATTACTGACCAATTTCCCTGCTCCTGGTCTTGTCCAAAATGCTGGAAAAGGTAGTCAACACCCAACTTAGGCAGTATTTGGAGAATTTCAATCTGCTGAACCCGGTCAAGTCTGGTTTTAGACCTCATCATAGTACAATCTCAGCACTTGCCAAGGTCACAAACGATTGGCAGAATGCACTGGATGCAAAAAATTACATGTGTGCTTTGTTCCTTGGCTTAAGTAAAGCCTTCGACACGCTGGATCATAACCTACTTCTAGTCATTCAAAGAAACACTGGGGTAGATAAACTGGCCCTAAAGTGGTTCACAAATTACCTTTCTCATCGTTACCAACAGGTTAAGGCAGATGGCATCCTTTCCCAGATGAAAACGCTGCTAAGAGGCGTGCACCAAGGGTCCATTCTTGGCCCATTATTATTTGCCATTTATATACATAATGTAAACACTGGATTCAAGTCTGCTAACAACCACTTGTTTGCTGATGACAGAGTGCTTTATATAAATAGGCACAACCCCGAGCCTGTGTGCAGGGATCTCCAAATCAAATTTAATAATCTATAGAAAAATCTCTTAGACCTAAAGCTCCTGTTAAATGCCAATAAAAGTAAGGCAATGCTTTTTGTGCCCTCCGTCAATGCAACCAAACTAGGCACATCAGGGACGGTTGCTAAGTACTTACTCTGTTGGACGAGCCTTTAGAATATGTGGCGAAATTTAAATACCTGGGCATATGTTTAGACTCTAAGCTGTCCTTTGTAAATCACATTGAGGAACTCTCGAAAAAATTAAAACAAAGACTTGGTCTCTTTTTTCAGATCAAGCATTTACTGACGCAGGAAGCAAGAATAAGGTTAGTGCAAACTACCTTTATGCCTCTCTTGGACCATGCTGACTTCTTGTACGGGCAGGGCCCATCCACGGCACTTTCCAAACTTGACCCCTATTCCATCGTGTGCTTAGGTTCATCACTGGAGCACCATACTCCACTCATCACTGTTCACTTTATGCTAAAGTAGGATGGGGTTCACTTAGCTTCAGACAGCATAAAAATGCCGTCTTCTGGACTTACAGAGCCATCATTAACAAGCTACCTCAGTATATCTCAAACTGCCTTCCCGTCTGTAGCGCTGGAATTTACCCTTTAAGAAGTCTCTCTTACATTTCACTTGAAATACCCAAGGTTAGAACATACTTTGGAAAGGCAGCTATAAGTCATGCCTTTCCTGTCCTTTGGAATAATATACAAAAAACCTGAGGCTTGCAACTCCCGTGAGGCTGACCTTTAAGAAGCTGTTCATGAGCTCTTTTAAGAAGGTGTGTAATTGTCTTCATTGATGGCCTTGAATCTTGGCCTTGCATGATTACACCGTTACACAGAAACATAGAATTTGATGGCAGATAGGACCGCTTGGCCCACCTAGTCTGCCCATATCCCTACCTAACAGATAAGCTGCAGATCCTAGTTAACCAACAGCCTACTTCCTCCTACTCCCCACTAGAATTGCCTTATGTCTGTCCTATGCATTCTTGAATTCCCCCACTGTTTTTGACTCTACGACCTCCTCAGGAAGGCTGTTCCATGTATCCACAACCCTCTCTGTGAAGAAATACTTCCTCACATTACCTCTAAGCCGTCCCCCATCTATCTTCAAATTGTGCCCCCTTGTTTTGCACATCTTTTTTTCTGAAAGATGCTACCCTCTTGGACTTTGTTGATTCCCTTGAGGTTTTTGAAAGTTTCTATCATGTCCCCCTTCCTTGAGGCTATACATCTTTAGTTCCTTTAGTCTTTCTTCATATGTCTTCTGATGCAGACCCTGCATCATTTTGGTTGCCCTCCTCTGGACAGCCTCCACCCTGTCTATGCCTTTGCGGAGATGAGGTCTCCAGAACTGTACACAGTACTCCAGATGTGGTCTTACCAACTGTCTGTACAGAGGGCCAACAACTTCCTGTTTTCTACTGGTGATGCCTCTCCCTATGCATCCCAGTATCCCCAACCCTCCTTACTGCCTTCTCACAGTGCTGGCCCACCTTTAGGTTGTCTGATATGACTACCCCCAGGTCCCTTTCCATTTTTGTTGTTGTCAGTATCTCACCCCCCATTGTGTACTCTTCCCCTGGGTTTTTGTTTCCCAGGTGCATTACTTTGCACTTCTTTGCACTGAATCTAAGCTGCCATACATTTGACCATTCCACCAACCTTACCAAGTCCCTTTTCATCCTTTCCACCCCACCTTGTGCATCAAACCTGTTGCAGATCTTTGTGTCATCTGCAAAGAGACATACTTTCCCTTCCAGTCCTCTGCAATGTCACTTATAAAGACATTAAAAAGGACCGGCCCCAGTACTGAACCCTGCGATACCTCACTAGTAACACTCCTTTCTTCACTGTGAACTCCACTTATTATTACCCGCCGTGTCCTGTTGTCCAACCAGAGTTTTACCCAGGCTACCACCCTAGGACCCACTCCCAGGCTGGCTAATTTGTTTATTAATCTTTTGTGCAGGACTGTGTCAGATGCCTTGCTAAAGTCTAGGTAGACCATGTCCACAGCCCCTCCCTGGTCTACTGCTTTGGTCACCCAGTCAAAAAACTCAATTAGATTTGTCTGACATGACCTTCCGCTGTTGCATCTCCCTTCCCTTTATCTCTGTAGTCCCGTAGTCGTCTTCATCTAACCTTTCCAGCTTTCTATCTCTGCTGTCCCACTTCTTTCCCCTCTAACCCTCAATCTCATGTGGGTAGCTCCTTCACACTATTTATTTCCCACATTGTGTTTTGTATATATTGTACATAGGTTATGATTGTATATACCATAAGTTTGGATTGTTTTCATAGTGTGCTGCATTGAATGGCTATTTATTTCATAAATTCTGTACTGTATTTGCTGTTTGTATATTCATGCTACCCTGTACTTAGCCTATAATCACTGCCTGAATTTTTCTTTGTAAAAATTATATGTGATCCTACCCAGGTCCATCTTGTAAATGAGTTCTTCTCAACGGTGTTCTGCCTGGTACAATAAAGGACTTATTGATTGACTGACTCCAGGATTGACAACAAACAACTCTGTGCCAAGTCTTCTGGCATCATCAGTTAAAAAATTCTTAAGAGCGTATATGGCCCCCAATTTCTCATTCAAGTGCACTGACACTGTTGCTCCATGACTTTCAACATTTAAATGGGAGTCAAGTAATATTCCTAAATATCTGAACTCCTCTACCACTTCCAGATGCTCCTGGTCCAAAGAAGAAATTTGCAGTACATCTGAAATCAGACCAACAGTGGAGAACAAGATTTGTTTTTTTAACTCTATTTTTCCCACTTCCACCCTACCTCTGAACTCTCTCCGGCGACCTCCTGATCCACTGTCTCTACCTCCCAACGTGACTCAGACAGCTCGAGCTCCTCATCGGTACCGGGCATCCCCCAGGTCTACCCTCCAGGAAAGGGTCGCCCCAACCCAGGGTGCTCTATCTCATAGTGTTGAGACACTGGCCAGTGAGGACGGGAGGAAGCCCGAGAGCCAAGCCCGTATGCGGGAGTGTGGACCGTGGAGGGAGGCGCCTTTGCCTATCGGAGGTGAGGATTTTCCACCTTTATGCCCTCCCTTCCCAACAGGCCTCGAGGTGCAATGACGTTAGGGGAACGTCTTGCCGTGGCTCCACAACCCTCTTCTTGAACCCTGTAGCGTTGCAGTACCTCCGATTTCCACCAGAGGTTGCCGCGGTGCCAGGCTTCATCCTGGACCCCAGAAGGAGAGCAGTTCTCTGGGCGGCTTAATCCTTCCTCTCCCCTGCCGACCCCTGGCAATCCAGGCCCATTCCCGAGCCCGGGTCGCCGGCGTGGTACGAGGTGTGGCGTCCAGCGCCTCAACCCTCATCACCACCGGGCCAGCTAGTGGAAAACGAGCTGCTTTGCGTTTTTTTTCCCATTTATGATGACATTATTTTCTGCAAACCAGGTTACCAAGTTACTATATTCTTTATCCATGGTTTTATTAAGCAAGGCTGCATAAAGTACCACCCCATCAATGTATAATAGATTTTTAGCTGTATAACATTTAGAAAGTCATTTATAAAGAAAATAATGGGGGTCCCAATAAAGATCCCCGTGGGACCCCATACTCAACTCTACGGGGCAGGGGTCTGATAGGTCTCCATTGATCTTTACTTGCTCTAATCCATTGAGTAGATAATCTGAAACCCAATTTACAGCAGATTTATCAAAAACTACCTTGCCGAGCTGTGACCTCAGAAGGAAGTGATTCACCAGATTGAATGCCTTGGTCAGATCTACAAATACCTCTTCCCATATTCTCCTGCAGGTCGTTCATGAACCTGACAAAGGCAGTCTCCATGTTACAGTTCCCTTTGAAACCATGCTATGCAGCACTCAAAATGTTATGCATCTCCAAGAATTCTGTTATTTGGGAGTACAATAGACATTCTTGTGTTTTACTAAGGACACAAGTAATACTGGTCTATAGTTATTAACTGAGTTTGTTTGCCCTCCCCTTCCCCCCGCCATGTGCCGGTATAGCAGGCTTCTTTCCACGCATCAGGTACGATTTGATTACACAGCGACATGTTTAAAATTATTTCTAGAAGCCTTGATAATTCAGAAGCTGCAACTTTGAGTATTTTTGCTTCAAGCTGGTCTGGTCCTGGTCCCTTATTGACGTTTAACCTCACCAATTGTTTAAAAATGTCTTCCCTCCTAATTTGCTTAAAATATAATTTTGGTCTGGTTGTCTCAACTGCTGTGTATCAGCATTCATTTTGTTAAAGACATTTAAATAACTATGTAGGTCTGTGAAAGTCTCATTAAGATAGCTTGCTATTTCTTGATGGTCAGTTCTAGATTTCCGTTGGTAAGGTATTCAATATTTTTTTTTTCCTGGTGTTTGTTTATACCCTGCCGTAAGGATTTATTTTTAAAATTTGCGATCTGTTTGTTTTTATAAAAAATCTACCTTAGCCTTTTTTATTTTTATTTTGCAAGTATTGTGTAATTCCCATAGACTATCCAGTCTTTTTTATCTGTACATGCAAAATTTGCCCATGCTGCATCTTGAGCTTTAACAGTCTCTTCTATTTCCCTGTTCATCCAATTGTTTAATGTCCTCTTTTCTTTTTAAGTGGGGCTCTATTGCTTAAAACACTATTATACGTCTCAAGAAAGAGATCTAATGCCCTGTTGGGATCTTCTAACTTTGCCATATATTGCCAATTAATATTTTTAAAATCCTCCTTTGTTTTAATTAGCACCTCTTCAATTACCCTCCTTGTTTTTATCACACTACCTTGTCCTTTTGTCTCCTGTTGCTCCATACACAATACACAGGTGAGTGGTCATTACTTGAATCTGGCATTATTCCAGCATAAAACATGTTCTTTGGATTATTTGTCATGACCCAATCTAGCAATGTGTCCAAACCTGATTTATTATTTTTTCTCGTTGCCGCTGTTATTATTTGATTTAAATTCACTTTTGAAGTGTCTGTTTAAACTTGTTTGAGTCAGGCCCAGTCCAATTTAAATTTACATTCCCCTATAAGAATGATTTCCCTATTTTTAGAGCACCTACTGCATGTATTACTTTTTCCAATCCAGGTAGTTTTATTTTAGGAGGGTTGTAAATATAAGCAACATCTATTTTTTGTATTTCCCAATGTTACTTCAAAGAACAAGCTTTCCTACCCCGAGAGGGGAGTTCCGATGCCAAGTTTATTAGTGCTCATTTTCTCATTAATGTAGACAATTATCCCCCTCCACCCATTTCTCCTGTACTGTACTATCTTTCCTTATTATCTTACACCCTTAAATTGTTAGAAAATTATCCAGTCTTTGGTAACAACCACGATTCCATGATTAACATGACATCAGGAGCATAAAGTACGTGCAAAGCCAGGCCTCCATTTCCTGTTTTTGTACGCAGTAAACCACAAACATCGAAGTGTGCTGGTCAAGACTCTTTAGCCTAGCCTAAACCAGTTTTGTACATCTAGCCCTTTGTGGGATTTATTTGGACCAGGATTAACCTCAACATACCCAGCGAGAAGTAGTTTAATAACATGAAAACAGAATACATGCCTTTGCGATTGTATATGCTGAATGAAGTGTCCATGATTTCCACCGCCTTTCTTTTTTTAACAAACCCAAATTAAGTAAACCATGTGGGTAATGGTTGTAAGCAATACTAAGAGGCAGTATATCTTGCAAAGGCGGTCTTTGCAATACTACATCCATCCCACTCAGTATACATATGCAAAGCATGCAAACCAGTACCCCCATACTGACCACTTTACTCTATTTACTAAATTGCTTGTTCTATATGTTGACTATATTAACTTGTAAACTTAAACTGAAAAGGTGTGTAAAGAACCTCTTTCAGGAAACACAGTCTCTCTGTAATGAAAGACCACATTTCAATAAGTATACCAGTTCACTGTTCTGGGGACTGGCAGTACAACTTAGAGCTTAGAGTAATGAGATGTGAAAGAGCCTGGTACATCCAGCAGACTTGGGTTTGATTCCCACAGCCTCCACCTGCATACTGTGTGACTCTGAGCAAGTAACTTAACCACCCCAGTGCTCCTGGGTCACCCCTGAAAACAGGCACTTGTGTCTATTATGCCTTACTTGGTTACCAAATACTAAATAAATATAGCTGAATGGAGCTGAAGAACAATAACAGCACGTGGTTGGGATGACTGCACGGACGTGGAACATATCTGGTCTTTCTTCCAGGCACTCTTTTACCATGTAATAGCCCAATAAACCTACAGTTCTACATAAATTCCTTAAAGAAATAAAAAGAACAGAAAACAGAAAATTCTTTTCAAGTGGCACATGCGTCACTCGAGTGGATGCCACACAGCAGCACAGGCTTTTATGGCAGAAAGCCCCGCCCACCCCACTGATGCTTCTCGGCTGCTGGTACACCCCTGTACACCCTTGCTGACCGAGAAGCTAGCGATTCTGGCACCACAGAGTGGCTCAAACAACAGAAGCAGACTGGCAAGAGGCTGGAGGCAGTGATGCTGTGTCTGTAGATGGAATTACATAGTGACAGGCTTAGCTCATTCACGGCGGCACAGGCTTTTATGGCTGAAAGCCCCACCCACCTGACTGACTCTTCTTGGCCGCCGTTATGCACCTGTACTCCCCTGCTGATTACGAAGCTAGAGATTCCGGGCACCACAGGATGGCTCAAACAACATGAATATGCTGGCAAGAGGCTGGAGGCAGCGATGTGTCTGCAGATGGAATTACAGAGTGACAGGCAAAGTAGACAACATGGCTACTAGCCAATAAAAATGCCGCATTTTCCCTACCTATTTTATGATGTACTCTTATGGACCCTCATTAAAAAAGGCCCCTTGCTGTGACACACAAAACCCTTGACTATCTGGAGTATGCACATGATAGGGGAGGGTCTGGTGTATGCCATTCCTGAATGGATTTCGTAAACATGTAGTTCTCTGCTGCACTGGATACATTCTATTTAAAGATTTAAAGTCCATAAAAGGAAAGTTCACTGGATTGCAGTGCTTCTTTCTTACCCAAATATCGGGGAACAGCTGATATTAATTTGGCTTGTCAGACACCTGACACAAACTTGAACTTCCACCAATGTAATCACTGGCTCGTCATCAAGCCAGATGGGACACGCTCATCAAGCTACAACTACAGTCATCATGGAATAATCATGAAGCAATTTGTTCATGTTCACATGACCCATCTCTGCACGTTAAGGCAAGGAACTGTGTGACACTTACAGGTAAATTTATTACGGGCGCCAAATGGAGCACCATCATAATAATTTAATACTGTAACGAAACTGCCACTAAGAATGAAATTTATCAATCAAGGGTATAAGTCACACAAATGCCAGACATCTACTTCCAAATGTTAATTAGTCTGGTGCTTTTGCACAGCTATTAAAGGCACATTCCCACCACTCAGTGCAGGGTGCTAGTTCAGAAGCATTAACTGGAGAAAGAGCTCTAGTTTTGTAATTCACCACTGTGATTATTGTTTAGTTTTACTTTTTTATTCAGAAAATGAAGAAATTTACTTGGAAATTCTTTGACAATTAATAACTTTACTGGTCTGCAGGAGGTGGTTGTTCATTACCCACCACATTTTTAAAGCTGGTCACCAGTTATATTCTAAAACTGGGGTACAAAAGTCTTGTAAGTTCCCGGTAAAGGCAATGGAGAGGGTCTATGTTCAGTTAAAGTGACAGGCACATGGCTCGAGTTTTGCCATTGGAATTGCTTGATCTAGGGAGTTTTCCTTTTCTGATGTGTGACCACACTTCAGAAGCCAGCTACGGGTTAAAGCAAAGTGCTCTTCTCCAGTGACATTCCACAACAATCCTACAAAAATGGTGCTTCGCTCATGCATTTACTTTCAATTTTTGCAAAAAAAGTCTCTGCAGCAGTATCAAAAGCATAGTATTTTTTCAGGACTGTCATTTTTTAAACATGGAAGTGAATGGATGACCAGACCTGCCAGCACACATTAATCATTAGAAAAGTCCCTGGTAGTCTAGTGGCCCACTCTTACCAAATCATTGTGCTTATTAATATCATAAGATCCCTAGTAGTAGCTCCCATGTGATCCCTGTGCCAGCAATATCAGAAAAGTCCCTGATAGTCTAGTGGACCCCTTTACACCCAATCCCTGTGTCCATCATATCAGAAAATTCTCTGGTAGTCCAGGGAATCCACTCCCCTTCGATCTCTGTAGCGCTAGTGTCTATGTAAGTACCATCCCTGGTGTCTAATGCCCCTTAAAAGTCCCTCACAATCGGACAGAGACTGGCACAACATGCCACTCACCTCCACGTCCAGCCCAAGTCCGGTATTGATATACTGATATAACACAAGTGCAGTACATCAATAAAGGACTTGCTGGAGGCCCTTAGCAATAACTCAGTCTGACGGGCCATCCCGAAAGCCCAGTACTGATATGCTGTACTTATGTGGTACCTGTATATCGATAATTTTTTTATTTTTATTTATTTATTAAACTCTAGGATTACAAGTACCTTTTATTTATTTTATTTATTTATTGAAATTGTTTCACTAGGAAAAGCACACTGAGCAAGAACTGCTCGTCTCCCGGTGCAACCTGGGGGAGGGGTACAGTGGGGAAGATGACAAGGGTAGTCCAGGTCCAGACATATATACATACAATTACGATACAGTTGAAAACATTTGACAGAAATAGCTGGGCGTAGATGACAATTTACCCTTACTTATAGTATAGTAGCAATTACATGGGGAAGTCATGCTTCATACCTTGAAAACATATAATTAGATAATACAGCTGCATATGTTTGACAGGAATAGGTGAGTGTGGATTAATACATATACCCTAATAGTCGAGAGTAGCAGTTACAATGAGGAAATCCTGCTAAGGTATTGGGTTGTGGTATATAATGAGATAGGGGTAAGTACAGGCTAGCTAGCACAAAAGTTGGGATCAAGTGCAGTAGTTGGGAGTTGTTAGCGAAGTAGCACCATTGGACCTACTGGGAGAAGAAATGTAGGAGTGTCTAAGGTAGAATAGATTGGAGAGTTAGCTGCAGGAGCAGTTTACTGAGCAGTGGTTGGCAAGGGCATAGGATAGTGAGCAGACAGAGGAAGAGTGGCGAATTTCAGAGGGGAAAGAGTTCCAGAGTTGAGGGAAGTGGTGAGAGAGGAATTGCTCATTTACAAAGGTTCCACGTTGAAGGATGGAGGAAACATACATACAAAGGTTGGCAATGGTATACAATCATAACACATACAAAGGTTGGCAATGTTTTACAGTCATAACACACTTTAGAAATAAATAACATTACATCAAGAGCAACTTAATAGGCAGCTAGATGAGGTAACAGAGTAAGAGATTAAGAAGCAACGAGCTATAAGCGAGAGATTGGGTAGGAGGGGGACAGAAAGAAGCAGGCAGGTTGAGGGGCCACTATCAGAGGGAAGGCGGAAGGGGTGTCTAGATATAGTGCAGGAAATTTGTCAGTGAGATTTGAGAAGTGGCGTAGAGGTGTGAGGAGAAGGTGGGGGTGGAGGGAGGGAGAAGGAAAGGGGTCACGTAGAAAAGCAGGAGCCAGAGAGAATAATGCTCAGGTAGGAGACGGGTCACTGGTCTTGAGCAACTAGGTGGTGGTTGCAGCAAATGGTGGACAGCTGTGGAAGTGAGCAGCAGGTTGTGTAGGTCACAACCCAAAGTGGAAGGATGGTGGGCTCTTTTGTGTTGGGCCACTGTACACGAGGGAGGGTGCTCATGTAGGTACTGGCACTACAGTGATCGGATGGGTCCACTAGACTACTAGGGACTTTTCTGGTATTACAGGCACAGGGTTTGGGCAATAGGAGGCCATATGACTACCAAGAATTTTCTCTCATTTTAGGGGTACATGGATCGGTGGAAGGGGAGGCCACTAGACTACTAGGGATTTTTCTCATATTACAGGCACAGGGATCACAGGAGGGGAGAGGTTATCCGGCATGGAGATTTCTCAATATAATTAATAGCACCAGTGCTGCTGGCAGGGGGAGGGACACACACATTAGAGAGGTACATCGCTCCATTTGTTTCACGATGCAACAACTTGGAATGCATGGAGGCGATGAGCCTTTGTTAGTGTGTGGTACATCACATTGCTCCATGCATTCAAAGTAGCAGCTTGGAATGCATGATGTGCCTCAATGGCGTGGCACATTGCTCCATAAAGCAGCAGCTTGAACGTATGGAGCGAGCATATGCCCTGTAGCATACAGTATATCGCTCCACACGTTCCATGAAGCAGCAGCTTGGAATGCACGGAGTGATGGGCCTCTGTTGCATGTGGTACATTGCTCCATGCATTCAATGAAGAGCGATGGGCCTCTGTAGCATGTGGTACATCGCTCCATGCATTCAATGAAGCAGTACCTTGAAACACAAGGAGGGATGCACCTTTGTAATGTGTGGTACATTACTACATGCATTCTATGAAGCAGCAGTTTGGAACGCATGGAGCGATGTGCCTCTGTAGTGTGTGGTACATCACATTGCTCCATGCATTCCATAAAGCAGCAGCTTGGACTGCACTGAGTGATGTGCCTCTGCAGTCTGTGGTACATTGCTCCATGCATTCCATGAAGCAGTATCTTGGAACGCATGGAGCGATGTGCCTCTGTAGCATGTGGTACATCACTTCATGCATTCCATTAAACAGCAGATTGGGACGCATGGAGCGATGGGCCTCTGTAGCATATGGTACACTGCTCCCTGCATTTCATGAAGCAGTAGATTGGAATGCATGGAGCACTAGGCCTCTGTAGCATGTGACACATTGCTCCCTGCGTTCCAGGAAACAGCAGACTGGAACTCATGGAATGATGGGCCTCTGCAGTGTGTGGTATATCGCTCCACACAGTCCACAATTCAGCAGCTTGGAACGCATGGAGTGATGGGCCTCTGTAGTGTGTGGCACATTGCTCCATGTGTGCCACAAAGCAGCAGCTTGGAATGCATGGAGCAATGGGCCTCTGTAGTGTGTGGTACATCACTCTATGCATTCCATGAAGCAGCAACTTGCAGCACATGGAGGGATGTGCCTCTCTAGTGTACAGTATTCCGCTCCATGCATTCCATGAAGCAGCAGCCTGCACCTCACCTTTTAATGAGGGATTGCAATTGTCTCAGTGGTCTAACCCGGTTATCAAAATTCAAATAAATAAATAAACAATATGGCTATAATGGGATGCAAATGACCTCTTACTATCTTGTATGGATTCGAATATAGCAGCCTGGCTACCAAATATCAATCTCCTACCAGCTGCCATTGATCTTTCACAACATCTAACTCAGTCCTCTGGGCAGCAAACAAAAATCTCCCAACACAGCACCCCAACAGGCAAACAACAAACATAAATCCCTTACACACTACCCCAATTTCTCCCACCATCCCCCCTGCCAGCAAACATCAATCTCCCACCCACTGTTGATCCCGTCCCCACCTGCTCTTGCCCAGCAAACAACAAACTCCTGCCACCACCGAACTCAGCATCCCCCCCACCGACAAACATCAATCTCCCACCTGCTGCTGTTGATCCCACCAACCACGTGAGTCAGCCCTTCACACAAATGTTGGACCAACTATTCCAGTTTCTTTTCCCCATTCTGTTTTATCTTCCGACACCTGCTCTGTCCATCTCAGCTTGGCCAACCTCTAGCTCCATCCTTCCCTTCTTTGGCCCTAGCCCATCTTCTGGAAGGTCCATGGACCATCAACAGCTCTATGATGAATTCTTTTGGGGGGATGACAGACACAGCGTGCATGCTTTGCAGAGTAATTCAAGCTCCACCAACCCATGGCACCTCCAGCTATGCCAACAAATGTGGTCATCCAGGTGGCGGGACTGCAGTTGATTCTGCTACTCTCTCTTCTGAGAGGGAAACATCTTATGGGTCTTTTAATCTTCCTCAAGCTGACAGCCCCTGACATCTTGGGCTTGTTCCCAAACCTGGTGTCACCAGTCACCAACCCACCATATTTGGCCTGAACTTCTGCTGACACAAATGCCAGGTTTCTTTTTCACAGATGTAGTGCTCACCAGTGCTTTCGTCCCCCCCCACCCTCTCTGTGCTGTTTTGCGCTATCTATTTAATGGCCACTAATTCAGACAAATAAATTGATACAAACATCTGCATTGGATCACAAAAAAGGCTCACCAAGTTTTCTCATAACAGAAGTTACACTTCTGAGTGGATAATATATTGCAGATGAAGAAACTTAACATGCAGTATGCACGGTTAATAACACATTACAGAGTGTGTATTTATTGGGAGATACAGGTACTCCACTGGTGTGTGCTGAGGTACAAGGTTGCCAGACTTATAACAAGCATTTGTCAATGCCGAATTTTTGCTTGCTAGTATTGGCATTGGTAGTGCAGGAGTTAGAGAGATGCATAACAGGAATGCAGTGAAGTATTAAAGTAACGCCAAACCCCACCTCCACCCTGCAGACAGTGACAGGTGTTGGGGGTGTTCCTTTGGGTCGCTGGCCATAACACGCATGTCATTCCACCTCACCCCACCCTGCAGACACCAACAGGTGTTGTAGTGTGCTTTGAGGTCTTTGGCCCTTACATGCAACCCACTCCATAAGGAAATGAGCTGAGATGGGTGCAGTATAGAAGAATGGAGCGAACGTTAGGGCCGAAGACCCCAAGGCACACCTCGATGCCTGTCAGTGACTGCAGGGTGGGGGTGAAGGTGGAATAATGTGAGCATTACGGCCAACGACCCCAAGTCATACCCCCAATGCCTGTCAGTCTGTACAGGGTGGGCGTTACAGTTGGAAACCCTAACGCCCCAGGCGTTTGTTGGTATTTCTGCTCCAGATTTTCAGCATGGGTTTTTTGGGACCCCATCGCATGAACAGTGGCAGTATCATTTCGTTACTCACTCCCAAAAGGTGATTTCTCACAGCAGGTCTGCCATTCGGCGCCACAGATGTGAAAATACATTTTGGGCAGGATGTGAAAAATGAATGTTCATGAGGAGGTGTGAAAAAATGGCAATGTTTAAAATATGGAGTGAAAATATGAAAAATTGGTGAAGTTAAGAGTTTGTGTAGAAACTGTGCCACACACACTCGTAACGCAGTCATTTTTGGAATGTTTTCACCAAATTTTCAACATGGCCTTTTTGGGACCTCCCCTCAAGAACAGCACCACTGTGATTTCATTAATCTGTCCCAAAAGTTGATTTCACACAGCAACTGTGCCATTCTGTGCCACAGGTGCAAAAACACATTTCAGGAAGGATGTGAAAGATGACAGCTGTACTGTTCATTAGAGGGTGCGAAAAAAATGGCAATGTGGGAAATTTGGAGTGAAAATACAAAAAATTGATGACGTTACGACTGTGCACAGAAGCTGCGCAACGGACACTCGTAATGCAATCATTTTTTTTTTTTTTCACCAAATTTGCAACAAGGGCTGTTTAGGACCCCACCTCATGAACAGTGGCACTGTTTTTTCATTAATTGGTCCCGAAAGATGATCAGTGTAGTGACTGCAAAAATCACCTTTTGGGATGAAGAAACTAAATCACAGTGCCAGTGCTCATGAGGTGGGTCCCAAGAACCCCATGTTGAAAATTTGGGACCAAAACTCCAATAACCGGATGAGATCTCAACCTAAGTTGAAACCCCCCATTGACTGCCATTATAGGGCTTAGCATCATTTCTTCAGTTCCCGGTTGGTCTTTGAAGAGTGTAGAAGTGTTCTTGGTCCACAGAAGATCGCTGCTCTCAACCTCCGGAGCAAGTATGGGCGAGGTGGGGTGAGCAGAGGGAGAGTGTGAGGTTGGGGGAGAGGCGGGCAGCAGTAGTGGGAGGGTTTATGCTGGTGCAATGGAGAATGGAGGCTGCAGGGTGGGCAATAGCAGTCGGAGGGTTTTATGCCGATGCGATGGAAAACTGAGGGTGTGGGGAGGGCAGCAGCAGTGGGGGGGAGTGGGAGGGTTTTATGCTGGTATGACTAAGAACGGTGTGTGCGGGGTGGGTATCAGGAGGGTTTGATGCCGGTGTGGGGAACGGAGGCTGTGGGACGGGCAGCAGCAGTGGGAGGGTTTTATCATATGCCGGTGTGACAGGGAATGGAGGGTGTGGGGCGGGCAGCAGCAGTGGGAGGGAGCTAACATTTAAATTTGTTCTCCTGCTGTGTGCCTGGTTGGGAGGGAGGGGGGAGCTGATGCTGCAATGACGAAACTGCCCGTCTGCAGTGGCAGATTTCTTTCAAGTGTGGCACTCGCTCTGAAACTGCCGTCATCGGCAGCTTCAGGATTAATTGGTGGCCGAGGGACGCACCCATTAAAGTGTCCGCTGCATTGGTCACAACACTGCCACACCTCTGCAATGCTCTACTATCTCAATAGGTTTCTTGTGCACTGTGTGTGCAAGCAAACATAAAAATGGTCTGGTATTCAAGCTTATGATCTGGAAAATACAGCACTGGGTGTTCACAAGTGCACATAGACATGACATATGACTTAATTTGTCTGTTCAGAAAGCAGTATTTGTAGCAGCCATTTTGACCCACTTTATAAAAAGATTTATTTCATAGACATCATATATCTGATAGCAATAAAAGATAAAATGTCTATGGGTCATGCTCTATTATATGTCAAAAGATTAAAGGATTGCTGGATATTTAGTTTCTCCCTTTAAATAAGTCAAATACTAAGTCAAAGCAGACATTCAAGCCAGCCCAGTGGTGTGGAGGGCTGAGGCACTAGACGCCTTACACTCTTCCCATGCCCGGCGGGTTGAAATGAGCCTGAGTCCATCGAGTGCGGCCTAGGGGAGAGGGCGAGGAGCTGGATTGAGCTGCTGCCAAGACAGCTCTCCTCGCTTGTCCCAGGAGGGACATGGGCTTCCCAGGCTCTTGGCGGCCACCAGGTGGAGGCTAGGTGGCAGCGCCAAGCCGCAGAGGAGACCAGGCATTAGGCTAGGTGGGAGGAAGGCCACCACGAGGACACCTGCTGCAACCATAAATCCCAGAATTGCCTGCAGTTCATGTCACAGCTGGACCATAGCAGTGGGAGAGTCAACAGTCTGCAGTGCATTTTAAGAGTTATTGTAAGCTCTGATCTTTGGTTTGCTTGTCTCGCTGCCCTGCTGGGACGTAGTACAATCCTATTTATTTATTTATTTTTCATTACAATTTGTTTTGAATGTATGGTGAATATGCACATCCGGATCTCTCTTGAAAATGGGCATTTATGCCCTTGGGTTCTTACCTGGCTAAGTGAAAACAGCAGGGCTGGTAACAATCTGATCAGAGTTTATCAAAGCACTCACATGCACTGAAGGCTACTGAATCTCCCACTGCTGCAGTCCAGCTGTAACATCAGTTGCATGGACACAAGGAACTCTAGTTACAGCATATAACTGCACACCTCAGGTACGTTTAATGGCACAAAGTGAAGACACCTTTAGCGTATGATTATGCACCCATAATGTACATTCCACCATATCTTATTACTTATATATTATACATAGCAGCTAGACGATAAAAAACCTTTATCTATGGACTGACTGTACAATGCCAATAAATCATGGTCTAGAAGCCATTCGAGGAAAGAAAGTGCAGGCTCCAGCAAAGACTTATCGACATCGGCAGCTGGCAGTGTGTTACAGCTGACTCGTGCAGCTTTGCTAAAAGCAATAGAAACAATAGTCAAGACACCTGGAGAATATGCAACTAAGTTACCATTCTGGACTCCAAAATGCCTCTTGTCCAGGAGGAATCAAAGGCAGCAAGCACCACTGCAGATCGGAGCCTTGCTATGTCAACAGGACATACGAAGGACAAAGGACAGTTACTTACTAGTAACAGATCTTTGAGGAACTCTGCTCCAGTGAACCACACCTATGGAGCACAAACGCCACTGGCACTGGACCTATCCCGAAACTTTTGACTAGCAAGCCGCCCACAGTGACGCACGCTGTTGGCACCTATATATCATGGGCAACACAAAATCTCCTCAGTTCTGACTGTCTGTCAGAGACAAAATGGCATCCTGTCAAAATGATGACCGGCAAAGACAAGCAAGTCACTGTCCTAAAAGGGAACGGCGATGGACAGAAAATAAAAACCCAGTACAGGGTAAACAGGATGAAATGACGATCCCAATACCCCGAACAGCACATCCCAGAACAAGGGGAATAGCGGGAGGGTGTACTGTGGCTCACTGGAGGAGATTCCCTCGAAGACCTACTGTAACTGGATAAGTAACTGGCCTATCTTCTTTGGGATATCTCCCTCCAGTGAGCCACTCCTATGGAATGATTTCAAGCTGCACCCCAGATAATTTGGGGGGGGGGAATCAGGCAGGCATACTAGCCAACCCATATTCAGGCCAATGTCTCATAGGCCACAGAAGGCAGGAGCCACACTAGGAGACACCAACAGAGCACGGGGCATGGGAGCAAGAGGCCCGGAATCCACTAGACAACAGTGCAAAAAAGCATCAACAGGAGGCACAGCACACAAGGATCTGTGTGTGGACACAGAAACTGCTAGTAAACGAGAAGTTGATGGGGTGAGACCCCAAGACCTAACCACAGTGTTGACCAGATACCCAACAACTAATCCAAGAATGCTGCTGAAGTAGAGCTGGACAGTGACCAGGGTGGAAAAATGGGGAACAAACAGCTGGCCATACAAAGCCACGCAACATGGCCAAAGAGAGCCCTAGGCCCCATGAGTATGAGGGTTCAGCCAGAGGCAAAATGCTGAGTGCAAACGACCTGAAGGGTGGGCAGGACAACCAAAACCACAGTTGATGGTAAAGACAATCACAGAATACGTGGAAACAGCCATGAACAAGCAGAGGACTGCAGATTAAGTAGGACAGTGATAAAGCAGAGCCAGATGACAAACAGCAGAAAGAGAAAGCACCGAATAAATGGTGAACCCCAATTCACCAGAGACCAGTGATGAGCCAAGAACAAGCACTAATGTGGCCAAAAGGAGCCCCAAGCCCAACAGAACCGAGGGGCAAGGCAGGAAGCTAGGAACTGACCAAGGTGTCCTAGAGGATGACCGGACCATGCATAAAGCCAAGTCAAAGGCAGAGCAAATAATGGAAACATGAATACCGTCATGCACATGGCAAGAGACTGGACTTGGAGCAGTAATGTTGATGAGGCATAGCCAGCTGTCGATAAGCATGAAGGGGAATGCCGAAAAATGTTGATCTCAGCCCACACAGCACAGCTGTCACAGAGGCAAAGCCAGGCAATGGAGCTGAAGGGAGCCATGAGCCCCGTAGTAACTGGGGGTTGGACTATCAAGACAGAACAAGCCAGGCACATGACCAGTATTCATCACCCCAAACACAGCACTGCATCCACCAGCAAAGACCCAGACCAGTAAGGGTGGGGTGACAAACTGGCAGCAGGAACAGAAACAGCAGCGGGAGACCAAGAAGGATTCACAGAAGGAATGCAAAAGTCAGCAGCCAGCGGTGGTAGGACAGAAGGCAGTGTCAGCAGCACAGGAGATAAAGCCCATACTCGAAACTGAAAAATAAAGGCCTACATCACTGGAGAAAAGGAGATGAAGGCTGGTGAAGCACACATCAACGAAGTCCAGGGAGGGAGCTCCAGCGGATCTTACAACATAATCCATACATTCTCTCAGTTGTAGAAACATGGCTTTCTCCAAAAAAGCCAGATACTTCAATTTGCATCCCAGGCTACACAGTCTTTAGACAGGACTGTCTCTCCAAGCGTGGGGGCGGTTGTGCGAACTACCTCCGAAACAACCTTCAAGATCTCGTCCTAACTCTGCCCAAAACTGATGACCATATGCAAGCCCTTGCCATAAAAGTGATTCTAGGTGCACACAATAAAACCCTTATTGTGTTTTCAATCTATATTCCTCCCAGGCAGACGGACTCCTGCTTTGATTCACTCCTGAAATGTTATGGCTCTCTGAGTCTTAATTCAGAAATTATCATGTTAGGAGATTTCAATATCAATTGGTTCTCTCCTGACACAAGCCCTTTCAAAGATGCAGCTTCAGCAGTTCACCTCACCCAGCTAGTCGAGTCCCCCACTAGAATCAACTATAAAACTGGGACAGGTACCTTACTAGACTGGGTGCTCTCTAACCACCCTGATCATATATCGAACACAACCGTACTCCCAGATGCCTTCAGTGACCACTCCCCAGTCTTGTTTCATTGGTCGAACAAATTCTCTAAACCATACGCTAGAACAATTACCACCAGGGTACTCATCCGTAGGCATCTTTACTCACTAAAAGCTGACCTGCGTAATCAGGACTGGTCAATGGTTTACATTACTAACAATGCTGACATTGCCCTCGACCAATTCATTCTTCAGTTCAACACCATATGTGATAGGCACGCACCCCATAAAAAGCATAAAATCAAAGGCCGTTGTAATCCCTGGTTTTCTTCAGACCTCCTTGAGCTTCTGAATGCCAGGGACCATCTATGGCACAGGTCTAGGTCCCTGTGTAATCGGGCTGGCATCCAGAGGTACAAAGCGGCAAGAAACAACTGAACGAGGGCTATTCGTGCAGCTAAAAATCAATATTATAAGGAAGTGCTCTCTCTCGGACCTAGAATAATGACAGAAAATGTTGTACTAACCTTAGCAAGTGGTCACTGTGAGAGACCTCAGATCTGCCCCTACGATGCTTAACATTGATGGTGTACACCCCCACTCGACCCCAAACTTATTGCTAATACTTTTAATAATGCCTTCATGGACCTGAGTGGTTGTCCTGCCTCCTGGCTACTTCTCTCACCCCTTCACGAGTGACTACTCTGGGAAAGAGACTCCGCATCCTTCTCATCCTCCTTTCTACTTCAAAACCCTCTCAGCTCATGAAGCCAGGAATTACCTACTCAAGGTACTAGGGAAATCAAGATTTAGAGGTGACACCCTGGATCTTAAGTTTGTAGCCCTTACACTGGCTGAAATTCTGTCACTTCTAACACATATTATTAACATGTCACTTAATTACTCTCAAGTCCCTCAGAAATGGAAATCTGCCACTGTGACACCAGTTCATAAGTCTGTGATCACACAATTACTGGGAACTACAGGCCTATCTTTATCCTGCCCCCACTCTCGAAAACTTTTTGGCTGATCAACTGGTTGAATACTTAGAAAAATATCAGTTACAATGCCTGCAACAACATGGGTTCAGAAATGGTCATAGTACCACCACCGCCCTTCTGGAGTTCACAGGCTTTATTCACCACTCCTTAGATCAAGGACACCTAGTCGGTGCTGCTTTCATTGATTTAACCAAAGCTTTCGACACAGTGAATCCCGCCCTCCTGGTCAAACAGCTTGCCACCATTGGCCCAGCTTGTGACAGCGTAGCCTGGTTTGAAAGCTACCTGCACAACCGTACACAGCAGGTGAAGACTGGTAACACCCTGTCAGATAGCAGACCTGTCCTATCTGGAGGTCCTCAAGGGTCCATCTTGGGCCCGCTTTTATTTAGCATATTCCTCAACAACTTCCTTACTCCTGTTAGGGTCACATCCTTTTATATGTTGACGATGTTGTCCTGTTTACCAGTGATCCAGACCCCAAGGTTCTTGAAGCCAGGCTACAGAGTAATTTCGTAGTCATAAAAAGATGGTTCCATAAGCACAAGCTAATTATGAATTACAACAAGACTAAAACTATGCTGTTCTCTAGCTCCCAAAATAGGCACAGAACTTACCCTCTTTTTATCAACAACGAAGAGTGCTTTCCCCTGAAGCTAGTTCAGCTCTTTAAATATCTGCAGATTACAACTGATAGTACGATGACCTATGCCTATCACATTGACAGCATTGCTGAGGCTGTTAACACCTGCAGTTGGCTACTTTATAGGCATTAGCAATGTTTGACCCCAGAGACTCTTAAGCTGGCTATTCGTAGCTCTCTTGTCTCACTTATTGATTACGGCTTACCAATCTATGGATCAGCTACTGAAACAACTCTTCGCCACATCATAGCTGCACTCAACAAAGCATGCAGGCTCCTTACCGGCTCAGCCCGTCTGTCCCATACCTGCAACATGTACGCTCAAGCTAACTGGCTCCAATTCAAAGGTAGACTCATGTACCAGACGTTTACTGTCCAAAAAAGTAAGCTTAGGCAAAATGCCCCCTGGTGTGCAAAAGCTTATTACCCCCACTATCAACAGTCGTTGCACCAGAAGCTCTACTAGCCAGATTTTTAATATATCCCGCTGTCACACTTCTCTGGGACAAAGGTTCTTTGCCTACCTTGCCCCGCTATGGATGAACTCTCTGCACCATGACATCACTTCAGCATCTACCTTGGGCTCCTTCAAGGTCAAACTTAAGCAACAGCTAGTTGCTGATGCCAGTTGTGACTGCTTCCAATAACCTTTCTTCTTGTGACCAGCACTTATTTTAACCTTATGCTATCCTGACCTTATGCACAACTGTTATCAGCATGTAAATAACTGTTCTGAGTTGCTAATCATTCTCCTTTCACATTTCCTCTTGATCCGTTCCACTCTTTCCCCTCACCCCTCTATGGCTTTCCCCCATCCCCCTTTACCCCCATTATATCTCCTGAGCTCCCTTGCTCACTTTAAAATGCTTTGTCCCGTACCTTCCCACCTCTGACGAGGCCCCTTAGCTGATGTCACCCTTTATCTTGTTGATTATTAGATATTAGGCTAAGTCTGTTCTCATTTTCCTGTAAAGGGTTGTTTCATAAGACCCCCCCCCCATATGACCCTTTGAATTCCAGGTTTTAATCAAATACGCACCTTGGCATACACTGTACAATGCCACATGTATTGGAACTTCTCTAGTTATACACTCTTGTAATGTTTTGTTTGTTCTCCATTTCATGCTTTTCCATTATGTATTGTAGTCTGATGTGGAACCTATGAAATGAGCTTGTTCTCAAAGGTGTTATCCGAAATTTCAATAAATAAATGTGAGGTTGACGGTGGACAAGAAATAAACTGAGGAGGTTTGGGGTCACCCACAACCATGGGTTCAGTTAATTTATTTTCAGTGGAAGTCTAACACTTCCAGGAGTTGAAATCTGGAAGTCATTCCAATTTTTTTTTTTTTTTAAGTCAAAATACTTCCAGAATCCTACCTTTGAAAGGCAATATTTAGGAAGGACAAATTTATGGATGTTAATATAATATAATATAATACATTAGTGGTCATACACAGTTTCTTTTTACAAAAATCAATAATTTCTGACTTCCAAGCCTGCAATTTTGGAAGTCATCTCATTTTTGGTTTTATTTCTGGAAGTCAATGCCTTCCTTATTCTTCATTTTGGAAGTTTTTGCCTTATTTTTAGAAGTCAAATACTCCCAAAATGGAGTTAACTGAAGCCCTGCCCACAACATATATGAGCTCCAATGATGCATGTTATCGTGGGTGCCCTGCTAGGCAAACCTTTCTGAACAGGACCAACCCCAGTGGTGTTTATATTCCAGTGGTGTGGCCCACTGGAGGGAGATACCCCCAAAGAAGATCTCTGCTTCTTACTAGGCTCGCGAATCTTAAGAATAGTCATGGTTGCAAAACTGAGAGCTATGTGGCTCCCAGAGGGAGCAGAGACTGGTAATGCAAAATGTTCTTCCAGGCCTAGATTACTGAAACACTGCAGCTGAAGGAAGCCCTCCAACTGTTGCAAGTCCTACTGAGTAACACCGAGGAAGGTACCGGAACCACAGCCTCCGGCAAGAATGCTCCTAATGGTGCAGAGTAGCGCTGCCAAAAGGGATAAAGTTCTATAAGCAGCAAATCAGATGGAGCAGCTGCATTAGTAGAAGACTCCTGTGAGTCTTTATCCCATCCACAATTACATGATTCGTATGTGCCACTAAAGCTCTGATGGGGAATCGTGACAAATTAGTGAGCTGGGAAGTCATCTTCAATGATGGCTGCCAGGCTTAAAGTCATGTATGATGGTAAGAACTACATGTTTCTCGATTCCACAATGCAGATAAATTGATGGGAAAATTTTGTAAAGAATTTGAGGCAAGATGCGATCATGCAGGTTCTGACTGATTCCAATACACTGACTATGCGTTCACCACATAGTACTGGGACTCTAGGTGGAAGGTCTGGAATTGACTGAATATAAGCAGCAACTTGTTTAAATAATACTGTTCAGCATGTCTGCTTAAAATGTAGCTCATGTTGCCTTGATAAAATATGACAGTTCCTCCATTTCTGGAACCCCATTAAGACAATGTCATCCTTGAAGGTCAGTGTGATTTGGTGCCACTCCCCTATGGTGGGGCCATACGGACATTTTGTTGCTACTACAGCATTTGCAGCGGGATAACTGCCTGCAGGCAGACAGACAGATGATGCCTCCTCAGTCTCAGATGACTTGATATGATCTGAGCTATGAACATCCGTCAATGGTTTAAATCTTATTTGCAGGACACTTTACAGGCTTGTTAAAATTATGAGGCACTAGTAATATATAGTAACTCAAACACAAGGATCACAACAATATTGGTGTTTAAAATAGATACCAGCTTTCTCAATTCCTGTTTTGCAAGTTACCTATTAATTTTTTTAACTAGTTATTCTGCTCCATGCTTGTCCTATCCCGTTACCCTTCTGCTTAGCTACCACCCAGCTCTGTCACCATCCCAGACCCCAGGAAACTCCCCGCCCTTCCTGCACTGTAGGGAACCCTCCCACAGCAGGACCTTTAGGGGTAGGCCAGTTCCCACCTCTGGGCTTCTCCGAATTCAAAGGCGTGGGGAGCTCCTTTTGCTGGACACCTGAGCAGTGTGCAGCCAGAGCATGTTGGCACCATCCTGCCAGCATGGGGAAGGGGGTTCTGCTTTCTTGCCTCCCCTGAGATGCTTGGTTATGAATATGCAGCATGCATATGCAACAGGGATGCACATTGAGAAGCCAATATGTCTCCTCTCCCACTGCTGTTCATGACTGGCTTGCCCCTCCTGGGCAGCCCCAGGTGATCCAAAAAACAAAGGGCCAGCACTCAAACTTGGATGGAACTACCAGAAAGGAAGCATGAAACTGAACATTTACAATGACAGAAATTTAATGCAAATTGCAAGAGTGTTTGTGCTTCACAGTGCAAGAAGACAATGTCTGCCTGCAGTTCCAAAAATACAACTTGTTGCTGTCCTGGCGCTTCACTCACCCGAGCTTCATCAGGGGATCCTCGGATGACAGTCAGGTGACAGGTGAGCAAAGTGCCAGGGTAGCAATCAGCTGTATGTCTGTGTGCCTGCACCCCTCTGGTGGTACTTGTGCAGCAAGTAATAGTTGTCCACCCATCCAAAGAGCAGCGAGTCCTGTGGGACCCTCTATCATCCTGCCCACACCAAGCCTCCCGTGTCCTGGACTCATTCCTTAACCAGTGTCACTGGCATCACACACAGCACCCCTACTGCTGCTCCGATGGGCTGGCTTACAAATTACATATTCAGATTTAAATATTAAGTTCTGTTTTGCTGCTGAAGTTCTTACAATCAGCTCTGCGTGGGCATGAATAATCCAAGTGCACTGGATGTAAGTTATGTAATTGCTACAGTACACTAAATGGGTATAGTTCTCAGTCTTGGCAGCAATGTGCTTTTCCTACAGTTAGCTTAAAGTATGATAACCCCTCAAATGAAGAAACAAATACAGAGAAGTATATCATATCCTGCCATAACATGATGATGTACAATGTTTTCTACAATATTACTGAACCCATCTCTGTTGGAGAACTTGCATTGTTTGATACAAAATCAAATATAAGTTAAAAGAAAGTTGCTTCAATTTGCAAAGTACACTAACAAAACTGGTTCAAGGGGTTAAGTCGTTTTTGTACATCTCCATGGCCTGGTCCAGCCCATCTTTTGTTCCAGTTCTCCAGCTCCCGCTCTAACACTGCCATCTGGACCCCAGGCCAGATTCTAATGCCACCTTCTTTATTCCTGTGGTTGCACTCCTGCAGCAGTCCTAACTTCCCCAGGATCAAACACGGGAGCAGGAAGTACACAGGTTCTCCTGATGGGCAGTTGAAATAAGGGTGGAGGTGGATAGGGGCACTCACCTCCACGCTATAGCGCCTTCCATGTTGCACCCAACATTGGGGTGGGGGGGGTGCTGATCCTGCATGGTCACACACACATCAGTTCCACTCTGATGCCTGCCAAAGGAAAAGCTCAAACAGAAAAGTTAAGTCTCCCTGCCCTCAGAGTGTGAGTGTCATGCCTTTGCATCACACCCTAAACTTCAGTGGCTAGGTGTGGGAGTCAAGATTGAGAAGGAAACCTTCATTATAGCCCAGTGTGCTGTCCCAGTCAACCCCAGACTGGGGTAATACATAAAACCGCAGTGTCGATTATGATAAAAATGTTGCTGAAAATTCAGGAACCTTGTGACTGAAAAAAACAGAAAACTAGATCCAGGAGCAGCCTGTTACTATACGAGTCACTGTAAGCCAGTAGGAGATGCAGGAAAAGACAAACCACTTACCAACTATTAAATGTTTGTAATAATTTATTTACAATGCATACTCATATAGGGTTACAATATGCCACCAACATTTCGGGGATTCATGTTTCCAGACAGCACGCTGCTGTCTGGAAGCATTTTAAAAAAATGTACCTCTAGCTTTTCATTCTACATTAGACTGCCCTTCTTCTCCTATCTTGAAAGATGGCATTTCCAACCAATTTTTAGTCTGCAATTTGCATTTTTTCAAAGATCTACAATAATAAAAGGAGCGCTCCTTTCAATACGGATAGTGCCTTTTTAACAGTATTATTCCCAGGTTTACATCAGTATTCTTAGATGTTTTTAAATGTTCGTGGGACTAAGATGAACAAGCATGCAACAGACACTGCTTGCTAATCTTACAGGACGACTGCTTGCTAACCTTATAGGACGACAGTCGAGAATACTGATGTAAACCTGTGGATAGCCATATTTACAGGAGCACTCATTTAATAATAGAGGTTCATTTTATAGGCACAGTAAGGTCAGCGTGGCTCAGATGGTAGTAGATCTGCCTCTGTGCCAGAAGGTCATGGGTTCTAGTCCCAGACCGGGAGTAGGTTCACACCATAAATGCTGTCACCACAATGCAGTGCAATGCATTACTAAAGGGATTCTGTACTGTTGGGGTTTGCCATTCGTCGGATAAGATATTAAACCGAGGTCCCATCTGCCGGTTTCAGTGGTTGTTCAGGTGGATGTTAAAGATCCCATGGCACTTCTCAAAGAGTATGGGGAGATTTCCCCCATTCACTAAAAAAATCACCAACAGCTTAATCTGGCTCAATATGAGTTGGTTTGCATCTGTATCCCTCTCCCTCCCCACCCTCATGATGAGGCTGAAAATGTTGGCAGCGTAACGCAGAGGTTAGAGTAACGAGCTATGAATGAGCTTGGTACATTCAGCAGACCAGAATTTAATTGGCACAACCTCCACTTGCACACTGTGTGACCCTAAGCAAGTCACTTAATCTCCCCAGTGCACCTGGGTCGCACCTGAAAACAAGCCTTGTGCCTAGTGACCCTTACATGGTTACTAAAGAATCAAAAAAAAAAAGGTCAGTATTTTCTAGCCCTCCTTTCACGGTCAACCAAACCGAACTAAGTAGATAATTTCAAACCTATTAATGCTTAAGCCAACTAACTCAACACATGAAAAAAGGGCATCTTTCAAAGCAGGAAAAAACTGAATAAAAACATATCAGTGCACAATTTGCACCAGCATGTCTGATGCTGCATTAAGTTTCACATTATGATTCTCAGCACAAACATAACTACATTTTCTTAAAAAAAATCTTGCTGTATTAGTCTTTATTTTTAAAAGCAGGTTCTCTTTGTTCCTACACCATTCAATGATGCAAAAAATCCATGAATGACGTGAGGTTTATATACTGAAGATTCGTTGCTTTCATTGTTCGTAATAGCACTCAGTTTTATTCTCCAACAGCTGTCCTAGTAAAACGTTTGTAGAGAAATTCTAACACTCTTGACAGCCCACATATGGTATAAATGTCATTAATATGTGATGGACCAAGAACATATGTGGAAAAAGTTATCAGCATGTTTGACACCCAGCAACATTTCATCATTACAGCTGTGAAATGCAACTTAGTACTACACTGCGCCAGAGTCTACATCTTGGAAAATACTACTGTGTTTCAGACATCAACTTTTATTTATTGAGGGAAAAGAAGAAAAAACAGAAGCCACATTCCACACCAAACTCGGCTGAGCCCAAACATGCTCTATAATGATTTTCTCACAACTAAATCTCTGGGAAGCTATTAAAAACCCAATTAAAGAGCGACAGAAATGCAACATTTCATTTGCATAATTTTCAATGCAGATGTGTATTTCTAACAAATATTTATTAAAAAAAATTATGTTGACGTGCAACACTAAATTATGCTTTTGTCACTGCTGTATCTGTCCAGAGTTCTCAGAACCACAATCACATGATGACATAGTATTCTTAGCACTGTTTTCGTCATGCAAACTGGGTTATAGGAATACACTGGCACATAAAAATGAAACTGTCACTATACATTTATTATTTATTTATTTTAAACAAAAAACTGTTCCTAAAAGGCTGGGGAAGAAATTGATACCAAGGACCCAATCCTCAACAGTTCAACAACTCCTTCCGCACCTGCAGAGAGGTGTTTATGAGCACTTATGGTGTGCAGAGGTCCCACTCTGCACATGCAGAAACTTCCAAGCATCCACAGTCCTGACTGCAAGCCCCCTCTGCACCCAATCCCAAGCACCTGGCTACGCAGATGGCAGGGATGTGGTGGGCCAGAGAGTGCGTGTGGACAAGTGCTATATGCTGAAAACAATCTCTACATTATGGAGTGCTGATGGAGGAGGCAGCTGCTATGTCTGCCTAGAGGCAGATTTGAAGCTATGCGTTCCCCTCTGCCAAACACTGCCACATCTTCCTGATTTGGGCCCAATCAGCCTCCCCATCTCATTCAGTCCCCAGCCCTAGGAGCCTCATTGGTGGGCTGGGGGCATCAATGGCTAGGGTGTTTACACTCACCACTCTTTCACTGCACATGCATGCACCTAAGTGTGAATTTATTTCTTTGACAGCTTTGGGTGGAGCATCTGTCCAAAGAACCCATGCGTCGTTCTGCTTGTTTGTGTTAACAATTCTGATGATTCCAGTGGGTATACTGCAGTCCTGGAGGCCTGTGGTATTCCACCACAGGCATGGAGTTACTGGTCATCTGGCATGGGCATCTGGCTGGATGGCTATGGTCTAGACCAACTTCACCCACTCATGTTGACCCTTGCCCCAAATGCACAGCTCCACACTAGTGGAGCATGGTGAGTGGGGGAAGGCTAGGAATGCTATCCACTGTGGACTAGAATCAGGGTGCGCAGAGCCACATCCAAGATACGCTCAATTCGACCATAACCCAGCCACTTAAGTGCATTGTGTCCTCAGGACTAAAATGACATCCTCAAAGTAGTACGACAAGAAATTAGGAAAGGAGCAGCAATATAAAAAAAAGGCATACTGTTGCAAACCTTTAGTATAACTGAAGGTTTTTTTTTTTTTTTTTTAACTTTAAAACAGTTTAAATTGCTAGCTCATGCTAGCAGTAAAAAGAAAATCTGTATTTTAAATTTCCAATTATCTTTAAAACAGATATGTTGTTAGGAGTTGCAGCAAAGTACTTTGTTCAGAAGGCTCAAGATATAAACATCATAATATCAGTGTCAGTGGCTCAGCAGGTAGCACACTCACCTCTGAGACTGGGAGATCAGAGGGCTGTGGGTTCAGTTCCCACATCTGGTACTTGGGTTAATATCCCAATACTGACACTGTAGTGCAGCATGAGGGGGGTGCTGCACTTCTGAGGTGCCGTCTTTCGGAAGAGACATTAAACCGAGGTCCCATCTGCCTGGATTGGTGGTAGTTCAGATGGATGTTAAAGATCTCATGGCACTTATCGAAAAGAGTAGTGGAATTTCCTCGGTGTCCTGGCCAAATTTCTCCCATTCACTAAAAATACCACCAGCAGCTTAATCTGGTTCAATTTCAGTTGCTTACCATCTGTACCCAGTCGCCCCTGAAAAAGGGACTTCTAGGCTCAGTGGGCTTACCAGGTCAACAAAATTCAATAAATAAATAAATATCAACAGGACATATGAATTGACAGGTGTTAAAAATGCTACAATTTTTATGCTTGAAAATGGACTGCACCAGTTGTGCAATATATCTAAACTTCTGAACATTATATTCTAAAATTATGTAGTATTGTTTTTCAGTATCTACGGCTTAATTTGGCATTTTTCGTACCAGAGTTTGGGTTGCCATGACAGATGTTTCCATAACAACATGGATGCTATGAAATAGTATAGTAGTAACTCTAAAGAACACAAGTGCTTTCTGATTGCCTCACTACTGTATGTAACATTTCTTTCCATTTTCCTTGCTAAATCTGATTGTCCTACCACTTTTTCACAGCTTCAGCACTCAAAGCTTATTTTTGATGAATTCTGTAGTATTCTACCCAAGTGAAAAATATGTACTTTTTGCACCTCACAGACCCCCTCCCAAAAAAATGTCATGAAAGGATAAATAAAAAAACTTTTACAGTTTTGGTATTAACTCCCTACAGAGAACCTACTGTAGTTTTTGCAATGTAAAGGTTAGGCTACTCACCTCTTTTCTCATCCACAGCATTCACTGCCCGTATGACAAGCTGAGCGTTGCACTCTGTATACTCCACAAATACAATCAGCAGCTTCAGTGCTGTTTTCACCACTAAGCGGGACTGAGAGAGAGTGGGAGAGAAAGACACCAAATGTTAGTAATACAGAAGCTGAGAGGGCTGCCAAGGGAGAAACCAGAGAACAAAGCAAAAAGTATTTTTCCTGCCCAGCAGATGCCGCTAGAGAGCAGCTTTAGAACACAGTATGCAAAAGATAAAACCCCAAGTGTCTCTTGCTTCTTTCAAAAAACACAGACTTGATAGCAAACAAACCACAAAACACAACTGGTTTAATTAACTGTCGGCAGAATGCGGGTTAGTGATTCTCAAAATGGTCACATTACTTAATTTTTCTAAAATAAAGTGAACTCAAAAGTTAACCCTCATATTGCCAGTAGATATAGAATGCATAGGATTTCCAGGACAAGTAATACATTTAATTCAGTTCAGTTGTATTCAGTACAAAAACACATTTGAGCAGGGCTTGTTTACAATGGTGTCCTCTTAAACCTCAGATGACAAGCGCACATCATAGACATAGACAGTGCTAGACACATGTGCAGCACTAATGACGGAAACAGCCTGAGTCTTGAAATTAAGGCTAGATGTTTGCGCATAATAAAGCATAACCAAAGGTGGGCAAATGATTTAAATGTGTGTCTGCCATCTTTAGGATAGCTGCACTGATGGAAACAGTATGTGGAAGCTGTGTCAATTAAATGAGATGGTAAAAGGTCGGGCGGGGGGGAGAGAGAAAAAGAGCACATGGGGCAATAATATCTTTTTCTTAAGAAAAAATATTTTAAAACTGCACCTCTAAACCTCATGATTCACAAATCAGGGACAAGATTTTTAACAAATGAGGGACAAATGACCAAAATCATGCGGCTCTGCAAGTAATTAGAATTAATAGCTTACAGAAAAAAAACATTTTCTCAAGTAAAGCTTGACTGTAACTTTAATCATTGACTTAATTTTGTACTTCTAAATCCCCACTCATTAGTGTCAGAAACATCAATTTTAGAAGGGGCTGAGGAAGGGTTTCTGTTTTTCCATGCAGCTGTTTCCCCTGCTGCCTCAACAGACCCCCATATGAGCGACCGCCCCTTCCCCTAGCACAGTTACAAACCATCCCAGAACACACCCAAGGTACTCCCACAATCTAACCCTCATGGAAGGGTCAAAGGAGCTTCCCCTTGCCTCGTGGAAGCAGAATATTGCTGGGTACACAGTCTGATACCAGAACTGTGCCCAGCCAGTCAGCACCAGATTGTCCTAGGCTTGGGGTGTGAATCCAGGTCATCTGGATGGAACAGCAGTAGCACTACCCTTGCACTAGCCAGCCAGCAGAAAACTATTATGCTTTATCAGAATTACATTTTTTAAATTGAAGTTTATTCAGTTTTTCCAATAAAACACCTATAACAAGCTGCATTGTGATATATGAAATGAAGATGGCTGGAGTTTCGCTACACGCCAGCATACAATAATAAATCCACAACAGGTATACAAAAGTTGCAGATTCTAATTCGCTGTCTAGGAATATATGAAGCAAAGTCCTGCCTTTGTCATTATATACAAAACCTGTCTGTATCACATTATTTCAAAATGAGGAATAGCTTGGTTAAGTCTGGCTGTCAATTTCTACATATAATATAGATCTCTCATGAGATCCTGCCATAATGCGATAGTAGGAAGGGTAAATGAAAGCCAGTGCTTCGTATTCCTTTTCTACCCATTAAAATGCAAATTCCGAGCAATTTATGGGTGTTAATGTTACTGTACTCTCTTGGAAGAACCAGAAATAGAAGTATGTCGGCACTCAGTGATGTAAAGGATGTCTTGAAGATTTCTTGCATCTACAGCTGGAGTTGTGCCCAGTATCCCTACAGTGCTAGGCATAGCCACAAGATATAGGCAAGGGTTGCTACAGGTTCCCCACACTGTCGCCATGCCAACAGTAGTGGTGTATCTTTAACCTGCTAAGTTGGTGTGCAGAAATATCTTATTGCAGATTTCCATGAAAAATCTTTCCATAGGTGAGATGTGGTCCATAAGTGTAGGAAGTGTATCTATTCGACTGTTCTATGGAAATTATATTCAATTCTGCCTGCCATGTATTTCTAACATTATCAGTAGGGTGAGGAGCAGTTACCTGCTGACATGGTTGGGTGCTTAATCTGACTCTCAGTCTGTGCTTGAATTTGACAGCAGAGCATGAAGGCAAACAGCTTTGTAGCTCGAGCTCCACCCTTGGAATACTTCTGGCACAAGTATCATAATGCTGATTTAGTGCTGGTGTTCATAATTTCCCCGAATTTCCAGTTGTAGCCTCACGAGAATGGGCTAAACTGAGGCATCACCTAGCATATGTAATTTTTGAGCATCTGTCAATTAGGTTTGTAAGCTGGTCAGCCATTCCTCTCTGTTTTTTCAAGTTAGCAGTGTAGCTGATCAATTCACCCAGAAACACTTTCTTCATAGTGCCCCACAGAATTCCCGGGAACATAACAGGGTGTGAGTTATCAGCTATAATGTATTTAAATTTTGTCCTGTACCAATTCCCAAAACTCTGTAGAGTTACGTAGGGAATTATTAAAGCAGAACAAGGTTTTGCCCCTAGCTGAATCCCAATGTAAGGTTAATAGAAATTGCGCATGATCTGAGAAGTAAATCAGGAGGGGTAAGCAGTCCCTTAGAAGACTAATATGTTCTTTCAAAATATGAATCAAATTGATTTTACTGTAAGTTTGGTGTGGGGCAGAGTAGTGGGTGTAGGCTCGCACTGCAGGGTTAAGGAACCACTACATGTCCACCAAAGCATAGGTTTTAAGGGACACGTCACTACTATTCTGTGCCTGTTTCCCTGGAAGGGTCAGCACTGGTCATGTTGATGTTAGAATAAATCATAGTATTGTCTCCCCCCAGTAGGAGCACCCTTGCTGATGTTGTAGTATTTTCCCAAACAAAGTATTATTATCAGAGGAGTTTGATCCAGGGGAAAATACAGATTTTCGAGGACAACATGTTTACCTAAATATTAGTCAGTTAATATCACCAAGCCACCCAGGGAGCCAGAGTAATGACCTGGAAAGGAGCGGATCATAGAACCAGCACCACTGCACCTCAGCACTTTCCCTTTTGATATGTACAGACTACCACATGAGCAAAACCAACATTTTTCCAATTTCTGGTATTCACTGCTAAATAAGTGGGTTTCCTTAAGGAATATAAAGAGGGTGCAATCTCTGTATTATACGAGGTACTTTACTTGTGTTATTTAACATGTTAATGTTATGCGAGTATATTGTAGTAGGTTTAGCAGTTGTCATTATCTGGGTCTAGAAATAGTAAAACCACCTAGCTGGGCATCCTAGCACTGTTGGGGCAGAGAGAGAGAGAGAGACCTTAAAACTCAGTGGGTTGGTCTCTCGACTCTGCCCCTCCCATTCCCAGGATGAGCAGAGGTGAATCATAAAAGCCTTCAAAACAGCAATATTTGGAAATTCCAAAACCAGTTTCCTACCTGGTAATAGGGAATGTGCAGCAAAAACAGCAGCAGAACAAAACGATAACAACAAAACACTGAACCAGTACAACCAGCATAACAGATAGGAAAAACAAGTTATAGTAAATGCATCTCAACCCTGCTAGGTGAGAAATTGGCTTCTAAGGTAGGAGAGCCGTTCCAGAGACTGTCCATGAAGACGACAGAGAAGGAAGATGGAGACAGGGCTTCACACAATCCCAGAAGGGGAAGCAGGACTCAGGGTTGGGGGCAACCCACCCTAAAGGAACAAAACAGTCAGCACCAAGGGGTACTGAGGATTGTCAGTACTCTGGGATGGGCATAGCAGGCTGAAGACAGCCAAAAGGACAGTAGATAAAAATGAATTTATTCATTGAATTCTGATGACCAGGTAGGTCCACTGAGACTGGAAGTCCCTTTTTCAGGGGCGACTTGGAATTAATTACAAAGAAATAGAAAGTCAATAGGCAATACAAACCACAACAACGATATAAACATGAACAGAGGGTCACAGAGATAGCAAACACTGGTCCATTTACAACAGATAGCAAATGTTCTGTCAAGTTTTAGAATACAGAGCAGTGGGCAGAATAATTCAGACAAGGTTGGTAGTAGTCAGTGATAACAAGAGCACAGACTGTGCTTGAGGATATATGTTTAAAGCCCTTTCTCGAAGCCTTCCAGCGAACAGCAGTCTCGGAGGGTAGCAGGGAGGGCACTCCACAGAGAAGAAGCAGAGGAAGCAATGGAACTTTTGCCTTCACCCTATCTTGACCTTCGTACCTCCAGTAAGGTACAACTGGAGGACCGGAGTATTCCTCTTCTTGAAGGTTTAATTACCAACATATCATCAAGGCAGTTGGGGGGGGGGTAGCACCACTGATCAGTCTGAATACAGACAGAGAACAGGATAGCTGAATCTCCCTTCAAAGGACTGACATTTTAAGGAGCAGAGGACATCACAATGGTGTTCCCCAGGTGGGGCACCTGAAGCAAACTGGCCAATTTTATTTTAAGATGAAGTCCCAGAAGTGCGTCATACCAAATGGGGGGGAGAATGGAGTGCCCCCCCATCCCCACATAGATGACATACACTGCCTCTGGATATACCACAGTAATGGAGCCCAGGGTAAAAACAGGACAGTTCAACTGAAGCAGATTGGCCAACATGGGACGTGTGACTCTGAAGTAAAGCTATTTAAATAACATTAGCTAGGGAATGGGCGGGGTGGGTGGCATCCCTGCATGCCCCAGAGAGAACGCCGGCAGTACCAGTTGCCCCCCAAGACAAAAATAGTGCTATAGGCTCCAGGTTGACTGAATAATGGGAATCAGGTGGGGCTCCACCCTTGGGTTACAGAAAACACAGGATAGCTCCATCTTAAATAAACCCCCCAGGTTCAGTTCCCCAATAAAGACATGGAACATTTCAGTCTAACTGGGTAAGGCTGAGTTAACAGCAAGTGCCTCTTGCAAAGCCAGTGAGTTCATAAATTAGACATGAAAGGGCCCAGAGTTACAACACAGCTATCATGTAGTGCATTCTATCCCAGGATGGAACAGGTATAGTAAATACAATATCCACCAGAAAACAAGCAGCTCAAGGCCGATAAAAGTGCTTGGTGTACAGGTAAAACAACACAACTTCAAAAACTGCAAACCTTGAACTCAGGGCCTTATGTGAAGGTTCACAAAATACACCAAAATGGTATAAAAAAGTCATTATTTCATTTCTGCCTAGGGCAGCACGGAAGAAATATAGATGCAGTGGACATGACAAAACCTGGCATTTCATGCTTGTACACAGCTCTTCACGACACATTTTTTGATTGCGAATACAGTACCTTAGAGGTAGGAGGCATCACGATTGTACCTAAAACAGTCAGGTATTTGAAATGTCCTGTACCCAAAAAATTTTCTGTAACTAATTCCGGGTTGCCCCCTGAAAAAGAGGTCTCTTGGGCCCAGTGAGCCTACCTTCTTTGTGGCCGCAGTGTGAGCTTTGCGGGCAGAGGGGGAAACTGTGATCTTTTTTCTCCACGGTAACAAGTTCTCTGTGGCTTCGTCGGTTTGATCCCATTCTTCATCAGTGGGAGAGTATTGGATTGGGTCATCTGGAAAGACTAAGGTGAGCGGCATAGGCAGTCGGGAACTTGAGATGTTTCTTTCTTAGCACCACTAGGATCGAACCATACAGTTTCCTCTGTTCCATAACCTCTGCTGAATAATCATAACCATATATACTCTGGTGCCTTCAAAAATAACTCCTCCTTTCCCCAGAGTCCCAGAAGAATTCCTTGTTTAGTGGCATAACTTATAAACTGCAAGACAACCGAAGGGAATCGTTGCTGGTTGAGCTGGTGAAGGTCCCAAGGCTCAATGGGCTCTCTCGATGTGGAAAGCAAATTCTGGAGGAAGAGATGTTGCTTAAACAAGGCCTTCAAAAACGTAATCGGGTCAGTACCTTAGGCTTCTCCTCTGATGGTGTAGATCTGCATATGTTTTTAAGCGTTCGGCTTTTTAGATAGTCGCATTTGTCAGTCAAGGTCTGGATTCCATAATGGGGGGCATCGAAGAGCATGCAATCAGTGCACTCTGCTTGAGAGTTCAGTTCAGTGGGCGTGGCCTGGTGATTAGCCACCATTTATTACATCTCAGAGATGTCTGCATGGATTTTATTAAAGTTCACTTTGATGTCAGATCTGAAGGCCTGGAGTCTGGCTAGAAAAAAGCTAAATTTTTTTCTTTTCATGGAGAGATGCCGTGGCCATCCCACTATAACACCATCACTGTGTGCTCAGAGGGCTCAATGACTGAATTGTCCAAAGTTCATCCAGCAGCATCTGCAATGTCCAGAGCTATACTGCTGGATGATCATTTCCCCATATAGAAAATACAACTTGATGGAGATGATGGTGAAGTTTAAAGATGTAATAACTGCACTTTGAGGCCGTTTTAATTAGGCAGAGGAGCTGTTCCTTAGATGTCCTTACTCAGAGCAAACTTCACTGAAAACTGCTGTATCAAAATTTAAGTACATTTTTATTTGCTTTATTGTTTTCTCAAGAAAAAAGATGGCTGCTTTGAAAGTGACAGAAGGACCTGTCTAGGGTAAGATTTAAGGTTAGGCTTGAGCCAATTAAAAAAACATACATGGTGCTTAGCATGGGAAGCATCTAGAAATGCAGATTTATCAGGTCTGCTAATATATTTATTAGCTGTAGCTGGAAAGAAAAAAGTACTCACTGCAGTAATGCTATTTCTTCTAGAGAGTTATTAATAATTCATACAACTCTGCAATAATCTCAGCCCTGAGTGGTTGCCCCAGAGACGGAATTTGGAAATCTATGCAAATTCAAACTCGGCATCGTGGTCAGACTGCGCCTAGCACTCTAAAGGCAGATATATTGCTGAAGATCAGAGGAGGGCAGTGGCAACCTATCTAACCTAGAATAATTACAGTATTCTTACTTAATGTAAATGTAGTAAGAACACAGAAAAATACACATTGAAATTGTAAAAAATTTGCAAAGGTTGCAACCATGAAATGCTCAAGTAGTTTATTTTTATAAAGTATGATTTCAGTGCTCTTGATTAATGCACCCCATCATGTCTTCTGAGGAGGAGTATATGCCAGGTTAATGCAGTACCGCATGCCAGGGTCCTGACCAATGAGGAGTCGCTCTTCTAGTGTTATCGTTCTGAAATGTTCCTTTTTAGCTGCCTGTTCAGGAAACCTGTGTCCAGAATTAGTCTCCATTCCCCATTTTTCTTAAGTGTGAGAAAGCATTTGGAAAGGAGCCATTCCCCAGCTGGGAGAAAGGGACCCTTTCCACTACTTTCAGCTGCAGTAACTCTGACACCTTCAGTTCCAGCAGGATCATTTGTTCTGGGCTGTGAGCTAGAGAGATTTGTCTTGCTTAACTTTGAAAATTTTACAAACTGAAACCCTGTCCTGCTATATCCAGGACCTACTTGTCTATGGTAGTCTTCTCCCATTCCTTGAAATAGTGGGACAGGTGCCCTCTTACTGGCAATGGGCCTATGGTGACATGGCAAATCTGTCAGGGGCTTGACTTTGCCTCTGCTGGAGGAGTTGAGGCAGATCCTCCTTACACCCCTCCTCGAGTATCTCTGCCTCACTGAACTGGATATTCATAGTGTACATAGGGTCTGCAGTAGTAAGCTCTACCCATACCTCCCCTTCAAAATGAACTATAAGAGGAAGAGGCTTTCTCTGTGTTAAATTCTTAAACAGCTAGTGGAGCCAAACTAGGCAGACAGGAAAATTATACAAATTTTAAGTATTCAGTTGTAACATTTTATTTCTGAAGGATTTTTCTTTTTCCTTTTGCTCATTAGAAAGTTTTCTATGTGATAATATTGTGCTGGATGTGCAGAACAGTTCTAAGCCTGGCAGCTGACATAAGTATCTCTATCCCCTCACTATATCATCAGCATTGTGATGTCACTGACAGTGGCATCACAGGTGACTGACGTGGCAGCCACTGAGTGGCTGCTACTAAGGAGCAGTGATGTCACAGTCAGTGAGGTCACACTGTTGATGATATAGGCTAGATATGTCCACTGCCAAGCAGAGTGTTGTCCCATACATCACACCTACAAATATCAAGTAAACAATCTTCTAATTCAACAAAGAGACAAGAAAAAATACCATGGATATAAAAGATAATGGTTGACTGCTTTTAAAAACAAATACTAGTTGTAGGCAGCATGCTAGCTGTTGAAGAGTGGTTTTCTCTCCATTCTCTTTATGTAGGCCTCTGTTCTATCCTCAGAGAAGGAGGGACCTTCAAAGGGAAAACTCATTGCTTTGCCTTGGTTATCCTGAGTCAAGCAGGCAACTTGGAGTGGTGTAAATCTCAACAGTGCCACAGAATGTGCCAGGACCCTGAATGCAGTATCACTCACATCTATGACCATCAGAAACTGGTATCTTGCTGCTTTCAATCCAGACTTCATTGTAAGTGGCCAGATGAGAGTGCTCCTCAGGAGGAAGGATATCACACAAGGGCAGGACTGTGTTCCACAGAGCTTGTTGGTAGTGTGCCGTGTGACTAAGATAGGCTGTCTGTTTTATGAGTACGGATGAGGCAGTCTACACTTTCCTTAACATATAGGACAGTTCCTTGGAATGTTTTTTTCTGGTGGAACTGCTGGCAGATTGACCTTAGCTATCTTGCAGGCAGCAGACTGTTATATACCCTCATGGTGAGGATGGGCATACAGGAACTCTGACCCAGTCCTGTTCACTTGGTATCATTTTCCACTTTTTTCTATGGCTAGTGCTGTATGTAGTATGGCTAGTACCTTGGCAGTTGTATTTTTTAATGTATTTATCATATGCATAAGAATCTAAATTCTCTTTGATGACTGTCCCAACATAACAGTGAACTAAGCTTCCTCAATAACCATTTCTGCTTCAGTGGATGGAAGGTTTAATATATCTGATATTTGGACCACGAAATATGAGTAGGAGTGGAAATCCTTATTTATTTTAGGGTACAACCAAAGTCCTGCTTTGGGGATCTCAGGCTATGATTATATCTCCTCCTCCTCCTCCTCAACCAGGCCCTGTTTAGGGAGCGGGACTTGGGGAAAGGGCAACAGCAAGATTTCTCATAGTCTGCATGGTGTGGAAAAATTGCTACATTCTCTTTATATCCTCAAGGAAGGGCATACAGTCTTGTCTAGCACACGTTGCTCTGCTTCTTTTTCTTGCAGAGGAACAGTGGTGTGTTTCTCATTATGTTTTTTCTTTCAAGACATGGAAGGTAATGGCTGGTCAGAAGCTTGTTTGTGTTTCTTGCCATCGCTAGTATAATAAGCATACCTGTAGTGCCGAAACACTAACAGGGGCAACTGGTATAGTGTTGCTACCTCAGACATGAAGCTTGTCTGGAAATACAAGGAGAGGCAGGCACGACTTTCAGATGCAACCAAAGATTTTTATTTGGAGGGAAGGGAAAGCAAGTGTCATGTCAGAGACCAGATGAACAATGCCACAAAAGCAACTGGTAGCACGCTAGGTGCTAAACTTCAATTTAGTCTTGGTACTTGTTATGCTGTATGAAATACCACTAGTACTCTAAATAATTATTAACACTCCAAATGAATTGAAGCACTCTAAATAATTCTAAATATTCTAAGTGATTTTAAACACTCTAAGTGCCCTGCCCAGGAGCAATCTGAAACTGTAGTCTGGTTAACCTTGTATGAACCTGAGGCTTGGTTTCAACAAAAGGTAGAGCTCAACAAGTGGAATGTTTTGTGAATGGGAGTGTGTGTACTGGCTGGGAGTTGGGGGTAAGTTGCCCCCAGTCGAGGCCAGAAAGACTTAGCTGCAGGAAGTGGAGATCAACAGAGGGCACACCTCATCTCCTGGTTTGTTGGAACTTAAGTGCCTAGGATAGGTCACGTCAGACTGCCAGGCAAAATGCAATTCCACGCAACTCTCTCAACAGATCCTCTGGTCGCTGGAGAAAAGTCTGTAACTGGTCGCTGGAGAGGACATGCAGAAAGAAGCACCAAATTATATTTCTTGCGTCTTTCGTCATTCCTGGGAATCTGACTGCTTTTTCTCACTCCTGAGGATCTAGCTGCTCTTGTCGCTCCTGAGGATCTAACCACTTTCATCGGTCCAGAGGATATGGCCCCTTCCAATGCTCCTGGGGATCTGGCCACTTTCATCGCTCCTGCAGAGAGAAGATCCCAACCCACTGTACTTTAAAGTCCATGTCTACTGACCTGGTGCAGCTCCTAAGCTGCCTTTACTTCCTAACAGGGATTGGCTGCAGTGGAAAACACCGCAGGAGGTGACCTTGTCTGATTATCACCCTAGCTCTGACTTAACAGCCAGCTCCAAGAAAAAAGCATGCATACCTTGAAAGAAGCAGGATGAAGCAGTTGTAATAAAGTTCTTGTCAAACAGATACGATATTTAGTTGGGCAACAAGTAAGAAACGACACTTTGATGCTGAAGAATGCAAAGTAATGTATTTTGGACCCATGAATATCAGGGTACAGTATTATTTGAATGGTAGGGGACTAAAAGAGATGGAGGAAAAAGACCTAGCAATGTTGGTTGGCAATAACTTGAAGTTTGATACAGTGTAACAATACAGTCCACAGAGGGAGCAGAATGGATGTATAGGTAGTAATGTAAGGAGTAGAGATAGAGAGGTTTTGATGCCCATGTATGGTGCGCTGGTGAGACCCCACATGGAATACTACGCCCAGTTTTAGGCACCCTATGGATGAGGTTATGTAAGAAGGTTGGAGGGGGTTGCAGAAGAGGGCGACTGGATTAGTAACGTAAAGAACTTAAGTTATGGGGACAGACTGCAAGAATTGGGATTATTTTCTCTACAATACAGGAGGTTAAGAGGGGACCTGCATCTGGTATATAAGGCTCAGAGAAACATAGATTTATGGGAATGCTCAGGACTGGTGGCAAGAAGCAACAACAGGGAAATAAGATGCCATGATATAAGGTTAAAAGGAGAGAAGTACAGGAAACATTTAAGAGGACATTGGTTTAATCAGAGGGTGCTTGCTGAGTGGAACAGCTTGCTGGTAGAGGTAGTTCAAAGTGCAAATACGGATAATTTAAAAAAGCTCTGGATAAGGTTATGGAGGAAAGAGGTAAGTTAGGTTTCAACATTTAAAGGAAAATAAGTCACTATGGCAAATCGCTACTAGACTTGAAATATCCTATGACTCCTATGAAAAAAAGGGTGTTATTTCTTGTTTACATACATTAGAATGTCTTTTGCACACACAACCCATGTTACACTTCAGGCAGATTACAGTTCAGTAGAACACTCTGTGGGAGGTACGGTGAGGAGAACCCCGTATTTTGACAGCTTTCAGTTTGGTAGGACACTATCTGGGAGATATGGTGAGGTGCACCACACACTTCAGGCAGATTTCAGTTCGGCAGAGCACTCTGTGGGAGGTACCGTGAGGAGCACCACACACTTTAGGCTGGTTTCTGTTTGATAGGGCACACTTTGTGAGGTAGGGTGAGTGTCACAAACCCATTCTGCAGGTCGGGCCCGTCTGCTCCCACAGTGCCAAACCATAAAGTGCAATATGTGAACAGGAGACAAACAGGGTAATCCTCCCGTCTGTTTTGGGGTTAAACAAATACTAGTCTCGATTCCGGAGGTCAAATATGAATCCTTTTTGCTAGGACGCCCAGTTAACAGGATCAAATATCACACCTTCTTCGGGGAAATGCAGTGCAATACTTAACCCAGTGGGCACCCAACCTGGTTCACAATTCCCCCTTTTGACTCAATTGAGACCTAGGTAATTTTCTTACCTTAGTGCATACGGTAACACACACAATAAGCACTTCACAGTTCTGTCAGACTTCTCAACACTGTCCCAACATTCACATTCAAAATGAGAAAAAGACTTGGGCAGAATTTCAAGGAAAACAAAAGTTTACAATTTAAAAAAAAAAAAACAGTAAATGAAATACAAAACACAGAACATATAACATTGGGTTATAGTCATTTAAATTAAATGGACGATCTTAAACAAAACCTCCTTATACTGAAAATTTTCTCCTACCCTATTTTCCAGTAATAAATAGTGGGAGTTGATTACCTACTTCAGTAGAAGTGCCCTGGAGAGTGTCTTGTCAGGTGTCCCAAAATCAAAACAACAAAGAGCATTCTTTTCTTTCAGCCATCTGGTTATATTCACTTTCAGTCCCAAATTCCCTGTGATGTCACAGCTCACAGTGATGCTTGCTGTGAGGTCACTCAGACCTGGATACTGAATTAATTGATCAGTCACATGCCCCAGCATACTGCTAAATATTCCAATTAAAAAAAATAGATATATTCTTCCTAATTAGTGATGCCTTATGACAGGTCAAAGTTACCCCTTTGACGTTTCCAGGCAACTTCCTGATGAGCGATGTCACCAGTTTGTGAAATATAACAAGTATCAGTTAGAAGTTGCTTCTTCCTAATGGGTTGTAAAATGCATCCTGGGTTCCTGTATTTCAAAGTAAATGGTGTTTTACGATGCATTATAACCTGGCAGCTGAAAGACACTCTAAATTAGAGTTTCCATTGGGTCATGGAGAGTGTCATCTCCCCTTACCACACTTTTGAAATTCCGGCTCCCATGGTGCTGTTCTACTTGCTGCCATATTTTCTAAGCAGACATTTAAAGAAACCTATATTTATATCACAAATATGATACAATATAATAACAAGCAGATGCTATCCATCACAGTGAGAAGCACTACACACACTAGGCAGATTTCAGTTTAAAGGGTGTCACATTGTTAGTGGAATGTCATTTCAGAAGGGCACCAGCACATCAGCAGAAGTAATTTATTGGGGCTTGTGACAGGGTTGAATAAGGCCCCTGTCCCATTTGTTATGTGGAAAGTGTTTAAGCACAAGGGTCTGCTCTATCCTCTCCTTTTCTGTCTCTTTCCTGTCTGGTTGCGCAACTAAATTTTCTTGTGAGACCTAGGAACTGATCAGTCTGACGGTTTCGCAATTCTCCGCCTCTTGCTATCTATCTGCCGTCTCTTGCTATTTCTGTCTTTTCTTCCCCCTTGCATATCTGCAGTTATAAAAAAAATGTATGTGAATCTCTGTGTAAAATTGTATGTGATACTGGGAATCCCTCTGTTTAAAACTGTATATAATTATACTGTTCAAAAGACTGCAATGCTATTTGGAACTCAAGGAGTTAACCTGAGAATGCTGGATGCAAAATCTCTGCGGAGCTGGCTACAAGAGGTCAGTTCTTGGTCACAATGTTCTTTTTGCTGCACCTGCTGAAACTTACAAGAACACTGTGTGAGAAGCATGCTGTTTTCTTAACGAATTTCCCAGGCGCAGACTTATAAAACAGCAGCAATGCTTGTGCAAGACAGAGACTAAGAGAATGAGATTGGAAATTGAGAAGAAAAACTCAGAAGAAGGACTCTACTTTCTATGTTTGTAATGCCATTGTAAATAGTTACACTGAACAATTTTTTTTATTTTGCTGTTAATAATAAAATACTATTTGTGAATTTCATAACTGCTCCTGTTTTCCTAAGCTTCCTGACCAGTGCCTCGATGACAGGGCTCCTCTGAGCCTCTTAGGCCAGCTTTTAGTCAGAACACACTCTCACTTCAGATGGGACTTGGCAGCAGACTCATGCCATCAACACGTGACCTTTTGTAATACCATTCACAGACAAATGCTTCTGCAAGAAATGTCCCAAAACAGTTTATCCTCCCTTAAGAACCTCAGGATCCTGTGCAGCTTCTTCTAGTCATGCCTTATGGGTGGTAAAACAAGCACGGTCTGCCTGCCCCAATAAGTACTGACTACTATGGAGTCTTTCAGTAGTCATGCCATATGGGTGATTTTTACTGAGAGTCTGCCCACCCACACAAGTACTGACTCCTATGGAGGTTCTGCTATTCCCCTCCTATTGGTGGCCCTTGAATCAGGCCTCGGCTGGCCTACATAGGCTCCTGTGGAGCCTCTGCACTGCCTCTATGGGAAATCCTGAGTCAGGGAGTGCCTGCCCACCCACATGGCCTTAGCTGCTGTAACTGAGTGGTGCTGTTTATTAATAAAAACAACTTTCACTATTCCCCTTTCGCTTGACAGTAGAGAACACTGCTGGCTTGTGCCAGCACTCATTCACCACTGTTGTCCAGTTCTGCCGTGAGGGGTTCTGGAGAGGAGACACTGCTCCAGGGAGTTACTGCTGCTGCTGCTGCTGCTGAGAGAAGGAGAGGGACTGGGAGGCCTGACTGCCTCACTGATCATCTAGCCAGACTGAGGGAGAAGGTCCGCGAACAAACTCTGGTGCAACTGCTTAAAAGGGGGGAGGGGCCTCCAGACTTTCTTGACCACAGTCTGAATGCTGCTGTCACCACTGGTCGCCAGCTGGAGGAGAGGCACACAATGAGAGCTAGCGGAACCTACTTCAATCATCCAAGTAAGCCCCATCAGTTCCCGTTGTTCCATGTGTTCTGCTCCATTCCCAGTCTGCCGTTCTCTCTCTCTCTCATGGTCGCTCTGACCTTCTCTTCGAGGCTCGTGTTTCTCTCCTCAAACCCCGAGTGCAAACCATGAAATGTCTCATCACTTTTCAATTTCAGCTGTGCACGTGTCCTCCGTGCCTGTTACCTGCTCGGGTTGGGGGTGGGGGTCCAAGTAAGCAGACAACAGAGAAAGACAAAAAGAAAAATACAGAAAAACTTGGGCTTGAGCAGGGAAACCTGGGCTACAAGGGATCTTGGCTGCAGGGGAGGGAACTGCTATGCTAGGACAATGGAAGGGAGTATCAATGCCACACAAGGGCTCTGCCTGGCTGCCAGGGAGGACTTTTTTGTGGGAGAAACGGGCTGCTACTGGGGGGTTTCAGTGGACAGCATGCCTAAAACCAGCAACTTCCTTTCCTTTACTACTCTGGGGCCCCTGGATGTCTATTTCTGTTTCCTTGGCTGCCTTAGGGGGTCATAGCACATTACCATCCCCCTGTGAGTCCCTTGGACACCTAATCTTGCCCCCTGGCCCTCTCCAGGGTCTCTTGAACACTTACTGTTCTCCTCTCTATGCCCTGGGGTTCCCCCGGTTTCTTTGGAGGTCCTGGTTCTCTGGGGCACTCCAGCTAACATCAAGACTCCCCCATTAGGTGCCCTGTGCTCCTTACTGCGCTTCGCAGATGGCTTGGCAGTCCTATTGGTCTCCTTTGGTACAGACGACTGTTTGCAGCATTTGCCAGCCCCACTTTGAAGTTAGGGTCTGCTGTGAGGGTAAGGAACCTTCTAATGCATGCTTCCCACCAACAGGGGTAACATCCTCCATAAATGAGCCTGTGCTTCTATCAAGGGAATACTGAAGCGACACTAAAGTGGACTGGGCAGAGGACAGTGCACTCTTTTTCTCTGTTTTGGGCAAAATACTTCGCAGAGATTTCAATTATCAAAATTGTGGTCTAGGCCCAAACAATTAAAGCATATCAGCTTGTGGCAATCTACCTTTGCCAAGAGCTTTGACCAGGATTTGCACTTTTTAAATCCTGTGGGCCCTATTCTTTTTCAAGGCCTCTAAGTCATGCCAATTTGACTGAAAGAAACATAAGAAATAGTTTAGGACACTGTAATTATTTGTATAACAGTTTTTAAAAATATAATCAAATAAATAATTTCTTTTTTTATGCACTTTATGTTTAAAAGTGTAAGGCTTGAATGAAAAGACAATTTTGCAAATAAAACTATTCTAAACTAACACACAGTATCAAAAAGTGTGACTAAATAAACTTGTTAGCTATAAAATTAAAGAACAATTTTAAAAAAATGTAGCCCTTTAGGACTGGAACAGGACTCCAGGGCATCTAAATGCTACAGCAGAGGAATCAATCTGCAGTTAGAATGCTAGGAGGAGTGTGACAACAGTAGAGTTTGAATTTGCTTAGATTCCAGATTCCATCTTTGGGATAACAACTCTGACTGGGATGACTGCAGAGTTGTATGACATCACTAGTAAACTCTTGTTGCTAGAATGAGCTTTTTTGGAAAAATACTTTTCATTGCACTGCTACTTAAAATCAGTGACAGGGACAGGAGGAAAAAACTCCTATGGGTGGGAGCTGTCCAGTGGCCTAGAGGACACATTTCCACCACTTAGCGACATGTCCCAGCCACAGCCATGGTTGTCACCATTACCTGCCACAATGGGCCAGGGAGCCTGCTCTCTCACTAGAGGGTGCATGTGCAGAGACATCGCCTCATGAGAGTCTGTTAGAGGCTCTGTGTGGCGTCAAGGGAGTGGGGTGGGGCAAAGATTACTCAGCACTTTACAATGACACACAAAGCACTAGACAGAGAGTGAAGAAATATCCCAAAGACATGCCTGGCACTCTCAGGCCCCCCCCCTACTGGGCAATCTGCCTACCAACTAGATCCTAATGAACGGGGGGGGAGGACACCCCACCCCCACTGTCCCAGACATGGGAGGCAAGCCACAGAAGGATAGGAGGCAGACCAGCTAATGTAGACCTGTGAGGTCACCAAAGGCAGCCTGAGCACTGGGCTACTAAAGGTCAAAAGCACAAAGGGAGGGAAACTGTGGGCCACTTGGGCAAAGGTAACAGGTAATACTGGTAGGATCTCTTTCCAAGCAAGAAAGATTGATCCAGTTTTGTTCAGCTGCGCCTGGAGAAATGGAGTAGCTGGTATGGTACAAAGCAGTCTGAAAGCAAATTCAACCACCCAGCTCTTTCAAGGGTTGAGTAATAGGTAACATTGATCTCTTGGTCACCATTCCATTTAAGAGGATTCACAAAATACAAGCTTTGAGCAGTCTTAGAGGAAGCTTCTTTCTCCTGCCTCTGCAGTAGGAGCTTGGGAGCCAGTACCACCTCATCAATCAATGAGACCATGCGCTAACAATTTCAGGTAGGACAGCCCCTTTGTAACTGTGCATCTTGCTGCCTACCTCACCAGGATTCCATCAGGTGCTGCTGCCAAAAGGTGTCCGCACACCCTGACACCAGCAGCATTTGCCAGCAGCAGCAAGGCCAGATACTCAGGTAACTCAAATCTGTACCTCTGGAGTCACAGTGTCTGCCCAGGGAAATTGGTATCCCTCCACTCTTTTCTAGGGTTTAAAATCTGTGTCTCTCTTAACTGACTTGTGCCGTTCTTACCTTATGGCCCTCCATGACAACTGGTCGGTCTCTTAACCCACTAGCTTCCACCTTGCAGACTTCACACTGCACCCAGCATTGGCTCCTCCTTGCTCCTTAGCTCAGTACTGCATTTTATGGGAACATGGACCCAAAGCAGAATAGCTGTAGCTGTCTTGATATAGGTCTGGTTTGCATTAAGATCCAAGTATGACTGGATTTTGTAAGAAATCAAAGTAACCACAGTACCAGGCACTGCGTATGTTTTCAGTGCTTTGTTTATGACAAGGTTTTGGAAATCATTAGCTTTGGGGATTGAGATTCCAAAGGTACAGTATGGCGTGGGCTTGCCTTACACCCCTGGTGCTGCCTGACCTGTGTAATGTGGAATCTTTTAAGTTAGAGGAAAGTAGTTTAGGGCTGATCACCTAGCCAGGGTGAGTAGCACTTCGGATGTTACCAATGACAGCAAGGGTAAACCCCTGGTAGAAGGAAATGGGTACTGCAGCATGAAGAAAGATGCAAACTGAAGCACAGATTGATGTGGAAGCCCCAGGCATGGTGAGGATGACTGCCCTTGGCTTTAACTGCCTTCCTGGTAGTTGTAGAGTTTTCTATTTAATATCTTTATGGCTTAGTTTGGGCATCTGTCATTATGAACTAGCTGCTTAAAGTGTGTATTTACATAGTGTTTAACTCTAAAGGTGCCTTGATTTAAAATAAGAGGGCAATACAGTAGCTACTTAAAATGGAAACCATACCTCCTTTTTCTCTGCTGTGCACAGCATCTGTCTTCTTGTTACTTTTTCTTACTTTCTATCTTTGCTACTTCTAGCCTGATCAACCTGGGGTATGCCTTGGCTTGTCCTTCGTCTTTTCCAGTGAAACTGCACCATGCGGTTAATACAGACATGGGCTGACTGCTCATAGCTAGTTAGCTGGAGTCCTGTGAGAGTAAATGAAATGCTACCTGGTATGGTTTCTTTTAAAATGCCTGCATTCTTTCTGCCGGCTTGGAACTCTTTCTCCTCCTCAGTCCATGTACCTATTAATTAGTTGCCTAACCATCAGTAGTGCTGCCAGCAGAAGTCAGATGGCATCTCTCCAGGTGCATCTCATTGCCCTTTAGCAGGCACTGTAGTCTCTACTTTGCAGGCCACAATCTGATGGGTGCTGGTCGGGTACTGTAAAGCGAGATGTTACATCTCAGCTAAGCTTTCTTGGTTAAATTCAGAGTACTGTCAATAATTTAAGCTATGGCCTTGCTCCTTCTATATGAGAGTATAGTGGCCTCTTCCCTACGCATCTGAGACACAATAATGTAGTTGCTTTATTTTGACTCAACCATGAGTGCATCTCGTGCCTACAGATTCAATCAGAGCAATAAACTTGACCCAGTCTTTGAGTGCAGCAGGGCTACCAAACTTCTGGTCCTGGAAATATTCGTGGATCCTGTCATTGAAGGTGAAGTTCCTACAGTGTGACCTGATGACCGAGATTCTCCAAAGAAGATCTGTGCATTCTGGGTCTAAAACCAAAATGTAGGAATTCAAACCATGTGGCTAACTGAAGATAAGCCAAAACATGGGAGAGAAGCCAACTAGCTTAAACCCATGAAATGGATATCATCTAAAGAGGGACCAAGCTGTGTACACATAGGGGAACCATGCAACTCTGGGCCCTGGTCAAGTTTACACACTGCATTTATGCTGCATGAAGGCTTCTTTCCGTCAATATGTTGTGCAGTGAGGGGCATTTACGCCCCCCCCCCCAAAAGCATTCACCCCCCAACCAGAACCTACTCTGCCCACAGATCTATGCCAGTGGTCGGGTGAGATTTGGTATGTAGGGTCATGATAGGTGATACGTACTCTTCACTTACTTGAGGCTGCATTGGTAGGGCATACCAGGTGCCATTATTTTGTCCTTCATTTCTAATGCCAAAGGTCAAATAAGGCCCATTCAAAGAAATATTTAACAGAAATTTTATATCACTGATCTTAGTGATTATCTATACACACCAAGATTTTGCTTCAGTTTAAAAAACAAAAGTACTGTATAACCTGGGTGTTAGGGTTGGGAATATGAAGATTCTATTGTAATTTTTTTACTTTGGGGATGACAGAGTGTTTGTGTAAGGTGTACAATGAAAGAGGAACCTGGGTAAAATCCTTTATCAAGAACAGACTGATGGATTACTGAGGTCAAGGCTGTCAATCACTGTCAGCATGGTTTTATGAAAAGCAGACTGCCAAATTAACCTCATCACATTCTTTGAGGTGGTGACTAGGGAGGCGGACAGGGGCAACGTCATAGTTATTTTGGATTTAGCAAGGCCTTGGACATTGTGGTTGGCACATAAGTTTCTGGTCAATGTACACCAGTGTAGTTTAGAAAATCGGTAGGGAGATTTCCTGGACTCTGACTGGCTGAGACCTGTGGCAAGGGGTATATTTACATGCCAACAGAGATCGGGAAAAAAAACAAGTCCAATGCCAACCTGCCTTTTTAGAGTGTTCTCTGCATTTTAAAAAGTAAATGTCAGCCATTTTTTCTCGCTTATCAAGGTAATGACACCACCCAACCTCACCCCAACAGGAATCTAAATCACTTCCCAAAAGGGTCAGCTGTACCCAAAACACCCCAAACTATGCCACTCACTATATTAAATTTGTTTTTTGATTTATTTTAGTTTCAAACAAGCTACCAGCAGCAGCCCGGTGGGTCACGTGCTTACGTGAGCACCGAAACAGTGTCTAAACTCCCAGCTCCAAGTTCTTTTCCCCCACTTGGCATATGCTTCCCCACTTGTGGCTCATTAAATATATATTTTTTTTATATTTTACGCACTGGTTTTTTTCCGTTTTTCGCCCTGTCTCTGCCGCGCATGTGCATGAGGAGGTACACACACGCCGCAGTACCAGGATGCCCTCCCGCTGCTTGCCGCCCACTCGCCTGCACTGCCCGCAGACCTCCATCCGAGTGGAATTACAGCGGGTGACAAGAGTCCTCCCTGGGAGAGGACAGCTGCCTTTTGGCTGCTCAATCCTGCTCCCTCCCTCCCTTCCCCAGTGCCAGTTCTCAGACGACCCATGCTCATTCTCGAACCCGGGTCGTCAGCAGGACATGAGGTAAGGCATCCAGCACCACCGGGCTGGCCCCACATTAAACATATTAACCGAAAGAAACCAAAACAAAACCAACAACACAAGGACAACATCCACTTATTTATCAGCTGTCCCAAGTCTTGACTACAGACTGCCAATCACACTCATGCTCTGTTGTCCCTCACACTGTCCAATTGTGCTTATCCCTCCCAACAATGTGTTAATGCTGACCTCAAAGTTAAGTCTTTGGGGCACCAGAGAGCAGACTTCTAGGCAGAGCATTCTCCTACTGCTCCACACCTAAGGCTCCATATAAGTCAAAAGTTTAGGATTAAAAGGCACCGTTTTCGATATTGGTGGTGGAATTCTGTTGTTTCAAGTGATTACCTGCAGAACGATACTAAATTCGCTATGGGTCGTAAAAATGCTCAACTGCATCAAGCTTCAGCGTCTCAAAGGCCTGCAACATCCCGAGCTGAAGTGAGCAATGTGGCAGCTTCTATGGGGCCTACTGAAGCCAATACCTCAGAAGAACCTCCGTGGCAGAAGATATTGGATTCTGTAAGGGCAATGGATGCCAAAATAGAACATTCCCTGGCCAAACTGGAAGCACAAGAAACAGCTTTGGCAACGGTAAAGGACTTAGCCACAGATGCAGATAAAAGGTCATTAATGACCCAAGCAATGGTAGCCCTGCTAACAAAAGAAAATCTGCAGTTACGGGGGCGACTTGAGGCGGTGGAAAACACCTTGAGAGCAGGGAACGTTCGTATCGTCGGACTTCCAGAAGGGGCAGAAGGGACACAGCTTCTTAGTTTTCTGCAATTCTGGCTGGCAGAGAAACTGGAAATGCCTGAGGAGTTTGAATGGATGGACCTTCGGTTGGCATACCATGTTAACTTTAGAGCACGGCCTGCAGAGATAAACCAACCAAGAACAATCTTACTGAAAACCATCGGATTAGAAGTGAGAGATGCAATCATTAGTGCAGCTTACCCCGATTGAATGCCAGGGCAAGGAAGTCAAATTCTTTCCAGATCTTTCGTTTCAAACTAGGGCAAAACGTAAGCAGTTTGATGCCATAAGGCAAAAGCTGCACAGACTGGGAATAATACATTCTTTCCTCTTACCGGCTTGTCTACGATAACTTATGGTGGGAAAAGCTGGCAGTTTCATGACACCAAAGATGCAGGAAGATGGACTGAAAAACTGAATTGGAATTCCAAAACAACACATCAAGGATCCCTAATAGAGGAATCGGATTTGGACCAGGGCTGAGTAAACCCTTTAGACTTTGACTTAACTGTACTGAACTTAAATTAGTCGAGTTCTCCCCTGGGAATAATGTTAGGGTTCTGGTTTTAATAAGGGGGTAAAGTTTTAGTGAGTACTCCTTACGATGTTAAAGAATATTATCTATTAGCCTGATATTCCCTGACTAAGCTGATTAAAGGGAACATATAATAGCTTAAGGCTTAAGTTGTTCTAAAGTGCCTGTTGTGTTATTTGCATTTATGGTTGGCGCTGGGTGTGGGAATGTGGGGTTTCACTTTCCGAGATACCAAGTAATGTTATAAGGTATATAGCACTACTAGATTAGTGCAGTTTTTCTTCCTCGACATATCTCTATGCACACTTCCTTTGCCACTGGAGCGGCTGGCATATTCTGAGACTAACTGGACTTTGGGCATAGTAAGCCCAGAATTTGTGTTATACCCCCACTTCCTAAAATAAAAGAGTGTAAGATTACATTTATGGTACTCCAACTATGATTATTATTGTATATGTGAAGTTCTTACATGAGAATGACTACTGTATTGTTTTACTTTAAGAAAAGCAATAAACAAAGTAAAAAAAAAAGTTAAGTCTTTAAACTCGTTTTCTAAGCTAGCCATAATAAACAGACTGCTGGAAGGGGCGCACTGCACTGTTAATTTTTTTTGGGGGGGTGCAGAATAACAAGCAACAAAGAGATGCTATAACAGAAAAGTGAATATGTAATAATAAAAAAAAGTCTCTGAAACACAGCAGTGCTCTGGACTGTCCAGTATACCAACAGAGGGACTACTTTACAAGAAAATAGATTTTTCACTCATTTTTAAGTGTTTTTATTCTGAAATATTGTATTAAAAATGACACCAGTAACCCATTTTCTAAGTGCAATAATACCCTCCAGGGTGGACAGTATGGGCTATACCAGACTGTCCAGGAGCTATAACACCTTCTACCTGCAGTGTCGGGCCTCATTACAACTCTAGGGCGGTCCAGTATAGCCCAATACTGCCCACCATGTTGGTTATTATTGCTAGCATACATGTTGCATACGCATGGTGGACTGCTAACAGACTTGGGGTCAGAAAGCAGAGTTGCTGTTAACGGCCATTTTCAGTACAGAGGGGTACTCAGCAGCATCCCTCAAGGATCTGTTCTGGGGGTCACTGATTTTCAACATTTTCACCAACAATTTTGTAAACAGAAACCTTCAATAGACCGCTAAAAGTTGCTGATGACACTAAGCTGGCCAGGGTGGTGGAACTACCTGAAAGATGGAGACAAACCTCAGGAGGACCTGAACAAGCTGGGTGACTGGTCGGACTCCTGCAGTCCGAGATTTAAATGGGAGTCAAGTACAAGGGGCTACACCTGGGGAGAAGAAACAGAGGTCGGAACTACACACTGTGCGGGGCACCTCTTGCTGAAGTCAAGGAGGAAAAGGGCCTGGGGTCATAACAGAAAAGGGTCTAAAGCTGACAAGCACTGCACGGCTGCTATCAAGAAGGCTAGAAGAATGCTAGGGTGAATTATTAAAGGGGCATCAATGGAGCAGGGGAAAAGTACTCCTGCCACTTTACAAGGCCCTAGTCAGGCCTCACCTTGTGTACTGTGTGCAGTTCTGGCTTCCCAATACAAAAAGCACATTGAGGCAGTAAAGATGGGAAATGCTGAGCCACCAAAATAATCAGAGGTATGGAAGATAAAGCTGTAACAGAGATAAACAGTTTTAAAATTGCCATTTAAAAATAAAAATATTTTGTTCAAATGGCAGTACAAGCTCTGCTTCTTGTGAGAGCCAAGTTGGCTGGAGAACCACCTGACTGATTGGAGTAGAGGAGCACTGGTGTCAGCCTGGAAGGCAAAGTGGCCATGGTCGGACCCATGAGGTGGGAGTGGGGCCATAGTCTGTATAAGAGGCTGCAGTTCCTTCCATGCATAACTTTACCTGCAGCTTCCCCTGAGGACACAATTACTCTATGCCCTGATCGTCCAGAGTCAGGTTCGGGGGTCACAGACATCAAATCACCCAGAAGTGGGAGCAACAGAGTGATCTCAAGTAAAGCTGACCCAAGAATGAAGGTTGACCATTTGCAGCAGTGCTGCCTGGTTACGAATCCAGTGATCCAGCTTCCCAGAAAACAATCTGCCCGACAGCTGATGCTCATCCTCCTGTGGCACGACCTCTGGGGAGAGCAAAGGAGACGGAGATGGCTCCTGTTCAGGAGATTAAGGGCAGCCTCCAGCTTGGGGGCAGTTTTTACTCCAAGACTGCTTCTGATACTTCTTCTGGTGCTTTAGATGTTGGAAGGATAAAGGCTCACTGTACTAGACTGAGAAGCTCGACACCTGCTATGGCCCATATTCGACCAAAGCGAAAGAAGGAACTGGTGGTAAGTCCTCCTACAGGAGGTCAATAATGGAGTTATTCCCAACACGTGTGGCAGCCAAGGCCAACTAGACCTTCAGCTGGGCTACAGATCTTGCTGCTGCAGGGTGCCCATAACTCGGGACAGGCCTCCCTTGTTGCACATAACAAGGTGATCCTTGACTGAATTAGGGTGCATATTGAGATTATATTTGCAATTATAGACACTGTAGGTAATGTCCAACAGTACACTCAGCACCACTTATTTGTCACCGATGCAGTAAACCCACAAATAACACAGCTTTTAAACCCAAGGTTTTTTCTTCTGGACCACGGCATAGATAGAGCAATGAGGTACAGTCATGGTGCACTGAATGAGTCAATGAAAAACAAGTCAGAAAACTCAAACAAAATATCCTGAAACTGCAAAAATCCTACTTTTGTTTTCATTCTTTGGTGACCAGGTAAGGCCCACTAGGCACAAGTGCCTGTTTTCAGGGATGACTTGCGAGCACTGGGGTGGTAAAGTGACTTGCTCAGTCACACAGTATGCAAGTGTGGGGGTTGGGGGGGTGGAATCAAACCCAGATCAGCTGGATGTATAAGCTCATTCACAGCTTGTTACTCTAACCTCTAGGCTACACTGCAGTCATACAAAAGCTGTAAAAAAGGCAAGGCAAATTTTATTTATGTAGCGCTCAATCCAGCAAGGGCTCGGAGTGCTTTACAAAAAGTAAAACCAAAACAATAAAATACAAATCAAACCAATACTGAGAACAAATCACATCAGATTAAAAGCTTGATCAAATAAGAAAGATTTCAATGAGGCTTTGAAGGCCTCCACCATGCCGGCTGAGCGAATATAATGAACTGAATTCCAGATAATAAAAGGCCGTTACACCAAAGGCTCCATCACCTGATGATCTAAACCTTGACAAGTGGACCACCAACAGAGCATCTTCAGTGGAGTGGAGAGGGTGGACTGGTTCGTAGGGAATCAGGGGCTCTTTTAAGCAGTCTGGTCCCAGACCACATAGGGCCTTGTATGACAACAAACTGACCATGAAGGTATTGGATGAATTCAAAGGCAGCCAGTGCAGGGCACGCAAAACCAGAGTAATGTTGTCCCTCAGTGAGGAACCTACCAACATCCAGGCCGCAGTATTCTGCACTAGCTGCAGTTGACACATCAAACCTCCAGACAGCCCTAGGTATAGAGCGTTACAGTAATCCAACCTTGTGGTGACAAAAGCATGGAAAATCGTCACTAGGTCATCCTGAGCTAAGTACAGCTGGATCCTAGCGATGTTCCGGAGGTGGAAGAAGCCAGAATGGACAACAGATGACACCTGCTGTTTAAATATAAGCCTGACATCCATAATGACCCCCAGATCTCTAACCGCTTTAACTGCTGTGAGGGCTGGCCACCCAGAGCAGGGAGAACAATATCGTCAGCACCAGACAAGCCCTGGCAACCAGATTCGATAACCATGACCTATGTTTTGCCCGGGTTGAGACACAACCAGTTAGAGACCATCCAATCATTTATCTCAGCCGAACAATGGCTCAGCACAGAAGACACAGATATATCATCAGGGGTACAAGACAGGTACAACTGGGTATCATTTGCATTACAGTGAAAACCCACATTGTACCGCCTTATGATCTCCCCTGGTGGCAGCATACACAAAGAGAATAAAAGTCGAGGATCGAACCCTGAGGAACATTGCAGGACAGCACAGTTGGCTCTGAGGTAAATTTCCCCAGAGCCACCTGCTGCATCCTCCCCATCAAGTATGAACCAAACCAGTGCAGAACTGTGCCGGTAATACCCTCATAGTTCCTCAGATGATCCATCAACACCCCATGATCCACCGTGTTGAATGTAGATGAGAGAGCCAAGAGCAACAAGATAGTACACGCTGCCCTCGGTCCTCATCAGAAGAAGATCTTGAATCACCTGACTAGGGCTATCTCAGTGCTGTGCCGAGGCTGAAAGCCATATTGGAAGGGTTCAAAGATAGAAAGACACTCCAAGCGGTCTATCAGTTGTTCAACCACCACCTTCTCAATAACCTTCCTATAGATCACGGTGCCTGTAGTTCACTAGAGCATCAGGGTCCAAAGATGGCTTTATTAGAATAGGCTCTTACCACAGCCCTTTCAAGGTCAAGGAAAGACACCTCCCTCAAGGACTCATTCACGATCTCCACGAAAATTAAGCCTAGGAACTCAGCACAGCCAGTAATCAGCCACGCTGGACCCACATCCAGATCACAGTTGGTGGGTCACAAACTGGTGACAACTTGGAGGATCTCAGCCTAATATACCAGTCAAAACTCATCCCAGGCTAACAGATCAGGGTCACCATAAGTTCGACTACCCCCAGTCCAACCCAGGCTGCTAGAAGAAATACCAGACCTAATGACTTATACTTTGTCAGTGAAAAACGGCCAAACTCTTCACACCTTTCTGCAGAAATAGTCCCTACAGACTGCAGACAGGGGATTAACCGCCTGTCTACAGTATGAAAGAGGTGAGCTGGGTGAATTTTTCACTGCAGCAATCGCCCATGACAAAACTTCTGTCTTTTTCAGGTCGACTGCACATTGATATTCAGCACAGATAAGTCTCAATGCCAATCTGTCCTCCAGAGATCCAGGTCTTCACCAGGAATGCTCCAACCTATGCCTCTTAGTCTTTAACCACCATAGCTCATGATAACACCACAGTGAGCCATGACGGAAGGTCAAGGGGCAAATATGGAAAGCTGCAATAGGGTCCAAGGCAGCTGTGAGCTCTATATTATAGTAATCTGCATCTGTCTCTGAACCTTGTGCACAAGTTAGCAGCATGCCTGACATATCCAGTGCATCCTGGAGTTTGTGAGGCTCCAACTTATGTTTAGGATGGCACCAGACAATCTCCACAGAGGGGTTAATAGAACAGAGGATCTGACATTGAAACTCAAGTACAGGATGATCCAACCAAACAACCAGTTTGACCGCAGTTACATCAAGTCCGAGTGAGAAGATTAGATCCAGTGTGTGACCATGCTGATGTATCTCAGAGGTAACTACCTGTGTCAATCTCAGTGAAAACATCAACTGGAGAAGCTCCTATCCAAACCAGGAGGATTCATCATTGAACCAGGCATTGAAGTCCCTAGCACCAATAACCTGGGGGCATCCAATAACTGCTGAGCGATGAAATCCTCCAGCTCCTGCAGGAAAACATTCCCACCACCTTGGGGTTGGTAGATGAGAATGACCCTGCCATTGACCCCTGCAGCACATCTGGCCATCATGCATTCAAGGGATCCAAATGTTTTCACTGGGAGTTCAGGGAGTCCCGGGGTGGATCTAAAATAGACGGCCACCCCGCCCCCTCTGTGATCCCTCCTCAGGTAATGCACCACGTAATACCCAGAATGCACAGATGCCCCTAGCACAGGGCTAGCGTCAATGCACAACCAGGTTTCCATGATGCAAATGAGGTCAGCTGAGGAATCAGCAATGAAACTCTCCATTACCGCGGTTTCATTCCTCAGAAATCTCACGTTCAAAGAACATCCTGAAGGGGGCAAGCAGCGCAGGTTGGATGGACTACTTGCTGCCCAATAAAATGTGGCACCCTGGGGAGGAGAACCAGGCATGACTGTCCTCGGTCCTGATTTCATCTCTCCCCAGGTGTCTCCTAGTCTGAACTACCCCAATCCTACCCCCGCTAACCATACCAGAGACCTCCATTGCGGTAGGTGCTCCTCCTCATGAGGATTCCCAGCAGTGTCTTCATCTCTGCTGGGAGAACCAATGGAACCCCAACACAAGGGTGAAGTGACCACAGGCAGTCACTGGAGTAGGTAACTCTGCAAATGAAAGTCTATACATATAATCAATAAAAAAGCCTACAGTCCTCCTGCGATTCTGAGAATAAGCATAAAATAATGACACCACACACACACACACCATCCAAATTAGCTCTGACTCTACTATTGTCTATATGCTGTACTCTGACCCCACCTGTGTGTGGGTGAGATTGTTCCCTGTCTATGTATTGAATCCATGTACTGTATTCTTTCTGGCCCACATGTAGTTGCAGGCCTGTATGCTACCCTGAATATGTACCATGTTTATTGTTTCTGTATTGTAACCTCCCGGGTCGCACCTGAAAATAGGCACTTGTTGTCTAGTGTGCTTACCTGGTTAACAAAAACAAATAAATAAAATAAATCACCATATACGCCACAAAACTCACTATCGACAACAAATCTAAAACACACCAACCACACCAGGTTAAAACAAAACACATCCATACCCTACACACATATACCTATAACAACTAAACTCCCACACCCCACAGATCTAACTGGTAAAATAAATAAGTAATAAAACTAACCTGTTTCTTCCAGCAGAAAGAAAGATCTGAGAGGAGGTGCGGAGACCACAGAACACGGATTGGGTGATGGGAGGAGTTAAACTTGGATGCAGTTTCTGGAACCTGAGCATCTTCAGTGGAACATGCCACAGCGTGAAGAGTGACCTGAATCCAGATTAAGTAGTCAGAAATTAATCTGTATGCATGCTTAGTCCTGGACCTGGTTTGGGCAAAGACTGCTAACTGCCAAGCCATACCTCACTGGCTGGCTGCCTTTTTACGGCTGCAATGGATGGATCCTGCAGCCATCCTGTGGTAGCTCTACAAACAAGCCACCAAACTGACACAGAATAGTTCCATTTTGGAGTTGCAGTACAATCATTCCACAAGTCCAAAACAGTCCACTCACTTCCCGCCCCCTCCCCCCGTGGGCGCACTATTTCGGTTGACAGTCGCCCGCTGTGCTCAAGATGGCCACCAATGTATCTTCCAGCACCACCAGTTTCTAGCTCCTGGCTAGCTTACTCTACGGCTCCCCTTCCCCCCCCAATTTCAAATTCAGAGGGAGTCACCATTTGTCACCCCCTGGAAGGAACAGATCTTATGAACAGGTAATACATGGTCATGGGGCAAACAGTACCTACCACTATCCTGACTCAAGAAGGCATTTTTCCTGCTCTTGTTGAGGCCCTGACCACCTTCACAATGACACTCAAAGACTCCAGCAGACTTACATATCACAGCAATGGCAGCCGATACCCATTCCTCACAATGGAGCAGGCTCATCAGCCCACCACGAGGAGCCATGATGGTGCAGGTGGCAGCGCCAACCTCCTCAGCTGGGCCATGTTGTCAAGTGGCAACACTCTTCCCAGCCTGGCCTACCACTGTAAATCGCCGTGTTTGCTGTCAAACCTGTGATGCCATCAAACCTGTGACATCTGCAACTGTGCTTCCTCTGGGCCACTAGGCAACCCCTATCTTTTCCAATTTTTGCCTCATACTTAAACCCCCTCACCTCTTCCATTTCTTTCATAAGGCTCCTCCTGCAACCAGGATGCCCTATGGGCTGGCAGAGGGTTACAGAGCCTCTTATCTATAGGTCGATGGTTGAAGTCCAGCCCAGGTTGGTAGTGGATAAAACCACTCTCATCCTGTATGTGGAATGAGCTGTGGGGGTCTCAGTCATGGTTCTAGTGGACAGATGTTCCCAGAACAAAACCATCACAACTGATAACTGGTAAACTTGTAGACAGTCCCTTATGACAGGCGAAGGACTGAATGGACACAGAGTCTGGCCCACCCTCTTATCCACTAGAGGTTACATACGAACACACAAACATATGAATATGCCAGTAGCTAAAGCTTTGTGGCCTATCTAGTCTGCTTGAGCGTGCAGGTCCCCCCCTCGTGCCTACAGAGGGACCTGCCCACTTCCAAAAACAACCTTGACCCTTGGGTCCCCCCTCCCCCTCTACCATCAGCAACTTTTCCCTTTATTTTGCCCCCACCCTCTCTTGGAGCTATCCACCTTTTTCAGGGAGACCACCTCCTCTGGCAACTCGATCCACTTGGCCACCACCCTCTCAATGAAAAAGTGCCTCCTCATCTCTGTTCTAAATCCTCCCCCTACCAGCTTTAAGCTATGACCTCCAATGGGCTTTTTCACAAAAGGCAGAAGAGGCCCTCAGTTTTCACTCTGTTAATACCTATTTGCAGGTGTTGATCATATCTCCCCCTACCTTCTGTCCTCAAGAGAGAACGTATTCAGCCCCTCGAGCCTCTCCTTCTAGGTGTTGCCCTGCTGACCCCGGATCATCTTGGTCGCTCTTCTCTGGACTGTTTCAATCAAATTTACACCCTTCTTTAGACAAGGGAACCAAAACAGCACACCGTACTCCAGGTGTGGTCTCACCTGCACACCACTACTGAGAGGCACGGGTCCATTTGGTTGGTTTGCAGTATCGCCACTGACCTGTACAGCAGCAGTATGAACTCCACCTTCCTGCTGATAATCCCCGGTTATGTAGCCCAGCATCTCGTTTGCTTTGCTGCTGCTGTGCTGCAGTGTGCCAAGTGCTTGAGGTCACTTATCACAATTACCCCAGGTCCTTTTCTTCTTCTGAATTAGTTATTGGGTTGTTGATGCATGGAACAGCCTTCCTGAGGAGGTGGTAGAGTCAAAAACAGTGGGGGAATTCAAGAATGCATGGGACAGACATAAGGCAATTCTAATGGGGGGGTAGGAGGAAGTAGGCTGTTGGTTAACTAGGATCTGCAGCTTATCCATTAGGTAGGGAAATGGGCAGACTAGGTGGGCCAAGCGGTCCTTATCTGCCGTCAAATTCTATGTTTCTCATCTGCACTGCCCCCATCCACCCAAGCAGTATCTGGTCTCTGGATTCCTCGGCCTGAAGTGCATAATGTTGTCAAATGCCAGACAACTTCTGCAACCTAAACCAGGTCTTCCCAGACTTCCATTCCCCTCCTCTGTGTCCCTCCATAGCAAGGTTGAGCACGCTGATACAGCAGTGTGGGGATGTTTGCACTGTGACCACTTTTTCTGCACCTGTCCAATGGATGGAGGAAGACTTTGGTTGTCACTGTTATCTTTCACAAACTCCAAGCCCCCGGCCCCAACCCTCTGAAAACAAATGGACTATTATAAGGGTTCTATGACTGTGACCAACAGTAATATTTGCTGAATGTGACAGGTAATGCTATCCTTACATTTTCTGACCAGACTCCAACATCATCATGCCACCATTTAGGGTGAGGTGTGGTGGACTTAGGATCTGAATCCAACTTTTCGGCAGTATATTAACAGAGCAACTGCAGAACAGATTTTATATCCAAATAAGTTGTCTTTTTTTACTTAAACCCCTATCTAACTCTTTTTCGCAGGCCCTTCTAACAGCTACATACCAAAGTTAAACACAGAAGGTGCCAACTGATCGTGTTTATGACAGGCAGGGGAATAGTAAGAAATTACAGAAGAGATGAGCATTGTATAAGAAATTTACTCCAGAGGTTAGGGCTTAAAGCTATAAAGAGTCACAATACGTTGCTGATAATCTCATAAGTAGTTTAAAAGGAGGTCAAAAGAACAAAGTTTGCAAAATCTCAAACAATATTAACAATTTTTGATCCTAAATTCACAGGACAAAGATTAAGTCGCTAAGCTTTACTGTATATCCACCTGCGTTATCCACATACCACACTCAGAGGGACTCGGATAAACAGCACTGACATAAAACTTCTGTTCATTTTACTGCCACTGCTGCTGCAGAGCGAGAATCACTCTGTAGTGAGAACATCTGATCCCCTAAGAATTTCTGGATAAACTCTTAATTGGATTCAGGGTTGAAGTTCCTCAGATCCAGTCTATGGTAAACCAGTTTGTCTCCTCCCCTGCATCCTGTACCTGGACGGGCATCTAACACCGATGGCAACTCCCCGTTGTTTTAGTGCACTGCGTATGGATGTTCACAAAGGTGACTTACCATGCTGCCAGAGAGATTGTAGAGCCACTGGACTGTCTCATTGTGATTAATGACTCCATTCATCCCGTCAACGAACAGCATGATCTGGCTAAGAGCTGCAAAAAAATAAATAAAAAAATCAAGATTTAGACTCTAGGTGCAGGCTAATCCTAATCACTGTCTTGAACCTTCTCCTACACCCCTCTTTCTCCACCAGTGATACTTACAGTTTTATTCTCAAGCATTGCTGCTGTCCCCAAATCAGCTCACCAGTCATGCTAGTATATTAATATGCTCAGAGACAGCACCAGTTCTGACGTTTTTTTTAAACTAGTCCGACTCTACATGGCTTGGGTAAGATGTACATTTACTCACTTTCTCCATGAAAAACAGTGAAGATCCCCCAAGCAGAATCTCTATTTGATGAAAACAGGTTACACTTGTAACAGTAGTTCTAGGAGTGGTATTTTTGTTCATCCACACTCTTTGGCATGTCCCTTTCACTTTAAATCTTGACGGAAGCCTTCAAGCTGGCTCCTCCCATCCACCGGTGGTATATACCTGCTCCACCCATGACGCCAGATCTTAGCCCGCTGAAAGCCAGGTTTGTGCATCTGCAGCCGGGAGGTCGAGGTCTTAGGATGAACAACATATACCACTCCTAGAACTACTGTTACAGGTGAGTAACCTGTTTTTCTAGGATCATGGCTATGTTGTTCATCCACACTCTTGGTAGACTCCTAGCAGTTCTCCGGGAGGAGGGAGGCAAGGCACACACCCCCTACTCAGGGAACTAAGACTGGAGAACTGAGGCCCCAAAACCAGCATCCTGGCGTGACTCAAGGTTGATGTGGCAGTGGGCGATAAAGGTGTTTGCTGACTTCCAGGTAGCAGCCTGTCAGATTTCCTGAATATGGATGTCCCTGGAAGCAGCCAACGATGCAGTGGTATGGTGGGTAGAATAAGCTCTTATCCCTCTGGGAGGCTCCTTGCCCGCCAACTCATAACACAGACCTATGCATGATGTAATCCATCTTGCAATAGTCCACTTTGCTGCAGGTCTGCCAAAAGCGGCTTCAGAGTAGGTGACAAACAGCTGGCAAACCTCTCCCCGAATTTCTGCCATCCTCTCCTTATAATAGGAGACAGCACGTCACAGGTCCAAAGTATGGAGCCTGTATTCGGCGTCTGAGGTGTAGTTGGGGTAGTAAACCGGCAGAGTTAACACCTGGTTAAGGTAAACTCTGACACCACCTTCGGAAGGAATTTCGAGTGGGGGCGTAGGACAACCTTGTCCCTGTGGAAGACCAGAAAAGGGGAGTCCACCAAAAGCGCCTGGAGCTCCCCTGTCCTTATGGCAGACATGATAGCCACCAGGAAGGCCGTCTTCCATGACAAGTGTGACAAGGCACACTTGTGCACGGGTTCGAATGGCTTGCCCATGAGCTTTGCCAGTACCAGCAGATGATCCCACGGAGGTGGAAGTTCATGCACCGGAGGGGATATGTGATCCAGGCCTTTGAAAAGCACCTGACTACTGTCTCCTGTGCCAACATCGGCTGACTGTCCCACGCCCGCTAAGCAGAGATGGCTGCCAGGTGCACCCTAAGGCTCGATGACCGTAGACCCCCTCTGGAGAGAGACCAGAGTTAGCAGAGAATGTTAGCCACTCGACAGGACAAAGGGTCCAGGCCCTTGCCCTGACACCAAATGGAAAACCTTTTCCATTTGAAGGCGTAACATTTCCTGGTCGATTCCTTTCTGGATGCCTCCACCTTGGTGTAGACATCCTTGGAAAGACCCAAAGCCTGGAACTCTAGTCGCTCAGGTACCAGGCTGTGAGGTGCAGAGATTGAAGGTCCGGATGGAATACCTTCCCCTGTTTGAGAGATATCAGGTCCAGGCATGCTGGAAGCCGCTCTGGGGGCCTGCAGCTAAGGAGATCTGGATACAAGAACTGGCGCGGCCAGTATGGGGCTACCAGGATCACCTTCGCCTTGTCCCTCACCTTGAGGAGCACCTTGTGGATCAAGGGAAATGGAGGGAAGCGAGAGGGCCTGGGGTCCACGGCCTCGAGAAGGCATCTCAGCAGCCCTGCTGGGGGGCGCGGGCGCAAACAGCCTCAGCTTGATGTTGTCCCTGAGGCAAACAGGTCCACCATCGGTTTGGCCCAGTGGGAGAACAGACTGTAAGCTACCTCTGGATGGAGAAACCACTCATGGGATGTCTTGCCTAAGCGGATGAGAGCATCCGCCAGATGGTTTGAGGCTCCTGCTACATGGATGGCTAGGAGATCTGCCTCGAATCGGCTCACGATTGTCCAGATGTGGAGCCTCCCTGCACAGCAGACAGGAGTGCGTGCCCTGTTTGTTGGAGAGGTTGTACATTGTTGTGGTATTGTCCGTCTGGACTTGAACCACTTGATCCCGGAGCTAAGGAGCGAAAGCTGACAATGCCAATCTGACTGCTCTGAGCTCCAACGGGTTGATGTGGCATTGGGACTCCTCAGGAGTCCAGAGCCCGTGGGCCCTTTTGTCCCCCATATGGGCTCCCCAGCCCATGAGAGAGGCATTGGTCATAAGGACAACTGTAGGCTCAGGGCGGACAAACGGGATCCCTTTCTGCAACCAGTCTGGGGTGGTCCACCAGCGAAGAACGTCCCACATCTTCTGGGTTACAGTGATCAGCTGGTCGAAGTGACCGTGGTGCTGAGCCCACTGAGCAGCCAGCTCCCATTGGAGAGGGTGCATGCGCAACCGGGCCCAATGGACCACTGAGGTGCATACCGCCATATAACCCAAAAGGCGCAGAAAGTCCCAGGCAGGGCGCAATTGCCCAACCAGAAATGATTGGGCAAAAGAGGAAAGAACCTCTGCCCCGTCTGCTGGAAGCCGAGCTCTGGCTTGACAAGAGTCAAGCTCTGCCCAGATGAAGTCCATCACCTGAGAAGGCATGCAATCTGACTTGGCCTCATTGATCAGGAGGCCAAGTTGGAGCAGATCTGAAGGGCCAGGTCCCTGGACCTCTCCACCTCCTGTTGGGTGGAACCTGCTAGGAGCCAATCGTCAAGGTAAGGATAAATCCTGACCCCCCCCCCGACGCCTGAGATGGGCCGCCACCACTGCAATGTATTTAGTGAAGACCCATGGGGCTGATGACAGGCCGAACAGCATGGCTTGGAACTTGTACAAAGTCCCTTCAACCCTGAAGTAGAGGAACTGCGGATGGGACGGATGGATTGGGATGTGCAAGAACGCTGCCTGCAGATCCAGTGAACAGAACCCATGCTTCACTCCAAGGATGGTATGACCTGGGACAGAGTGACCATCAGAAAGGTGCGTGACCTGAGATATTGATTCAGGTTGTGCAGATCCAGAATGGGGCACCAGTCCCCCATCCGCTTGGGCACCAGGAAGTACCTGGAAACAAAGAGGATCCGCCACTGGAGTTACAGCCTCCTTGAGGAGGAGCTGAGCGATGTCGTCTCGGAGAGCTGACTGAGTATGAGCGGATATGCTTTCCTCCCGAGGGGCGCGGGCTCGGCTCGGAGGGTACTGCTCGAATTCCAGATGCAGTCCCTGACCAACCACTTCGAGAACCTACTTGTCCGAGGTGACAGAGGGCCAGGCGGAAAGGAAGTGGTGGAGCTGGCCCCCCACAGGAGAACCCAGACCTGGAGTGACGGGAGAGGTATTGGCGGTGCCACCCCATCACTGAGCAGGCTTGGTGGAGGAGTGTCCAGGACCGGAACCTCGGCCTCCTTTACGGGCCTGGGCTTGGGCCGGGGGGCGCCAAGCTTCAGCCTGCTGCTATTGCTGCTGTCCTTCTTGAAAACAGGACTGCTGAGCTGCAGGGGAAGAATGCTGAAAAGGCTTCCTCTTTTTCTTCTGCTGGTTCTTGCCCGAAGAACCCTTGGCAGAAGTAGCGTCCAGGGTGGCAGTGGACTGCTCAATGCGCTAAAGGTGACCAGCCACTCCTGGGCCAAACAGATCAGTCCCTAGGAAGGGCACATCAGCTGGTTTGTGCTGAATATCAGCTGGGAAGAAGGAGAGCCTCAGCCCAGCCCTGCGATGAGAGGTGACTGCGGTTGCCATTGAACGGGCACAAGAATCCCCAATGTCCAGGCTGTCTGAAGCTGCTGTTTAGCAACAGCATGGCCCTGATCCTGGACTTGCTTGACCATGGTGTGCATGTCCGTGGAAAGATGTGGGAGGACTTCATCCAAAGACCCTAGAAGGGCGTGGAAGAAGTGTGCCATGATGACGTCCGAACTCGCCTGATGAAGGTCCAAGGAAGAAGCTACGTAGACCTTCTTAGCTTAATGGTCCAAAAGCTTGGACTCTTTATCAGGTCGGTCAGTCAGTATCAGCAGAACTGCCAGTACACCTGAACACAGAGGCGATCATGAGACTCTCGGCCGATGGGTGCTCTGTGAACCCCGCAAGGGACCCCATGGGCACCGCGTACTTGTAGGTCATGCGGGTAGATGTAGCTGGACAAGAGGCAGGGCACTGCCAGCGTACTGAGATCGGGCCAACAATGGCCTCGGCCACAGGAAAGGCCTCCATCGGGGTATCCCCTCTCTTGAGGATGTCCGTGAGAGGGTACTCCGCCTTTTTCTGGATTGGTGGTTCCAGCATGATCGGTGGAGACACAGTTTTAGGCTGAGCTGGAGGTTTCACCGACTCCGTGGGCAGGAGAACTGACTTGATCAGCTCCAAGGCGCTGCCGCCTAGGAGGCGAAAGTCAACTAATGGCTGGGGTAGAAGCCAAAGTCGGCTTGTGCCTGGTCAAGATCAGCTGTTGCCACATGAGGTCCTCGTAGCACCGGAGTTTCCGCCGGAGCCTCTCCCCATCCAAGGAAGACAAGGACGACCGATGGCATCGCCTCTGTTTAGAGTGTTTATGAGTCTTCCTCGGCCTTTCAGTACAGGGGGTCTGCGACCTCGATCAAGATCGGACAGGCCAATTCGGTCACTCATGAGACACGGGTGGGACCGGTGATTTCCTGGAGTCGGGGACCACTTCTGACTGACCAGACAGCAAAGCTGAAAAGCCAGCAGCCGAAGAAGCAATTTCAACCTAAGTCGAGACCGCATGTTTCTGGGGCTGAGATCTCTCCTGCTCCCAAGAGCATCTCTGTCGGGATGAAGACGATCCCGGATCCTTCTCCCGCTTATGGGATTGAGAGGAGTGTATGTCCGCAGGACCCTCGCCCTTGGTCAAGAGAGACTGGCACAACTCTCAGAAGGAACCCGAGAAGGTGGAGACCAGGTTGAGCAGACGAAAAGCTCCGACTAGTTTCTGCAGCCCGAGCTGCTTCCTCTTCGAATGCTTGCATGCGTTCCGACTGCTCGGCCGATCCCGCAGCTGCGGAAACTGCCCACCGAGCCTCCTTGGAATTCACCGGAGGGTTCCGTTTCTCCAGCCTCTCCAACTTCAGGCTTGCAAGATGGTCGTTGAGGCTGTTAGGATGGAAAGCGAGACATAAATCACATTTCGAAGTGTCATGGTCAAATGGGGATCAATGTGCAACATCTTCTGGCCACAAGGGCACCGACAAAATCCAGGAGAAGACTCATCTTCCATAATCGAGGGAGCAAATTTGCAATCGCTAATGCGAACAAGACGGATTTTCGGAATAACCGAAGGTTTTAGAGCCAGGGCCTACAAAATGCATGAGCACGAGGGAGGCAACATGAATCTTCCAGCGGAAAGGAAGATCTGGCGTCATGGGGCGGAGCTGAGGTATATACCACCCGAGTGGCTGGGAGGAGCCAGCTTGAAGACTTCCGGCAAGATTTAAAGTGGAATGGGACATGCCAGAGAGTGAGGACGAACAACATATCCACGATCCTAGAACCTTTTATTTCAGAAAGAAATACTTAACATCTATAAGAAAGTCTCTTCAGCAAGTGACAGTGATCAACAGAGCAGAGAGGAAGGTAAAATAGATGCTGAGGGCAAGGTTCTTTCTTATTGTTGGATGACAACTAGAGTTGTAAGGAAAACAAGTTACCTATCTGTAGTTGCAGTTCTAGGAGTGGTATATGGTGTACATCCACACTTGACAGAATTCCTTTCCTTTATATCAGGCCAGAAGGTCTTGCTGGCACCTCCCACCCACCTGAATCATATCCTCCTCAGCAACGCCATGTGACGCCAGATCTGACCGCTGGAAGCCAAAGCAGCATGCCACTTGCCAGGGAGTTCGGTGGGTTGTGTGGATGTACACCATATACCATTCCTAGAACTACAGTTGCAGGAGAGAAACTTGTTTTTCTAGGAGTGTGGATATGATGTACTATCCACACTTCTGGTAGACTCCTAACAGTTCTCCAGGAGAAGGAGGCAAGGCACACACACACCCCCTACTTAGGAGACTGGAGAACTGAGGACTCAGAACCAGCATCCCAGTGTGACTCAAGGTCGATGTGGTAATGGGAGATGAAGGTGTGTGTTGACTTCCAGGTAGCAGCCCTGCAAATCTCCTGGATCTAGGTTTATCTGGAAGACACGCATGTTCATGTACAAAATTCTCAACAACCTCCACCCTCACAGTGTCTCCTCTTCTTCATAAGAATTAACCCCACTCGCTCTACTAGGAGCCTGTCCTCCTACCTCTTTTGGGTCCCGTTCTTCCAACACCTCTCTGGGACAGAAATTAGTCTCCTTCAAGGGTCCCTAACCTACTCTACCACCCAACCTAGCGGTCTGCTCCTTCATTGATTCCTTTAAGGCTAATCTGAAAAAATACTTGCTCAATAAATGCCCCTGCAACTGTGCAGGATACGTAGACCACCACTCTCCTCCACTCCCCTTTCTGTCTTACTCACCTCCTTACTATAATCACTCCTCTCCCCATCCCCTATCTATCAGGTTCTGTTTCATCACATAAGTACAGCAAGGCCCCTGCTTATTCAGTGTTGTTCATGGATATACACTGTTCAAATGTTTGTTTTTTGACATGCTGTCCATATGTGTAACATGTTTATGATCTTGTATTTATGCAATAAGTGTATTTCTGTTAAAGCTGTATTTTGTTTAACTGTGTATATAACAACCTTTGTCATTAGTGTATCTCTGAAAAAAGTTTTATTCTCTGTGACTTTGTATATATCCACCTATGTTTTTGACTAACTGAACACGTGTGAAAATGGGTATTTTGCTCACATGCCTTTCCAGTATAAAATAAAAATGAAATGGATAAGACAGCCCTGGAAGCAGCCAATGAGGCAGCAGTATGTCTGGTGGAATGAGCCCTAAGCCCTGCATGAGGCTCCCTAACAGCCAACCCATAGCAGCGGTCAATGCAGAAGACTATCCACCTGCCAATCATCTGTTTAGCTGCCAGTCTGTCAGGTGTGGCTTCAGCATAGGTGACAAACAGCTGGTGAACCTCTTCCCGAACTCCAGCTATGTGCTCCTTATAGTAGGCAAGCGCTTGCCACAGGTCCAGAGTATGCAGCTTGTGCTCGGCCTCCGAGGTATAGCTGGTGAAGTAAACCAGGAGATGGATCACCTGGTTTAAGGTGAAACTCCGAGACCACCTTCAGGAGGAACTTTGGGTTGGGACAAAGGACAACCTTGTCCCTGTGGAAGTCCAGGTAAGGAGACTCCACCGAGAGCAACTGGAGCTCACTGATCCTTCTGCTGGATGGGATGGCCACCAAGAAGGTGGTCTTCCATGACAGGTGCGACATCTCACACCTGTGCCTTGGTTCGAATGGCTTGCCCATGAGCATTGCCAACACAAGTAACAGGTCCCAAGGTGGTGGTGGTTCATGCACCAGAGGAGAAATGTGGTCAAGGACCTTATGGAAGTGCCTGACCACCTTCTCCTGCACCGTCGTCAGCATACCAGCCCACATCCGGTGTGCAGAGATAGCTGCCAGGTACACACTGAGGGTCATCGACCGAAGTCCCAACTAAGCGAGGGACCACAGGTAGTCGAGGATGCTAGCCACAGGACTGGGGCAAGCCCCTTGCCCCTGGCACTAAATGGAGAATCTCTTCCATTTGAAGGCATAGCACTGAGGAGTCCACCTTCAGAGAGGCCTCCACCACATGGAGGACTTCATCAGAGAGAAACTCAGAGCCTGGAACACTAGCAGCTCACGAACCAGGCTGTCAGGTGCAGGAACTGACGGTCAGGGTGGATGACCTTCCCACGAGAGCAGGTCCGGATGAAGTTTGCAGACACCTCAGAGGCCTGCTGCTGGAGGCTGAGGAGATTACAGTACCGAAATTAGCGCAGCCAGTTCGAAGCCACCAGGATCATCCATGCCTTGTCCCTCCAAGCTTTCATCAGGACCTTGTGGATCAGAGGAAAGGAAGGGAAGGCATAAAAGAGGCCCGGAGTCCAGGGCCTTGTGAAGACATCCCCCTGCAGCATTCCCCGCTGAGGGGGGTGGGCACAAAACAGCCTCAGCTTGGCGTTCTCCGGGGAGGCAAACAGGTCCACCTAAGGGGTGCCCCACTGGGAAAAAAAGACTATCCACTACCTCCTGATGAAGGGACCACATGTGAGATGCCTCTCGCACACACAGCTGAGGGTGTCCGCCAGCTGATTGGACACTCTGACCACATTAATGGCCAGCAGGTCAGCCTTGAGTCTGAGCACAAGGGTCCAGATGTGGAGAGCCTCCCTGCACAAAGTTAGAGAGTGCATCTCACCCTGCTTGCTGAGGTAGTACATTGTCGTCCATGGTGTCCATTTGGACCTGGGCGCACCTGACCCCAGAAATGAGGAGCGAAGGCTGTCAGGGCCAGGCAAACAGCTTGAAGCTCCAGCAGGACTCCTCGAGGAACCAGAGGCCCTGGACCTGTGTTCCCCAGGTGGGCACCCCAGCCCATCAGGGAGGCATCAGTCATGAGAGTAACCATTGGCTCTGGGTGGACAAATGGGACTCCTTCCTGTAGATGTTTGGGGACCAGCCTCCAATGGATAGCATCCCACATCTGCTGGGTTACCATGACCAACTAGCTGAGGTGGCCCTGACACTGAGACCAATGAAAGGCTAGTCCACACTGCAGGAAATGCATTCGCCAGCTGGTCCAATGGACCACTCTGGTGCAGGAGGCCATGAAGCCCAGGAGTCACAGGAAGTCCCTGACAGGGTGCAACTGCCCAACCTGAAATGACTGGGCAAAGGAGGAAAGATCCTCTGCCCTGTCCACCAGGAGCCGGGCTCGGCAAGAGTCGAGCTCTGCCCCGATGAAGTGATTCACTTGCAAGGGGATGAGTTCCATCTAGGAGTGGCCTGCAATCAGCCGGTCGTCCAGGTATGGGTACACCCAGACCTCACGGTGCCTCAGGAAGGCTGCCACCACTGCAATGTGTTTGGTGAAGACCCTTGGAGTGGAGGCAAGGCCGAAGGGCGTGGTCAGGAACTCACAGAGGGTCCCCTCCGCGTAGAACAGAAGGAACCACCGGTGAGATGGATGGACGGGGACATGGAAGAACGCGTCTCGCAGGTCCAGGGAGCAGAATCATGTTCTATACCAGGAACGGAATGATCTGGTTCAGAGTGACCATTTTGAAGGTGCGCGACCACAGAAACTTGTTCAAGTTGTGCAGATCCAATATCGGGTGCCAGCCCACTGTCTGTTTGGGAACCAGAAAATATCTGGAGACAAACCCTGGATCGGCTGGTGGGTCCAGGACATGAACCACAACCTCCTTTTAGAGGAGCAGGGTGATGTCCTTAGGCTCTGAGGTGGAGGCAGGGTCAGCAAAAGATGCTGCTGGACCTTGATCGCCAGGCTTCTGGTCCACGGAAGTAACCAACTTAGGCCTGGGATGCCAGGACTGCTGGTGGCCAGCTGGGGTCTGGAGGCTTCACTGCAGGGTCCGGCCGTCCGGTGGGGCCAAAAGGACTTTTCTCAGGTTTGGAGCCCTTGTCCTTTTGGGCTGAGGTGACAGAGTCCAAGGTGGCGTTGGACTTCTCAGTCGTTAGTGAGATGACTATTCACCCGTGGACCCAAACAAGTCAGTAACCAGGAAGGGAACATCCACCAACTTGTGCTGGGTATCTGCCATAAAGGTCAAGATCAACAGCCAAGCCGCGTGGCGCATAGCCACAGCCACAGACCTGGCGCAGGAATCACGAAGTCCATGACTGTATGGAGCTGTTCGGCCACAGCATGGCCCTGGTCCCTGACCTGCTTGACCAACAACTGAAGGTCAACTGGGAGCCAAGGGAGCACCTCGTCCAGGGTGCTCAACAAGGCATGAGTGAAGTAGGCAATCATTAAGGCTGAACTAGCCTGCCTGAGGCTGAGAGATGAGGAGGCATACACTTTCTTGGCCACATTATCCAATTTCTTGGATTCCTTGTTGGGAAGTTTGTCAACATCCCCAACATTGCCCATCTGGCAGAACACCGAGTCAGCAACTAAGCCCTCGGTCAAGGGATGCCTAGTGAACCCAGAGAGGAAACTCACAGGGACTGCATACCCACGGGCCGGACAGAGTTGGGAAGAAGGCTGGATGTTGCCAGAGCTCCAATGCAGGCCAGAGAGTGACCTCAGTCACCGAGAAGTCATCCTGTTCGAGAATCTCAGTGAGGGATACTTAGCCCATTTCTGGACAGGCTCCAATTGGATCCCTGTAGCCTCAGAGGTGAGTCAGAGCATGGCCTGAAAAAGTGGAATCATGGTCCATGGACAAATCCTCCTGATTGGAGGAGGAACCCTCTGTTTCTGAGGATTCATTGAAGGCCGGCCAACCCCCCCACCCCGTGTCTCTGCTAACTTTGCAGGGCTCATCAGCATGACTGACAGCCACCGAGGAAGCCCAGGAGCAGTACGGTGTCCTTGGATGGGGATCATTTTCCAGCTGAATCGGTGTGGGTTCCACCCAAATGGGTGGAGAAGCCAGTATCAGTTCGGACCAAGGCAGCAACAACCAAGGGAGTGCTGGGGAAGGAACCAGAACCAGCTTAGGCCCACCACCCAAAAGGAGCTGCTACCACACAGGCTCCTCATAGCACCATCGCAACTTGTGTCAGAACCGGTCCTCCCCCGAAGGGGTGGAACAGCGGTGATGCCACTTGCCCGAGTGCCAAGAGCATGAACACCGATTACAGCGAGGGCTACTCAACCTCGAGCTACGGGTCCGAGACCTCAACCACTGGACCGGACGGCAGGGAGAGGCGGGTACTGGCGAGGGATGCCTGGGGCCCCCCACATGCTTGGCGCCCCTGCGGGTTAGGGCTGATCCGACCCACCCAGGAACTGCAGAGTCAGGACTGGGGTCCTGGAGAGGGAGGTATCTCCCTTGACCTGTGACAGTGGGTCGACAGGGTCGAGAAAAATCTTGACCAGCTGGTCAGCCCGTCTCAGCCGACAGGCCCAATAGGAACACCATGGGGCCAGTGTCCTGGATAGAAACATCGGCCAAAGCTGATTCATCGAGGAATCTTGACAAAGCAGGGGCATGGGAATCCAAGGCCTGAGAGTGTTCATGGTCCCATGACCTGCAATGGGACTTTAACTTTAGCCTTGGAGTCCTTCCTGGATTTTGACCACAGGAAGGGCCCTTCCCAGGGTAGGAAGGGACTGGCATAAGTGCCGGAATGCCCCAGTAAAAGAGGTGCCAAAGCCCAGCAGGACCAGGGCAGACACTGTGGAAGAGCCCACAGCTACCTGGGCAGCAGCTTCCTCAAAAGCCAGTATTTGTTCAGTGGACCCTGCAGCCACTGAGACTACCCTATGGGTGTCCTTGGACTGAACGGGAGGATCCCACTTGTCCGGATGACCCAGTAAAAGTCTAGTGCACTGGACCTCCAGGGTGGAGGGATGCAGAGTGCAGCACAGGCCACAAGCCTGAGAGTTATATTCCTGGCCCAGGCAGTACACGCACATGGTGTGAGGGTCCATGTGTAACATTTTCAGTCCGCACGGACAAAGCTTAAAACCGGGCACCGACTTGGAAGTAGTCAAATCCATGGTGCAAAACACGGTAAACCATTAAGCAGCTTGAAGACCAAAGAAGTTTTTCATTTTCAAAACGAAGATAGCACCTACACAAACACAGAGCACTATGGAAGGAACCTGTCTCTTCCAGTGGAAAGGAAGATCTGATGTCACGGGGCGTTGCTGAGGAGGATACCACCAGTGTCGGTGGAAGAAGCCAACTTGAAGACTCTCCAGCCTGATTTAAAGGGGAAAGGAATTCTTCCAGAAATGTGGATAGTACACCATATCGACGCCTCTAGAAAAGGACTTTGCCATTGGTGTTCTGTATCTACAATCTTATTCTCTGACATTTCAGGCCAGTACTACTTATCTCCTTCTCAGACACCCACACCCATCCTCTCCCAATTTATATCCGCAACCCTCTACCCAGCCCCTTCTACACACCCCTCATCTTTTTCTTTCTTCAAACCCCCAGATCCACCCTTTATTCTTTTTCTTTTTTTTTGGTAACCAGGTAAGGCCCACTAGGCAAAAGTGCCTGTTTCCAGGGGCAACCCGAGAGTACTGGGTTGGTTAAGTGACTTGCTCAGAGTCACACAGTATACATGTGGAGGTTGTGGGAAACAAACCCAGGTCTGTCGGAGGTACCACACTCATTCACAGCTCGTTGCTCCAACCTCTAGGCTACACTGCCAGCCCCTAAACCCTACCGATCTCTTCTTCCTCATACCCCAATACATCTGCTATGGACTGACAGAATCTATGCACCTTTTGCCACCAAAGTCTCAATGGCTTGTGCATCATCATCATCATCATTCTTTATTTGATATAGCACACATTATCAACTGTGACTCAAGACGCTTTACAGAATTATAAAAACATTCAATAAACATCACTGAGATTAACAACAATAAAATTAATAATAGGTCAGCTAACTAATCAGGTAAAAAGGCCTGACTGAATCAAAAAGTTTTCAGGTCTCATTTAAAAATTGCTAGAGACTGACTCTCTCTTACATGACGAGGAAGGGAGTTCCACAGGGTGGGTGCACTGAAGGAAAATGCACAAGTGCCAGATGTCTTAAGGTGAACCCTGGGAATCTCCAGGAAACACTTGTCAATGGAGCGGAGGGGTCGGACTGAATGGTGAGGGCACAAGGTCTTTCAGGTAACCGGTCCCTGACCATGAAGGGCCTTGTAGGTCAAGCAAACCAACATGAAGGTGATCCGCCACGTGACTGGCAGCCAGTGCAGACAGCGCAGCACAGGTGTAATATGACATGATCTCAGAAGACCAGTCAACAACCTGGCGCTCTGCACTAGCTGCAGGCGGCAAAGATCAACCCATGGAAGGACCCTCTCAGCAGCAGGGGAATCCTGGAGGGTGGCTTCATCCAGCATGGAGATAAAGGAACAAAACTTGTGCAAGATCTGCAATTTCAGAGCAAGGGGCTGGGATCATGGGCCCCATATATGGTTCCATGCCCCCTCTGAGTACCATGGGAGGAGCAGGAATGCTCTGCCATATGCGACTCTTGTCCCTCCAAGCTAACAAGAGGCAGTGGCTTAGTTGCTGTAAGCCCTCCCCAGACACTGTGTGTCTCCTGGAGATGGCCTCAGCTCCCTGCAACGTCAGCTGAGATGCAGCTTAACAGACATAATACCTAGGCCTCATGCATCATGAGCAAATATGCTCCCATTACGCCTGCTGAAGTGGTCAAGTTAAAATTGGAGCATCTGGTGCCATTAAGGATCAGCTGATGATGAATTTGCATGCAGTGAACATGCTCAAATCTTGTGTTTTGGACTCCAGCAAAGCAGGTCTGAAGGAACTCAGTTTCCCTTTGGCACTCTGACATCATGATGCATCACTTTCTACAGGACGACAAACCGCGGTGTCCTAATGTCCAAGTTTTGATAAGCCACATGACCTCCAGCAGCTGTCAACGATGCTGGAGATCGAGAACCTCTCATGCTGCATACTATCAGAGCCTTTTCTGCTCTTGTCTCAAAGGGAAGGACCTGGCTGAAAGGTCCAGAGGTGAATGACCAAAGTGGCTGAGTGCTTGGAGAATGTGAGCTCCAGTAGGAGGGCCAACTGACAGAAACAGGGTTATTTTCATTGAACAGACTTGGGAGACCTGATTACAGTATTCAAATAGCATTTCTGAAAGGGCAACAACATCAGATCAAACACAGCTTCTCAAAATATCCAAGAATCAGAGAACAAGAGACATACCATGTCACTGATAGGAAGAACATTCAAGGAAACTATCACGAGAACTACCTCACCGAACAAGTGGTGGGTATGTGGAACAGAATCTTCCGATAATGCAACTACAGTATCTTTAAAGAGCTGCTGACGCTGCATGGAAAACTTTGGAAAATCTAATATTTAGGTGCAAATCAGCTATATTTCATGTATATTCAATACATCTCCACTCCCCATTATTTATTACTGAAGAAATTTCCATGTACACAGGAACTTAAGCTCCTAAGGGGTCCTTCTGGCCTTAAGCAATACTCCATACTCCTCACTTAAACTCAAAATTCTCTGCGGTGACATCATAATTTACTGCCATTAGAATAACTGTGATGTCACAGAGTACTGTGACATCAGGTGAGAAGTAAACCATAGGCTGACAGACTGTCAAGGAACAAAGATCCTGTTTTCACGCATAAGACCCAAGTAATAATGGGAAGTAGAAATACAGAGCAAATGTGAAATGTAAGCTGAACTATGTCCAGATATCATCTTTTTAAGTTCTTCTTGAAGCATCAGCTGGTCTTGATACTTAGATTTGACAGGTACTGTACTTGGGAAGATGGACAGTTCCACTGAGCTGCTGTAGGAAACACCTGACAGACTAATGGTCTTTCTTTCCTAAAACTGTATGTTTGTATATCTCTGGTCATTGCTAACATATTTCTAGCTTTAGACATTTGTACAAGATTATTTTTAGTAAAATGTAATTACAAAGCTAAAACTGCACACCATCTTGGTTAACAGCCAAAGCCTGAGAATTTCGTAACACACCATTTCCCCCAGCCTCCTGGAATCAGGCCTTGTGACTCAGTCTGAGCTGCAGGATGTCACCCTGTAGTCCTGTGTGTGTCAACATATTTACGGCAGGAAGTGTTCTGAATCATGGTCTCTTATTTTTATCCAGCAGCAAGTTGTGCATACAGGCTATCTTAGCTGAAGTCTGCTTTTCAAAAAACAAGAATCAGTGAGAAATTTACAAAACTGTATGATGTCTTTCTTATTATGGAATCATCGATACGGCCAGAATAAAGCAACATTTCATTAAAAGAGCTACTGATGCCTCAGGAAAAAAGTAAAGGTTTCTGACTAGTAAATACAGGTTACTCACCTGTAACAGGAGTTCTAGGAATGGTACATGTTGTTCATCCACACTTTCTGGCAGGTATCCTTGCCGCTTTAACTCTTGCGGAAGGTCTTCAGCTGGCTCCTCCCACCCACCTGGGTGATAAACCTCGGCTCTCTATCATGACGCCAGATCTGCCCGCTGGAGGCTCAGGTTATGCGTCAAGCTGGGAGGTCGGTAGGGAATGTAGGGATGAACAACATATACCATTCCTAGAACTCCTGTTACAGGAGAGTAACCTGTATTTCTAGGGACATGGATATGTTGTTCATCCACACTTTCTGGCAGACTCTAGCAGTTCTCCGGGAGGAGGGAGGCAGGCACTTTTACCCGATACTTACTTGGGAAAGAGAGACTGAAGGCAAGCCCCAAAACCAGCATCCCGGTGTGACTCGAGGTCGATGTGGTAGTGGGCAAAAGGTATGTGCCGACTTCCAGGTAGCAGCCCTGCAGATATCCTGGATAGGGACGCCTGAAGCAGCTACCGATGCAGCGGTATGGCGGGTAGAATAAGCTCTATCCCTCTGGGAGGCTCCATGCCCGCCAACCTGTAGCAGAGCTCTATGCAGGAGGTGATCCATCTGCCTCATCACGCTTTGCTGCAGGTCTGCCAGGTGCGGCAGCTGCTAGGTGACAACAGCTGGTGAACCTCCTCAAACTTCAGCCGGCCCGCCTCCTTATAGTGAGCGAGCACTGCCCAGGGTCCAAAGTATGGAGCCTATACTGGCCTCCGAGGTTTGATTGGGGTAGAACACCGGCAGAGTCAGCACCTGGTTAAGGTGAAACTCCGACACCACCTTCAGAAGGAATTTCGGGTGGGGGCGCAGGACAACCTTGTCCCTGTGGAAGACCAGGTAGGGAGACTTGATGGAAAGTGCCTGGAGCTCTCCCATCCTTCTGGCTGATGTGACAGCCACCAAGAAGGCGGTCTTCCACTACAGGTGTGAAAGATCGCACCTGTGCATTGCTTCGAATGGCTTGCCCATGAGCTTGGCCAATACCAGCAGTAGATCCCACAGAGGTGGAGGTTCTCGCACCGGAGGGGAAATGTGGTCAAGGCCTTTGAAAAATCGCCCGACCACCTTCTCCTGCGCCACCAACTGCTTCCCGGCCCACGCCCGGTAAGCAGAGATGGCTGCCAGGTGCACCTTAAGGGTCGTCGACTGAAGCCCTTGCTGAGAAAGGAACCACAGGTAGTCCATAATGCTTGCCAAGGGGCAGTTGGAAGGGTCCAAGCCCTTCCCCTGACACCAAATGAAAAACCTCTTCCATTTGAAGGCATAGCATTTCCTGGTCGATCTCACGGGACGCCTCAACGACGTTGAGGACCTCGGCGAAAGACCCAAAGCCTGGAACTCTAGCCGCACAGGAACCAGGCCGTCAGGTGCAGAGATTGAAGGTCCAGATGGAATACCTTCCCTGATTGACTGGAAATCAGGTCCGGCGGGCTGGAAGCCGCCTCAGGAGCCTGGAGCTGAGGCTGAGGAGATCTGGATACCAGAACTGGCAGGGCCAGTCTGGGTCTACTAGAATCACCTGCGCCTTGTCCTCTTCACCTTGAGAAGCACCTTGTGGATCAAGGAAATGGGGAAAGGCGTGAAGAGGCCGGGTCCACGGCCTCGAGAAGGCATCCCCGCAGCGAGCCCTGCTGAGGCGGGCATGGAACAGACTCAACCAGCATTCTCCTGGAGGCAAACAGGTCCGCCTGAGGCGTGCCCAGTGGGAAAGAGATCTTGTACTACTCGGCAGGAGAGACCACTTAATGAGGGCCAGCCCCTATCCAGCAGGGCCTTCGGCCAGGGTGTTGGAGGCTCCTGCCACGTGAATAGCTGGAGATCGCCTCAGGCTGCGATGAGGGACCAAATGCGGAGAGCTTCCTTGCATAACAGCATGGAGCGCGTCCCGCCCTGGCGGTTCAGATAGTACATGGTCGTGGTGTTGTCCGTCTGGACCTGAACCACTTGACCCTGTAGAAATGGAGTGAAGGCGGTGAGAGCTAGATGGATCGCTCGGAGCTCCAGCAGGTTGATGTGGCATCGGGACTCCCGAGGGGACCAGAGGCCATGCGCTCGGTGTTCCCCCAGATGGGCACCCCAACCCATCAGAGATGCATCGGTGAGAGAGAGACCATCGGCTTAAGGCGGACAAACTGGATACCCTCCTGCAGATGTGCTGGAGCGATCCACCATTGGAGGCATTCCACATCTCCTGGGTCACTGTCATGGGCTGGTCAATGGATCGCAGCGTTGTGACCATTGGCTGGCCAGTCCCGTGAAGGGGCGCATGTACCAACTGGCCCAACGGACCACGCTGAGTGCAGGCGCCATGAGGCCCAGGAAGTCCCGGGCAGGCGCGTTGCCCAACCAGAAATGATTGGGCAAGGAGGAAAGAACCTCGGCCCTGTCCCGGGAGCCGTGCTCTGGCTGCAGAGAGTCGAGCTCTGCCCGATGAACAGAATCACCTGCTTTGGTACGAGTTCGACTTGGCCTCGTTGATGAGGAGGCCAACCTGAGAACAAACCTGGAGGCCAGATCTCTGGACACTCCACCTCCTGTCTGGAGGGGCTGCTATCAACCAACTGTCCAGGCAGGGTACACCGGACCCTAGCGCGCCAGGAATGCTGTCACCACTGCCATGCATTTGGTGAAGACCCTGGGAGCTAGGGAGAGGCCAAGGGCATGGCCCGAACTGCATAGGGATCCCTCCGCTCTGAAGCGGAGGAATCTCTGATGGGACAGACGGATTGAGATGTGAAAGAGCGTGTCCTGGAGGTCCAGGGAGCAGAACCACATGCCTCATTCCAGGATGGGATTATCTGAGCCAGAGTGACCATCCTGAAGGTATGAGACCTTAGGAACTTGTTCAGGTCATGCAGGTCGAGAATGGGGCACCAGCCCCGTCCGTTTGGGACCAGGAAGTACCTGGACACAACCCGGGTCCTGAAGGAGGATCCGCCACCTTCCTGATTACCTCTTTTAGGAGCAGGGCAATATCGGCTCGGCGGGCCGACAAGCGGGCTGTGGACCCGTGGCCCCCCGAGGGGCGTCGGCTCGAAAAGGTGGGGCCTGCTCGAACTCCAGAAGCAGGCCTTTTCCTACCACTTCCAACATCCAGCGGTCCGTGGTGATAACGGACCAGGCAGAAAGGAAGTGGTGGAGCCGTCCCCCCATGGGGGGGAACCCTGGGGGGAGTAACGAGGTTGGGGGCGGCACCCCTCAACCAGTCACTGGGCAGGCTTGGAGGAAGGACCAGCCGAGGGGCCTCCTGGGCCTTTACCTCCCTGCTTCCTGTTGGAGGAAGCCGTCGGCTTGGGTTTGGGATGCCAAGCGCGAGCCTGCTGGCCCTGTTGCTGGTGCTGCTGGGCGGTCGAGAAGCAGGGACCAAGGACAAAAGGACTTCTGCTGCGTGGCGGCCTTTGTCCCTCTGGGCGGAGGTGACCGAGTCCAGAGTGGCACTGGACTCTCGATCCGCTGGAGTGTCCCTCCTCCAGGGCCGAAGAGGTCCAGTCCCAAGAGGGGCGATCCGCCAACTTGTACTGGGTATCTGCAGTGAAGGTGGATATCCTCCAGCCATACACTGCGTCGCATGGCCACCGCGACCGCTACTGACCTGGCACAGGAATCACCTATGTCCAGAGCAGTCTGAGCTGCTGCTCGCCACTGCCCACCCTGGTCCCACCCTGGTGGACCGTGGTCTGCAGGTCAGGTGGGAGATGAGGAACAACCTCATCCAGGGGCCCATGTGAGGGCATGGGAGAAGTGTGCCATCAGCACGGCCGAGCTGGCCTGTCGGAGGCCGAGGGAGGGCATGGCGTACACTTGCGCCCAGCAAAGTCCAGCTTTTGGACTCTTTGTTGGGGGCTTATCCACATCCCAGCGTTACGGAGCCGGAAAAGCGCTATCAGTGACTAACCCCTCAGCAGAGGGTGTTCGAAAACCAGGCAAAGAGCCGGTAGGGGACCGCATACTTCCTGGCCATCCTGGCCGAGGCGCAGTACAGAGAGGCTGGCAGCTGCCAAAGCTCAAGGCTGGGCCGACAATGGCCTCAGCCACCGGAAGAGGCCTCTGTGGGAGAATCCCTCGGTCCAGAATCTCCGTCAGGGATGCCATGCCCGTTTGGACATGGCTCGAGCTGCATCCTGGGTGGACTCCGAGATGAGTGAAGCAGACCCAATAAGGGACGATGAGCTATCGTCCACTGGCTGGCCCCGGAGGACTCCAGATCGAACTGCCTGGAGAACAGGGAGGAATGAGTCATCAGTTCTGAAGAGTCTGTGAAGAGCTGACTCGGCCCTGAGCCACCCTCCACCTGCCGAGGGGCGGTCAGTGAGGGTGACCGACAACCTGTGGGCAGGCCGTGACCGACCGAGAATCACTTGGTCGGTGCCCCAGACTCGGTTGTGGGCGGAGGTTCCACCACAATCAGTGGATCAGCTGGTTTCGACAGCAACCGGCCCTGGGCGGGCAACTCGACTGGAGCAGTGGTTGCCCGGGCGTTCAGGCGACAACCACTTGATGGCAGAGTCGGCTAGCCTGGACAACAGCAATTGCTGCCACATAAGGTCTCGTGGCGCCCGGGCGCAGCTTGCGCCGCAACCTCACTCACCCGAGGGAGACGGCGAGGAAGAATGGCACCTCCGCTTACTTGATAACGAGACCAAGACCGCCAATGTCGGCAGGAGCAGCTGGACCCGAGGTCTGAGACCCGAGAGGCAGGGGGGACCAGGGTGGGTCTGGAAAGGGCGGGGACACCCGCTCTTCCTCGCTCTGGCACATTAATCCGGGGACTGCGGCCCGAAGGCGCAGTCAGATCTTCGGTATCCACCGGGGGAACCGGTGAAGGAAGGTTGTCGGCTTCTCCAGTCGACAGCCTGTCTAACGGATCAAGAAAAATCTCGACTTTGTCGACAGGAGTCTTGGCAGGCTGGCCTGACGGGAGCACCGTGAAGCCAGCGGCCTCAGCCGCAACCACGACCGAAGTCGACGGTCGGCTGTCCGGGTAAGGGGACCTCTCCCGCTCCCACAAACGCTGACGGTGGGACTTACCTTTCGACTCCTTTTTCTTGGGCCGAGAAGAATGTCCCGAAGGCCCCTCTCCTTTTGTGGAAAGGGACTGACAAAGCTCCTTGAACGAAGCCGTATACGAGGAACTCAGAGAGAGTGGGATAAATGCCGCGGCCGAGGAGGAGGAAGATGCGGCCTGGGCCGCCTCCTCATCGAGGGCGATCATCTGCTCGAGCTGCTCAGCCGAGCCAGCCGCCGTGGACACCGCCCAACGAGCCTCTTTAGATTTTACCATTGGGAAACGTTTCTCGGGGCGCCCGAGCTTCAAACGGGCAGCGCGATCGTCCTGAACGTTGGCCGAGAAAGAGCAGCACAACTCGCAGGCCCGCGGGTCGTGATCTAGGCCTAAGCAGTAGACGCACGTGGAGTGTGGATCCGTCCTGGACATTTTCTGCCCGCAAGGGCACCTCCAAAGCCGGGAACAGATTTGTCCATCGCGGCCGCGAGGGAAGATGAAGACCGAAGTTTAGAAAACTTCAAAACCAATTTCGGATGAACCGAAGAGTTAGGATCCAGTCTAAAACGCAGAGCGCTAAGGAGGGAACCTGAGCTTCCAAGCGGTAAGGAAGATCTGGTGTCATGGAGCGGAGCCGAGAGTTTTACCACCCGGGTGGGTGGGAGGAGCCAGCTTGAAGACCTTCCGGCAAGAATTAAAGCGGCAAGGATACCTGCCAGAAAGTGTGGATGAACAACATATCCATGTTCCTAGAACTACTTTTTCTACTACTGGCAGAAATCTGAAGATCGGGAGGACAGAGAAGTACTCTGGGCGAGTACGGTGTTGAGCGCGGCTGGGAGTGGTGTGTAAGTCTTCGTCTACCCGGGTGCCAGCTATTTTCCCTTTTTTTTTTGTTTCCCCGGGAGTTCAGACGTACAATGATGTCCAGCACGAGACGGGCGCACACCCGCCCACAGGACATCTGCCGCAACTCCCATACCCCGTATGTTTGTCTCCACTACTTGGAATCTCCAGCCACCATTAGAGGTCACTTCTACAGTAGCCGACGTTACCTCCCTCTCCCAGAAGAGGAGAGGAGAGCAGTCTACAGATGCTCAATCCTCTCCTGCCAACCCCTGATGACTAGAGTCCGTTCCCGGAACCAGGGCATCGGTGTGGCACGAGGTGTGGTGTCCAGCACTTCAACCCTCACCGCCACTGGGCCAGCTCATGGCCCCTTGTTCTTGAACATCTTTATTTTTTTTTTAAAGATGCTACCATCTTATTTACATCCTTGAGGTATCTGAAAATTTTTATCATACCCCCCAGGAACATACTGAGATCCTCCAGTCTCCTTTCACGTGACTTTTGGTGCAGTCCTTGCGCCATTTTTGTCACCCCTCTCTGAACTGCTTCTGTTCTGTCTGTGTCCTCCCAGAGATGCAGCCTCCAGAACTAGACACAGTACTCTAAATGAAGTCTCACTAATGTTCTATGCAGTGGCATCACCACCTCCTTCCTTCTGCTGACGATAATTCTCCCTATGCACCCCAGCATTCCACTGGCTCTCCTCACAGCCTTCTCACATTGTTTTGTAACCTTTAGATCATCAGATATGATTACTCCCAGGTCCCTTTCCTGTTTGGTGGCAGTCAGTACCTCCTCCTCCCCAATCATGTACTCCTCCCCTGCATTTCTGTGCCCCAAGTGCATGATCTTGCACTTCTTTGCATTGAATCTTAGCTGCCACACCCTTGACCGCTCCTCAAGTTTGCTTAGGTCCCTTCTCATTTTCTCTACCCCCCCTGGAGTGTCCACCCTGTTGCAGATCTTTGTGTCGTCTGCAAACAAACAAACCTTCCCTTCCAGCCCCTCTGCAATGTCGCTTATGAAGACATTAAAGAGGACTGATCCAAGCACTGAACCCTGCAGGACCCTGCTGGTCATCCCCTTTCTTCAGATTGAACTCTGTTCACCATCACCCTCTGTGTCCTATCACTCAGCCAATTTTTAACCCAGTTTTCCACCCTTTGACCCACTACCAGGCTGCCCAGCTTGTTTACTAGCCTCCTATGTGGGACGGTGTTGAAGGCCTTGCTCAAATCCAGGTAGGCCACATCCACTGCCCCTCCCTGATCCACCTCCATAGTCACCCAGTCAAAGAAATCTATCAGATTTGTTTGACGAGATCTTCCTGCTGTGAAGCCATGCTGCCATGGATCCTGTGCTCCATTGGATTTGAGATACACCAGAAACCTTTTTAGTAGTGATTCCATTAGTTTCCCACCACCGAGGTCAGGTTGACTGGCCTGCAATCACCAGCCTCCTCCCTACTCCCACTTTTGTGTAGAGGGACTACATTTGCCCTCCTCCAATCCTTTGGTACCACACCTGTTTCCAGAAAACTGTTGAACAGGGCTTCAGTGCTGTCAACACCTCCTGAGTTCTCTTAATACTCTGGGATGTATCCTGTCCAGCCCCATCACCTTGTTCACTTTCAGATTAGCAAGTTCCTTTAAGACTCTCTCCTCCTTAAATGTACTGGTGTCCACCTCCCTCCCAGTGGTCCTTCCGTCACCTAACTTTGGTCCTCCTCCCTTCCCCTTCTTCTGTGAATACTAAACAAAAATACTTGTTCAGGATTTCTGCTTTTTCTTGGCCCCCCTCTTCACACTTCCCTACTTCCCTTTTTAGTCTCACAATCTTACTTAGTCTTTTTTCTTTCACTACGTGTCGAAAAGTTCTTGTCCACTTCTGTTATTGCCTGGGCTATTTTTTTCTTGTTTGCCTTTGCACTCTGACTGCTTTCCGCCTCCTCTGCTTTTCCAGATACAATTCGCTGTCTTCTTCTGTCTGTGTTCTTTGTACCTCCTGAATGCCACCTTTTCTCCCTTACCTTCTCGGCCCTTTTCTTTTGAGAACAATAGTGTTTTTTCCCTTTCTCTTTGTTTTGCTTACTTGCCTAATGAAATAGCTTGTTGGCTCCACTATGGCTCCCTCAAGATTCTCCCACTGTTTCTCCACCCCCCTTTCTCCTTCCCTGATAGTAATTTCTTAAGACATTCCCCATCTTTGCAAAGTCGACCCACCTGAAATCCAGGACCCTTGCTTTCATGTGGTTTGACTCTTCTGTTATTCTCACACTAGCCACACTGCACTGTGATCACTTGATCCCAGATGGCTCCCCACTTTACATCTGAAATTCTGTCCCTGTTGGGAGTACCAGGTCCAAGTCCTCCCTCTCAAGTGGGCCAATATAGGCCTGGTTCTTGAACTCCTTATCCAGTAACTTGTCCAGCTTGTCTTGCATCTTAGCCTTGTAGAACACAGTGTCTGCCACTAACTCTTTAAGTGATGGATGCTCCAAAACCCAGACAGTCCACGGGGGGGCGGGGCTGCATACTCTGGTCCATATGGCATGGTGGAGACTGGAGAAGCAGATATGTTGTCAGATAGACAGCACTGGGCCCAGAAAAAACAGGGGAAAACAGGGAAGGCTACCTTCCGGTGAGAAGTCTTATACAAGAATGGTAAGCACCAGGTAAGTCTCTTTTTTTCTGGACCTCCTCCATTGGAGTGTACAAAGCAATGGACATGTGTTATATGACAGTAGCCAAGGAGCACTGGTCCCCCAAAAGAAGACTGTTGGCCAGCTGAATGCCATCCTAATAGCAAGTAGCCAATGAGACAAAGAACACATTTTAATCCAAGTAAGGATAGCAGAGTGCTGACTACTAACCCAGGGCTCGGACAACCCCGGAAGTTCCCACCACAAACAGGAGATGGGGAAATGAAAAGGAGGATGAAAACTAGAGCATCCCCAAGTAGGGAATCTTGGGACACACACCAGATGGACTGTTCAAGTCTTTTTCTGTCCATGAGTCTTCTGTATTTCAAAGTTCAAACTCTGACATTAGAGTTCTTGGTGAAGTGTCCTCCGCTGGCTGTGGAGGTGGGGCTTCACTCAACATCGGTTGCTGTGGCACGGCAGCAATGCTGGGGTGGGGCCACAGGATGCATAACCGCGAGTTAGTGCCAAAAGGAACATCCAAGGCCTGGATTCGGCCCATTGACATCACCAACTTACTGGACCCTGGGCAGGTGCTCCTTAGGTCCAGTGCTGCCAGGCTGCCCTCAACTATTGGTGATGGGCCTGATGTCGGTGGCAGGAACCAGATGAGGAAGAACTCAACATCAACTGCCAATGACAATGCGGCACTGATGCCAAGAACAGGATTGAGAACATGATTGTAACCTTGATCTCTAATGCTGAGATGGCATAGGGGCCTCGGTTGCCCCATCAGAGAAACCCTGAGCACTGGCCAAAAAGGGCTGCCCAGGGGTTGAGACAGATGGCTAAACTGATCCAGCAGAGGGCTGATAGGGAGCTCAGTTGGCCCAACCCACCCTGCCTGAGATAAGCTGCAGTCTGCACAATAACCTGGGACAGCACAGAATTGTCTCCCTTAATAAACATGTCCTCAACAGAGTCGACTGTCAGAATGACCAGCGTTGACACTTTTGACAGTCCAGATGGACATTCCATAGGAAGATCAATAGGTTTCCTGGGTGACTGATCACCCAAGAGGTGACTGAGCATAAGGACCCTCCAGCAGGGTAGAATGTTCATGATCCCTTGACTGACAAGATCCCAAGACCAGTGTAGACTCTTCTTTTTATGCCTTCAGTGTTGAGACAGGGACTTGCCTTCAAAGGAGTGGAGGGATGGAAAAAAATTGTTTAAGCTTTTGTTTTCACAAGGAGCAGGGAGATACAACATGTACTCCTTCTCCACCCAGGACTGGAACATCTTCGCTGCCCCTCTCCACCTCTTGGGCTTGCAACTCCACTGTTTACCCTGCAGTCATAGACAGTATGAGCGTTTTAGCTGACTTGCCCAGGAGAACCTGCAGCCTGTGCTCATTGAGTACCTTCGGGTGCACAATCTGGCACCAGGAGCAATAATTTACACCCTGGTTAACACCTGTCTATGTAGACTCCATGTCTATCGATCACAGACACAGGGTACCTGTGCACTATGCACCTCTTGGAACCCAGCTTCTTCTGTTCAATGGCGAATTTGGTGATGAAAGAGCAGAAAGCCAACACTGAGGTGACACAAATGAGTTGAAAACCAAAGCGAACTTCAAAAGAAATAGCTGAAAAAGTCTGAAAACTGGGCAGAATCCTAATTTACTAGCAGAAGTTGTGAAGGAGGTTGGTTCTTTCCCAGAAAAGCAACAATTTGAAAGTATTGTGGGTGGAGTCAGAGAGCCACATGGTTGGATGTCAGGAGGAGTCGAGGTTGAGAACTGCTCTGGTGACTGAGCATGCTCAGTAGATGACTGCTTAAGTGGGTCTGGAATAGATCATTACAATCTGTTTTCAGACACAATTACATTAATACAGATTTAGGTATATTTTCTGTTTCTTTTCTCAATTCTTTATTATAAGGACACTTTCCTGAAAAAAAATCCCTGCCCCTGCTGTGTGTCTACTGATGAATTCATAATACTTTGCTTATGACATAATCATTTCTGCTGTTGCAGACTGATGTTATAAACTGAGAATTATGGCATCATGGGCCTGGTTTTAACACAGAGGAGCAACCCTGTCTCCACCAGTTGGTAAAGTATTGTAGAAGAATGACACAATTTGCAAAAAATGGTTCTATTTAAAAATACTAATATATGATAAAAGTTCTTTTTAAATATTCGAATAAAAGATGTGGTGGTTCAGCACATGGATGAAAATGGGCTGTTCTGTAGCACACAGCATAACTTCCTAAAAGGCAGATTTAGCTAAACCAACCTGATTGCCTTCTTCAAGAGGGTAACAGAGGAGGCTGATAGGGGCCAGGCAGTGGATGTAGTCTGTTTGGACTTCAGCATGGCCTTTGACTGTGCACCATATATACACTCTGTGTGGTACAACAGTGGACAGTAGAACTAACGAAAAAGATCTAGTAGTAACTGTGGACCGTAACAGTCAGACAAGTAGTGTGATGACACAGTTAAGAAAGCAATGCAATGCTGGTGGTATAGATCAGAAGGGTTAATGAGCAGGTCAAGGGTCATGATGTTCCCCGTGCTCAAGACCTTAGTTCAACCACACCTGGTGTATTGTGTCAAATTCTCATCACCGCAGTAGTGTAAGGATATTAGAAGAGATCAAGAGGGTTCAGCGCAGGGCCACCAAGCAGCTTAGTGGCTCAGGAGGCACAGCTACCAAGAGAGACTGGACAAACTCATTTTTATTTAGCCTATAAAAGAGAAGGCTGAAAAGGGACATGATCACAGTTTTCTGAATACCAAAAGGGATACACAGGGTGTGCAGTATACCCAGATGTTAGAGCTGGTGAGTGTAGGCATAACGAGATGGCATTCCCTCAAACTGAGCATAAGAGCACATAAGGGAAACAGTGGAAAGCATTACTTTACATGGCGGGTAGTTAAGATGTGGAGTAGCCTTCCCAGCTCTCTGATCATGTTAAGTGACCACAAGATCCTTGTTAGTTCATCGGTGACTGATGTCCAACAAACAGCCTTTCAATATATGTTAATATGTACAGTTACTGTGTCTCTCATGGCTGTAAGAGTGCTGTCAAGTTCTTTGAGTGAGAGAAGCTGAGCAGTTCTGATACACAAAAGACTTGACAAGAAACTCTCAACTTCAGGAGTTTAGAACTGTTTGCATAAGACACCGCTATGTTTATAGAGTACCTTGAACATTTAGAAATAAACTGACTTCAGTGCTAGAGATTACATATGACAGATGTACTTTGAGCCACACCAGTAGAGCTTCTATTTAAAACAACATTTTACCTTTCAAAAGTGAAACTTCAGCTTTACACCAGCACCAGTTGATAGATCTTGCTCCACAGATCATCCAGGTACCATTTTCGACCATGAGGAGACCCAAATGAGCAGCGAGCAGCCAGGAACAAAAGCAAGTACAGCCACCAAAACAGGCCCACCAGATTGCACCAGAACAGGTGGGCATCTCCAGCTTGAAGGGGGCAGGTGACCCCCCACCATGGGACACAGTGTTGGAGGCAACAAGATCCATGGATACCAAGACTGAGAAAAGCCTGGATAGTATGGGAGCTCAGGTTCCAAACAAAGAATGCTGCTGTGACAGCAAAATAAGTTGAGACAATCCTTCAAAGGCTTTAGCAAAGTGACAAATGAAACGAGGTATCCCTGGGCCCATTTGGAAACCCTAGAGAATGCACAGAGGACCATGAACATTCAGGCAGTAGTGATCCAGGATGGAGCAGAGGAGAGAACCTGCTGTCAAACATCAGCACTTGGTTTACAATTCTCTGCCTGGAGGAACTGTACTTTGAGCCAGAAAATATTGAAAAAGGTCTATCGGGTCAATTTTCATTAAGCACAAGGAACCAGAGGCACTCCCAGGCCTTTCCTTGTAATAACTACAGGATCGCAGATACGTGACACTCTCCTATCTTGGGCAAGGGCGCACTATCCCCCATTTATGGATGACCATGACATTAAACTTCTTTCAGATTGGCCCTATGCCACCCAGACATGCTGGAAGCTTTTCGACCCTCTCTGACACCAATTAAGAGGTCTCGGAGTTGTGTACTCCATATTACTTTCAGAAATAAGACTTTCCAATTTAGCAATCTGGCAGCAAAAGTGAGTGGACAAGACAGAGAAGGAATTTCATTGTGAAGAAGGTGCCAGAGTAGTAAGAGAGGAAGGCTCAGAAGAAGAGGAGTAAGTGCTTATTGATGGATGCTAGGACTTTAAAGTTGGACTACTGTTCTTGTTCATACACGTAGGCACCAGGTCTATGTTGGGCAGTTGATACTGTATTGATGTTATATGCTTTCAAGGACTCAGACTTTCACTGCCTTTGGTTAAGCCCGCTGCTCAGTTTAAATTTGCCTTGTAGCACTCTGGGTTTGTTTGCATCAAAATGGCACTGATTGACTGTGTGGAGATGTGAGCTGCACATTCAGTCAATACCTATAAATGCCAGGGTCATGACTCCCATTTTCCACGACTATTTTACTGTATTCCCTTGTCCTGGGGCCGATTCAGTTAATGTTTATCCTCCGGAAATGTTTTGTTGTTTATGTGATGCTGCAAACTCTTGGGCATTTGTTTAGACAACAAGCAGTGAAGGGATTTTTTACTATAATCAAACTCACGTTCTAAATGCGTTCTGTTGAACTGAATTATACTGCATTACACTGTGATGCTAATCTTGTATGCTAATTTGTGGGAAGAATGACTAGTCAGAGTCATGTCCCAGCATCTTGTTTTCATACCTTTTATTTGCCAGTTTTCCCATAGTTATTACTTGGCCAAGCTTCTTAAATGAATGGACAGTTTAGTTTGCGAGTTTTGGACTTTTGGTGGCACCCCATTTGATGCATCACTTATAAATGATTTGTTTTAACCCGATGCTAATATGTCTGACAAACTAATGTTGTTTCAGTAGTGATGCTATCTTTCATGCCATTAATAGTATAGCTTCCCGGCTATGTTTAATTGATAATACAATAAAAATAAATTAAAGAAATTGTCTAAAAACAGTGTAATGATTTATAAAACATATAATAAATATAAGTAAAAGCAGTTTTCATTTAGTTCTATGAAGTATGCTCCTGTGCTCCCCAACTTAGATGTCATAAACCACTGAGCGATTCTTAATTTGGGGTACTTCAAACCTGGTTCTCTTTAAAGTGACCATCCACAGACCTAAAATGGACAACAAGCAGCCAATGGCAGGCTGCTATTTCTAACCCCAATAATTATGCAACAGTCCCTTTCTTTAACAAAACTGATGATACAGCATCCTAACTTTGCACAGAAGAATCTGAAACCACCCAGACTCGATATTACAAACCTCTTAGTATGTAATTCTGTAGTTGTGATCTGCCTCTGCACCGACTTTGATCAGGCATGTTAACCCTTCTGAATTGACAAATTCTGGAACCAGGTCTTTGTCATCCTGAAAGGAGAAAATATTATTAGGTCATTATTACATTGTTTATAGACTATTAAACTTAATTTCTGTACTACCAACTTAACACCACACAACTCTGATCAAGAATATTATACTTGCGCTGTAGTGCAAATACAGTTAGGGTTGAGTACAGTGTCTCCTGTTAATGTCCTAACTTTGAACCTTAACGTTTGCAGTGTTTGATTTAAACTGCCCCAAATTTGGCAAGCTATTGGCTAGTGGCAGGTTCTCAAGATGTGGCAAGTTTTGTGATGAACGCTTATCCGGTTTCTCAGATCAGGATGTGTTGCATCTACAGAAAAAGCTACACTTTCTGCCATTTGTTTGCTCTCTCCTATAACTTAGACAGAAGAGAATTTTGTTAAGAAACTTTCAGGGTTAAAGGGGCCTGTACCAAGGTTGTACCTTTCAAAGGCTTCATGAAAAAATATTAATTGGCTCCAGAGTTATAAGACTTTGAAATGCTGCTTCTGAGCATGCTCAATGGGGTTTTAGGAGAACCCTCTGATAAATCATCAACATTTTGCTTTCATTGAGTATATTCCTTTCACAAAATTAGTGTTTTTCCCATTGTGAGCAAAAACTTTGGGTTGCGTCGGCTGCCATCTTGTTTTTTTTTCCCCATAACGTAAAAGATGGGAAATACATACAAATGATGATGTCTCAAAAAACAAACACCTGAACCTAGGTAAATGGGGCCCATTTGGCTACATTCTGGTGTTTCTTTTTCTGAAATTCGGCACAGAAATACTTTTTCTGGACACCCCCAAATTCTTGGTGCCCAGCTTAGCCAGGGGAGCTGTTTTGCAGGTCAGGAGCTACGAATTCCCCTGTTCACACAAAGTGTTGCAACAGGAGAATTTTCAGCTTGCACCCAAAACATCACTAATCACATCCCGTCATGGCTATGGGAACTGCTGTGGTGTCCGGTTACAATTATATTTCAAGTAAACCCCTTCCCTCTGGATCACCAGCCCCCCAACAGACTGCTTGCCACATCAGGTGCCCACCCCAGTGCCACGAAGAGAATACCGACATTGGGGTGCCCAATCCCCAGCCTTGGCCGGTCTCCTTGCAAAACAGAAAACTGCCTGATTTTTTTTTAAATAAGTTAACTATGGTGCTGACCGCAGTTCGCTTGAATGGCAACCCTGCCCCTCCAGATTGCCTGCCCCCATAAAAAGGTGGTGAAACCAGGATGCCCACCCTCCATGCCACCAAAGATTATTTAGACACTGGGGTGCCCAATCTCCAGTGTTGATCCAGTCCCACTGCAAACAGAACACTGTCCCTCACAGAACATTTTTCCAAGACCAGAAAGAAGAAATGGTCCTTCTGCCTATCTCTGACCCCTTCACACCTCCCATCCAGCCCACCCAACCCCCACTCAGAACTCACCACCCACATCCCACCACACTTTTACTCACCAAAGAGGGTCACCTTGAATATCCAGTCTCCAAGCGAAGAGCGTCCTCCTTCAGGAACCGCGACAGCAAATGAGGAAATAAGGAAGGGCGGTAATGTATTTCAATGTGTTTTGAACTTTTACACATAACTGTCATTTTTAAATATTTCTTCACCTAATTTTAACATGTCATTTTGGGACTACCCATGAACAAGGTAGGTGACATTTTTCAAATCCAGGACAAAATGTGATTTTGCAGCCACTCAACAAAATCACCTTTCTGAATGTGATTTGAAAATTTTCACCTACTAGGTTCATGAGCTGTTGTCACATAAAAAGACTACGTTCAGAATGTAGGGTCAAAATATTAAACAAAACAACAAAGTTATGTATGTTGAAATGTTCCCATGCTTGCTCATAACTTTGGTAATTTTAAATATCTGGACTCCAAACTTTCAACAGTGCCATTTTTTCACACCACCTGATGAATGTGACAGGTGCTGTTTTTCAATCCTGACCAAACATGTCTTCACACTTGTGGAGTGAAATTACGTTTCCATCAGTATCCTATAAATGCCATATGTCATGTTTATATTGAAAGTCATAAAATAACTATGTTGAAAATCTGGGGTAAAAAAATAATTTAAGAAATGTGGTGTGCAGAGCTGACCATTGGCCCAGTGGGTAGTGCTTGTGATTCCATGCCAGTGCGCTGGTTCAGGTGCATTATCAGTGAGCCAGCTGGATGGGCGAGACTGAGGAGCGATGCTGCCATGCAGCCGACCCCAACCTGTGAACAGAAGGTTCAGGGTTGGGCCGCGAGAGCCCAAGTACCATATAGTGAAGAAAAATGCTTTTCTTGACATAGCTCCCTGAGGGCCCTGCACTTCAACTGATAGATGGACTCTTGGCACTGTGCATCTGTATCTGTAGCTACACAGAGACACGGGGCCAGAGGGCCGGCTCACAGCCCACCAGACAGCCCCATGAATTCTATTCATCTGAAACTGCACAGAAGAGCAGGCCTAGAGGCCCTGCAATTCTGCAGGCAGATAGATTCTTCCCTCAGCACAGGGCCCAGCCTGTGCAAATGGCATCTGTTCATGTAGGTATCAAACGGACTTGCATGAATGAGGATATGATTCCACTGTCTCAAAAGAAAGGAAATTCATTGCAAAAAACTGCGGTAATGCACCAGTTAGAGTTCAACTAACATCACAGCAGTAGAAAGTTCAATTCACGTCTGAACTTACCGTAACAGTAGATATTAGAGAGAATCTCTTTCATCAGGCCACACTTACAGAACTATAGGTGCGGGCACTAGGACCACACAGAAACCTTTGCTAGCAGTCTTCTAGGGGCTGCCCATGACAATGTCATATGTTGCCGTCCTCACCATATAAATGTGGGTGGCCCAGTGTCCTCCTCAGTTCCCTGGTGGAGACCATACATAGAGGATCTCCCCCTGGGGAACTGAAGGAAAGAAACTAGAGCTCCCACCATTAGACAAGGTGAACCCAGAAGGTAGACCATCCTGGAGAAAGAGACAGGAAGTGAGAAGCCCTGAAGCCAAGGGGGATGGAGGGTGGGACGGCATGGCCTGATGAAAGAGATTCTCTCAAAGATCTACTGTTATGGTAAGTTCTTATGTAGCAGTATTATCTTCTTCGAGGATATCTCTTTCGTTAGGCCACACCTATGAAATGAGTCCTAAGCAGTACTGACAGAGAGACAGTCTGTGTGGCTGGAGGCTATAGGCGTAAGAGAGGAGGCCCTGAAGCACAGCCAGGCCAAAGCCTGCCCCTCTCCTGGAGGCAATGTCCAGACTATAGTGTTTAGTGAAAGTGTGGACTGTACTCCAAGTGGCAGCAGAACAGATTTCAGCAGCTGACATATTCCTGAGGCAGGCAACAGAAGTGGCCATGCCTCTGGCTGATGATTGGCCATGAACAACCACAGGCAGTCCCTTACCATACTTCCTCTAACAAAATGTAATACAGTTGGCCAACTATTTGGACAGGCACTGTTTAGAAAGTGGTACGCCCTCTTGTGCAGGGGCGAAGGAAACAAAAAGCTGCAAAGGACTTTCTGCAGCCCTTTGCTGCGAACATAATATCTGAGTATTCTATGTATATCTAAGGTATGAAGCAATGCTTCCCTGGATTGGCATAATCCGGAAAATAAACAGGCAGGTGGATGGTTTGAATCAGGGTAAACACAGACACCACCTTCGGCAAGAACTTGGGGTTTGGTACACAATGACACCCTGTCTTTGTGAAAACCAAATAAGAAACCTACACATCAGAGCCTGAAGCTAAAAATCTATCGAGGCAGAAGTAATGGCAACTAAAATAACATTTTCCACAACAGAAAAGCTAGCTCATGTATTAGTACCTCAGAAGGGCCAAAGTAAGTTTCTCTAACACAAAATGTAAGTTCCAAAGCAGGACAAACTGGATTGCAGATGGGAGGCTTCAAATGAAGAATACCTCTCAGGAACGTATGGGACACCTCCAGTTGTGCCACCGTATGGCCATCAATGGACACGTGGAATGCTGAAATGATAGCCAGGTGCACTTTAACAGAAGAGTATTGCAGTCCAGTGTCTGAGAGGGACAACAAGTACTCCAGAATCTGATTCACTGGACAAGAGAAAGGATCCAAGTGGTGGGAAGTAGCCCACAGGGCAAAGCACTTCCACGTCATGGAATAAGTGGCCCTGGTGGACGGCTTCCTAGCAGTCACCAGGACATCAGCCACCTTTTGGGATACCCCAAATCTAGCCATGGCTATGTATTCAGGAGTCAGGCATGAAGACAGAGTGACTTGAGGTTTGGATGGACCAGGGTGCCCTGCTTCTGTGATAGCAGACCTTTGCACAGGGGTAGGGGAACTGGAGGTTCCACTGCCAACTAGCATAATGGGGAACCAGATCTGATGAGGGCAGAAGGAAGTGGCGAGTATCAGAGTTGCTCTTTCCATCTGGAGCATGATCAACATCCTCTGAATTAGAGGGATGCCCAGAGGAAAGGCATAGAGGAACTTTCCTTTCCAGGAGAGGGACAACAGGTCTCACCAGAAAACTCCAGGCCTCAGAGTGAGCTAGCAGAAATGCAGCACTTTTGCATTGCATGGGAAGCAAAAGGTCCAGCTCTGGATGACCACACCTGTTGAACAGGTCTTCCACTACCAAGGTCAGGAGCTCCCACTTGTGCATTCTGGACTCGACCTGCTTAGTCGGGTCTGCCAAGACATTTGGGCACCTGGAACATGAACTGTCAACAGTTCTAGACCTTGTTCTAGAGCCCAGTACCAACCCTCATCACTTCTCTGCACAGGGGGTATGAATGAGTTCCCTCTTGCTTGTTTATGTAGTGCCCTACACTGATGTTGCCCATCTGCACCAGCACAGGCCCCGGGGATAGGTAATTCTGGAAGGCTTGCAGACCATAAAGAACAGCCCTCATCTCTAGGAACATTTATGAGGAGAGAACTCTCCACTGCAGTCCACGTACCTTGGGTCTGGTGAGGCCCCAGATGCGCCCCCCCAAGCCCATCCCAGGCGTCCACGGTGAGGATCTGAGGTGGAAGGGATCAGGAAAGGAACCCCTTTGCGCAAATTGCTGGGTTCCATCCACCACCAAAGTACTTTCTTTACTGGCGTGATTACTAGAACCCTCTGTTCTAGATCATCGGTGTGCTGATCCCATTGGACTAAATGTCCATTGGGGATCCACATCTGCAGCCTTGCCAGGGAACGTGACAATGGCTACCGCCATCAGGTCCAGTAGCCACAGGAATGTCCTGGCTGTGACATACCGGTTGCTGTAAAGGAGCTGGGCCTGCGCAGTCAGACAGTTTGCCCTGTCCTAGGGCAGAAAGGACACTCCCTGGGAAGTGGCAAGTACAGTGCTGATGTACTACAGGGGCTGGCAAGGAGTCAAGACTGACTTGGGCAGATTGACCATGTTCCCTAGAGCATTGAACAGCTGTCTGGTACACGCTAGGGTGTGAGACAGTTGCTCCTGGGACTGAGCTTTGAGCAACCAGTCATCCAGATAGAGTAAGACATACAGCCCCTCCCTCCCTCCTGAGGGCTGCTGCCCACCGTTAAGCATTTGGTAAAGACCTGTGGTGCAGATAACAAGCCAAAGGGCAATACCTGAATTACTAGTGCTCCTCTGAAACAGGACCTGGGGTACTTCCTGTGGGGGTGCAAACTCTGATATGCAGGTATCGTCCTGCATGTCTAGCTCATTCACTTCAGAGCAGCTCTTTGAGAATTCCACCCCCCTTCTGCCCTGTATACTCTTAACACTGCTTCCTGGGCATTTCTAAGCAAACTGAAGTCATAATAGCCATACCACAATCAAATGGGAATACCACTTGAACCATAAGTGCTACACACAAAGTATGAGTGGCAAACTTGTTCAGCACAAAACTACCTTTCTAATGGTGCTATGCAATGAATTCTAAGAAATTCCATTTTTTCTATACTAGCGAAATAACAAAAAGTTTTTTTAAATAAAAAAGACAACAAACAATTTTTAGGGAAAACATGTAACATATCAATACCAAATTAAGTACCAGTACATTAGAAGCAGTTACAAAGTAATTTTGTACTAAAAAGCAATATTTCTAATATAAAACATTTATTTATTTGACTTTTATTCAAGGTACTTTGGTGAGGCTTGAGGAACAAAGTCAACCATACACACCACACCATAAACAAATACGAATACCTCCTAAACTATAAGTGATCTGATATGAACGTAAAGTTATTCAACACAAAATTACCTTTCTAACAGTGCTATGCAATCAATTCTAAGGAATTCGGTTTGTTTTTAATATTTTGGTAAAACTACTGACTTGCTGAAATGTTTCCATGTCTGGTGAAACCAGCTGAGTACATCTACAGTCATTATTGGCCTGAGTGGCTATGTTTCAGATGCCACCTACAGGTGTATCCAGGCGTGAAGCAGCTAGGGAACATATCCAGTCTCCCTTTTACAGTAGGGGCAGCAGGCCTTGCAAGGTAACCATCATGAACTTGTACTGAATATAGAAGTTCAGATTTCTCAGGTCCAGGATGCGCCTCAAATGTCCAGTGGATTTGGGCACTAGAAAGAAGTGTGAATAGAAACCTCTGTTCCTCTGATCCCCAGGAACTGGTTCTACAGCCCTCTTCTGCAACAGCATGCAAACGTCCTCCAGTAGTACTGGTATGCTGTCTGGAGGGTAGCTTGAGTGAATTGGAGGGAGGTCTGAAGGCAACTCCAGAAGTTCTAGAATGTGGCCTTGCTCTATGAGCTGCAGGACCCAAGCATCTGTTGTGTACCCCCTCCACCTGTCCAGATGGATGGAGAAGCAACCCCCTACCGCCACCTCCTAGAGTACTGAAGAATGGGGGTGGGGGTCTAGTAAGGAGTCATGCTGAAGCAGAACCGGCATCAAGGGCCGCACCTCCACCTCTATGGGCTTTTCCCATGGTGGAGGTAGGGGCAGGCAAGACTGCACCTGTTCTGCGCTTGCCCTGCTGTCGGGCTCCTGACTTGGGTCTGTGGATGGCACAATGAAAGGCACCCTCTGCCATTTTTGGCTGAGTGTGGTAAAATGAGGGGACTGCCCGTAGAGTCCTTCCTGAGACCTGTCGGTCAAACAGTATATCCTGCACATCTGCCCCAATGAGGTTATTACCTCTGAAGAGGCATTTAGGATGGACTGCTGGACATCACTAGCAAATCCTGACACACTGAGCCAAGAATGCTGTTTGAGGCAGATGCCAGCCATAGCTGCTCTGGCCGAGGCATCTGAGATGTCATAGGCAGACCTCAAGAGGTGCTTACTTATATCAGCCCCAGTATGGAGGGCCTTAAGCATCTCCTATTTCTGGGGACCCTCTGAAAGGGCCTGAGCTGCAGCTTTGGCCTTTTTCCAGAAAGTGTTCTGGAATTTACCATATGGGCCTGGGGTCCAATGTGGCAGAGGTAAAGGTCCTCTTGACCATGAGGTCCAGTTTCCTTGACTCCTTATCTGAGGAAGAGAACTGAGGTGTTGGGGTCTCTTAGACCTATCATGGGCTGTATTTATCACCACTGAATCAGCCTGAGGTTGCCCTGCAAAAAAGGCTTCCCTGAGGGCCTGGTACAGTTGTCTGCCTTTCTGGGCATGGCAGGAATTGAGCTTGGCTTGTACCAGGTAGTCATGTTAGCATCCTCTTGTGCAGCCAGTAGGGAGGAATAATAAGAGAGGGATAATCTTGTAGTTCCAGGAACTCAACCAGGTTTCTCCTGGCAATATCTTGCTCCTCAGCATTGAACCACATTGCTGTTTGGAGCTGCTTCATCACTGAGATGAAGGAGGGTCTTCAGGAGGGGACCTCAGTGTACGCCTGAAGTCCTCACTCCCAGAGGAGGCAGTGGAGTTAGACCTAGGAGGACTCCTATCCATATCTTCCTCCTCCTCTTCCTATGGGATGAGGTCAGGAATATATTCCAGATCCTCATCGACGAGCTCTGAGTGCGGTAAGGAAGGCAACTAGGCGTTGACGCCCTGGAGTGAACTGGGTGTGTCGACATGGTGGGTGAACGTGGGGACTGGTCTAGTAAGCCCTGGTGTCATCGGGCCCAAAGGAGGAGCAAGGCGCTGAATTATCTCCATAACGGAGAAGATCATCATCTGGACGTCAACGGTGGTTGGCGTTGCCAGGAAGCCCTGTGGCATCAACAGGGGAGGCTGGATCCCTGGCGCCGATGGAACATCCTGAGGCATCGACGGGGAGGCAGAAACCTCAACATTGACTGGCTGTCCCTGACCAAAGAAGGTCAGATGGAACTCATTACTGCGCTCTTGAGGAAACTGAGGTCTAAGCAGCAGGAGTTGCAGCACTGGCGGGGTCAAAAGATCCAATGTCAACTACCTGTCGCCAACCGTGGAAGGTCCAGCAGAAATCACTGCCAAAGCTGACCTGGGGTAGTGAGGGTCTGGGCAGCAAGAGGTGCCACCATCGAAGCGGACAATGATGCTGCAGCTGGCACCCAGAGCAGTGACCCAGAGTGTACCAGGGGACTTGACTTTGCTCTTCTCCCTCTCCCAGTACTTGTGTTTCCCAGAAGATTTATCCTGAGCCTTTGAAGAATGAGAGCCCTAGACGGTACCAGTGACGGGAGGAACTTCTCGCTTGAGCTGCCTCTCCATTCTGACCACCTTCTGTTCAAGGAGGAAAGACTCAGATCTTTCTGATGGTGCCACTGTGTAGCCTAGTTGAAGCCATAGCAGATCTTGCAGGCCCTAATGGTGTGGGCCTCACCAAGACAGTGGACACAGGTGTCATGGTCATCGTTATTGTCGATTTTTCCACCGTACTCGCAATATTAGAAGAGTTTTGCAGAGTCAGTCGATATACACAATGACATGAATCACTTTAAAAATAAAGTGAATTACTGGGGTTAGAAAAATAAAAAAGTAAGGAAATTTGAAGATTTGGCAGTCAACTGAAGTGGCAGTGTCTCCATAGAGTCAGACATGGACAGTCGACAGCAGGAAAGAATTAAGGGCGCAGGGCCGCCCACATTTATATGGTGACCACATGAAAATATTTTTGCTAGCAGTCTTCTAGTGGTCGCCCACATGACAATGTCATACATTGACGTTCACACCATATAAACGTGGGCGGCCCCTAGAAGACTGATAGCAAAAAGGTTTTCATGTGGTCCTAGTGCCTGACAGCTATAGTTCCAAAAGTGTGGCCTGATAAAAGAGGTGTTCCTTGAAGAAGATATGTGGGTTTCAAACCCTAACTCCCCACTCCCAAGCAGCAAAAGAACAAGACCACACAAACAACCACAGACTGCAATCCTCAGATAAGACAAACAACATACAACTATTTCTAGATGTCACAAACGCAGTAGCACTGATGGACTACATTTGTGCATCTGTGTTTCTGCACCCAGAACTGTGCAGATCTTACAGCATGCATGAGTACCTGTAGCTGCAGAAGTACTGTTGCAATTTGGGTATCATGGCTTTCTATATGCAGCTGCATAGTGCAGGCCCCACAGGGCTTTGTGATTCTGCTGACAGAAGTAGTGTTACAATTTGAGTATCATGACTTTTGTGGGGGCTGCTCTTCTACAGCCAGAAGAGGTGTGTATATCTTACACCCGTGGATGCAGAAGCAAGAGGTGTGCATATGTCTTACAGTGTGCATGAGTACCTGTGCTTCTACAGCCAAAAGAACTCTTGCAATTTGGGTATTGTAGATTTGTATCTGTGGCTGCAGGGCCCTGTACTTTTGCAGACAAAAGTATTGTTGTGATTTGAGTATTGTGGATTTCTATCTGCAGCCAGGTAAATCATTTATTTCAGTGGTAGGTGAGTCATCAGAGCTTAGTTACACTTTATGTTGGTCACAGAAACTCTGTTGGCATTACCTGCATAGAGCGTGTCGATATTAAGGTAACACTAACACTGCATCCCATGATCATTCGCCTCTGAGGCCGGAAGATCAGAAGGCTGTGGGTTCAGTTCCCACATCTGGCTCTTGGGTTAATATCCCAGTACTGACACTGTAGTGCAGCATGAGAGGGGTGCTGCACTTCTGAGGTGCCGTCTTTCGGATGAGACGTTAAACCGAGGTCCCATCTGCCTGGATTGGTGGTAGTTCAGGTGGATGTTAAAGATCCCATGGCACTTATTGAAAAAAGAGTAGGGGAATTTCCCCGGTGTCCTGGCTAAATTTCCCTCATTCACTAAAAATATACCACCAACAACTTAATCTGGTTCAAGGTCAGTCGGCATTCATCTGTATCCCCCTCCCCCGGGTCGTGCCTGAAAATAGGCAGGATTTGTCTAGTGCACTTACCCGGTCAACAAAAGCTAAATAAATAAAATAAATAAAATTCAAACCTGAGGAATACCACAACACAGACTCACCACGAGTCCAGGAACTTTTTACCCTCATTTTCCTTTTCCCTACTTTGCAAATTTTGTGCTCTAACCACAATAAACTCATTAACGCAATTTTATGTATGTATTTATATATTTTATAAGTCTCACCAGGAAAGATATACTAAGCTTGTAACAGCTCATTTCCAGATGTAGTAGTAGTTAATTTTGACAGATGCAGAACTTACTGCACAGGAAGCAGTGCCAGACAGTAGCAGATTACCACTACCCAGGCTGTTAAGGTGCAAGCTAACAAAAACAGTGCAGTACGTAGGCTTTGGAGCAGAATATTATGTATGTACGATACATGCTGGCTTAATAAAACATATCAGAAATATATTTATGAGATGCACTTTTTTCCATGAACAGTTTATAATTTTCTCCAACATAGTGTAATACAAAGGAGAAAAACTGGAACTAACCAGAAAAAATACGGACACAGAATTCACTATGATGCACAAGGGTCCTCCACTGTAAAAGTATTTTTCAAGGAACAGGCGGCTAACAAATGTGAAGCCAGCGCCAACTATTCAAAAAAAACGGAACAGAGCAGCAACAAAAGAATAGGGCAGCACGCTTGGAAAGCGTCACAGAGATGTAAAATGTTGGCTGTTTACGCAGAAGAGGGAATGCTGCTATGTACTGTTTGCCTAGTTTTATTAAACAGTTTTAACTAGACCAAGCATTCACAGTCTGTTTTCGCTGCACTGCTGAGCTGCCCTATTCATTTGTTGCTGCTCTCCTCCACTGTAACATGTTGGTCTCTGCATTAATAACATAGATATTAATGGAGTATGATATGCTGTATGTGTTGTACTTGACCTCTGACCTCATGAGTGAGGTTAACAGAGGTCAAGTACAACAAATTAAGGCCCTTCCACACTGGCATCAGTTTTTAAAACGCTTCAAAAATGTTTTACTTTCCGCATTTGAGCCGGGTTCTCAGAGTGTCCAGATTGCATTCAAACACCGCTGTTGCCTTCAAACAGTTCCTGTGGCATGACTGCAGCAGTACTGCGAAGCACCGCGGTTCTACAATACATGCCAGGATACTCTTGATCGGGCACGGCAACGGATTAGGGGATAAACTGCACCACTTGGTTTAGGAGTTTATTATGAGCTCCAAGACGTGAGTATATCTTTTTTCTAATTTCGGCAGTCCAAAAAAAGAGAACAAAGCATTAACATGGTTGACTTAAACCGTGTTATAGAATAGATCGCATCCACCCTGTTGTTAACACGGTTAAAAGCAACTGTGTTGTGCTAAAACTGTGCCAAAGCCTGGCTCCAAACACGGTTTCAGCATGGTTTTGGAGCATGGACTGTAGCACAGTTATATCATGCTACAATCTGGACATAAGCCCTTTGAAACATTTTAACAGAGTTTAAAAATTACAGTGTGGACAGGGCCTAAGACAGTCCTGATATCTTCTATTAGGCCAGCACATACTGGATGTTTATAACACTGTGTTGTATTTCATGTACAGTTAAAACCCATGCAGCATTTAAACATATTTGGCATTTCATTATTTTTTTGAAAATGTTAAGAGCAATTGGCTAATGAGGTGTAAGTATGACATCTTTAAGTAGTAAAATAGTGATACTGTCTCAGTGTGAATCATTAACTTGCCCAACCCCTCCTCTATATCACTAGGTTTATATACAGTTTATGTTCTATGGATATTCAACTAAGGCTTGCACCACATGATAACCCTCTCTTGGTATCAGCTGGGGGCAGGCATGGCCATGAGGCCCTCTCGTCTAGGATTATGATGGACTGCTCGTCAGAGTGCCCCATCCAATCAGTACCAACTGTACTTATTCGAACCTTCTGCCGAGCTCAACTCCGATCTCCGCTCTGACAGAAAATATCACACTGCACAATGGTTTAAGCAGTGGTCACACATTACTCACATGCATTTCGTTAGACAGAAGCACAATCCCCAGTCACTCTCCTTGTAAGCACTGTACAGGCAGATTTGATCCTGACCCTGCATACGAGTCATGACCATAGGGTCTCTTAGTAAAGGCTGAACCCACCTCTTCACAACAGGACCCTTCCAATTCCTTTTTTCACATACCAGTGGGTGAAGATCTACCTCGGTGCAGATCCTGTTCTACTCCGCATAACTTGATAAGTTATCCCAGTATGCTATTAGCTTTTGTGCTTCACACATATTTGGCACCGCAGCACCTGGTCAGCTAGTGTTGCAGAAGACATCAATACTGTAGGTACAACACACTATGACTTCAGTTTGCTGATGGGCATCCATGGGTCCCCTGGTACTGAGGGCAGTTGCCCTATGCCAGATCAGTCGAAACATTCAAACACCTTAAGGGCATTAACAAGGTGAAAGAGTCTAACATGTTTAAATATAAGAAAAATAGCAGGACAAGAGGACACAGCATGAGACTAGAGGGAGGCCAATTAAGGGGGAATGTGAGGAAATTCTTTTCCACAGAAAGGGTGGTGGATGCATGGGACGGCCTACCTCAGGAAGTGGTGGCTATGAATACAATGCAGGGCTTCAAACAGGCATGGGATAGGCATAATGGAGCAATACAGATGAGTATGAATAGATAGGCCATTGACAGAGCAAAGGCCGATGGCACATTTATAAGGTAGAAAAAGAAATGGGCAGACTGGATGGGCCTTGCGGTCCTTATCTGCCGTCAACTTCTATGTTCTATGTTTCTCCTGAAGCCCAGAGTCAACCTTGTACTAGGCGCCTCAGATCAGCTGCTCCTTACTTACTGACAGGTGTGATGGGTGCAGCACTGCAGCGCGTACTCCACCCTGCTTGCTGGCAGTATCTGGTAATCACCCAAGCCCCTCTGCCAGAAAATGAAACTCCGATACCAATCCCAGCTTGGGATCTCCTGTCACACAATGTAGGCATGTCTCCTACCTATGTCAGCAGCTGTGTCTCTCTCTACCAGATCTCCCCCATCAGCAGCTCAGCAGGAAGCATTTCTGGGGCACATGACTGTAAATGCACCCAAGAGGTGACACCCCCTCTTCAGCAGTACCTGTCCTGGGCTGCAAAGACCTACCTGAGAGGAGGCCCCTTAGGGTTTCCAAACCCTCGTGGTATGTCCCCTACACACTCCCCAGAATTTACACCTGTCTACATTAAATAACCACAGATCCCTTCCCTGGGATTTGCGCCACTGTGTTGGGCCTGTTTCTGTAGGTTACCGGGGTACTGTCCATCAAGGTGATTTGGTCTCAATGTCTGAACCCATCAACAGCTAAGAGGTGTGATGTCCTTGCCACTCAGGGCACAAAGTAAGACGAGGTACCTCATGGGCACCCTGGCACCCTTCTTTCTATCAATAAGCTAAGTGCACCTTAATGGATGAGTTCTGGGGACCGGAGTCAGACAGAGACAGAAGGTAATCCAGTACAATATTGACAGGACATATAAATGGATCCACTGAACTGGAAGCACACCATCTGGAGAAGTGCTTCCATTTCAAAGAGTAGTTGCGTCTTTTAGCGGCTTTCTAGCCATGAGCAAGACATCATCCACCTGTGGTGAAACCTCAAACCTGGCAATGGCTACAGTACTGTCTTCAGGGGTCTGGCATGCAGATGCAGGAATCGCAGGTTCGGATAGACAAGGGACCTCTGAGACCGTGACAGCAGACCCCTGACAGAGGGGGAGTGGAACAGGAGGCTCCACTGCCAGATGCTGCAGAAGTGGAAAACAAATCTGGCAACCAGTATTAGGGTGGAATGTTCCTCTCGCTGCTTAAACTGAACCCTCTGAATGAGAAGGATAGAAGTGAAGGTGTAAAGGAACCTTCCTTTCTAGGAGAGGGAGAGCACGTCTCACTAAAACTCTATGCCCTGGAACAAGTGAGCAGAAACATGGCAGTTCTGTGTTGTGTGGGGACACAGAAAGGTCCAGCTCTGGACAACCCCATTTTGTGAAGAGGTAATTTACCATGGAGGTCAGAAGTTCTCATTTGTGTACCAGGGACTGAGACCAGCTAAGCCTGTCGCCCAAGGCATTTTGAACACCTGGGAGAAACACAGCTGACAGCCCAGTACCATACTCTCATCGCTTCCCCTGCAGAGAGGATGAGTGCCCCCTTGCTTGTTTATGTAGTCCATGACACTGACATTGTCTGTCTGAATCTGCAAGGGACAGGTGCTGAGATGCTCTTGAAAAACATGGAGACCAAGCGGGACAGCCCTCATCTCCACAATATTGATATAGATATCAGACTCCTGATTGGTCCATGATCCTTGAGTCTGAAAAGACCACAGATGGGTACCCCAGCAGAACCCTGAAGCATCCATTATGAGGATCTGCCCAGGAGTCAGAGGAAAAAAATGGAATGCCATGTAACAAGTTCTAGCAGTCCATCCACCATATTAGACCACCGTGTAGAGGAAATATGACGGGGGACCATTTGTTCAAGCTTGTCCGTCAGCTGATCCTATTGTACCTGAAGAGTCCAATGCAGTATGCTCATACCGAGATGGGTAAAGAGAACCATGATGATAGCTGCAGCCATCAGCCCCAGCAGATGTAACATCCTCTGGGCTGACACATAACGACTTCCGTCTATCAGCTGGGTTTGGCCAACAAGGACCTCTGCCCTGTCTGAAGGCAGGAAGGCACTGCCCACCACAGTGTCCAGTACCACACCAATATATTGAACGCACAGACAAAAATGAGTAAAGATTTTGGTAAGTTCACCACAACACCCAGTTCCTTGAACAACTGTCTCGTTCTGAACAATATATACAGAATCACTTCCCTGGACGGGGCATTCAGAAGCCAGTCATTCAGATATGGGAAGACATAAAGCTCTTCCCTCTGGCGGGCCACTGCCACAACCACTAAGGATTTGGTAAATACCTGCGGTGCCAAGGATATGCCAAAGGGCAAGACTCAAAACTGATAATGGCTGCCCTCCAACCTGAAGGGGAGGTACTGCCTGTGGCACTTACGAATTCTGTTATGGAGATATGAATCCTTCATACCCAGGGCACAAAGCCAATCCCCCTTTTGCAGCAGGGTGATAACAGCCTGAAGAGACATCATCCAAAATGTTCTGTATTCAATTAACAGGTTTAGGTCTCTCACATCCAGCAGTGGCAACAGATCTCCCATCTACTTGGGAACCACGACGTAGGTGGAATAGAAACCTTTAATACTTTCTTGGGGAAGAATGAGTTTGATAGCCCACTTGTGTGCAAGTGGCTGAACCTCCTCTAGCAGAAGGAACAAGTGGCCCAGAGGATAAACTGGAGGGTAGACAGCAACCGCATAGCAAGCCCTTTTCCCAATATTTCCAGGACCCATTCCTCCATTGTGATCTCCCTCCACTTTTGCAGATGAAGGAAGAGACATTCCCCAACTTGCACCCCCAGAGGTAACAGTGAGAGGGAGGAAGTGAAGAGTCAGAAGGTACCAGTGGTGGCATGCTTCCTTGACTGACACTTTTGGTTGCCTCTGCATGGCCACCAGGAGGGAGGGACCACCGCCTCCATTTGTGCATGGGGCTGCTGATACGAAGCATGGCTACCACAGGCAGCAGGCCTGCAACACAAAGCCGTACGATGCCCCATGGTGAGCTGAAGGGTCAGAGATCTGAGTGACCTTAAAGTCATTCTGGAGGATTGATGCTCACATAGAGCATTTTCAGCATTACTCCCAAACAGCCTGGAACCTCTAGCAGGGGCATTCAGCTCAACTTATTGCACATCAGTAACAAATCCAGCTACCCGAAACCAGAATGATCTCCAAAGGCATATGCCAGTGGCAGCAACCCTGGCAGAAGCATCATATATGAAGTCTAACAGATGCTTTCCAGTAGCCACACCAGCTGAGGCAGCTTTATGCAAGTCAGTCTTGGTAGGACCACCACGTAGAGCCTGAATGGTAGACACAGCAGATTTCCATAGGCTATTTTGATATCTAATCACGTACTGTATTGCCTGGTAGCTGGCAATTCTTCGGCCTAAGGATGTAGAGTCTTAAATTATCACCCATAACATCCAGCATCCTGTTTTGTTTTGTTTTGGTCAGAAGGCAAAGTGCTCATGTGTCTAGGGGCTCTAGAGTGATCATGAGCAGCCATGATAACCACAGAATCTGTTTCAGGCTGGGAAGGCTTAACACATGGAGCAGGGTACTACTTGGCAGCCTTTCTAGGTACTGCAGGCAAGGCATTAGGCTTATGCCAAGCAGCAAAGGTAGCATCGTCTAAGGCAGGATATATAGAAGGAATCACAATGGAGGGCACAGTGGGAACCTCCAAAACTCGATAATTTTTCTTAATGGAGTCTTCCCCTCAGCTTTAAATCCAATGACATCCTGGATTTGTCTGGGAAAAGCCTGAAAGAGGGATCTTCAGGAGGAGCTCTGGCGTATACACCACATAGTTCTTACTGCATGAGGAGGGCTGAACTAGAAAGCAAATCCCCAACAGGGATCACTGCCCTTTCATCATCCTCGAAATCCTCCTCCATATTAAGGAGATCAGGATCATATTCTACCTTGTCGTCATCTGGGACGATGGCGGGAGAAATCAATGGAGGCAGCGGCCACAATGGAGGAAAGACAGGCGTGCTTCTGGATCCCACCAATGCTAACAGTGCCAACGGAGAGGCCCAGTTGCCATTATCGTTAGCAGAAACGATAGTACCAGGCATAATAGTTCAGAGAATGACACCAGCACAACCTAGGAATCAAAAGCACCCTGTAAAAGGCTCAGGACAACCAACGTTGAAGAGGCAGAACCAACGGCGGGGCTGCATACCGCCCACAGAAGGTACAGCATCACCACAGTCAGTCCCCAACCCTGATCTTGGTGTCTTATCAGATGAGCGATGGGGCTGTAGTCATTACTGCCATAGCAGATGAGAACAAGTGCTTACCCTCCTTCAATGGAGACCTCAACCTCACTGGCAAAACATGAGCTTTATCCTTATGCTTGTTGTGATGGGTGGAAGAGCAGGACAATGACTTATTCTTGTGTTTTTCCTTCACCTTTGACAACCATGGCAGCAATAGCTGCAACTGAATGCCAGGGAGTCCCCTTCCCAGAAGCAGTCAACCTAGACTGAGAAACCAGCTTGGAGCCTGTGACCTTGACTTGAGCCTCCATGGTCTTAACAGCAATGAAGGTTTCCAGAGCCTTCCTTTGCAATCTCCTTCTGGCCTGGTTGAATTTCTGGTAGATCTTGCAGGCCCCAACATTATGGGACAGGCCCAAACAGCAAACAAGAACTGTGTGAATGTCATCCTTGTAGATATTGTAACTGCAGGTACAAAACCTAAATAAAGGTTCTTTCAATGGTGGCATAAAGGACAACGTCAACTGGTTAAATTAAAGTTTTGAAAAATAATAGTGAAGAAAATGATGGTGTTGTTTCTCTGTAGGTCAATGACGCTCAGGTGGGAGAAAGCACTGAGGAGGAGGAATGGGGCCATTCACGGTTATATCGCATTGGCGTTGCATGTCACTGTGGGTGGCCATAGCTAGCAAAAGTTTCCATGTGGTCCTGGCGCCAGTGGCACACAGTTCCATAGATGTGGCCCAATGGAGTAGACATCCTCAATGAAGATCCCCATTTTCATGGTAATGTACTGAAAACTGGGAGCCTAGATGCAGGACATATATGAAACATTACCCGAATGGTGGTTACAAATTGTGCTTTTTTTTTTTTTTTTTTTTATAAAACTCACCCTAACATGTAAGGGGCTCTTTATGAGTAAACTATCTGAAAATAATATTACCTTTAGAAAATAAGTCAGCTGTTACTTTTTATATATGAAGTGCTTATTCTCTTCCATTTTGTTAATTGGGAAATGTTTTACCTGACAGTACTAGGTGTGTTGTGTGGAACAGACTCAACCTGGAGACTGATGTATCTTGTTTTATTCACCATCATACCTCATCAGCATTTTGACCTCACTGATTATGACACCAGTCTAGAACCACTCACCTTCTGCCAGATTGGTCATCAGTGATGTCACAGTGATATGGTCACAGTGCTGATGACATTTAAAGGTATGGCAGTAGACACGGTATGTCAACTTCCAGGCAGAGGGCTGTTCTATGAGTCACGCCTAATGCTATCAGGCAGCACACCTTATTAACAAAAACAAACAGAAAATCTAGAAATAAAAAGTAACAACTGGCTACTTTAAAAAATGAATAACTTTTTGTCTGCTGTTTGTGCCACTACTAGCATTTCAATGCCAAAAAGACAATTTCCATGACTTTGGCACTAAACAGAGGATAGTCAGGGCCCAAACAATAACAACAAAAAAAAACTCAAGAGTCTTACTAAACATAGGAAAAAGTGGTGCAAGCCTCCCTTAAAGGAGGCTTATGCTACCATTTGGCATCCCAAGCTAGGGAATGTTTTAGTGCTCTGGGGATATTGGCTGCTGGGCGCCTCAAGGTAGCAGCAGAGAGTAGGTTTGTGGAGTATACAAGGGAGCAGACAAGAAGTTTGGCCTTTCCAGCCTGGGCATTAGGCCAGGGATGGAGGAGGGTGGCTGGAGGAGCACAATTAGGTGGGCCAGTAAGGGGCTCAGCAGTTCGGTGGGCCAGTTGGGAACCCCGCTTTCACAGAGTTATGGCAATGAGGAGCTGGGGTAATGGAGCTCTGTGGGAAATATGGTTATCTAGGTCCTGTATCGTTGGGGGCAGGAAAGTAGGTGGCCAGGAGAGGTAGGAGCACTTAGAGACCCCTTCTAGTGTGTATTCCTGGGCAGCCAGGACTGTGGGGACAGTGGCACAGGAGGGAAGCTGGTGGCAGTGGCTCTCCCTCATACCGGTATGGCAGAGGCGGCCTGGGGACAGAGGGCAGGGGCCTTTCACCCAAATATGGGGCCTGCTTGTGGGCAGGTCCGGGGTGCAACATTAAGGCCAGGTGGGTCGCGAGGTTGTAAAGACAGGCCTTGGAGGGTGGCCCTCAGCTGAAGCTTAGCAAGCCCAGGAGGTGCTGAGGGGATGTGGGCATGGCAGTGATCCTGCCCCTTCCCCAGAAGGAAAACTGTCAGCTGGAAGCAGAGCAGATTTGGGCCACTATTTCTGTGAAGGCAGGCTGTTCGGAGGGACCTGGGTGGTGGCAGTGCCCAGGGGATCTACAGTGGCAGGACAGCAAGAAGCAGAGGCTAGAGTATGGGAATAGGGCTGGGTTTTGGGGCCGCTGCACCAGTGGAGCCATGAAGATGACAGGCTGAGTGAAATGAGGGGGTAGGTGCTGACAGGGTAGCACCAACACAGAGCCACGCTCGAGTGGGTTACGGGACCTGGGTCGTGGGGAAAAAATCCTGGCACCTCTTGTGGCATGGACCAGCGCCCAGGGGTCCAGCTGCTGAAAGCAGCCCACTTTCTCACGCCGGAGTTGTGGGACGACCAGTGCCAGAGTAAGAGGATAAACCAGCAATAAAGAGAAAAAGTCTTGGCTTACCAGATCCAGACAGCCAGGAGATTGAGGGATCTGAGTCGGGAGGTCCTTAGGTAAAGCATCCAAGATAGAGAGAGAGTAGAAGAATCCTTGCTTGTTTACCTTGCCAGAAACCATCGTGTTCACTGCTCTAAATGTCCAGCCATTATGTTTAGCAAAAGGTCTGATTAGCCCCATGGAGCTGCTTTATTTGTTTGGATGAAGTATGTGACCCCTGTATTGCTGAGATCATCTGCTATGCATGAGCTAAATAAAGAAGCTAGTTGGGAGAAGAATAGCAGTGATGTACTTTATTTAAATTGAAGTGGGGAGGTAACGCGCAGGGATGCGAGGGGTTTTACAGGACAGGTAGCGCTATTGGGTAGGAAGTCTTTCCCGGATTATAACCAAAAAACTAAAGCCCAGTGGGAGCAGGACCTTGGAAGAACAATTCAGGAGGAAAATTGTCTCATGATGCTGCAGCTCCATAGAGGTATACTAATCTGTAATAGATATCAGGAGTCCTTCTTTTGTTTTCTACTTATATTTTTATCCTCCTGCTGTCCTTCCAATCACCACTCCTTCCGTCCTACAAGGGTAGCGACCCCCACCTCTGCCAACCAGCTTGGTCTGCCCCTAGAGTGCCACACTGCTATTGGGGCCCTTTGATACCCGGATTACCCTCCCCGGGCAGGGCGAGGAGAGGATCCCTTCCCCTCCCTTTCCCCTGCGGCAGCACGTTGGGGTCTGCCTCTGGCAGAGGGTAGTAAGGCGGCTCGGAGGACTTCATCCAGGCGACCAGAGGGCATTTTCCTCCAGTAGTTTTTCCCCCCTTAACCCGCCCTCTGAGAGCTAGCGGCGAGAGTCTGCATGCTGAGCACCTCCTCCAAGCCTAACGATGTCCCCTCCCTGGCTCTGGCAGACGGAGCCATCGCGGCCTCTCGAGAGTCGGCATCCACAACCCTCTCAGGACATCAGGTGCTCCAACGCGCCCCTGGCATCCCACCCCGAGAGAGAGCATCTGTTGGGACACTCCATCCTCCTTCCCAGTAAACCCGGCGAGCCAGGTCCATTCGAACCAGTCGCCCGGCATAGCGAGAGGTGTGGCATCCAGCGCCTCAACCTCAGCGCCACTGAGCCGGCCCTATCAGGAGTCCTTCTATAAATTCCTGCATAGATTATACTGCCTCCTGTAATGGTGAATACATTTATCCTGCAGTCTCCCCCATCTGTGGAGGAATATGGCTGACTGGGGCACCTACATTCATTATTTCTGGATGTGTCCAGTGCTGCAGAATTTCTGGGAAGACAATGCGCTGGAGGTGGGGACTCTGCTGGGCAAGAGACTTCCGATGGACCCCCTGACCCTGTTGTTTGGCATACAGGATGGGAGGGAGGAGGCCGAGACCTCTTGCCCAGCTGGGTTCGGGTGCTGCTGGCTTTAGCCAGACAATGCACATTGAACACCTGGGTCTCAACCGTGGCACCAATGATGCAGCAGTGGAGATCATTAGCTATCCAGAAGCCAGTGCTGGAATGCTTGTCCTACCTGACCAGAGATAGGGAGCGGGAAGTTTCTGCAAGGCTGGGGACCCTTTGTGAACTCGCTGACACCAGGGGAGGCACAGGCCTTGAGAGAGGGACTTCAATGAATGGCGAGACTAGGGATTAGGAATGAATTCACACTTGCCCAAAGAGCGGGGCTACATGCCCTGTATCCATTCAGTAACTATGGAATAATATGTTATGACACGGCAAATGGATTCACAATGATTAATATAATGTTTTCAGACTTTTAGACCCTGTCGCTAACCACTGTCACCTATAATTTTTTTATTTGTTTATCAGAAATTGGATCAGACCTATACTAAATGTTACTTGTTTGTTGTTGTTTGCCGATTGGGATGTCATAGCCTCATAAAGAAAAATGAAATGTTGGTGTTTTATCTGTTGTGTGTCAGTGCTTATAAAGTTTTAATAAAAATATTTTGCAAAAAAAAAAAAAAAAACTGAAGGGGGAGCTATTGAAATGGAAACCTTTCTCCCCTTCCTTTGCAACTAAATTAATTTCTCATAAGTTTGATTCCAAATGAAATTTCCACCCGCCCTTGGTGGGACTGAGGAGCTCTGGGGGTTCAAGAGAGTCAGGAGACATGCAGTGTGGAGTTCCTGGTCCAGTACACCAGCATTCGGGGAGAATCCAGGTTCTATGGGTAAATTTGAGAGTGCACAGGTGATTGAAGATGCCAGTAAGGTAGCCCACATCTTTTCCTGCCTTGTATGGGAGTGCGTTTGTCTCAGTGACTTAGCGCTTGAAGTGGCCCCTTCCCAATGTCCTCGGAAGATCTCAAGTAATATGCCCCTAGACGGAGGCTCGGGGGGGGGGGTTACACTGTGGGGGCTCATCCAGGTTGTCCCCCGAACCCAGAAATGCCGTCAGATCCAGAGTCTTGCCGTCCGGTGTGTTGTCAGGCTTCCCGGCCTGGTTGAGCCCTGCTGCGCAGCAAAAAATAGCTGTGGGAGTAGGCCTGGAGCAGGCGTAAGCCTCAGCCTGCTGGTGTGGTGTGGCGTGTGACCTGCTAGTCATGTGACCCTCAATAAGCAGGGTTCTGACAGGAGGATGGCCGAGAAGGAGCTATAGCAGCTGCAACAAGAAGCGCCATCTTGGTTGAATCGGAAGAGTGGAGCTGACAGAGTATGGTGACAAGGAGAACAGGAGAACAAACCCAGTGAGAGAAAAGAGAAATAGAAAATATTTTTCCTGTGCACATCCACCATCAGGCAAGTGAACTGGGCTGCCAAATAAAGTAAATGGACAACTGAACCAACTGGTTAAGAGATTCTTAGCTGTGGGCACTGGGAGGGTTGGAGAGACTTAAAACAGGCATCCACCATGGACTGGCAGAGTGTTGTGGCTGGCGGGAATGAAGAAGGACCCAAAGTAACCTCCCAAGAGGAACCCTAGCCACGTTTCCTGCCTCACTACTCTCCTGGATCTGGAAAGCTGGGGGAAAAGGAAGAGAAAATTAACGTTGCGTGAGGTGTGGGTTTAGGGGGGAAGGAATTGCCAGGTCGCCTGTATGCCCACACTGTATAGGCATGCCGCCAGTCCCAAATTTGGGGATGCTCCCTCCCAGTTCCACTGCCAGTCCCTTTGTGCTGTGGTCACCAGCTAGTGGGGATTCAGGAGGGTTTGAGAGACTGTCCCTGGGAGAAAGCACTTGTGCCCAGGTGGATGAGACCAGAAGCGAATCCACAGCTGTGATTGTGGAGGTTGTAGAGGAGGAAGGTGCAGGAGCAGAAGTTAAAGAGAAAGGTGATGGGGAGCACAGCCATCCGCCTGCCTCCCGCCACCAGCTACCGGCAATCCCCATGGCAGAGGGGTGGGGTCTCAGACAGCTGGTTGGAGATCATCCAGGGCCTGGGGATCTTGTCCACCCCTGTCTGGCAGTAGCCTCAGGCCCTGTCGACTAAGTCAGAGGCTACCTCAGGAGCCAGGCTTAGAATCAAGCCTACCACTTCTAGTGATGTCAGCCAAATGGCCGCAGGCTGAATCAAGCACTCCATCTATACCGGGACCATTATTAGCAACAATCAGCAAAATAACTAACGATATTCAGGAAACATTGGTAGGAGCAATTGTAGGATGCCGAGAGGTCAGCATAGTAGACCTTTATCTCCCGATGGTTTGCCAGACGTCGATGCCGGGGTGTCTGACAGTGATTGCTCGCAACTCTCCACGCATCGTGGCAGGCCCACAGAAGGGCCCTGTGACAATAAGTCTCTCCACAAGAAGATGATCCTCATACTTGTGGAGCTGAGGGACTTCAGAAATGAGACCAGAGCCACCATGGCTGCCCTCCGAACAGACATAGCCAAGACAGAAAAAAGGCTTGACACCCAGGAGGAGCAGTTGACAAAATCGGATTCCAGGACTGATGCACTGGAGGGAGCCGTGGTGCAGCTTCAACAATCTCTCACACAGCTGCAGGACAGGGTGGAAGATGCAGAGGCCCACAACAGAAGGAACAATCTCTGCCTCTCTGGTTTCCCAGAGGAAGTGAGTGAGGACCGATACAGTTCCTCCAGACTTTTTTTCAAAAAGCCTTGGACTTGCCAACAGACAGGGTACTAGAAACAGACTGTGCACACCAGTCACTGGGCCTCTGACTTGACCTCACCATCAGCAAGGCCCCAAGCGCTGATACTGCATTTCCTGCGCTACCAGGACAAGGAGCAGATTCTTCATAAAGCTTGGCAGAAGGGGTCCATTTTCTACAACACCCAGTGAATTTATGTGGATGATTATCCGCCTGCGATGGCAGCCCGGGGCAGAGCTTACACTCCCATCATGAAGAGACTGCGTCAAGAGAAGATAAAGTTCAAGACCCCGTATCCTTCCAGGATGGTGATTTATTTTCCACATGGCCTCAAGACTTTTGAATCGGCAGTGGAGGTGGCCACTGAACTAACAAAAAGAAACCTCCAGGTCATAGTCTTGGCCCCGCATTCCAATCAGCCAAAATCCTTGGCCTCAAAGCTGGCCCAGCAACTGTGGCAGCAGGTGCCACCTCATGAGCAGAGACACCGAGATGAAGCAGCCACCATTCAAAAGATAGTGGCTGAACTGCGAGATCATTCCCAGGGTGCCAGCACAAAGACTTCCTCCCAAACTACACTGGACTGAAACTCCTCAACTCTTGGTGCTCAGGCAAGCCTGTGATGTTTCCTACTCTCGGTTGCCAGGAATGGGTTTTTTGAGATCTCAAAATGATTTGCACACTGTGCCATGCTTGTTTCCCCCCCCCCCTTTCACTTGTGGTGTGTGTGTGTGTGTGCCGTCCTCTATGCTGGTACCGAACAGTATATTTAATTTACTCTCTAAATAATGAGGTCAACTTTAAAACAAGGTGCCAGTCAGAGGTGGGGACTTATGAGTCACCCTGAGGTGTAGCGGTGTGGTGGTGGGGGGAGACACGAAACTGACATCTTTAGGGCGGTAGGGAGATGAGGGGCTACAGGAATAGCCTAACTTGGGCACCATGGCAGAAATTGTTAGAGGGCCACCAGGAGAAAGGGTGGTTGAGCTGGGCTTTAAAAGTGTTTTATTTTTCTTCTCTCCTAGGTTATAATTAACAGTAATAAGGTGATCGTGCATGACAGTCTTGTTTGGGCCTGGTAGCCTGCGGGAGTGGGCTGGCACACTAGGCTCCAGGGTAAGGACGGAGCCCTTGCCTGGGGGGCCCATCTCAGCACATTTGGCCAGGCTGGATCTTTACTTCCCAGGGCGCGTTTACTGGGAGATGGGTTGCTCCCCCTCCTCTTCCTCAAATGGTGAAGTGTGGAGAGGCCCCACAGGAAACACCTGTCAGCAGGTTGAGTGCGTCTGGGGAGGCTTCCCCTAGGACTTACCAGGTAATACCTGGCCAATATACCTGCTTAGCCAGGGGGCAACATCTCCGGATACCCAACATGATTTACTTTGCACTAATGCCCCCCTTAGCTGCCTGGCTTAATCCACTCAGAGCTCCCCTGAATCTGGGTCTCGTCAGACGCAAGAGTTCCCTCTCTAAGGAGCCCTTCCTTATACGAGCCTGCAGACTCCTAATCTTAAAATCATACTGCTGTAATGCATTCATCCATTTCAAGACACTTCCGGTCTGATGAGACGGGGTGGGGTGCGTCACTTCCCTAATCCCATATATGGAGGCCCTAATAATCTTGGTTGTTACCTTGATTGTTCACTCCAAGTTTGGAGTCGAACCTATGGAAGTAACCATTTTGGTTACCAGGGCAGGGAGGGTGGGGTTAGCTCACCCACATGCCCATGATTTTAAGAAGTTTTTTCCTCTTGTACAAAAGTTACAGTTGTTATACAACATTCAGTGTACAGTTTTAGATGTTAGGATTAATGTACATAGTTATAGTAGTGTAACCCCCTTGTTACCCGGGGTTACTAGAATCCCAGTAAGACCTAGTGGTAGGCAGGGAAGACAGCTTGTGAAACTCCAGTTAAATGGGTTTCACACTGTCTCACTCTGTTCTCGGTCTCAGCTGAGACTGAGGGATGACATCACCAATAGAACTATCGCAGCTGCATGAGCCACATTGGAATCTGCAGCAGAGGGAGTTAGTTAGAACGTTGGGAGTTTTGAAGTCAGTCTTCAGTCAGTCTTCAGTGAGTGTGTGTGAAGTTGGGAGCTTGCTGAGAAAGCAGCTCAGTGAAGGCTCTAGGGCCTCAGCCCTGACAGAGGGCTACTTTTAAGTAAAAGGTGTGTCTCCACCTTAAATAGAGACACAGGCGATTACTGAGAATTAGTAGAACCGCTGTTTTCGGTCTCAATGCCCCTGGGGCAGGAAAGGTTTCCTGCAGATTCCTGGGGCAATCCTAGTACTGCTTGTGAAGGAAAAGCTGCCTATGTGTTCCAGTGTTTATTTGGGAGAACAAGATTTGTGAGTCGCCTGTGGGGCACCTGCAACGTGAGGGTGAGTGTCTGCTCTTGCTAAAAGGGCCTATGTTTTTTACCCTGGGACTTGTGTGACAATGTGGGGATTGAACTACTAAATATTGGGAAGCCTAGAGTAATGAGCTAAGCAAAGTAAAAGCAGGTTCAAGTCCAGAGCTTGTTGGGATGCAAATGATATGCAGAGGAGATGTGACAGACGTCTACCCAGAATCTACATTTGGAAGTTCAGTAAAGGAATTGTTCAGTTTCCAGAGAAATGGCCGGGTATGGGCTGTGGGAGCTGGAGGTAGGTAGCCCCCATCTTTAGTGACCAGGTCCACCTCACAGTTTCTTCTGTGGATTTCTACTTTACCTCAGGCACTTGGCCAGTGATGAGGGAAGTACCCAGGCGATGGGACTGTAAGGAAAATTCTCTCTAGGAGTTGAAGACTCTAGTGTGGTTTGGGGAGCCACAACAGGATAATTGGTTCATTCCTCAAATGGACCGCGGATCAAGTGGCCGGCAGGGGAGCCGGGCCAGTGGGGAAAACCCAAGTAGTGTACAAATTGGGCTGTGTACCCAAAGCTGCGTGCAAGTCCGGGCTGTGTGCCTGGTGGGTTTAGAGCCTGAGGGCTGGAAATAGTGATAAAGTGTTCTGTTGTCTCTAATCTGCATTACCAGGAAATGTAGCCCCATGGAGGTCCATCTATGCTTTGTTTGTTCACCTGGAAGTGAATAAAAGCCACACTGAAGAATCCCATTCCTGGTTCTGGACATTACAGTTATTGCTTCCTGTGTTCGGATTTACTTGGGTGCCCCTGTTCAGAGTAGCCAAACCCTCGTCCCCTGTGAGTAACCTCATCCTCTCAGACCCAGTCCCCACCAGGTACTGCTGTCAGCTTCAACAGCATGCCACCTGTCGTTTGCTAAAAAGGCAGGGGTGAGGGGTTACAGTAGAGGAAGCAAATGACAATATTACCATGTGTATTCCAGGCAGTCATATTTGGGAGGCGGTCTTGGGGGAAAGGGGTGGTGGGGTGCACATCTGCCAGAAAGTTTAAGAACCAACATGACTAGAAAGAACTTGCAATTGTAGTCACATAATGTGAATGGCCGCTCCAGTCCCATTAAGTATACTAGAGTCCTGTCGCACCTCAGACTTGGTATTCATCCAAGAAACCCACTTATCAAGGGTAGAGCATGAAAAGTTAAACAAATTAGGGTTCTCCTTGGTGTTTTACTCCTCATTTGAGGGCGGTAGGAAGAGTGGTGTGGCCATCCTGGTCCCCAGACATACCACATTTGTAGAGCAGGGACAGTGGGCTGACCCTGAGGGACAGTTGACAATCGTACAAGGCCTCCTTAGAGGCAAGGAGGTAACCTTAGCAAATTTATACCTTCCTCCCGGGGCAAACTCCCCTACTATTAAGAAGCTCCTTGACAAAGTTGTCACCATGACTAGTGGCAACTCCTGCTCGCAGGGAACTCCAACATAACCCCCAACCCAAACTTAGACTCTACTAGGATGGCTACCACCAGGCAACCCCAGCACACAGGCTGTTTAAGTGGTTCTCCCAAGAGGTGGGATGGGAGGACACATGGGGCTTCCTACACCCTAGAGCACGTGGTTACACCCATTTCTCAGCGGTGCATGGCACGTACTCGAGGACTGACTTGTGCTATACACAGAGGGAGTATTTGGCTTCCCTCTGTGCATGCGCTCTGGGGGAATATAGCGATATCAGACCATGCTCCTGTGATCAGCCAGTGGGACTCTGAGTTACAGCAATGGAACACCCGGTGGAGATTTAACCCATACTACCTAAAAGGGGAACAATTCAAGGAATTTCTGGCAGACTCCATAAAGGATATCACTGGAGATAATGCTAGTCTGGAAATCTCCCATTCTCTCCTCTGGGACACCCTGAAGGCAGTTCTCCATGACCACCTCATTAAGAACACCTCGGCCCAATCAAAAGGGCGGTAAGAAAAACAGCACCGCCTTCAGGACATACTACATTTTTTGCAAATAGCCCATCAGCAAGGGGATACCTCCTTCCTACCTCAACTTAAATCAGTAAAAGCAGGAGTTAGATGCCTTCAACCTCCAACAGGCGGAAATAGTCTTGACGTTTCAGCGGCAACACTATCATGAGGTAGGTCCTAGGGCATCCAGACAGCTGGCTTATAGGCTCCGAAAACAAAAACAGACCTCTACGATTCCCTCCATAATACACCCAGTGACAGGCACACACCACACCAGCCTTCACGAAATATCTGCAGCCTTTACCGCATATTACCAGACACTATATAACCCAGAGAGAGAGAGAGACCCCGAACCCCATTGAAATTACCAAATTTTTAACAAATCTATCCCTACCTACACCTACTGAGGAGCAACATCAGCAGCTCGTGGACCCAATAACGGCAAGTGAGGTGGCAAACACAGTCATTGGGTCAAAAAATTGAAAGTCCCCTAGCCCAAATGGCTATGGAGCAGAATTCTATAAGGCCACTAGAGAACAGGTTCTCCCCATATTGCAGGACGGCTTTAATGAAGTTTTCACTGGTGAACCCCCTTCCGAGTTGGTCATATGCAGCCATATCTAACATACTGAAACCCGGGAAAAGCTACTTGCAGTGTGAATTATATAGGCCTATCTCAGTATTTTAATTTTTTTTTTCCTCCCACTGAGCCACCAGCTGCCCGGTACTTTCGGCCCGGCCACAGACTTCCGCCCCTCATATCGGCCGCGAGCCTCAGATACCCGTGGGCTTCCCCCACGGCGCGGGCTGCGGAGATCCCCTACACTCGCAGTCTTTGGGATAGGTCGGAGGGCTGGCTTGAGGGGCTAATTGAAGCTATGTCGGGCTTCACTGAAGGCAGCCAACAGCTGTCCTTTTTCCGGTTTTCTGGGGGAGGCAGGGTTGTGCACTGACGTCAAGTGTCCGCACCGCCTCCTGTGCGTGATAGTGCCGGTAGCTGTGTGACTCCCGGCCTCCGCCAGGGGTCATCCATGCACCGGGCACTTCCCCACTGGAGAAGGAGAGCAGTCCTAGGGACACTCTATCCTTCTCCCCTGGCGGCCCTCCAGCGACCCTGGTCCATTCCGAACCCAGGTCGCTGGCATCCTGGCGAAATCCAGCCGCTGCGCCCGGACGGGCGGCTTAGGCCTATCTCAGTATTAAACACTGACTATAAATACTTTATGTCGATCCTGGTACACAGGCTGGATAAGATCCTTCCTCTCGGATGGGCCTAGACCAGACAGGTTTTATTAGGAAGCGCCAACCTCCAACATTGTCTGTTGCACCCTGCACCTGATCCAGGCTATGCAGACCAGCGGCGCGCCTGCAGTCCTTCTCAGCTTAGATGCTGAGAAGGCCTCTGACAAGTCGTGCAGGAGTCCAAAGGTGAGTTTTCTTTATTTTTATTTCACTCTTTTTTTTTTTATCGTCATTGCGCCATCGTCCAGTTAACTAATTATGTCTTTTGTTTTGCAGGTGGTGAGAACAAGCCAGAACCAGGAGGTGTGTGGCCACAAGGAGGAGCCGGAGGGAGAAGGCCTGGCTGAGACTGCAAGAGGGCACGGGGCCACCAGGACAGAGCAAAGAGCAGGCGGCTACATCGCAGGGTAAGGCAGAGGGATGGGCAGATTCAGAGGAGAGCAGGAGCACCGCGGAAATGGGGAGCTCAACAGCAAAACAAGTAAATTTTAATTTGGTCGGGGAGCTGGAGGAGGGAAGAGGGGCACACGGACTTCACGGCACAGATGGAGGGGTTGACGTAAATGGCAACGAACGGGCAAGGCCTACAGCTGGACTGTGGGTGGAGGGAGAACAAGGGCATGAAAGAGTCACCCTGCCTTGAGCTTTAAGTTTGTGCCCTGCTTGCACTGATTTTGGGAACAAACAGTGAACAACTGCATTTCAGAACGGAATAAAGACTATGTGCCCTGCTTTGCGGAGATTATGGGGGAACCAGAACTTAATGTGCTCTGCTACTACTATGTTGTGTGCCCTGCATCTTTGCAGTGAACATTTGGGAACAGATAAGACTAAGTAAGCAGCCTTGCTGCTGAGATCTCGGTAACCAGAAGTAATGTGCCCTGCTCTTGACTCTGCAGTGAATTTGGGAACAGAAAAAGAGACCAAGTATTGTGCCCTGCTTTGCAGAGATTGGGGGAACCAGAACTTAATTAATGTGCCCTTCATCTGTAGTGAACATTATTTGCAAACAGATAAGACTAAATTAATGTGCCCTGCTTTTGCGGAGATCTGTGTACCCTGCTAGTTGCATGCCCACATGCAGTGAACAATTTGGGAACAGAAAGAGAGACTTAAGTATTGTGCCCTGCTTTGCAGAGACTGGAGGAACCAGATTTATTTAATGTGTCCTACTTATGTGCCCCACGTCTGCAGTGAACATCTGGGAACAGAATAAGACTAAGTTAATGTGCCCTGCTTTTGCTGAGATGATCTGTACTCTGCCCAATATTTATGTGCCCTGTTATGCTGCGTGCGCTGCATCTGCAGTGAACATTTAAGAGACTTGGGGAGTTATGGTCCCAATTTTTATGTCGTGGCAGGGGTTCATTATTTAATTTGTCACGACTCATGATGGATCACACTCACGAATTCATGGTCACGAATATTCACGATCTGCTTTAGCAGACATCCCATCTTGGCTCTTGAATGTGTGTGTGCTGCTGCACACTTGCTGTATTTATCTGGAAATGGCTAGATAAAACAATATCAGTCTTAAAAATATGTGTACATGTGTATTTTATCAATATCGGGCAAGATAAGTACACTTTATGGGGTTTTGAGCAAAAATATGAATTTTTGGTAATTGCTAATCAACTTCGGCCAATTGCTAATCATTTTTTAATTTGATTAACGAAGGCCGCTAATCAAGTCTCCGACACTAATTTATGCCTTGCACAAAGGTAATGGTAGCGTTAGAGCGGTACCTGATCTTAATGATTTGGTACTATCTTTGAGGACAAACATGCCTTCTAAAGGCCCTTCCACGCTCAGCTAGATGGCCTCGTGCACAAAGCAACTTTTGTTCACTATGTCTTGCTGGTCAATAGACCATCATTTTGGCTTTTTATAGAGAATACAATGATGTTCCCATTGTTTTGCTCTCAGTGCAAACCTACAAATCGCATTAAACATGCATTTGTGCTTTTTATAAAAAAAAATTTTTTAGATACATCTCCCCAAATCAAGCTACCACATCTTTTTACTCACTCAGGTGTATTCTTTAATGATCTCATTGAATATTCAAAGTAAAATACCCGCTCTCGAAGCATGGGTTAGACATTACAACCCGGATGTACTATGTATTACTGAGTCTTGGCTAAAGCCTCATATACTTCCCCATGAAATTGCACTAACTGCATACGCCACTTTTAGAAAGCACAGTCTCTCCAAAAAGTGTGGGGGTGTACTCATCTGCGCCAAAAACTGGCTCTTGACCGATGTGCTTCCACCTGTCTCAGACAAGCCTGAACATGAACACATCATAATCTCTATTACCCTAGGTCAAGCCACCAAGTAGGAATGTAGGATCAACTGACCTTTTTTCTAGAATGTTGTTTCAGTATTTTCAATCTCTATTGCAGTGTAAGTGTTATGACCGATCTGAATTAATTTTATTTTTGTTCTGTATTATTTAACGTTATTGTTTTACCCTATGTCTATTCATATGTCTTGTATGTCTGAATTTGTCAGGTCGCACCTGTAAAAGGATTTCATGTCCAGTGTGCCTACCTGTTACGCATAATAAACAAACAAACAAGTTAATGGTTGGGTGTGTTTATCTGCCCCGGACCTTGTTTCCTCAGCCTGTTCAGAATTCCTAGACAAATTACCCCATGGTGACCTAATCTTAAGGGGGATATTAATCTGAACTGGCTTAGTGCCAAAAGGACAAACTACCTCTCCATTCTAAAGGATGCAAAGCTAGTGTAATTAATCCACCACCTCACCAGACTAAACATGAAATCAGGTAATCACAGTCTCCTAGACTGGGTTTTAACAAATAACAGCCAGCAAGTAAATCTTGCAGGAGTATTCCTGGATGCTCTTAGTGATCACTCCCCTACCTTCTGAGTCTAGAGAAATAATATTCAGAAACCCCCTACTATACTCATTAAAACGTGTGATCTAACGAGGTTTAGCGCTGAGGCCTTTCTTGAGCGTCTTAAGTCAGTAGACTGAACTCCCATCAACCGACTCCCTGATGTCAACCAGGCAACCATTGGTGGACAAGTGGAACACCCTGCCAGAGGAAGTGGTGGGGGCTGAAACAATCACGGGATTTAAGAATGCATGGGATAGACATAAAGGAATTCTAGAGGTCAGGGGTAAGGGGAAATAGACTTCTAGGAAAACAAACTGAACTTACAAGCTCAAATGGGCAGACTAGGTGGGCCATAGGCCCTTATCTGCCGACACTGTCTATGTATGTAGGCATTCGACTACTTTATAAACTCTTTCTCAACCATCTTAGACTCCCTAGCCCCTATTAGGTCTCAAAGAGCTAAGGGAATAAACTCCGCATGGCTGTCTCATGATCTTAGAGCACTGCTGCGTTCCCATGACAAGGCTTGGAAGGAGTTTAAAAAAACAGGACAGGTGTCTGACTGGCAGTCCTATCGACAATTGTGCAATGCCTGCAAAACCCCGGCCACTAAGGCCAAACAGACTTACCTCCACTCCCTACAGGGAAAAAATGTCACCAATCCAAAGACTTTCTGGACCCAAATAAACTCCCTCCTTAAAGGAAAGGATAGAAACATTCCCCAGTCCATGGTCTCAAATGGTGCCACACTATCGAGCCCAACAGACATAACTACTGGTATAAATCTTTTTTTCACTGACCTGGACAAATACAAAAAGACCTGCCTCCCATCCCAGCTGACTCAACATCACCCGACCCCGACTGTACCCTCCCCACCTTTCACCTAAAACTGTCCACAAGGTCAGAGGTCCTCAAACTACTCAAGGGTCTCAACCCAGACAGTGCCCCTGGATTCGATACCCTTCATCAAAATTCCTTAGGATAGGAGCACCTGCTATTACCTACCCAGTAATGCTATTAATAAACAAATCTTTCCTCAAACAATCCTGGACAAATGGAAAACTGCAATTGTTGTCCCTGTACTTAAAAGTGGCCCCACAAACCTGGTAGAAAACTATAGGCCTATATCTATCCTATGCCCCTAGCCAAGATCCAGGAGAGAATTCTTTGTAATCAACTCTACTCCCATCTCAAACTCAACAATGCCTTAACTATCCATCAGCATGGATTTCGTAAACTGCATGGCACAGAATCAGCACTACTACGCATTACCTCGGACATTTTCAGGGCAATGTATCAGGGTGAGGCTATTGGTGCCACCTTTTTGGACCTGAACAAAGCCTTCAACTTTGTCAACCACCAACTTCTCCTCACTAAACTCCATCAACTAGGTCTTGACCCTGCATCCTTCTCCTGGCTAGCCAACTACTTAACCAACAGGCTCCAGTGTGTAAAATGGTCTGGAGCCACATCCTTCCTTGCTCCCATAACTGACGGTGTTCCACAGGGCTCCATATTAGGACCACTCCTATTCTCCATTTTCATCAATAAACTCCCACTCAACTGTGGCTGTAGCAGTTCAATTATATGCTGATGACGCCTTCTATACAGGTCTGCTAGAGATATCAATGTCATAAACGCCAAGCTCGACAATGATTTTCAGGCTTTGGAGGCCTGGTTCAAAGCCAACCTGTTAGTTCTTAACATTAAAAAGACTCAAACCATGTTATTCCACCACACCTAATATAAACTTGATAACCAATCGCCTTTGGTTGTTAAAACATCACGTGGGGTGACGCTGGAATGTGTCAAAAGCTTTAAATACCTAGGCATCACCTTAGACGAAAATCTATCCTTCGAGATCCATACCAATAAAATTATAAAATCAACTCACCAGAAACTAGGGTTACTATACCATACTGCCCCCTTCCTCACTTCCCAATCCACAAAGAACATTTGTACTGCAACCCTACTCCTAGGTCTCCTCTATGGTGCATCCTTGCTTTCCACAGTGAAGCCATTTATTCTGAACAGACTTATGCAAGCATATCACCGTACTGCCAGATTTGCCGCTTCAGCCCCTGTCTGAACTCACCACTGTGCTGTGCTCAGTACCTTAAATTGGCCAGGTTTTGAGGTAAAGTTAGACTACCCCTTGCTGTGTACCACCTGTAAATTAATTCACCTCCCATCCAAGCCTGTCTAACCTAATGACCCGGAAACCATTCACCAGGTCCCTTAGAACATCTCACCAACCATTTTTAAATATACCTAAAACTCATTTAGCAGTTGAAAAGAGATATTTCTCGTATGCAGCTGCACATAAATTTAACAATCTTCCAATAGGACTTCTATCCTGCAAATCCCTCTCGCAGTTTTAAAAACAGTACAAGGACCTATTTCTTGACACTGGCACGTGTAACTGTATATAACCCCCTGTCTAGCAGGCTGGGGTTAATCCTATGTCATGCTGTCAAGGTTTCTCTGAACCCTTTGTAATTAACGAGTCAAAGTTGTTTATGCCCTAAAGTGTATGATGTTTCTCTATCTTATGTACATACTGCATCAAATTGTTGAATATTTCTACTTGTTAATCTTACTACTGTTTGTACCACTGTTGGTACTATGGTTAATGTCCATCTACTATGTTTAATGTCTATAATTTGTGGAATGCTTACAGTCCCCGGGTCGCCACTGAAAAAGGGACTGTCTTGTCACACTGGTCCTACCCAGTCATCAAAATCCAAATAAAATAAATAAATGAAATAATCTTAGTGATCATTGTACAATAGACTGTGTGAGGTCTGATCCTAAAGCAGTTTCTTCTTCCTCTAGGTACATCTTCAAAAGATGCCAGAGGAACTTTGATCCTTACAGCTTCCTTTCTGATCTACAATTTGCTGACTGGCATGATTTCTACCTGGCACCTTCAGCGGACAGTGGCTATGAGTTTTTCCTTTGGGTCTATAAACAAACACGCTCCTCTAGTTAAAATCCGTAGCAAAAAGAAATTGTGTCCCTGATTTACAGCTAGCCTAAAAGCTGCATTATTGCATAGGGACTCACTCTGGAAAAAGGCAAGAAAAACTAAACAGTCAACTGTACTACAAAATTTTGGAAAACATTAAAGGACCTAGAAGGTCACCGCCCAGCTAGCTCTCTTCCACCTAGGATTGCCACTGGTGGGACCTCTACTACCAACAAAAATGTGATACTAGATCATCTTAACAATCACTTTGCCATAGCAGGGCTAGCGTTTGATACCTCGCCGGCCAACATCCTACGTGACCTGTTGTGTAGTCAAGGTCTCTGCATGTCTTAATTCAGTCTTGCACATCCATGATACCGTTTTCTCATGCTGCCCTGGCACTGTGAAACAAGTAGAGGACTTGCTTCTAGATTTGGATACTAGAAAAAGTGCGGGTGCCGCCCTTATTCAGCCCTTCTATTTAAAATTAGGATACCACATCTTGTCCGCTGGTGCCGACCTTATTTAGCCCTTCTATTTAAAATTAGGATACCACGTCTTGTCCGCTCTAATCACCTACCATTTTTAATTTGTCCCTTGCCCAGGGCACTCTCCCTTCTATATGGAAAACTGTTCACATTATTCCTTCATTTAAATCTGGAGATTCAAGTGACCTAAATAATTACTGACCAATTTCCCTGCTCCTGGTCTTGTCCAAAATGCTGGAAAAGGTAGTCAACACCCAACTTAGGCAGTATTTGGAGAATTTCAATCTGCTGAACCCGGTCAAGTCTGGTTTTAGACCTCATCATAGTACAATCTCAGCACTTGCCAAGGTCACAAACGATTGGCAGAATGCACTGGATGCAAAAAATTACATGTGTGCTTTGTTCCTTGGCTTAAGTAAAGCCTTCGACACGCTGGATCATAACCTACTTCTAGTCATTCAAAGAAACACTGGGGTAGATAAACTGGCCCTAAAGTGGTTCACAAATTACCTTTCTCATCGTTACCAACAGGTTAAGGCAGATGGCATCCTTTCCCAGATGAAAACGCTGCTAAGAGGCGTGCACCAAGGGTCCATTCTTGGCCCATTATTATTTGCCATTTATATACATAATGTAAACACTGGATTCAAGTCTGCTAACAACCACTTGTTTGCTGATGACAGAGTGCTTTATATAAATAGGCACAACCCCCGAGCCTGTGTGCAGGGATCTCCAAATCAAATTTAATAATCTATAGAAAAATCTCTTAGACCTAAAGCTCCTGTTAAATGCCAATAAAAGTAAGGCAATGCTTTTTGTGCCCTCCGTCAATGCAACCAAACTAGGCACATCAGGGACGGTTGCTAAGTACTTACTCTGTTGGACGAGCCTTTAGAATATGTGGCGAAATTTAAATACCTGGGCATATGTTTAGACTCTAAGCTGTCCTTTGTAAATCACATTGAGGAACTCTCGAAAAAATTAAAACAAAGACTTGGTCTCTTTTTTCAGATCAAGCATTTACTGACGCAGGAAGCAAAGAATAAGGTTAGTGCAAACTACCTTTATGCCTCTCTTGGACCATGCTGACTTCTTGTACGGGCAGGGCCCATCCACGGCACTTTCCAAACTTGACCCCTATTCCATCGTGTGCTTAGGTTCATCACTGGAGCACCATACTCCACTCATCACTGTTCACTTTATGCTAAAGTAGGATGGGGTTCACTTAGCTTCAGACAGCATAAAAATGCCGTCTTCTGGACTTACAGAGCCATCATTAACAAGCTACCTCAGTATATCTCAAACTGCCTTCCCGTCTGTAGCGCTGGAATTTACCCTTTAAGAAGTCTCTCTTACATTTCACTTGAAATACCCAAGGTTAGAACATACTTTGGAAAGGCAGCTATAAGTCATGCCTTTCCTGTCCTTTGGAATAATATACAAAAAACCTGAGGCTTGCAACTCCCGTGAGGCTGACCTTTAAGAAGCTGTTCATGAGCTCTTTTAAGAAGGTGTGTAATTGTCTTCATTGATGGCCTTGAATCTTGGCCTTGCATGATTACACCGTTACACAGAAACATAGAATTTGATGGCAGATAGGACCGCTTGGCCCACCTAGTCTGCCCATATCCCTACCTAACAGATAAGCTGCAGATCCTAGTTAACCAACAGCCTACTTCCTCCTACTCCCCACTAGAATTGCCTTATGTCTGTCCTATGCATTCTTGAATTCCCCCACTGTTTTTGACTCTACGACCTCCTCAGGAAGGCTGTTCCATGTATCCACAACCCTCTCTGTGAAGAAATACTTCCTCACATTACCTCTAAGCCGTCCCCCATCTATCTTCAAATTGTGCCCCCTTGTTTTTGCACATCTTTTTTTCTGAAAGATGCTACCCTCTTGGACTTTGTTGATTCCCTTGAGGTTTTTGAAAGTTTCTATCATGTCCCCCTTCCTCGAGGCTATACATCTTTAGTTCCTTTAGTCTTTCTTCATATGTCTTCTGATGCAGACCCTGCATCATTTTGGTTGCCCTCCTCTGGACAGCCTCCACCCTGTCTATGCCTTTGCGGAGATGAGTCTCCAGAACTGTACACAGTACTCCAGATGTGGTCTTACCAACTGTCTGTACAGAGGGCCAACAACTTCCTGTTTTCTACTGGTGATGCCTCTCCCTATGCATCCCAGTATCCCCCCAGCCCTCCTTACTGCCTTCTCACAGTGCTGGCCCACCTTTAGGTTGTCTGATATGACTACCCCCAGGTCCCTTTCCATTTTTGTTGTTGTCAGTATCTCACCCCCATTGTGTACTCTTCCCCTGGGTTTTTGTTTCCCAGGTGCATTACTTTGCACTTCTTTGCACTGAATCTAAGCTGCCATACATTTGACCATTCCACCAACCTTACCAAGTCCCTTTTCATCCTTTCCACCCCACCTTGTGCATCAAACCTGTTGCAGATCTTTGTGTCATCTGCAAAGAGACATACTTTCCCTTCCAGTCCCTCTGCAATGTCACTTATAAAGACATTAAAAAGGACCGGCCCCAGTACTGAACCCTGCGATACCTCACTAGTAACACTCCTTTCTTCACTGTGAACTCCACTTATTATTACCCGACGTGTCCTGTTGTCCAACCAGAGTTTTACCCAGGCTACCACCCTAGGACCCACTCCCAGGCTGGCTAATTTGTTTATTAATCTTTTGTGCAGGACTGTGTCAGATGCCTTGCTAAAGTCTAGGTAGACCATGTCCACAGCCCCTCCCTGGTCTACTGCTTTGGTCACCCAGTCAAAAAACTCAATTAGATTTGTCTGACATGACCTTCCGCTGTTGCATCTCCCTTCCCTTTATCTCTGTAGTCCCGTAGTCGTCTTCATCTAACCTTTCCAGCTTTCTATCTCTGCTGTCCCACTTCTTTCCCCTCTAACCCTCAATCTCATGTGGGTAGCTCCTTCACACTATTTATTTCCCACATTGTGTTTTGTATATATTGTACATAGGTTATGATTGTATATACCATAAGTTTGGATTGTTTTCATAGTGTGCTGCATTGAATGGCTATTTATTTCATAAATTCTGTACTGTATTTGCTGTTTGTATATTCATGCTACCCTGTACTTAGCCTATAATCACTGCCTGAATTTTTCTTTGTAAAAATTATATGTGATCCTACCCAGGTCCATCTTGTAAATGAGTTCTTCTCAACGGTGTTCTGCCTGGTACAATAAAGGACTTATTGATTGACTGACTCCAGGATTGACAACAAACAACTCTGTGCCAAGTCTTCTGGCATCATCAGTTAAAAAATTCTTAAGAGCGTATATGGCCCCCAATTTCTCATTCAAGTGCACTGACACTGTTGCTCCATGACTTTCAACATTTAAATGGGAGTCAAGTAATATTCCTAAATATCTGAACTCCTCTACCACTTCCAGATGCTCCTGGTCCAAAGAAGAAATTTGCAGTACATCTGAAATCAGACCAACAGTGGAGAACAAGATTTGTTTTTTTAACTCTATTTTTCCCACTTCCACCCTACCTCTGAACTCTCTCCGGCGACCTCCTGATCCACTGTCTCTACCTCCCAACGTGACTCAGACAGCTCGAGCTCCTCATCGTCACGGGCATCCCCAGGTCTACCCTCCAGGGAAGGGTCGCCCCCAACCAGGGTGCTCTATCTCATAGTGTTGAGACACTGGCCAGTGAGGACGGGAGGAAGCCCGAGAGCCAAGCCCGTATGCGGGAGTGTGGACCGTGGAGGGAGGCGCCTTTGCCTATCGGAGGTGAGGATTTTCCACCTTTATGCCCTCCCTTCCCAACAGGCCTCGAGGTGCAATGACGTTAGGGGAACGTCTTGCCGTGGCTCCACAACCCTCTTCTTGAACCCTGTAGCGTTGCAGTACCTCCGATTTCCACCAGAGGTTGCCGCGGTGCCAGGCTTCATCCTGGACCCCAGAAGGAGAGCAGTTCTCTGGACGCTTAATCCTTCCTCTCCCCTGCCGACCCCTGGCAATCCAGGCCCATTCCCGAGCCCGGGTCGCCGGCGTGGTACGAGGTGTGGCGTCCAGCGCCTCAACCCTCATCACCACCGGGCCAGCTAGTGGAAAACGAGCTGCTTTGCGTTTTTTTTCCCATTTATGATGACATTATTTTCTGCAAACCAGGTTACCAAGTTACTATATTCTTTATCCATGGTTTTATTAAGCAAGGCTGCATAAAGTACCACCCCATCAATGTATAATAGATTTTTAGCTGTATAACATTTAGAAAGTCATTTATAAAGAAAATAATGGGGGTCCCAATAAAGATCCCGTGGGACCCCATACTCAACTCTACTGGGCAGGGGTCTGATAGGTCTCCATTGATCTTTACTTGCTCTAATCCATTGAGTAGATAATCTGAAACCCAATTTACAGCAGATTTATCAAAAACTACCTTGCCGAGCTGTGACCTCAGAAGGAAGTGATTCACCAGATTGAATGCCTTGGTCAGATCTACAAATACCTCTTCCCATATTCTCCTGCAGGTCGTTCATGAACCTGACAAAGGCAGTCTCCATGTTACAGTTCCCTTTGAAACCATGCTATGCAGCACTCAAAATGTTATGCATCTCCAAGAATTCTGTTATTTGGGAGTACAATAGACATTCTTGTGTTTTACTAAGGACACAAGTAATACTGGTCTATAGTTATTAACTGAGTTTGTTTGCCCTCCCCCTCCCCCCGCCATGTGCCGGTATAGCAGGCTTCTTTCCACGCATCAGGTACGATTTGATTACACAGCGACATGTTTAAAATTATTTCTAGAAGCCTTGATAATTCAGAAGCTGCAACTTTGAGTATTTTTGCTTCAAGCTGGTCTGGTCCTGGTCCCTTATTGACGTTTAACCTCACCAATTGTTTAAAAATGTCTTCCCTCCTAATTTGCTTAAAATATAATTTTGGTCTGGTTGTCTCAACTGCTGTGTATCAGCATTCATTTTGTTAAAGACATTTAAATAACTATGTAGGTCTGTGAAAGTCTCATTAAGATAGCTTGCTATTTCTTGATGGTCAGTTCTAGATTTCCGTTGGTAAGGTATTCAATATTTTTTTTTTCCTGGTGTTTGTTTATACCCTGCCGTAAGGATTTATTTTTAAAATTTGCGATCTGTTTGTTTTTATAAAAAATCTACCTTAGCCTTTTTTATTTTTATTTTGCAAGTATTGTGTAATTCCCATAGACTATCCAGTCTTTTTTATCTGTACATGCAAAATTTGCCCATGCTGCATCTTGAGCTTTAACAGTCTCTTCTATTTCCCTGTTCATCCAATTGTTTAATGTCCTCTTTTCTTTTTAAGTGGGGCTCTATTGCTTAAAACACTATTATACGTCTCAAGAAAGAGATCTAATGCCCTGTTGGGATCTTCTAACTTTGCCATATATTGCCAATTAATATTTTTAAAATCCTCCTTTGTTTTAATTAGCACCTCTTCAATTACCCTCCTTGTTTTTATCACACTACCTTGTCCTTTTGTCTCCTGTTGCTCCATACACAATACACAGGTGAGTGGTCATTACTTGAATCTGGCATTATTCCAGCATAAAACATGTTCTTTGGATTATTTGTCATGACCCAATCTAGCAATGTGTCCAAACCTGATTTATTATTTTTTCTCGTTGCCGCTGTTATTATTTGATTTAAATTCACTTTTGAAGTGTCTGTTTAAACTTGTTTGAGTCAGGCCCAGTCCAATTTAAATTTACATTCCCCTATAAGAATGATTTCCCTATTTTTAGAGCACCTACTGCATGTATTACTTTTTCCAATCCAGGTAGTTTTATTTTAGGAGGGTTGTAAATATAAGCAACATCTATTTTTTGTATTTCCCAATGTTACTTCAAAGAACAAGCTTTCCTACCCCGAGAGGGGAGTTCCGATGCCAAGTTTATTAGTGCTCATTTTCTCATTAATGTAGACAATTATCCCCCTCCACCCATTTCTCCTGTACTGTACTATCTTTCCTTATTATCTTACACCCTTAAATTGTTAGAAAATTATCCAGTCTTTGGTAACAACCACGATTCCATGATTAACATGACATCAGGAGCATAAAGTACGTGCAAAGCCAGGCCTCCATTTCCTGTTTTTGTACGCAGTAAACCACAAACATCGAAGTGTGCTGGTCAAGACTCTTTAGCCTAGCCTAAACCAGTTTTGTACATCTAGCCCTTTGTGGGATTTATTTGGACCAGGATTAACCTCAACATACCCAGCGAGAAGTAGTTTAATAACATGAAAACAGAATACATGCCTTTGCGATTGTATATGCTGAATGAAGTGTCCATGATTTCCACCGCCTTTCTTTTTTTAACAAACCCAAATTAAGTAAACCATGTGGGTAATGGTTGTAAGCAATACTAAGAGGCAGTATATCTTGCAAAGGCGGTCTTTGCAATACTACATCCATCCCACTCAGTATACATATGCAAAGCATGCAAACCAGTACCCCCATACTGACCACTTTACTCTATTTACTAAATTGCTTGTTCTATATGTTGACTATATTAACTTGTAAACTTAAACTGAAAAGGTGTGTAAAGAACCTCTTTCAGGAAACACAGTCTCTCTGTAATGAAAGACCACATTTCAATAAGTATACCAGTTCACTGTTCTGGGGACTGGCAGTACAACTTAGAGCTTAGAGTAATGAGATGTGAAAGAGCCTGGTACATCCAGCAGACTTGGGTTTGATTCCCACAGCCTCCACCTGCATACTGTGTGACTCTGAGCAAGTAACTTAACCACCCCAGTGCTCCTGGGTCACCCCTGAAAACAGGCACTTGTGTCTATTATGCCTTACTTGGTTACCAAATACTAAATAAATATAGCTGAATGGAGCTGAAGAACAATAACAGCACGTGGTTGGGATGACTGCACGGACGTGGAACATATCTGGTCTTTCTTCCAGGCACTCTTTTACCATGTAATAGCCCAATAAACCTACAGTTCTACATAAATTCCTTAAAGAAATAAAAAGAACAGAAAACAGAAAATTCTTTTCAAGTGGCACATGCGTCACTCGAGTGGATGCCACACAGCAGCACAGGCTTTTATGGCAGAAAGCCCCGCCCACCCCACTGATGCTTCTCGGCTGCTGGTACACCCCTGTACACCCTTGCTGACCGAGAAGCTAGCGATTCTGGCACCACAGAGTGGCTCAAACAACAGAAGCAGACTGGCAAGAGGCTGGAGGCAGTGATGCTGTGTCTGTAGATGGAATTACATAGTGACAGGCTTAGCTCATTCACGGCGGCACAGGCTTTTATGGCTGAAAGCCCCACCCACCTGACTGACTCTTCTTGGCCGCCGTTATGCACCTGTACTCCCCTGCTGATTACGAAGCTAGAGATTCCGGGCACCACAGGATGGCTCAAACAACATGAATATGCTGGCAAGAGGCTGGAGGCAGCGATGTGTCTGCAGATGGAATTACAGAGTGACAGGCAAAGTAGACAACATGGCTACTAGCCAATAAAAATGCCGCATTTTCCCTACCTATTTTATGATGTACTCTTATGGACCCTCATTAAAAAAGGCCCCTTGCTGTGACACACAAAACCCTTGACTATCTGGAGTATGCACATGATAGGGGAGGGTCTGGTGTATGCCATTCCTGAATGGATTTCGTAAACATGTAGTTCTCTGCTGCACTGGATACATTCTATTTAAAGATTTAAAGTCCATAAAAGGAAAGTTCACTGGATTGCAGTGCTTCTTTCTTACCCAAATATCGGGGAACAGCTGATATTAATTTGGCTTGTCAGACACCTGACACAAACTTGAACTTCCACCAATGTAATCACTGGCTCGTCATCAAGCCAGATGGGACACGCTCATCAAGCTACAACTACAGTCATCATGGAATAATCATGAAGCAATTTGTTCATGTTCACATGACCCATCTCTGCACGTTAAGGCAAGGAACTGTGTGACACTTACAGGTAAATTTATTACGGGGGGGGGGGCCCAAATGGAGCACCATCATAATAATTTAATGCTATGTCGAAACTGCCACTAAGAATGAAATTTATCAATCAAGGGTATAAGTCACACAAATGCCAGACATCTACTTCCAAATGTTAATTAGTCTGGTGCTTTTGCACAGCTATTAAAGGCACATTCCCACCACTCAGTGCAGGGTGCTAGTTCAGAAGCATTAACTGGAGAAAGAGCTCTAGTTTTGTAATTCACCACTGTGATTATTGTTTAGTTTTACTTTTTTATTCAGAAAATGAAGAAATTTACTTGGAAATTCTTTGACAATTAATAACTTTACTGGTCTGCAGGAGGTGGTTGTTCATTACCCACCACATTTTTAAAGCTGGTCACCAGTTATATTCTAAAACTGGGGTACAAAAGTCTTGTAAGTTCCCGGTAAAGGCAATGGAGAGGGTCTATGTTCAGTTAAAGTGACAGGCACATGGCTCGAGTTTTGCCATTGGAATTGCTTGATCTAGGGAGTTTTCCTTTTCTGATGTGTGACCACACTTCAGAAGCCAGCTACGGGTTAAAGCAAAGTGCTCTTCTCCAGTGACATTCCACAACAATCCTACAAAAATGGTGCTTCGCTCATGCATTTACTTTCAATTTTTGCAAAAAAAGTCTCTGCAGCAGTATCAAAAGCATAGTATTTTTTCAGGACTGTCATTTTTTAAACATGGAAGTGAATGGATGACCAGACCTGCCAGCACACATTAATCATTAGAAAAGTCCCTGGTAGTCTAGTGGCCCACTCTTACCAAATCATTGTGCTTATTAATATCATAAGATCCCTAGTAGTAGCTCCCATGTGATCCCTGTGCCAGCAATATCAGAAAAGTCCCTGATAGTCTAGTGGACCCCTTTACACCCAATCCCTGTGTCCATCATATCAGAAAATTCTCTGGTAGTCCAGGGAATCCACTCCCCTTCGATCTCTGTAGCGCTAGTGTCTATGTAAGTACCATCCCTGGTGTCTAATGCCCCCTTAAAGTCCCTCACAATCGGACAGAGACTGGCACAACATGCCACTCACCTCCACGTCCAGCCCAAGTCCGGTATTGATATACTGATATAACACAAGTGCAGTACATCAATAAAGGACTTGCTGGAGGCCCTTAGCAATAACTCAGTCTGACGGGCCATCCCGAAAGCCCAGTACTGATATGCTGTACTTATGTGGTACCTGTATATCGATAATTTTTTTATTTTTATTTATTTATTAAACTCTAGGATTACAAGTACCTTTTATTTATTTTATTTATTTATTGAAATTGTTTCACTAGGAAAAGCACACTGAGCAAGAACTGCTCGTCTCCCGGTGCAACCTGGGGGAGGGGTACAGTGGGGAAGATGACAAGGGTAGTCCAGGTCCAGACATATATACATACAATTACGATACAGTTGAAAACATTTGACAGAAATAGCTGGGCGTAGATGACAATTTACCCTTACTTATAGTATAGTAGCAATTACATGGGGAAGTCATGCTTCATACCTTGAAAACATATAATTAGATAATACAGCTGCATATGTTTGACAGGAATAGGTGAGTGTGGATTAATACATATACCCCTAATAGCCGAGAGTAGCAGTTACAATGAGGAAATCCTGCTAAGGTATTGGGTTGTGGTATATAATGAGATAGGGGTAAGTACAGGCTAGCTAGCACAAAAGTTGGGATCAAGTGCAGTAGTTGGGAGTTGTTAGCGAAGTAGCACCATTGGACCTACTGGGAGAAGAAATGTAGGAGTGTCTAAGGTAGAATAGATTGGAGAGTTAGCTGCAGGAGCAGTTTACTGAGCAGTGGTTGGCAAGGGCATAGGATAGTGAGCAGACAGAGGAAGAGTGGCGAATTTCAGAGGGGAAAGAGTTCCAGAGTTGAGGGAAGTGGTGAGAGAGAGGAATTGCTCATTTACAAAGGTTCCACGTTGAAGGATGGAGGAAACATACATACAAAGGTTGGCAATGGTATACAATCATAACACATACAAAGGTTGGCAATGTTTTACAGTCATAACACACTTTAGAAATAAATAACATTACATCAAGAGCAACTTAATAGGCAGCTAGATGAGGTAACAGAGTAAGAGATTAAGAAGCAACGAGCTATAAGCGAGAGATTGGGTAGGAGGGGGACAGAAAGAAGCAGGCAGGTTGAGGGGCCACTATCAGAGGGAAGGCGGGAAGGGTGTCTAGATATAGTGCAGGGAAATTTGTCAGTGAGATTTGAGAAGTGACGTAGAGGTGTGAGGAGAAGGTGGGGGTGGAGGGAGGGAGAAGGAAAGGGGTCACGTAGAAAAGCAGGAGCCAGAGAGAATAATGCTCAGGTAGGAGACGGGTCACTGGTCTTGAGCAACTAGGTGGTGGTTGCAGCAAATGGTGGACAGCTGTGGAAGTGAGCAGCAGGTTGTGTAGGTCACAACCCAAAGTGGAAGGATGGTGGGCTCTTTTGTGTTGGGCCACTGTACACGAGGGAGGGTGCTCATGTAGGTACTGGCACTACAGTGATCGGATGGGTCCACTAGACTACTAGGGACTTTTCTGGTATTACAGGCACAGGGTTTGGGCAATAGGAGGCCATATGACTACCAAGAATTTTCTCTCATTTTAGGGGTACATGGATCGGTGGAAGGGGAGGCCACTAGACTACTAGGGATTTTTCTCATATTACAGGCACAGGGATCACAGGAGGGGAGAGGTTATCCGGCATGGAGATTTCTCAATATAATTAATAGCACCAGTGCTGCTGGCAGGGGGAGGGACACACACATTAGAGAGGTACATCGCTCCATTTGTTTCACGATGCAACAACTTGGAATGCATGGAGCGATGAGCCTTTGTTAGTGTGTGGTACATCACATTGCTCCATGCATTCAAAGTAGCAGCTTGGAATGCATGATGTGCCTCAATGGCGTGGCACATTGCTCCATAAAGCAGCAGCTTGAACGTATGGAGCGAGCATATGCCTCTGTAGCATACAGTATATCGCTCCACACGTTCCATGAAGCAGCAGCTTGGAATGCACGGAGTGATGGGCCTCTGTTGCATGTGGTACATTGCTCCATGCATTCAATGAAGAGCGATGGGCCTCTGTAGCATGTGGTACATCGCTCCATGCATTCAATGAAGCAGTACCTTGAAACACAAGGAGGGATGCACCTTTGTAATGTGTGGTACATTACTACATGCATTCTATGAAGCAGCAGTTTGGAACGCATGGAGCGATGTGCCTCTGTAGTGTGTGGTACATCACATTGCTCCATGCATTCCATAAAGCAGCAGCTTGGACTGCACTGAGTGATGTGCCTCTGCAGTCTGTGGTACATTGCTCCATGCATTCCATGAAGCAGTATCTTGGAACGCATGGAGCGATGTGCCTCTGTAGCATGTGGTACATCACTTCATGCATTCCATTAAACAGCAGATTGGGACGCATGGAGCGATGGGCCTCTGTAGCATATGGTACACTGCTCCCTGCATTTCATGAAGCAGTAGATTGGAATGCATGGAGCAATAGGCCTCTGTAGCATGTGACACATTGCTCCCTGCGTTCCAGGAAACAGCAGACTGGAACTCATGGAATGATGGGCCTCTGCAGTGTGTGGTATATCGCTCCACACAGTCCACAATTCAGCAGCTTGGAACGCATGGAGTGATGGGCCTCTGTAGTGTGTGGCACATTGCTCCATGTGTGCCACAAAGCAGCAGCTTGGAATGCATGGAGCAATGGGCCTCTGTAGTGTGTGGTACATCACTCTATGCATTCCATGAAGCAGCAACTTGCAGCACATGGAGGGATGTGCCTCTCTAGTGTACAGTATTCCGCTCCATGCATTCCATGAAGCAGCAGCCTGCACCTCACCTTTTAATGAGGGATTGCAATTGTCTCAGTGGTCTAACCCGGTTATCAAAATTCAAATAAATAAATAAACAATATGGCTATAATGGGATGCAAATGACCTCTTACTATCTTGTATGGATTCGAATATAGCAGCCTGGCTACCAAATATCAATCTCCTACCAGCTGCCATTGATCTTTCACAACATCTAACTCAGTCCTCTGGGCAGCAAACAAAAATCTCCCAACACAGCACCCCAACAGGCAAACAACAAACATAAATCGATTACACACTACCCCAATTTCTCCCACCATCCCCCCTGCCAGCAAACATCAATCTCCCACCCACTGTTGATCCCGTCCCCACCTGCTCTTGCCCAGCAAACAACAAACTCCTGCCACCACCGAACTCAGCATCCCCCCCACCGACAAACATCAATCTCCCACCTGCTGCTGTTGATCCCACCAACCACGTGAGTCAGCCCTTCACACAAATGTTGGACCAACTATTCCAGTTTCTTTTCCCCATTCTGTTTTATCTTCCGACACCTGCTCTGTCCATCTCAGCTTGGCCAACCTCTAGCTCCATCCTTCCCTTCTTTGGCCCTAGCCCATCTTCTGGAAGGTCCATGGACCATCAACAGCTCTATGATGAATTCTTTTGGGGGGATGACAGACACAGCGTGCATGCTTTGCAGAGTAATTCAAGCTCCACCAACCCATGGCACCTCCAGCTATGCCAACAAATGTGGTCATCCAGGTGGCGGGACTGCAGTTGATTCTGCTACTCTCTCTTCTGAGAGGGAAACATCTTATGGGTCTTTTAATCTTCCTCAAGCTGACAGCCCCTGACATCTTGGGCTTGTTCCCAAACCTGGTGTCACCAGTCACCAACCCACCATATTTGGCCTGAACTTCTGCTGACACAAATGCCAGGTTTCTTTTTCACAGATGTAGTGCTCACCAGTGCTTTCGTCCCCCCCCACCCTCTCTGTGCTGTTTTGCGCTATCTATTTAATGGCCACTAATTCAGACAAATAAATTGATACAAACATCTGCATTGGATCACAAAAAAGGCTCACCAAGTTTTCTCATAACAGAAGTTACACTTCTGAGTGGATAATATATTGCAGATGAAGAAACTTAACATGCAGTATGCACGGTTAATAACACATTACAGAGTGTGTATTTATTGGGAGATACAGGTACTCCACTGGTGTGTGCTGAGGTACAAGGTTGCCAGACTTATAACAAGCATTTGTCAATGCCGAATTTTTGCTTGCTAGTATTGGCATTGGTAGTGCAGGAGTTAGAGAGATGCATAACAGGAATGCAGTGAAGTATTAAAGTAACGCCAAACCCCACCTCCACCCTGCAGACAGTGACAGGTGTTGGGGGTGTTCCTTTGGGTCGCTGGCCATAACACGCATGTCATTCCACCTCACCCCACCCTGCAGACACCAACAGGTGTTGTAGTGTGCTTTGAGGTCTTTGGCCCTTACATGCAACCCACTCCATAAGGAAATGAGCTGAGATGGGTGCAGTATAGAAGAATGGAGCGAACGTTAGGGCCGAAGACCCCAAGGCACACCTCGATGCCTGTCAGTGACTGCAGGGTGGGGGTGAAGGTGGAATAATGTGAGCATTACGGCCAACGACCCCAAGTCATACCCCCAATGCCTGTCAGTCTGTACAGGGTGGGCGTTACAGTTGGAAACCCTAACGCCCCAGGCGTTTGTTGGTATTTCTGCTCCAGATTTTCAGCATGGGTTTTTTGGGACCCCATCGCATGAACAGTGGCAGTATCATTTCGTTACTCACTCCCAAAAGGTGATTTCTCACAGCAAGGCTGCCATTCGGCGCCACAGATGTGAAAATACATTTTGGGCAGGATGTGAAAAATGAATGTTCATGAGGAGGTGTGAAAAAATGGCAATGTTTAAAATATGGAGTGAAAATATGAAAAATTGGTGAAGTTAAGAGTTTGTGTAGAAACTGTGCCACACACACTCGTAACGCAGTCATTTTTGGAATGTTTTCACCAAATTTTCAACATGGCCTTTTTGGGACCTCCCCTCAAGAACAGCACCACTGTGATTTCATTAATCTGTCCCAAAAGTTGATTTCACACAGCAACTGTGCCATTCTGTGCCACAGGTGCAAAAACACATTTCAGGAAGGATGTGAAAGATGACAGCTGTACTGTTCATTAGAGGGTGCGAAAAAAATGGCAATGTGGGAAATTTGGAGTGAAAATACAAAAAATTGATGACGTTACGACTGTGCACAGAAGCTGCGCAACGGACACTCGTAATGCAATCATTTTTTTTTTTTTTCACCAAATTTGCAACAAGGGCTGTTTAGGACCCCACCTCATGAACAGTGGCACTGTTTTTTCATTAATTGGTCCCGAAAGATGATCAGTGTAGTGACTGCAAAAATCACCTTTTGGGATGAAGAAACTAAATCACAGTGCCAGTGCTCATGAGGTGGGTCCCAAGAACCCCATGTTGAAAATTTGGGACCAAAACTCCAATAACCGGATGAGATCTCAACCTAAGTTGAAACCCCCCATTGACTGCCATTATAGGGCTTAGCATCATTTCTTCAGTTCCCGGTTGGTCTTTGAAGAGTGTAGAAGTGTTCTTGGTCCACAGAAGATCGCTGCTCTCAACCTCCGGAGGCAAGTATGGGCGAGGTGGGGTGAGCAGAGGGAGGGTGCGGGTTGGGGGAGAGGGCGGGCAGCAGTAGTGGGAGGGTTTATGCTGGTGCAATGGAGAATGGAGGCTGCAGGGTGGGCAATAGCAGTCGGAGGGTTTTATGCCGATGCGATGGAAAACTGAGGGTGTGGGGAGGGCAGCAGCAGTGGGGAGTGGGAGGGTTTTATGCTGGTATGACTAAGAACGGTGTGTGCGAGGTGGGTATCAGGAGGGTTTGATGCGGTGTGGGGAACGGAGGCTGTGGGACGGGCAGCAGCAGTGGGAGGGTTTTATCATATGCCGGTGTGACAGGGAATGGAGGGTGTGGGGCGGGCAGCAGCAGTGGGAGGGAGCTAACATTTAAATTTGTTCTCCTGCTGTGTGCCTGGTTGGGAGGGAGGGGGGGGAGCTGATGCTGCAATGACGAAACTGCCCGTCTGCAGTGGCAGATTTCTTTCAAGTGTGGCACTCGCTCTGAAACTGCCGTCATCGGCAGCTTCAGGATTAATTGGTGGCCGAGGGACGCACCCATTAAAGTGTCCGCTGCATTGGTCACAACACTGCCACACCTCTGCAATGCTCTACTATCTCAATAGGTTTCTTGTGCACTGTGTGTGCAAGCAAACATAAAAATGGTCTGGTATTCAAGCTTATGATCTGGAAAATACAGCACTGGGTGTTCACAAAGTGCACATAGACATGACATATGACTTAATTTGTCTGTTCAGAAAGCAGTATTTGTAGCAGCCATTTTGACCCACTTTATAAAAAGATTTATTTCATAGACATCATATATCTGATAGCAATAAAAGATAAAATGTCTATGGGTCATGCTCTATTATATGTCAAAAGATTAAAGGATTGCTGGATATTTAGTTTCTCCCTTTAAATAAGTCAAATACTAAGTCAAAGCAGACATTCAAGCCAGCCCAGTGGTGTGGAGGGCTGAGGCACTAGGCCTTACACTCTTCCCATGCCCGGCGGGTTGAAATGAGCCTGAGTCCATCGAGTGCGGCCTAGGGGAGAGGGCGAGGAGCTGGATTGAGCTGCTGCCAAGACAGCTCTCCTCGCTTGTCCCAGGGAGGGACATGGGCTTCCCAGGCTCTTGGCGGCCACCAGGTGGAGGCTAGGTGGCAGCGCCAAGCCGCAGAGGAGACCAGGCATTAGGCTAGGTGGGAGGAAGGCCACCACGAGGACACCTGCTGCAACCATAAATCCCAGAATTGCCTGCAGTTCATGTCACAGCTGGACCATAGCAGTGGGAGAGTCAACAGTCTGCAGTGCATTTTAAGAGTTATTGTAAGCTCTGATCTTTGGTTTGCTTGTCTCGCTGCCCTGCTGGGACGTAGTACAATCCTATTTATTTATTTATTTTTCATTACAATTTGTTTTGAATGTATGGTGAATATGCACATCCGGATCTCTCTTGAAAATGGGCATTTATGCCCTTGGGTTCTTACCTGGCTAAGTGAAAACAGCAGGGCTGGTAACAATCTGATCAGAGTTTATCAAAGCACTCACATGCACTGAAGGCTACTGAATCTCCCACTGCTGCAGTCCAGCTGTAACATCAGTTGCATGGACACAAGGAACTCTAGTTACAGCATATAACTGCACACCTCAGGTACGTTTAATGGCACAAAGTGAAGACACCTTTGACGTATGATTATGCACCCATAATGTACATTCCACCATATCTTATTACTTATATATTATACATAGCAGCTAGACGATAAAAAACCTTTATCTATGGACTGACTGTACAATGCCAATAAATCATGGTCTAGAAGCCATTCGAGGAAAGAAAGTGCAGGCTCCAGCAAAGACTTATCGACATCGGCAGCTGGCAGTGTGTTACAGCTGACTCGTGCAGCTTTGCTAAAAGCAATAGAAACAATAGTCAAGACACCTGGAGAATATGCAACTAAGTTACCATTCTGGACTCCAAAATGCCTCTTGTCCAGGAGGAATCAAAGGCAGCAAGCACCACTGCAGATCGGAGCCTTGCTATGTCAACAGGACATACGAAAGACAAAGGACAGTTACTTACTAGTAACAGATCTTTGAGGAACTCTGCTCCAGTGAACCACACCTATGGAGCACAAACGCCACTGGCACTGGACCTATCCCGAAACTTTTGACTAGCAAGCCGCCCACAGTGACGCACGCTGTTGGCACCTATATATCATGGGCAACACAAAATCTCCTCAGTTCTGACTGTCTGTCAGAGACAAAATGGCATCCTGTCAAAATGATGACCGGCAAAGACAAGCAAGTCACTGTCCTAAAAGGGAACGGCGATGGACAGAAAATAAAAACCCAGTACAGGGTAAACAGGATGAAATGACGATCCCAATACCCCGAACAGCACATCCCAGAACAAGGGGAATAGCGGGAGGGTGTACTGTAGCTCACTGGAGGAGATTCCCTCGAAGACCTACTGTAACTGGATAAGTAACTGGCCTATCTTCTTTGGGATATCTCCCTCCAGTGAGCCACTCCTATGGAATGATTTCAAGCTGCACCCCAGATAATTTGGGGAATCAGGCAGGCATACCACAACCCATATTCAGGCCACAATGTCTCATAGGCCACAGAAGGCAGGAGCCACACTAGGAGACACCAACAGAGCACGGGGCATGGGAGCAAGAGGCCCGGAATCCACTAGACAACAGTGCAAAAAAGCATCAACAGGAGGCACAGCACACAAGGATCTGTGTGTGGACACAGAAACTGCTAGTAAACGAGAAGTTGATGGGGTGAGACCCCAAGACCTAACCACAGTGTTGACCAGATACCCAACAACTAATCCAAGAATGCTGCTGAAGTAGAGCTGGACAGTGACCAGGGTGGAAAAATGGGGAACAAACAGCTGGCCATACAAAGCCACGCAACATGGCCAAAGAGAGCCCTAGGCCCCATGAGTATGAGGGTTCAGCCAGAGGCAAAATGCTGAGTGCAAACGACCTGAAGGGTGGGCAGGACAACCAAAACCACAGTTGATGGTAAAGACAATCACAGAATACGTGGAAACAGCCATGAACAAGCAGAGGACTGCAGATTAAGTAGGACAGTGATAAAGCAGAGCCAGATGACAAACAGCAGAAAGAGAAAGCACCGAATAAATGGTGAACCCCAATTCACCAGAGACCAGTGATGAGCCAAGAACAAGCACTAATGTGGCCAAAAGGAGCCCCAAGCCCAACAGAACCGAGGGGCAAGGCAGGAAGCTAGGAACTGACCAAGGTGTCCTAGAGGATGACCGGACCATGCATAAAGCCAAGTCAAAGGCAGAGCAAATAATGGAAACATGAATACCGTCATGCACATGGCAAGAGACTGGACTTGGAGCAGTAATGTTGATGAGGCATAGCCAGCTGTCGATAAGCATGAAGGGGAATGCCGAAAAATGTTGATCTCAGCCCACACAGCACAGCTGTCACAGAGGCAAAGCCAGGCAATGGAGCTGAAGGGAGCCATGAGCCCCGTAGTAACTGGGGGTTGGACTATCAAGACAGAACAAGCCAGGCACATGACCAGTATTCATCACCCCAAACACAGCACTGCATCCACCAGCAAAGACCCAGACCAGTAAGGGTGGGGTGACAAACTGGCAGCAGGAACAGAAACAGCAGCGGGAGACCAAGAAGGATTCACAGAAGGAATGCAAAAGTCAGCAGCCAGCGGTGGTAGGACAGAAGGCAGTGTCAGCAGCACAGGAGATAAAGCCCATACTCGAAACTGAAAAATAAAGGCCTACATCACTGGAGAAAAGGAGATGAAGGCTGGTGAAGCACACATCAACGAAGTCCAGGGAGGGAGCTCCAGCGGATCTTACAACATAATCCATACATTCTCTCAGTTGTAGAAACATGGCTTTCTCCAAAAAAGCCAGATACTTCAATTTGCATCCCAGGCTACACAGTCTTTAGACAGGACTGTCTCTCCAAGCGTGGGGGCGGTTGTGCGAACTACCTCCGAAACAACCTTCAAGATCTCGTCCTAACTCTGCCCAAAACTGATGACCATATGCAAGCCCTTGCCATAAAAGTGATTCTAGGTGCACACAATAAAACCCTTATTGTGTTTTCAATCTATATTCCTCCCAGGCAGACGGACTCCTGCTTTGATTCACTCCTGAAATGTTATGGCTCTCTGAGTCTTAATTCAGAAATTATCATGTTAGGAGATTTCAATATCAATTGGTTCTCTCCTGACACAAGCCCTTTCAAAGATGCAGCTTCAGCAGTTCACCTCACCCAGCTAGTCGAGTCCCCCACTAGAATCAACTATAAAACTGGGACAGGTACCTTACTAGACTGGGTGCTCTCTAACCACCCTGATCATATATCGAACACAACCGTACTCCCAGATGCCTTCAGTGACCACTCCCCAGTCTTGTTTCATTGGTCGAACAAATTCTCTAAACCATACGCTAGAACAATTACCACCAGGGTACTCATCCGTAGGCATCTTTACTCACTAAAAGCTGACCTGCGTAATCAGGACTGGTCAATGGTTTACATTACTAACAATGCTGACATTGCCCTCGACCAATTCATTCTTCAGTTCAACACCATATGTGATAGGCACGCACCCCATAAAAAGCATAAAATCAAAGGCCGTTGTAATCCCTGGTTTTCTTCAGACCTCCTTGAGCTTCTGAATGCCAGGGACCATCTATGGCACAGGTCTAGGTCCTCGTGTAATCGGGCTGGCATCCAGAGGTACAAAGCGGCAAGAAACAACTGAACGAGGGCTATTCGTGCAGCTAAAAATCAATATTATAAGGAAGTGCTCTCTCTCGGACCTAGAATAATGACAGAAAATGTTGTACTAACCTTAGCAAGTGGTCACTGTGAGAGACCTCAGATCTGCCCCTACGATGCTTAACATTGATGGTGTACACCCCCACTCGACCCCAAACTTATTGCTAATACTTTTAATAATGCCTTCATGGACCTGAGTGGTTGTCCTGCCTCCTGGCTACTTCTCTCACCCCTTCACGAGTGACTACTCTGGGAAAGAGACTCCGCATCCTTCTCATCCTCCTTTCTACTTCAAAACCCTCTCAGCTCATGAAGCCAGGAATTACCTACTCAAGGTACTAGGGAAATCAAGATTTAGAGGTGACACCCTGGATCTTAAGTTTGTAGCCCTTACACTGGCTGAAATTCTGTCACTTCTAACACATATTATTAACATGTCACTTAATTACTCTCAAGTCCCTCAGAAATGGAAATCTGCCACTGTGACACCAGTTCATAAGTCTGTGATCACACAATTACTGGGAACTACAGGCCTATCTTTATCCTGCCCCCACTCTCGAAAACTTTTTGGCTGATCAACTGGTTGAATACTTAGAAAAATATCAGTTACAATGCCTGCAACAACATGGGTTCAGAAATGGTCATAGTACCACCACCGCCCTTCTGGAGTTCACAGGCTTTATTCACCACTCCTTAGATCAAGGACACCTAGTCGGTGCTGCTTTCATTGATTTAACCAAAGCTTTCGACACAGTGAATCCCGCCCTCCTGGTCAAACAGCTTGCCACCATTGGCCCAGCTTGTGACAGCGTAGCCTGGTTTGAAAGCTACCTGCACAACCGTACACAGCAGGTGAAGACTGGTAACACCCTGTCAGATAGCAGACCTGTCCTATCTGGAGGTCCTCAAGGGTCCATCTTGGGCCCGCTTTTATTTAGCATATTCCTCAACAACTTCCTTACTCCTGTTAGGGTCACATCCTTTTATATGTTGACGATGTTGTCCTGTTTACCAGTGATCCAGACCCCAAGGTTCTTGAAGCCAGGCTACAGAGTAATTTCGTAGTCATAAAAAGATGGTTCCATAAGCACAAGCTAATTATGAATTACAACAAGACTAAAACTATGCTGTTCTCTAGCTCCCAAAATAGGCACAGAACTTACCCTCTTTTTATCAACAACGAAGAGTGCTTTCCCCTGAAGCTAGTTCAGCTCTTTAAATATCTGCAGATTACAACTGATAGTACGATGACCTATGCCTATCACATTGACAGCATTGCTGAGGCTGTTAACACCTGCAGTTGGCTACTTTATAGGCATTAGCAATGTTTGACCCCAGAGACTCTTAAGCTGGCTATTCGTAGCTCTCTTGTCTCACTTATTGATTACGGCTTACCAATCTATGGATCAGCTACTGAAACAACTCTTCGCCACATCATAGCTGCACTCAACAAAGCATGCAGGCTCCTTACCGGCTCAGCCCGTCTGTCCCATACCTGCAACATGTACGCTCAAGCTAACTGGCTCCAATTCAAAGGTAGACTCATGTACCAAACGTTTACTGTCCAAAAAAGTAAGCTTAGGCAAAATGCCCCCTGGTGTGCAAAAGCTTATTACCCCCACTATCAACAGTCGTTGCACCAGAAGCTCTACTAGCCAGATTTTTAATATATCCCGCTGTCACACTTCTCTGGGACAAAGGTTCTTTGCCTACCTTGCCCCGCTATGGATGAACTCTCTGCACCATGACATCACTTCAGCATCTACCTTGGGCTCCTTCAAGGTCAAACTTAAGCAACAGCTAGTTGCTGATGCCAGTTGTGACTGCTTCCAATAACCTTTCTTCTTGTGACCAGCACTTATTTTAACCTTATGCTATCCTGACCTTATGCACAACTGTTATCAGCATGTAAATAACTGTTCTGAGTTGCTAATCATTCTCCTTTCACATTTCCTCTTGATCCGTTCCACTCTTTCCCCTCACCCCTCTATGGCTTTCCCCCATCCCCCCTTTACCCCCATTATATCTCCTGAGCTCCCTTGCTCACTTTAAAATGCTTTGTCCCGTACCTTCCCACCTCTGACGAGGCCCCTTAGCTGATGTCACCCTTTATCTTGTTGATTATTAGATATTAGGCTAAGTCTGTTCTCATTTTCCTGTAAAGGGTTGTTTCATAAGACCCCCCATATGACCCTTTGAATTCCAGGTTTTAATCAAATACGCACCTTGGCATACACTGTACAATGCCACATGTATTGGAACTTCTCTAGTTATACACTCTTGTAATGTTTTGTTTGTTCTCCATTTCATGCTTTTCCATTATGTATTGTAGTCTGATGTGGAACCTATGAAATGAGCTTGTTCTCAAAGGTGTTATCCGAAATTTCAATAAATAAATGTGAGGTTGACGGTGGACAAGAAATAAACTGAGGAGGTTTGGGGTCACCCACAACCATGGGTTCAGTTAATTTATTTTCAGTGGAAGTCTAACACTTCCAGGAGTTGAAATCTGGAAGTCATTCCAATTTTTTTTTTTTTTTTTTAAGTCAAAATACTTCCAGAATCCTACCTTTGAAAGGCAATATTTAGGAAGGACAAATTTATGGATGTTAATATAATATAATATAATACATTAGTGGTCATACACAGTTTCTTTTTACAAAAATCAATAATTTCTGACTTCCAAGCCTGCAATTTTGGAAGTCATCTCATTTTTGGTTTTATTTCTGGAAGTCAATGCCTTCCTTATTCTTCATTTTGGAAGTTTTTGCCTTATTTTTAGAAGTCAAATACTCCCAAAATGGAGTTAACTGAAGCCCTGCCCACAACATATATGAGCTCCAATGATGCATGTTATCGTGGGTGCCCTGCTAGGCAAACCTTTCTGAACAGGACCAACCCCAGTGGTGTTTATATTCCAGTGGTGTGGCCCACTGGAGGGAGATACCCCCAAAGAAGATCTCTGCTTCTTACTAGGCTCGCGAATCTTAAGAATAGTCATGGTTGCAAAACTGAGAGCTATGTGGCTCCCAGAGGGAGCAGAGACTGGTAATGCAAAATGTTCTTCCAGGCCTAGATTACTGAAACACTGCAGCTGAAGGAAGCCCTCCAACTGTTGCAAGTCCTACTGAGTAACACCGAGGAAGGTACCGGAACCACAGCCTCCGGCAAGAATGCTCCTAATGGTGCAGAGTAGCGCTGCCAAAAGGGATAAAGTTCTATAAGCAGCAAATCAGATGGAGCAGCTGCATTAGTAGAAGACTCCTGTGAGTCTTTATCCCATCCACAATTACATGATTCGTATGTGCCACTAAAGCTCTGATGGGGAATCGTGACAAATTAGTGAGCTGGGAAGTCATCTTCAATGATGGCTGCCAGGCTTAAAGTCATGTATGATGGTAAGAACTACATGTTTCTCGATTCCACAATGCAGATAAATTGATGGGAAAATTTTGTAAAGAATTTGAGGCAAGATGCGATCATGCAGGTTCTGACTGATTCCAATACACTGACTATGCGTTCACCACATAGTACTGGGACTCTAGGTGGAAGGTCTGGAATTGACTGAATATAAGCAGCAACTTGTTTAAATAATACTGTTCAGCATGTCTGCTTAAAATGTAGCTCATGTTGCCTTGATAAAATATGACAGTTCCTCCATTTCTGGAACCCCATTAAGACAATGTCATCCTTGAAGGTCAGTGTGATTTGGTGCCACTCCCCTATGGTGGGGCCATACGGACATTTTGTTGCTACTACAGCATTTGCAGCGGGATAACTGCCTGCAGGCAGACAGACAGATGATGCCTCCTCAGTCTCAGATGACTTGATATGATCTGAGCTATGAACATCCGTCAATGGTTTAAATCTTATTTGCAGGACACTTTACAGGCTTGTTAAAATTATGAGGCACTAGTAATATATAGTAACTCAAACACAAGGATCACAACAATATTGGTGTTTAAAATAGATACCAGCTTTCTCAATTCCTGTTTTGCAAGTTACCTATTAATTTTTTTAACTAGTTATTCTGCTCCATGCTTGTCCTATCCCGTTACCCTTCTGCTTAGCTACCACCCAGCTCTGTCACCATCCCAGACCCCAGGAAACTCCCCGCCCTTCCTGCACTGTAGGGAACCCTCCCACAGCAGGACCTTTAGGGGTAGGCCAGTTCCCACCTCTGGGCTTCTCCGAATTCAAAGGCGTGGGGAGCTCCTTTTGCTGGACACCTGAGCAGTGTGCAGCCAGAGCATGTTGGCACCATCCTGCCAGCATGGGGAAGGGGGTTCTGCTTTCTTGCCTCCCCTGAGATGCTTGGTTATGAATATGCAGCATGCATATGCAACAGGGATGCACATTGAGAAGCCAATATGTCTCCTCTCCCACTGCTGTTCATGACTGGCTTGCCCCTCCTGGGCAGCCCCAGGTGATCCAAAAAACAAAGGGCCAGCACTCAAACTTGGATGGAACTACCAGAAAGGAAGCATGAAACTGAACATTTACAATGACAGAAATTTAATGCAAATTGCAAGAGTGTTTGTGCTTCACAGTGCAAGAAGACAATGTCTGCCTGCAGTTCCAAAAATACAACTTGTTGCTGTCCTGGCGCTTCACTCACCCGAGCTTCATCAGGGGATCCTCGGATGACAGTCAGGTGACAGGTGAGCAAAGTGCCAGGGTAGCAATCAGCTGTATGTCTGTGTGCCTGCACCCCTCTGGTGGTACTTGTGCAGCAAGTAATAGTTGTCCACCCATCCAAAGAGGACCGAGTCCTGTGGGACCCTCTATCATCCTGCCCACACCAAGCCTCCCGTGTCCTGGACTCATTCCTTAACCAGTGTCACTGGCATCACACGAAGCACCCCTACTGCTGCTCCGATGGGCTGGCTTACAAATTACATATTCAGATTTAAATATTAAGTTCTGTTTTGCTGCTGAAGTTCTTACAATCAGCTCTGCGTGGGCATGAATAATCCAAGTGCACTGGATGTAAGTTATGTAATTGCTACAGTACACTAAATGGGTATAGTTCTCAGTCTTGGCAGCAATGTGCTTTTCCTACAGTTAGCTTAAAGTATGATAACCCCTCAAATGAAGAAACAAATACAGAGAAGTATATCATATCCTGCCATAACATGATGATGTACAATGTTTTCTACAATATTACTGAACCCATCTCTGTTGGAGAACTTGCATTGTTTGATACAAAATCAAATATAAGTTAAAAGAAAGTTGCTTCAATTTGCAAAGTACACTAACAAAACTGGTTCAAGGGGTTAAGTCGTTTTTGTACATCTCCATGGCCTGGTCCAGCCCATCTTTTGTTCCAGTTCTCCAGCTCCCGCTCTAACACTGCCATCTGGACCCCAGGCCAGATTCTAATGCCACCTTCTTTATTCCTGTGGTTGCACTCCTGCAGCAGTCCTAACTTCCCCAGGATCAAACACGGGAGCAGGAAGTACACAGGTTCTCCTGATGGGCAGTTGAAATAAGGGTGGAGGTGGATAGGGGCACTCACCTCCACGCTATAGCGCCTTCCATGTTGCACCCAACATTGGGGTGGGGGGGGTGCTGATCCTGCATGGTCACACACACATCAGTTCCACTCTGATGCCTGCCAAAGGAAAAGCTCAAACAGAAAAGTTAAGTCTCCCTGCCCTCAGAGTGTGAGTGTCATGCCTTTGCATCACACCCTAAACTTCAGTGGCTAGGTGTGGGAGTCAAGATTGAGAAGGAAACCTTCATTATAGCCCAGTGTGCTGTCCCAGTCAACCCCAGACTGGGGTAATACATAAAACCGCAGTGTCGATTATGATAAAAATGTTGCTGAAAATTCAGGAACCTTGTGACTGAAAAAAACAGAAAACTAGATCCAGGAGCAGCCTGTTACTATACGAGTCACTGTAAGCCAGTAGGAGATGCAGGAAAAGACAAACCACTTACCAACTATTAAATGTTTGTAATAATTTATTTACAATGCATACTCATATAGGGTTACAATATGCCACCAACATTTCGGGGATTCATGTTTCCAGACAGCACGCTGCTGTCTGGAAGCATTTTAAAAAAATGTACCTCTAGCTTTTCATTCTACATTAGACTGCCCTTCTTCTCCTATCTTGAAAGATGGCATTTCCAACCAATTTTTAGTCTGCAATTTGCATTTTTTCAAAGATCTACAATAATAAAAGGAGCGCTCCTTTCAATACGGATAGTGCCTTTTTAACAGTATTATTCCCAGGTTTACATCAGTATTCTTAGATGTTTTTAAATGTTCGTGGGACTAAGATGAACAAGCATGCAACAGACACTGCTTGCTAATCTTACAGGACGACTGCTTGCTAACCTTATAGGACGACAGTCGAGAATACTGATGTAAACCTGTGGATAGCCATATTTACAGGAGCACTCATTTAATAATAGAGGTTCATTTTATAGGCACAGTAAGGTCAGCGTGGCTCAGATGGTAGTAGATCTGCCTCTGTGCCAGAAGGTCATGGGTTCTAGTCCCAGACCGGGAGTAGTAGGTTCACACCATAAATGCTGTCACCACAATGCAGTGCAATGCATTACTAAAGGGATTCTGTACTGTTGGGGTTTGCCATTCGATCGGATAAGATATTAAACCGAGGTCCCATCTGCCGGTTTCAGTGGTTGTTCAGGTGGATGTTAAAGATCCCATGGCACTTCTCAAAGAGTATGGGGAGATTTCCCCCATTCACTAAAAAAATCACCAACAGCTTAATCTGGCTCAATATGAGTTGGTTTGCATCTGTATCCCTCTCCCTCCCCACCCTCATGATGAGGCTGAAAATGTTGGCAGCGTAACGCAGAGGTTAGAGTAACGAGCTATGAATGAGCTTGGTACATTCAGCAGACCAGAATTTAATTGGCACAACCTCCACTTGCACACTGTGTGACCCTAAGCAAGTCACTTAATCTCCCCAGTGCACCTGGGTCGCACCTGAAAACAAGCCTTGTGCCTAGTGACCCTTACATGGTTACTAAAGAATCAAAAAAAAAAAGGTCAGTATTTTCTAGCCCTCCTTTCACGGTCAACCAAACCGAACTAAGTAGATAATTTCAAACCTATTAATGCTTAAGCCAACTAACTCAACACATGAAAAAAGGGCATCTTTCAAAGCAGGAAAAAACTGAATAAAAACATATCAGTGCACAATTTGCACCAGCATGTCTGATGCTGCATTAAGTTTCACATTATGATTCTCAGCACAAACATAACTACATTTTCTTAAAAAAAATCTTGCTGTATTAGTCTTTATTTTTAAAAGCAGGTTCTCTTTGTTCCTACACCATTCAATGATGCAAAAAATCCATGAATGACGTGAGGTTTATATACTGAAGATTCGTTGCTTTCATTGTTCGTAATAGCACTCAGTTTTATTCTCCAACAGCTGTCCTAGTAAAACGTTTGTAGAGAAATTCTAACACTCTTGACAGCCCACATATGGTATAAATGTCATTAATATGTGATGGACCAAGAACATATGTGGAAAAAGTTATCAGCATGTTTGACACCCAGCAACATTTCATCATTACAGCTGTGAAATGCAACTTAGTACTACACTGCGCCAGAGTCTACATCTTGGAAAATACTACTGTGTTTCAGACATCAACTTTTATTTATTGAGGGAAAAGAAGAAAAAACAGAAGCCACATTCCACACCAAACTCGGCTGAGCCCAAACATGCTCTATAATGATTTTCTCACAACTAAATCTCTGGGAAGCTATTAAAAACCCAATTAAAGAGCGACAGAAATGCAACATTTCATTTGCATAATTTTCAATGCAGATGTGTATTTCTAACAAATATTTATTAAAAAAAATTATGTTGACGTGCAACACTAAATTATGCTTTTGTCACTGCTGTATCTGTCCAGAGTTCTCAGAACCACAATCACATGATGACATAGTATTCTTAGCACTGTTTTCGCATGCAAACTGGGTTATAGGAATACACTGGCACATAAAATGAAACTGTCACTATACATTTATTATTTATTTATTTTAAACAAAAAACTGTTCCTAAAAGGCTGGGGAAGAAATTGATACCAAGGACCCAATCCGCAACAGTTCAACAACTCCTTCCGCACCTGCAGAGAGGTGTTTATGAGCACTTATGGTGTGCAGAGGTCCCACTCTGCACATGCAGAAACCTTCAAGCATCCACAGTCCTGACTGCAAGCCCCCTCTGCACCCAATCCCAAGCACCTGGCTACGCAGATGGCAGGGATGTGGTGGGCCAGAGAGTGCGTGTGGACAAGTGCTATATGCTGAAAACAATCTCTACATTATGGAGTGCTGATGGAGGAGGCAGCTGCTATGTCTGCCTAGAGGCAGATTTGAAGCTATGCGTTCCCCTCTGCCAAACACTGCCACATCTTCCTGATTTGGGCCCAATCAGCCTCCCCATCTCATTCAGTCCCCAGCCCTAGGAGCCTCATTGGTGGGCTGGGGGCATCAATGGCTAGGGTGTTTACACTCACCACTCTTTCACTGCACATGCATGCACCTAAGTGTGAATTTATTTCTTTGACAGCTTTGGGTGGAGCATCTGTCCAAAGAACCCATGCGTCGTTCTGCTTGTTTGTGTTAACAATTCTGATGATTCCAGTGGGTATACTGCAGTCCTGGAGGCCTGTGGTATTCCACCACAGGCATGGAGTTACTGGTCATCTGGCATGGGCATCTGGCTGGATGGCTATGGTCTAGACCAACTTCACCCACTCATGTTGACCCTTGCCCCAAATGCACAGCTCCACACTAGTGGAGCATGGTGAGTGGGGGAAGGCTAGGAATGCTATCCACTGTGGACTAGAATCAGGGTGCGCAGAGCCACATCCAAGATACGCTCAATTCGACCATAACCCAGCCACTTAAGTGCATTGTGTCCTCAGGACTAAAATGACATCCTCAAAGTAGTACGACAAGAAATTAGGAAAGGAGCAGCAATATAAAAAAAAGGCATACTGTTGCAAACCTTTAGTATAACTGAAGGTTTTTTTTTTTTTTTTTTAACTTTAAAACAGTTTAAATTGCTAGCTCATGCTAGCAGTAAAAAGAAAATCTGTATTTTAAATTTCCAATTATCTTTAAAACAGATATGTTGTTAGGAGTTGCAGCAAAGTACTTTGTTCAGAAGGCTCAAGATATAAACATCATAATATCAGTGTCAGTGGCTCAGCAGGTAGCACACTCACCTCTGAGACTGGGAGATCAGAGGGCTGTGGGTTCAGTTCCCACATCTGGTACTTGGGTTAATATCCCAATACTGACACTGTAGTGCAGCATGAGGGGGGTGCTGCACTTCTGAGGTGCCGTCTTTCGGAAGAGACATTAAACCGAGGTCCCATCTGCCTGGATTGGTGGTAGTTCAGATGGATGTTAAAGATCTCATGGCACTTATCGAAAAGAGTAGTGGAATTTCCTCGGTGTCCTGGCCAAATTTCTCCCATTCACTAAAAATACCACCAGCAGCTTAATCTGGTTCAATTTCAGTTGCTTACCATCTGTACCCAGTCGCCCCTGAAAAAGGGACTTCTAGGCTCAGTGGGCTTACCAGGTCAACAAAATTCAATAAATAAATAAATATCAACAGGACATATGAATTGACAGGTGTTAAAAATGCTACAATTTTTATGCTTGAAAATGGACTGCACCAGTTGTGCAATATATCTAAACTTCTGAACATTATATTCTAAAATTATGTAGTATTGTTTTTCAGTATCTACGGCTTAATTTGGCATTTTTCGTACCAGAGTTTGGGTTGCCATGACAGATGTTTCCATAACAACATGGATGCTATGAAATAGTATAGTAGTAACTCTAAAGAACACAAGTGCTTTCTGATTGCCTCACTACTGTATGTAACATTTCTTTCCATTTTCCTTGCTAAATCTGATTGTCCTACCACTTTTTCACAGCTTCAGCACTCAAAGCTTATTTTTGATGAATTCTGTAGTATTCTACCCAAGTGAAAAATATGTACTTTTTGCACCTCACAGACCCCCTCCCAAAAAAATGTCATGAAAGGATAAATAAAAAAACTTTTACAGTTTTGGTATTAACTCCCTACAGAGAACCTACTGTAGTTTTTGCAATGTAAAGGTTAGGCTACTCACCTCTTTTCTCATCCACAGCATTCACTGCCCGTATGACAAGCTGAGCGTTGCACTCTGTATACTCCACAAATACAATCAGCAGCTTCAGTGCTGTTTTCACCACTAAGCGGGACTGAGAGAGAGTGGGAGAGAAAGACACCAAATGTTAGTAATACAGAAGCTGAGAGGGCTGCCAAGGGAGAAACCAGAGAACAAAGCAAAAAGTATTTTTCCTGCCCAGCAGATGCCGCTAGAGAGCAGCTTTAGAACACAGTATGCAAAAGATAAAACCCCAAGTGTCTCTTGCTTCTTTCAAAAAACACAGACTTGATAGCAAACAAACCACAAAACACAACTGGTTTAATTAACTGTCGGCAGAATGCGGGTTAGTGATTCTCAAAATGGTCACATTACTTAATTTTTCTAAAATAAAGTGAACTCAAAAGTTAACCCTCATATTGCCAGTAGATATAGAATGCATAGGATTTCCAGGACAAGTAATACATTTAATTCAGTTCAGTTGTATTCAGTACAAAAACACATTTGAGCAGGGCTTGTTTACAATGGTGTCCTCTTAAACCTCAGATGACAAGCGCACATCATAGACATAGACAGTGCTAGACACATGTGCAGCACTAATGACGGAAACAGCCTGAGTCTTGAAATTAAGGCTAGATGTTTGCGCATAATAAAGCATAACCAAAGGTGGGCAAATGATTTAAATGTGTGTCTGCCATCTTTAGGATAGCTGCACTGATGGAAACAGTATGTGGAAGCTGTGTCAATTAAATGAGATGGTAAAAGGTCGGGTGGGGGGGAGAGAGAAAAAGAGCACATGGGGCAATAATATCTTTTTCTTAAGAAAAAATATTTTAAAACTGCACCTCTAAACCTCATGATTCACAAATCAGGGACAAGATTTTTAACAAATGAGGGACAAATGACCAAAATCATGCGGCTCTGCAAGTAATTAGAATTAATAGCTTACAGAAAAAAAACATTTTCTCAAGTAAAGCTTGACTGTAACTTTAATCATTGACTTAATTTTGTACTTCTAAATCCCCACTCATTAGTGTCAGAAACATCAATTTTAGAAGGGGCTGAGGAAGGGTTTCTGTTTTTCCATGCAGCTGTTTCCCCTGCTGCCTCAACAGACCCCCATATGAGCGACCGCCCCTTCCCCTAGCACAGTTACAAACCATCCCAGAACACACCCAAGGTACTCCCACAATCTAACCCTCATGGAAGGGTCAAAGGAGCTTCCCCTTGCCTCGTGGAAGCAGAATATTGCTGGGTACACAGTCTGATACCAGAACTGTGCCCAGCCAGTCAGCACCAGATTGTCCTAGGCTTGGGGTGTGAATCCAGGTCATCTGGATGGAACAGCAGTAGCACTACCCTTGCACTAGCCAGCCAGCAGAAAACTATTATGCTTTATCAGAATTACATTTTTTAAATTGAAGTTTATTCAGTTTTTCCAATAAAACACCTATAACAAGCTGCATTGTGATATATGAAATGAAGATGGCTGGAGTTTCGCTACACGCCAGCATACAATAATAAATCCACAACAGGTATACAAAAGTTGCAGATTCTAATTCGCTGTCTAGGAATATATGAAGCAAAGTCCTGCCTTTGTCATTATATACAAAACCTGTCTGTATCACATTATTTCAAAATGAGGAATAGCTTGGTTAAGTCTGGCTGTCAATTTCTACATATAATATAGATCTCTCATGAGATCCTGCCATAATGCGATAGTAGGAAGGGTAAATGAAAGCCAGTGCTTCGTATTCCTTTTCTACCCATTAAAATGCAAATTCCGAGCAATTTATGGGTGTTAATGTTACTGTACTCTCTTGGAAGAACCAGAAATAGAAGTATGTCGGCACTCAGTGATGTAAAGGATGTCTTGAAGATTTCTTGCATCTACAGCTGGAGTTGTGCCCAGTATCCCTACAGTGCTAGGCATAGCCACAAGATATAGGCAAGGGTTGCTACAGGTTCCCCACACTGTCGCCATGCCAACAGTAGTGGTGTATCTTTAACCTGCTAAGTTGGTGTGCAGAAATATCTTATTGCAGATTTCCATGAAAAATCTTTCCATAGGTGAGATGTGGTCCATAAGTGTAGGAAGTGTATCTATTCGACTGTTCTATGGAAATTATATTCAATTCTGCCTGCCATGTATTTCTAACATTATCAGTAGGGTGAGGAGCAGTTACCTGCTGACATGGTTGGGTGCTTAATCTGACTCTCAGTCTGTGCTTGAATTTGACAGCAGAGCATGAAGGCAAACAGCTTTGTAGCTCGAGCTCCACCCTTGGAATACTTCTGGCACAAGTATCATAATGCTGATTTAGTGCTGGTGTTCATAATTTCCCCGAATTTCCAGTTGTAGCCGCACGAGAATGGGCTAAACTGAGGCATCACCTAGCATATGTAATTTTTGAGCATCTGTCAATTAGGTTTGTAAGCTGGTCAGCCATTCCTCTCTGTTTTTTCAAGTTAGCAGTGTAGCTGATCAATTCACCCAGAAACACTTTCTTCATAGTGCCCCACAGAATTCCCGGGAACATAACAGGGTGTGAGTTATCAGCTATAATGTATTTAAATTTTGTCCTGTACCAATTCCCAAAACTCTGTAGAGTTACGTAGGGAATTATTAAAGCAGAACAAGGTTTTGCCCCTAGCTGAATCCCAATGTAAGGTTAATAGAAATTGCGCATGATCTGAGAAGTAAATCAGGAGGGGTAAGCAGTCCCTTAGAAGACTAATATGTTCTTTCAAAATATGAATCAAATTGATTTTACTGTAAGTTTGGTGTGGGGCAGAGTAGTGGGTGTAGGCTCGCACTGCAGGGTTAAGGAACCACTACATGTCCACCAAAGCATAGGTTTTAAGGGACACGTCACTACTATTCTGTGCCTGTTTCCCTGGAAGGGTCAGCACTGGTCATGTTGATGTTAGAATAAATCATAGTATTGTCTCCCCCCAGTAGGAGCACCCCTTGCTGATGTTGTAGTATTTTCCCAAACAAAGTATTATTATCAGAGGAGTTTGATCCAGGGGGAAAATACAGATTTTCGAGGACAACATGTTTACCTAAATATTAGTCAGTTAATATCACCAAGCCACCCAGGGAGCCAGAGTAATGACCTGGAAAGGAGCGGATCATAGAACCAGCACCACTGCACCTCAGCACTTTCCCTTTTGATATGTACAGACTACCACATGAGCAAAACCAACATTTTTCCAATTTCTGGTATTCACTGCTAAATAAGTGGGTTTCCTTAAGGAATATAAAGAGGGTGCAATCTCTGTATTATACGAGGTACTTTACTTGTGTTATTTAACATGTTAATGTTATGCGAGTATATTGTAGTAGGTTTAGCAGTTGTCATTATCTGGGTCTAGAAATAGTAAAACCACCTAGCTGGGCATCCTAGCACTGTTGGGGCAGAGAGAGAGAGAGAGACCTTAAAACTCAGTGGGTTGGTCTCTCGACTCTGCCCCTCCCATTCCCAGGATGAGCAGAGGTGAATCATAAAAGCCTTCAAAACAGCAATATTTGGAAATTCCAAAACCAGTTTCCTACCTGGTAATAGGGAATGTGCAGCAAAAACAGCAGCAGAACAAAACGATAACAACAAAACACTGAACCAGTACAACCAGCATAACAGATAGGAAAAACAAGTTATAGTAAATGCATCTCAACCCTGCTAGGTGAGAAATTGGCTTCTAAGGTAGGAGAGCCGTTCCAGAGACTGTCCATGAAGACGACAGAGAAGGAAGATGGAGACAGGGCTTCACACAATCCCAGAAGGGGAAGCAGGACTCAGGGGTTGGGGCAACCCACCCTAAAGGAACAAAACAGTCAGCACCAAGGGGTACTGAGGATTGTCAGTACTCTGGGATGGGCATAGCAGGCTGAAGACAGCCAAAAGGACAGTAGATAAAAATGAATTTATTCATTGAATTCTGATGACCAGGTAGGTCCACTGAGACTGGAAGTCCCTTTTTCAGGGGCGACTTGGAATTAATTACAAAGAAATAGAAAGTCAATAGGCAATACAAACCACAACAACGATATAAACATGAACAGAGGGTCACAGAGATAGCAAACACTGGTCCATTTACAACAGATAGCAAATGTTCTGTCAAGTTTTAGAATACAGAGCAGTGGGCAGAATAATTCAGACAAGGTTGGTAGTAGTCAGTGATAACAAGAGCACAGACTGTGCTTGAGGATATATGTTTAAAGCCCTTTCTCGAAGCCTTCCAGCGAACAGCAGTCTCGGAGGGTAGCAGGGAGGGCACTCCACAGAGAAGAAGCAGAGGAAGCAATGGAACTTTTGCCTTCACCCTATCTTGACCTTCGTACCTCCAGTAAGGTACAACTGGAGGACCGGAGTATTCCTCTTCTTGAAGGTTTAATTACCAACATATCATCAAGGCAGTTGGGGGGGGGGTAGCACCACTGATCAGTCTGAATACAGACAGAGAACAGGATAGCTGAATCTCCCTTCAAAGGACTGACATTTTAAGGAGCAGAGGACATCACAATGGTGTTCCCCAGGTGGGGCACCTGAAGCAAACTGGCCAATTTTATTTTAAGATGAAGTCCCAGAAGTGCGTCATACCAAATGGGGGGGAGAATGGAGTGCCCCCCCATCCCCACATAGATGACATACACTGCCTCTGGATATACCACAGTAATGGAGCCCAGGGTAAAAACAGGACAGTTCAACTGAAGCAGATTGGCCAACATGGGACGTGTGACTCTGAAGTAAAGCTATTTAAATAACATTAGCTAGGGAATGGGCGGGGTGGGTGGCATCCCTGCATGCCCCAGAGAGAACGCCGGCAGTACCAGTTGCCCCCCAAGACAAAAATAGTGCTATAGGCTCCAGGTTGACTGAATAATGGGAATCAGGTGGGGCTCCACCCTTGGGTTACAGAAAACACAGGATAGCTAGGGAATGGGCGCCATCTTAAATAAACCCCCCAGGTTCAGTTCCCCAATAAAGACATGGAACATTTCAGTCTAACTGGGTAAGGCTGAGTTAACAGCAAGTGCCTCTTGCAAAGCCAGTGAGTTCATAAATTAGACATGAAAGGGCCCAGAGTTACAACACAGCTATCATGTAGTGCATTCTATCCCAGGATGGAACAGGTATAGTAAATACAATATCCACCAGAAAACAAGCAGCTCAAGGCCGATAAAAGTGCTTGGTGTACAGGTAAAACAACACAACTTCAAAAACTGCAAACCTTGAACTCAGGGCCTTATGTGAAGGTTCACAAAATACACCAAAATGGTATAAAAAAGTCATTATTTCATTTCTGCCTAGGGCAGCACGGAAGAAATATAGATGCAGTGGACATGACAAAACCTGGCATTTCATGCTTGTACACAGCTCTTCACGACACATTTTTTGATTGCGAATACAGTACCTTAGAGGTAGGAGGCATCACGATTGTACCTAAAACAGTCAGGTATTTGAAATGTCCTGTACCCAAAAAATTTTCTGTAACTAATTCCGGGTTGCCCCCTGAAAAAGAGGTCTCTTGGGCCCAGTGAGCCTACCTTCTTTGTGGCCGCAGTGTGAGCTTTGCGGGCAGAGGGGGAAACTGTGATCTTTTTTCTCCACGGTAACAAGTTCTCTGTGGCTTCGTCGGTTTGATCCCATTCTTCATCAGTGGGAGAGTATTGGATTGGGTCATCTGGAAAGACTAAGGTGAGCGGCATAGGCAGTCGGGAACTTGAGATGTTTCTTTCTTAGCACCACTAGGATCGAACCATACAGTTTCCTCTGTTCCATAACCTCTGCTGAATAATCATAACCATATATACTCTGGTGCCTTCAAAAATAACTCCTCCTTTCCCCAGAGTCCCAGAAGAATTCCTTGTTTAGTGGCATAACTTATAAACTGCAAGACAACCGAAGGGAATCGTTGCTGGTTGAGCTGGTGAAGGTCCCAAGGCTCAATGGGCTCTCTCGATGTGGAAAGCAAATTCTGGAGGAAGAGATGTTGCTTAAACAAGGCCTTCAAAAACGTAATCGGGTCAGTACCTTAGGCTTCTCCTCTGATGGTGTAGATCTGCATATGTTTTTAAGCGTTCGGCTTTTTAGATAGTCGCATTTGTCAGTCAAGGTCTGGATTCCATAATGGGGGGCATCGAAGAGCATGCAATCAGTGCACTCTGCTTGAGAGTTCAGTTCAGTGGGCGTGGCCTGGTGATTAGCCACCATTTATTACATCTCAGAGATGTCTGCATGGATTTTATTAAAGTTCACTTTGATGTCAGATCTGAAGGCCTGGAGTCTGGCTAGAAAAAAGCTAAATTTTTTTCTTTTCATGGAGAGATGCCGTGGCCATCCCACTATAACACCATCACTGTGTGCTCAGAGGGCTCAATGACTGAATTGTCCAAAGTTCATCCAGCAGCATCTGCAATGTCCAGAGCTATACTGCTGGATGATCATTTCCCCATATAGAAAATACAACTTGATGGAGATGATGGTGAAGTTTAAAGATGTAATAACTGCACTTTGAGGCCGTTTTAATTAGGCAGAGGAGCTGTTCCTTAGATGTCCTTACTCAGAGCAAACTTCACTGAAAACTGCTGTATCAAAATTTAAGTACATTTTTATTTGCTTTATTGTTTTCTCAAGAAAAAAGATGGCTGCTTTGAAAGTGACAGAAGGACCTGTCTAGGGTAAGATTTAAGGTTAGGCTTGAGCCAATTAAAAAAACATACATGGTGCTTAGCATGGGAAGCATCTAGAAATGCAGATTTATCAGGTCTGCTAATATATTTATTAGCTGTAGCTGGAAAGAAAAAAGTACTCACTGCAGTAATGCTATTTCTTCTAGAGAGTTATTAATAATTCATACAACTCTGCAATAATCTCAGCCCTGAGTGGTTGCCCCAGAGACGGAATTTGGAAATCTATGCAAATTCAAACTCGGCATCGTGGTCAGACTGCGCCTAGCACTCTAAAGGCAGATATATTGCTGAAGATCAGAGGAGGGCAGTGGCAACCTATCTAACCTAGAATAATTACAGTATTCTTACTTAATGTAAATGTAGTAAGAACACAGAAAAATACACATTGAAATTGTAAAAAATTTGCAAAGGTTGCAACCATGAAATGCTCAAGTAGTTTATTTTTATAAAGTATGATTTCAGTGCTCTTGATTAATGCACCCCATCATGTCTTCTGAGGAGGAGTATATGCCAGGTTAATGCAGTACCGCATGCCAGGGTCCTGACCAATGAGGAGTCGCTCTTCTAGTGTTATCGTTCTGAAATGTTCCTTTTTAGCTGCCTGTTCAGGAAACCTGTGTCCAGAATTAGTCTCCATTCCCCATTTTTCTTAAGTGTGAGAAAGCATTTGGAAAGGAGCCATTCCCCAGCTGGGAGAAAGGGACCCTTTCCACTACTTTCAGCTGCAGTAACTCTGACACCTTCAGTTCCAGCAGGATCATTTGTTCTGGGCTGTGAGCTAGAGAGATTTGTCTTGCTTAACTTTGAAAATTTTACAAACTGAAACCCTGTCCTGCTATATCCAGGACCTACTTGTCTATGGTAGTCTTCTCCCATTCCTTGAAATAGTGGGACAGGTGCCCTCTTACTGGCAATGGGCCTATGGTGACATGGCAAATCTGTCAGGGGCTTGACTTTGCCTCTGCTGGAGGAGTTGAGGCAGATCCTCCTTACACCCCTCCTCGAGTATCTCTGCCTCACTGAACTGGATATTCATAGTGTACATAGGGTCTGCAGTAGTAAGCTCTACCCATACCTCCCCTTCAAAATGAACTATAAGAGGAAGAGGCTTTCTCTGTGTTAAATTCTTAAACAGCTAGTGGAGCCAAACTAGGCAGACAGGAAAATTATACAAATTTTAAGTATTCAGTTGTAACATTTTATTTCTGAAGGATTTTTCTTTTTCCTTTTGCTCATTAGAAAGTTTTCTATGTGATAATATTGTGCTGGATGTGCAGAACAGTTCTAAGCCTGGCAGCTGACATAAGTATCTCTATCCCCTCACTATATCATCAGCATTGTGATGTCACTGACAGTGGCATCACAGGTGACTGACGTGGCAGCCACTGAGTGGCTGCTACTAAGGAGCAGTGATGTCACAGTCAGTGAGGTCACACTGTTGATGATATAGGCTAGATATGTCCACTGCCAAGCAGAGTGTTGTCCCATACATCACACCTACAAATATCAAGTAAACAATCTTCTAATTCAACAAAGAGACAAGAAAAAATACCATGGATATAAAAGATAATGGTTGACTGCTTTTAAAAACAAATACTAGTTGTAGGCAGCATGCTAGCTGTTGAAGAGTGGTTTTCTCTCCATTCTCTTTATGTAGGCCTCTGTTCTATCCTCAGAGAAGGAGGGACCTTCAAAGGGAAAACTCATTGCTTTGCCTTGGTTATCCTGAGTCAAGCAGGCAACTTGGAGTGGTGTAAATCTCAACAGTGCCACAGAATGTGCCAGGACCCTGAATGCAGTATCACTCACATCTATGACCATCAGAAACTGGTATCTTGCTGCTTTCAATCCAGACTTCATTGTAAGTGGCCAGATGAGAGTGCTCCTCAGGAGGAAGGATATCACACAAGGGCAGGACTGTGTTCCACAGAGCTTGTTGGTAGTGTGCCGTGTGACTAAGATAGGCTGTCTGTTTTATGAGTACGGATGAGGCAGTCTACACTTTCCTTAACATATAGGACAGTTCCTTGGAATGTTTTTTTCTGGTGGAACTGCTGGCAGATTGACCTTAGCTATCTTGCAGGCAGCAGACTGTTATATACCCTCATGGTGAGGATGGGCATACAGGAACTCTGACCCAGTCCTGTTCACTTGGTATCATTTTCCACTTTTTTCTATGGCTAGTGCTGTATGTAGTATGGCTAGTACCTTGGCAGTTGTATTTTTTAATGTATTTATCATATGCATAAGAATCTAAATTCTCTTTGATGACTGTCCCAACATAACAGTGAACTAAGCTTCCTCAATAACCATTTCTGCTTCAGTGGATGGAAGGTTTAATATATCTGATATTTGGACCACGAAATATGAGTAGGAGTGGAAATCCTTATTTATTTTAGGGTACAACCAAAGTCCTGCTTTGGGGATCTCAGGCTATGATTATATCTCCTCCTCCTCCTCCTCAACCAGGCCCTGTTTAGGGAGCGGGACTTGGGGAAAGGGCAACAGCAAGATTTCTCATAGTCTGCATGGTGTGGAAAAATTGCTACATTCTCTTTATATCCTCAAGGAAGGGCATACAGTCTTGTCTAGCACACGTTGCTCTGCTTCTTTTTCTTGCAGAGGAACAGTGGTGTGTTTCTCATTATGTTTTTTCTTTCAAGACATGGAAGGTAATGGCTGGTCAGAAGCTTGTTTGTGTTTCTTGCCATCGCTAGTATAATAAGCATACCTGTAGTGCCGAAACACTAACAGGGGCAACTGGTATAGTGTTGCTACCTCAGACATGAAGCTTGTCTGGAAATACAAGGAGAGGCAGGCACGACTTTCAGATGCAACCAAAGATTTTTATTTGGAGGGAAGGGAAAGCAAGTGTCATGTCAGAGACCAGATGAACAATGCCACAAAAGCAACTGGTAGCACGCTAGGTGCTAAACTTCAATTTAGTCTTGGTACTTGTTATGCTGTATGAAATACCACTAGTACTCTAAATAATTATTAACACTCCAAATGAATTGAAGCACTCTAAATAATTCTAAATATTCTAAGTGATTTTAAACACTCTAAGTGCCCTGCCCAGGAGCAATCTGAAACTGTAGTCTGGTTAACCTTGTATGAACCTGAGGCTTGGTTTCAACAAAAGGTAGAGCTCAACAAGTGGAATGTTTTGTGAATGGGAGTGTGTGTACTGGCTGGGAGTTGGGGGTAAGTTGCCCCCAGTCGAGGCCAGAAAGACTTAGCTGCAGGAAGTGGAGATCAACAGAGGGCACACCTCATCTCCTGGTTTGTTGGAACTTAAGTGCCTAGGATAGGTCACGTCAGACTGCCAGGCAAAATGCAATTCCACGCAACTCTCTCAACAGATCCTCTGGTCGCTGGAGAAAAGTCTGTAACTGGTCGCTGGAGAGGACATGCAGAAAGAAGCACCAAATTATATTTCTTGCGTCTTTCGTCATTCCTGGGAATCTGACTGCTTTTTCTCACTCCTGAGGATCTAGCTGCTCTTGTCGCTCCTGAGGATCTAACCACTTTCATCGGTCCAGAGGATATGGCCCCTTCCAATGCTCCTGGGGATCTGGCCACTTTCATCGCTCCTGCAGAGAGAAGATCCCAACCCACTGTACTTTAAAGTCCATGTCTACTGACCTGGTGCAGCTCCTAAGCTGCCTTTACTTCCTAACAGGGATTGGCTGCAGTGGAAAACACCGCAGGAGGTGACCTTGTCTGATTATCACCCTAGCTCTGACTTAACAGCCAGCTCCAAGAAAAAAGCATGCATACCTTGAAAGAAGCAGGATGAAGCAGTTGTAATAAAGTTCTTGTCAAACAGATACGATATTTAGTTGGGCAACAAGTAAGAAACGACACTTTGATGCTGAAGAATGCAAAGTAATGTATTTTGGACCCATGAATATCAGGGTACAGTATTATTTGAATGGTAGGGGACTAAAAGAGATGGAGGAAAAAGACCTAGCAATGTTGGTTGGCAATAACTTGAAGTTTGATACAGTGTAACAATACAGTCCACAGAGGGAGCAGAATGGATGTATAGGTAGTAATGTAAGGAGTAGAGATAGAGAGGTTTTGATGCCCATGTATGGTGCGCTGGTGAGACCCCACATGGAATACTGAGCCCAGTTTTAGGCACCCTATGGATGAGGTTATGTAAGAAGGTTGGAGGGGGTTGCAGAAGAGGGCGACTGGATTAGTAACGTAAAGAACTTAAGTTATGGGGACAGACTGCAAGAATTGGGATTATTTTCTCTACAATACAGGAGGTTAAGAGGGGACCTGCATCTGGTATATAAGGCTCAGAGAAACATAGATTTATGGGAATGCTCAGGACTGGTGGCAAGAAGCAACAACAGGGAAATAAGATGCCATGATATAAGGTTAAAAGGAGAGAAGTACAGGAAACATTTAAGAGGACATTGGTTTAATCAGAGGGTGCTTGCTGAGTGGAACAGCTTGCTGGTAGAGGTAGTTCAAAGTGCAAATACGGATAATTTAAAAAAGCTCTGGATAAGGTTATGGAGGAAAGAGGTAAGTTAGGTTTCAACATTTAAAGGAAAATAAGTCACTATGGCAAATCGCTACTAGACTTGAAATATCCTATGACTCCTATGAAAAAAAGGGTGTTATTTCTTGTTTACATACATTAGAATGTCTTTTGCACACACAACCCATGTTACACTTCAGGCAGATTACAGTTCAGTAGAACACTCTGTGGGAGGTACGGTGAGGAGAACCCCGTATTTTGACAGCTTTCAGTTTGGTAGGACACTATCTGGGAGATATGGTGAGGTGCACCACACACTTCAGGCAGATTTCAGTTCGGCAGAGCACTCTGTGGGAGGTACCGTGAGGAGCACCACACACTTTAGGCTGGTTTCTGTTTGATAGGGCACACTTTGTGAGGTAGGGTGAGTGTCACAAACCCATTCTGCAGGTCGGGCCCGTCTGCTCCCACAGTGCCAAACCATAAAGTGCAATATGTGAACAGGAGACAAACAGGGTAATCCTCCCGTCTGTTTTGGGGTTAAACAAATACTAGTCTCGATTCCGGAGGTCAAATATGAATCCTTTTTGCTAGTACGCCCAGTTAACAGGATCAAATATCACACCTTCTTCGGGGAAATGCAGTGCAATACTTAACCCAGTGGGCACCCAACCTGGTTCACAATTCCCCCTTTTGACTCAATTGAGACCTAGGTAATTTTCTTACCTTAGTGCATACGGTAACACACACAATAAGCACTTCACAGTTCTGTCAGACTTCTCAACACTGTCCCAACATTCACATTCAAAATGAGAAAAAGACTTGGGCAGAATTTCAAGGAAAACAAAAGTTTACAATTTAAAAAAAAAAAAACAGTAAATGAAATACAAAACACAGAACATATAACATTGGGTTATAGTCATTTAAATTAAATGGACGATCTTAAACAAAACCTCCTTATACTGAAAATTTTCTCCTACCCTATTTTCCAGTAATAAATAGTGGGAGTTGATTACCTACTTCAGTAGAAGTGCCCTGGAGAGTGTCTTGTCAGGTGTCCCAAAATCAAAACAACAAAGAGCATTCTTTTCTTTCAGCCATCTGGTTATATTCACTTTCAGTCCCAAATTCCCTGTGATGTCACAGCTCACAGTGATGCTTGCTGTGAGGTCACTCAGACCTGGATACTGAATTAATTGATCAGTCACATGCCCCAGCATACTGCTAAATATTCCAATTAAAAAAAATAGATATATTCTTCCTAATTAGTGATGCCTTATGACAGGTCAAAGTTACCCCTTTGACGTTTCCAGGCAACTTCCTGATGAGCGATGTCACCAGTTTGTGAAATATAACAAGTATCAGTTAGAAGTTGCTTCTTCCTAATGGGTTGTAAAATGCATCCTGGGTTCCTGTATTTCAAAGTAAATGGTGTTTTACGATGCATTATAACCTGGCAGCTGAAAGACACTCTAAATTAGAGTTTCCATTGGGTCATGGAGAGTGTCATCTCCCCTTACCACACTTTTGAAATTCCGGCTCCCATGGTGCTGTTCTACTTGCTGCCATATTTTCTAAGCAGACATTTAAAGAAACCTATATTTATATCACAAATATGATACAATATAATAACAAGCAGATGCTATCCATCACAGTGAGAAGCACTACACACACTAGGCAGATTTCAGTTTAAAGGGTGTCACATTGTTAGTGGAATGTCATTTCAGAAGGGCACCAGCACATCAGCAGAAGTAATTTATTGGGGCTTGTGACAGGGTTGAATAAGGCCCCTGTCCCATTTGTTATGTGGAAAGTGTTTAAGCACAAGGGTCTGCTCTATCCTCTCCTTTTCTGTCTCTTTCCTGTCTGGTTGCGCAACTAAATTTTCTTGTGAGACCTAGGAACTGATCAGTCTGACGGTTTCGCAATTCTCCGCCTCTTGCTATCTATCTGCCGTCTCTTGCTATTTCTGTCTTTTCTTCCCCCTTGCATATCTGCAGTTATAAAAAAAATGTATGTGAATCTCTGTGTAAAATTGTATGTGATACTGGGAATCCCTCTGTTTAAAACTGTATATAATTATACTGTTCAAAAGACTGCAATGCTATTTGGAACTCAAGGAGTTAACCTGAGAATGCTGGATGCAAAATCTCTGCGGAGCTGGCTACAAGAGGTCAGTTCTTGGTCACAATGTTCTTTTTGCTGCACCTGCTGAAACTTACAAGAACACTGTGTGAGAAGCATGCTGTTTTCTTAACGAATTTCCCAGGCGCAGACTTATAAAACAGCAGCAATGCTTGTGCAAGACAGAGACTAAGAGAATGAGATTGGAAATTGAGAAGAAAAACTCAGAAGAAGGACTCTACTTTCTATGTTTGTAATGCCATTGTAAATAGTTACACTGAACAATTTTTTTTATTTTGCTGTTAATAATAAAATACTATTTGTGAATTTCATAACTGCTCCTGTTTTCCTAAGCTTCCTGACCAGTGCCTCGATGACAGGGCTCCTCTGAGCCTCTTAGGCCAGCTTTTAGTCAGAACACACTCTCACTTCAGATGGGACTTGGCAGCAGACTCATGCCATCAACACGTGACCTTTTGTAATACCATTCACAGACAAATGCTTCTGCAAGAAATGTCCCAAAACAGTTTATCCTCCCTTAAGAACCTCAGGATCCTGTGCAGCTTCTTCTAGTCATGCCTTATGGGTGGTAAAACAAGCACGGTCTGCCTGCCCCAATAAGTACTGACTACTATGGAGTCTTTCAGTAGTCATGCCATATGGGTGATTTTTACTGAGAGTCTGCCCACCCACACAAGTACTGACTCCTATGGAGTTCTGCTATTCCCCTCCTATTGGTGGCCCTTGAATCAGGCCTCGGCTGGCCTACATAGGCTCCTGTGGAGCCTCTGCACTGCCTCTATGGGAAATCCTGAGTCAGGGAGTGCCTGCCCACCCACATGGCCTTAGCTGCTGTAACTGAGTGGTGCTGTTTATTAATAAAAACAACTTTCACTATTCCCCTTTCGCTTGACAGTAGAGAACACTGCTGGCTTGTGCCAGCACTCATTCACCACTGTTGTCCAGTTCTGCCGTGAGGGGTTCTGGAGAGGAGACACTGCTCCAGGGAGTTACTGCTGCTGCTGCTGCTGCTGAGAGAAGGAGAGGGACTGGGAGGCCTGACTGCCTCACTGATCATCTAGCCAGACTGAGGGAGAAGGTCCGCGAACAAACTCTGGTGCAACTGCTTAAAAGGGGGAGGGGCCTCCAGACTTTCTTGACCACAGTCTGAATGCTGCTGTCACCACTGGTCGCCAGCTGGAGGAGAGGCACACAATGAGAGCTAGCGGAACCTACTTCAATCATCCAAGTAAGCCCCATCAGTTCCCGTTGTTCCATGTGTTCTGCTCCATTCCCAGTCTGCCGTTCTCTCTCTCTCTCATGGTCGCTCTGACCTTCTCTTCGAGGCTCGTGTTTCTCTCCTCAAACCCCGAGTGCAAACCATGAAATGTCTCATCACTTTTCAATTTCAGCTGTGCACGTGTCCTCCGTGCCTGTTACCTGCTCGGGGGGGGTGGGGGTCCAAGTAAGCAGACAACAGAGAAAGACAAAAAGAAAAATACAGAAAAACTTGGGCTTGAGCAGGGAAACCTGGGCTACAAGGGATCTTGGCTGCAGGGGAGGGAACTGCTATGCTAGGACAATGGAAGGGAGTATCAATGCCACACAAGGGCTCTGCCTGGCTGCCAGGGAGGACTTTTTTGTGGGAGAAACGGGCTGCTACTGGGGGGTTTCAGTGGACAGCATGCCTAAAACCAGCAACTTCCTTTCCTTTACTACTCTGGGGCCCCTGGATGTCTATTTCTGTTTCCTTGGCTGCCTTAGGGGGTCATAGCACATTACCATCCCCCTGTGAGTCCCTTGGACACCTAATCTTGCCCCCTGGCCCTCTCCAGGGTCTCTTGAACACTTACTGTTCTCCTCTCTATGCCCTGGGGGTTCCCCGGTTTCTTTGGAGGTCCTGGTTCTCTGGGGCACTCCAGCTAACATCAAGACTCCCCCATTAGGTGCCCTGTGCTCCTTACTGCGCTTCGCAGATGGCTTGGCAGTCCTATTGGTCTCCTTTGGTACAGACGACTGTTTGCAGCATTTGCCAGCCCCACTTTGAAGTTAGGGTCTGCTGTGAGGGTAAGGAACCTTCTAATGCATGCTTCCCACCAACAGGGGTAACATCCTCCATAAATGAGCCTGTGCTTCTATCAAGGGAATACTGAAGCGACACTAAAGTGGACTGGGCAGAGGACAGTGCACTCTTTTTCTCTGTTTTGGGCAAAATACTTCGCAGAGATTTCAATTATCAAAATTGTGGTCTAGGCCCAAACAATTAAAGCATATCAGCTTGTGGCAATCTACCTTTGCCAAGAGCTTTGACCAGGATTTGCACTTTTTAAATCCTGTGGGCCCTATTCTTTTTCAAGGCCTCTAAGTCATGCCAATTTGACTGAAAGAAACATAAGAAATAGTTTAGGACACTGTAATTATTTGTATAACAGTTTTTAAAAATATAATCAAATAAATAATTTCTTTTTTTATGCACTTTATGTTTAAAAGTGTAAGGCTTGAATGAAAAGACAATTTTGCAAATAAAACTATTCTAAACTAACACACAGTATCAAAAAGTGTGACTAAATAAACTTGTTAGCTATAAAATTAAAGAACAATTTTAAAAAATGTAGCCCTTTAGGACTGGAACAGGACTCCAGGGCATCTAAATGCTACAGCAGAGGAATCAATCTGCAGTTAGAATGCTAGGAGGAGTGTGACAACAGTAGAGTTTGAATTTGCTTAGATTCCAGATTCCATCTTTGGGATAACAACTCTGACTGGGATGACTGCAGAGTTGTATGACATCACTAGTAAACTCTTGTTGCTAGAATGAGCTTTTTTGGAAAAATACTTTTCATTGCACTGCTACTTAAAATCAGTGACAGGGACAGGAGGAAAAACTCCTATGGGTGGGAGCTGTCCAGTGGCCTAGAGGACACATTTCCACCACTTAGCGACATGTCCCAGCCACAGCCATGGTTGTCACCATTACCTGCCACAATGGGCCAGGGAGCCTGCTCTCTCACTAGAGGGTGCATGTGCAGAGACATCGCCTCATGAGAGTCTGTTAGAGGCTCTGTGTGGCGTCAAGGGAGTGGGGTGGGGCAAAGATTACTCAGCACTTTACAATGACACACAAAGCACTAGACAGAGAGTGAAGAAATATCCCAAAGACATGCCTGGCACTCTCAGGCCCCCCCCCTACTGGGCAATCTGCCTACCAACTAGATCCTAATGAACGGGGGGGGAGGACACCCCACCCCCACTGTCCCAGACATGGGAGGCAAGCCACAGAAGGATAGGAGGCAGACCAGCTAATGTAGACCTGTGAGGTCACCAAAGGCAGCCTGAGCACTGGGCTACTAAAGGTCAAAAGCACAAGGGAGGGAAACTGTGGGCCACTTGGGCAAAGGTAACAGGTAATACTGGTAGGATCTCTTTCCAAGCAAGAAAGATTGATCCAGTTTTGTTCAGCTGCGCCTGGAGAAATGGAGTAGCTGGTATGGTACAAAGCAGTCTGAAAGCAAATTCAACCACCCAGCTCTTTCAAGGGTTGAGTAATAGGTAACATTGATCTCTTGGTCACCATTCCATTTAAGAGGATTCACAAAATACAAGCTTTGAGCAGTCTTAGAGGAAGCTTCTTTCTCCTGCCTCTGCAGTAGGAGCTTGGGAGCCAGTACCACCTCATCAATCAATGAGACCATGCGCTAACAATTTCAGGTAGGACAGCCCCTTTGTAACTGTGCATCTTGCTGCCTACCTCACCAGGATTCCATCAGGTGCTGCTGCCAAAAGGTGTCCGCACACCCTGACACCAGCAGCATTTGCCAGCAGCAGCAAGGCCAGATACTCAGGTAACTCAAATCTGTACCTCTGGAGTCACAGTGTCTGCCCAGGGAAATTGGTATCCCTCCACTCTTTTCTAGGGTTTAAAATCTGTGTCTCTCTTAACTGACTTGTGCCGTTCTTACCTTATGGCCCTCCATGACAACTGGTCGGTCTCTTAACCCACTAGCTTCCACCTTGCAGACTTCACACTGCACCCAGCATTGGCTCCTCCTTGCTCCTTAGCTCAGTACTGCATTTTATGGGAACATGGACCCAAAGCAGAATAGCTGTAGCTGTCTTGATATAGGTCTGGTTTGCATTAAGATCCAAGTATGACTGGATTTTGTAAGAAATCAAAGTAACCACAGTACCAGGCACTGCGTATGTTTTCAGTGCTTTGTTTATGACAAGGTTTTGGAAATCATTAGCTTTGGGGATTGAGATTCCAAAGGTACAGTATGGCGTGGGCTTGCCTTACACCCCTGGTGCTGCCTGACCTGTGTAATGTGGGAATCTTTTTAAGTTAGAGGAAAGTAGTTTAGGGCTGATCACCTAGCCAGGGTGAGTAGCACTGGATGTTACCAATGACAGCAAGGGTAAACCCTGGTAGAAGGAAATGGGTACTGCAGCATGAAGAAAAGATGCAAACTGAAGCACAGATTGATGTGGAAGCCCCAGGCATGGTGAGGATGACTGCCCCTTGGCTTTAACTGCCTTCCTGGTAGTTGTAGAGTTTTCTATTTAATATCTTTATGGCTTAGTTTGGGCATCTGTCATTATGAACTAGCTGCTTAAAGTGTATTTACATAGTGTTTAACTCTAAAGGTGCCTTGATTTAAAATAAGAGGGCAATACAGTAGCTACTTAAAATGGAAACCATACCTCCTTTTTCTCTGCTGTGCACAGCATCTGTCTTCTTGTTACTTTTCTTACTTTCTATCTTTTACTTCTAGCCTGATCAACCTGGGGTATGCCTTGGCTTGTCCTTCGCTTTTCCAGTGAAACTGCACCATGCGGTTAATACAGACATGGGCTGACTGCTCATAGCTAGTTAGCTGGAGTCCTGTGAGAGTAAATGAAATGCTACCTGGTATGGTTTCTTTTAAAATGCCTGCATTCTTTCTGCCGGCTTGGAACTCTTTCTCCTCCTCAGTCCATGTACCTATTAATTAGTTGCCTAACCATCAGTAGTGCTGCCAGCAGAAGTCAGATGGCATCTCTCCAGGTGCATCTCATTGCCCTTTAGCAGGCACTGTAGTCTCTACTTTGCAAGCCACAATCTGATGAGTGCTGGTCAGGTACTGTAAAAACGAGATGTTACATCTCAGCTAAGCTTTCTTGGTTAAATTCAGAGTACTGTCAATAATTTAAGCTATGGCCCCTTGCTCCTTCTATATGAGAGTATAGTGGCCTCTTCCCTACGCATCTGAGACACAATAATGTAGTTGCTTTTATTTTGACTCAACCATGAGTGCATCTCGTGCCTACAGATTCAATCAGAGCAATAAACTTGACCCAGTCTTTGAGTGCAGCAGGGCTACCAAACTTCTGGTCCTGGAAATATTCCCGTGTGGATCCTGCTTCGCTGAAGGTGAAGTTCCTACAGTGTGACCTGATGACCGAGATTCTCCCAAAGAAGATCTGTGCATTCTGGGTCTAAAACCAAAATGTAGGAATTCAAACCATGTGGCTAACTGAAGATAAGCCAAAACATGGGAGAGAAGCCAACTAGCTTAAACCCATGAAATGGATATCATCTAAAGAGGGACCAAGCTGTGTACACATAGGGGAACCATGCAACTCTGGGCCCTGGTCAAGTTTACACACTGCATTTATGCTGCATGAAGCTTCTTTCCGTCAATATATTTGTGCAGTGAGGGCATTTACGCCCCAAAGCATTCACCCCCAACCAGAACCTACTCTGCCCACAGATCTATGCCAGTGGTCGGGTGAGATTTGGTATGTAGGGTCATGATAGGTAATCACTTCCTTGAGGCTGCATTGGTAGGGTATACCAGGTGCCATTATTTTGTCCTTCATTTCTAATGCCAAAGGTCAAATAAGGCCCATTCAAAGAAATATTTAACAGAAATTTTATATCACTGATCTTAGTGATTATCTATACACACCAAGATTTTGCTTCAGTTTAAAAAACAAAAGTACTGTATAACCTGGGTGTTAGGGTTGGGAATATGAAGATTCTATTGTAATTTTTTTACTTTGGGGATGACAGAGTGTTTGTGTAAGGTGTACAATGAAAGAGGAACCTGGGTAAAATCCTTTATCAAGAACAGACTGATGGATTACTTGACTGAGGTCAAGGCTGTCAATCACTGTCAGCATGGTTTTATGAAAAGCAGACTGCCAAATTAACCTCATCACATTCTTTGAGGTGGTGACTAGGGAGGCGGACAGGGGCAACGTCATAGTTATTTTGGATTTAGTAAGGCCTTGGACATTGTGGTTGGCACATAAGTTTCTGGTCAATGTACACCAGTGTAGTTTAGAAAATCGGTAGGGAGATTTCCTGGACTCTGACTGGCTGAGACCTGGCAAGGGTATATTTACATGCCAACAGAGATCGGAAAAACAAGTCCAATGCCAACCTGCCTTTTAGAGTGTTCTCTGCATTTTAAAAAGTAAATGTCAGCCATTTTTTCTCGCTTATCAAGGTAATGACACCACCCAACCTCACCCAACAGGAATCTAAATCACTTCCAAAGGGTCAGCTGTACCCAAACACCCCAAACTATGCCACTCACTATATTAAATTTGTTTTTGATTTATTTTAGTTTCAAACAAGCTACCAGCAGCAGCCCGGTGGGTCACGTGCTTACGTGAGCACCGAAACAGTGTCTAAACTCCCAGCTCCAAGTTCTTTTCCCCCACTTGGCATATGCTTCCCCACTTGTGGCTCATTAAATATATATTTTTTTTATATTTTACGCACTGGTTTTTTTCCGTTTTTCGCCCTGTCTCTGCCGGGCATGTGCATGAGGAGGTACACACACGCCGCAGTACCAGGATGCCCTCCCGCTGCTTGCCGCCCACTCGCCTGCACTGCCCGCAGACCTCCATCCGAGTGGAATTACAGCGGGTGACAAGAGTCCTCCCTGGGAGAGGACAGCTGCCTTTTGGCCACTCAATCCTCTCCCTCCCTCCCTTCCCCAGTGCCAGTTCTCAGGCGACCCATGCTCATTCTCGAACCCGGTCGTCAGCAGGACATGAGTGTAAGGCATCCAGCACCACCGGGCTGGCCCCACATTAAACATATTAACCGAAAGAAACCAAAACAAAACCAACAACACAAGGACAACATCCACTTATTTATCAGCTGTCCCAAGTCTTGACTACAGACTGCCAATCACACTCATGCTCTGTTGTCCCTCACACTGTCCAATTGTGCTTATCCCTCCCAACAATGTGTTAATGCTGACCTCAAAGTTAAGTCTTTGGGGCACCAGAGAACAGACTTCTAGGCAGAGCATTCTCCTACTGCTCCACCTAAGGCTCCATATAAGTCAAAAGTTTAGGATTAAAAGGCACCGTTTTCGATATTGGTGGTGGAATTCTGTTGTTTCAAGTGATTACCTGCAGAACGATACTAAATTCGCTATGGGTCGTAAAAATGCTCAACTGCATCAAGCTTCAGCGTCTCAAAGGCCTGCAACATCCCGAGCTGAAGTGAGCAATGTGGCAGCTTCTATGGGGCCTACTGAAGCCAATACCTCAGAAGAACCTCCGTGGCAGAAGATATTGGATTCTGTAAGGGCAATGGATGCCAAAATAGAACATTCCCTGGCCAAACTGGAAGCACAAGAAACAGCTTTGCAGCAGTGAAGGACTTAGCCACAGATGCAGATAAAGGTCATTAATGACCCAAGCAGTATAGTAGCCTTAACAAAAGAAAATCTGCAATTCTGAAGTGACTTGAAGCGTGGAAAACACCTTGAGAGCAGGGAACGTCAGACGGCCGGACTTCCAGAAGGGCAGAAGGGACACAGCTTCTTAGTTTTCTGCAATTCTGGCTGGCAGAGAAACTGGAAATGCCTGAGGAGTTTGAATGGATGGACCTTGGTTGGCATACCATGTTAACTTTAGAGCAGGCCTGCAGAGATAAACCAACCAAGAACAATCTTACTGAAAACCATCGGATTAGAAGTGAGAGATGCAATCATTAGTGCAGCTTACCCCGATTGAATGCCAGGGCAAGGAAGTCAAATTCTTTCCAGATCTTTCGTTTCAAACTAGGGCAAAACGTAAGCAGTTTGATGCCATAAGGCAAAAGCTGCACAGACTGGGAATAATACATTCTTTCCTCTTACCGGCTTGTCTACGTATAACTTATGGTGGGAAAAGCTGGCAGTTTCATGACACCAAAGATGCAGGAAGATGGACTGAAAAAACTGAATTGGAATTCCAAAAACAACCACATCAAGGATCCCTAATAGAGGAATCGGATTTGGACCAGGGCTGAGTAAACCCTTTAGACTTTGACTTAACTGTACTGAACTTAAATTAGTCGAGTTCTCCCCTGGGAATAATGTTAGGGTTCTGGTTTTAATAAGGGGGTAAAGTTTTAGTGAGTACTCCTTACGATGTTAAAGAATATTATCTATTAGCCTGATATTCCCTGACTAAGCTGATTAAAGGGAACATATAATAGCTTAAGGCTTAAGTTGTTCCTAAAGTGCCTGTTGTGTTATTTGCATTTATGTGGTTGGCGCTGGAATTGTGGGGAATGTAGGTTTCACTTTCCGAGATACCAAGTAATGTTATAAGTGTATAGCACTACTAGATTAGTGCAGTTTTTCTTCCTCGACATATCTCTATGCACACTTCCTTTGCCACTGGAGCGGCTGGCATATTCTGAGACTAACTGGACTTTGGGCATAGTAAGCCCAGAATTTGTGTTATACCCCCACTTCCTAAAATAAAAGAGTGTAAGATTACATTTATGGTACTCCAACTATGATTATTATTGTATATGTGAAGTTCTTACATGAGAATGACTACTGTATTGTTTTACTTTAAGAAAAGCAATAAACAAAGTAAAAAAAAAAGTTAAGTCTTTAAACTCGTTTTCTAAGCTAGCCATAATAAACAGACTGCTGGGAGGGGCGCACTGCACTGTTAATTTTTTTTGGTGGGGTGCAGAATAACAAGCAACAAAGAGATGCTATAACAGAAAAGTGAATATGTAATAATAAAAAAAAGTCTCTGAAACACAGCAGTGCTCTGGACTGTCCAGTATACCAACAGAGGGACTACTTTACAAGAAAATAGATTTTTCACTCATTTTTAAGTGTTTTTATTCTGAAATATTGTATTAAAAATGACACCAGTAACCCATTTTCTAAGTGCAATAATATTTTCCAGGGTGGACAGTATGGGCTATACCAGACTGTCCAGGAGCTATAACACCTTCTACCTGCAGTGTCGGGCCTCATTACAACCTAGGGCGGTCCAGTATAGCCCAATACTGCCCACCATGTTGGTTATTATTGCTAGCATACATGTTGCATCGCATGGTGGACTGCTAACAGACTTGGGGTCGAAAGCAGAGTTGCTGTTAACGGCCATTTTCAGTACAGAGGGGTACTCAGCAGCATCCCTCAAGGATCTGTTCTGGGGGTCACTGATTTTCAACATTTTCACCAACAATTTTGTAAACAGAAACCTTCAATAGACCGCTAAAAGTTGCTGATGACACTAAGCTGGCCAGGGTGGTGGAACTACCTGAAAGATGGAGACAAACCTCAGGAGGACCTGAACAAGCTGGGTGACTGGTCGGACTCCTGCAGTCCGAGATTAAATGGGAGTCAAGTACAGGGGCTACACCTGGGGAGAAGAAACAGAGGTGGAACTACACACTGTGCGGGCACCTCTTGCTGAAGTCAAGGAGGAAAAGGGCCTGGGGTCATAACAGAAAAAGGGGTCTAAAGCTGACAAGCACTGCAGCTGCTATCAAGAAGGCTAGAAGAATGCTAGGGTGAATTATTAAAGGCATCAATGGAGCAGGGAAAGTACTCCTGCCACTTTACAAGGCCCTAGTCAGGCCTCACCTTGTGTACTGTGTGCAGTTCTGGCTTCCCAATACAAAAAGCACATTGAGGCAGTAAAGATGGGAAATGCTGAGCCACCAAAATAATCAGAGGTATGGAAGATAAAGCTGTAACAGAGATAAACAGTTTTAAAATTGCCATTTAAAAATAAAAATATTTTGTTCAAATGGCAGTACAAGCTCTGCTTCTTGTGAGGCCAAGTTGGCTGGGGAACCACCTGACTGATTGGAGTAGGGAGCACTGGTGTCAGCCTGGAAGGCAAAGTGGCCATGGTCGGACCCATGAGGTGGGAGTGGGGCCATAGTCTGTATAAGAGGCTGCAGTTCCTTCCATGCATAACTTTACCTGCAGCTTCCCCTGAGGACACAATTACTCTATGCCCTGATCGTCCAGAGTCAGGTTCGGGGGTCACAGACATCAAATCACCCAGAAGTGGGAGCAACAGAGTGATCTCAAGTAAAGCTGACCCAAGAATGAAGGTTGACCATTTGCAGCAGTGCTGCCTGGTTACGAATCCAGTGATCCAGCTTCCCAGAAAACAATCTGCCCGACAGCTGATGCTCATCCTCCTGTGGCACGACCTCTGGGGAGAGCAAAGGAGACGGAGATGGCTCCTGTTCAGGAGATTAAGGGCAGCCTCCAGCTTGGGGGCAGTTTTACTCCAAGACTGCTTCTGATACTTCTTCTGGTGCTTTAGATGTTGGAAGGATAAGGCTCACTGTACTAGGACTGAGAGCTCGACACCTGCTATGTGGCCATATTCAGCCAAAGCGAAAGAAGGAACTGGTGGTAAGTCCTCCTACAGGAGGTCAATAATGGAGTTATTCCCAACACGTGGTGGCAGCCAAGGCCAACTAGACCTTCAGCTGGGCTACAGATCTTGCTGCTGCAGGGTGCCCATAACTCGGGACAGGCCTCCCTTGTTGCACATAACAAGGTGATCCTTGACTGAATTAGGGTGCATATTGGAGCATTATTTGCAATTATAGACACTGTAGGTAATGTCCAAGCAGTACACTCAAGCACCACTTATTTGTCACCGATGCAGTAAACCCACAAATAACACAGCTTTTAAACCCAAGGTTTTTTCTTCTGGACCACGGCATAGATAGAGCAATGAGGTACAGTCATGGTGCACTGAATGAGTCAATGAAAAACAAGTCAGAAAACTCAAACAAAATATCCTGAAACTGCAAAAATCCTACTTTTGTTTTCATTCTTTGGTGACCAGGTAAGGCCCACTAGGCACAAGTGCCTGTTTTCAGGGATGACCTGCGAGCACTGGGGTGGTAAAGTGACTTGCTCAGTCACACAGTATGCAAGTGTGGGGGTTGGGGGGGTTGAATCAAACCCAGATCAGCTGGATGTATCAAGCTCATTCACAGCTTGTTACTCTAACCTCTAGGCTACACTGCAGTCATACAAAAGCTGTAAAAAAGGCAAGGCAAATTTTATTTATGTAGCGCTCAATCCAGCAAGGGCTCGGAGTGCTTTACAAAAAGTAAAACCAAAACAATAAAATACAAATCAAACCAATACTGAGAACAAATCACATCAGATTAAAAGCTTGATCAAATAAGAAAGATTTCAATGAGGCTTTGAAGGCCTCCACCATGCCGGTAGTCGAATATAATGAACTGAATTCCAGATAATAAAAGGCCGTTACACCAAAGGCTCCATCACCTGATGATCTAAACCTTGACAAGTGGACCACCAACAGAGCATCTTCAGTGGAGTGGAGAGGGTGGACTGGTTCGTAGGGAATCAGGGGCTCTTTTAAGCAGTCTGGTCCCAGACCACATAGGGCCTTGTATGACAACAAACTGACCATGAAGGTAATGGATGAATTCAAAGGCAGCCAGTGCAGGGCACGCAAAACCAGAGTAATGTTGTCCCTCAGTGAGGAACCTACCAACATCCAGGCCGCAGTATTCTGCACTAGCTGCAGTTGACACATCAAACCTCCAGACAGCCCTAGGTATAGAGCGTTACAGTAATCCAACCTTGTGGTGACAAAAGCATGGAAAATCGTCACTAGGTCATCCTGAGCTAAGTACAGCTGGATCCTAGCGATGTTCCGGAGGTGGAAGAAGCCAGAATGGACAACAGATGACACCTGCTGTTTAAATATAAGCCTGACATCCATAATGACCCCCAGATCTCTAACCGCACTAACTGCTGTGAGGGGCTGGCCACCCAGAGCAGGGAGAACAATATCGTCAGCACCAGACAAGCCCTGGCAACCAGATTCGATAACCATGACCTATGTTTTGCCCGGGTTGAGACACAACCAGTTAGAGACCATCCAATCATTTATCTCAGCCGAACAATGGCTCAGCACAGAAGACACAGATATATCATCAGGGGTACAAGACAGGTACAACTGGGTATCATTTGCATTACAGTGAAAACCACATTGTACCGCCTTATGATCTCCCTAGTGGCAGCATACACAAAAGAGAATAAAGTCGAGATCGAACCCTGAGGAACATTGCAGGACAGCACAGTTGGCTCTGAGGTAAATTTCCCCAGAGCCACCTGCTGCATCCTCCCCATCAAGTATGAACCAAACCAGTGCAGAACTGTGCCGGTAATACCCTCATAGTTCCTCAGATGATCCATCAACACCCCATGATCCACCGTGTTGAATGTAGATGAGAGAGCCAAGAGCAACAAGATAGTACACGTTGCCCTCGGTCCCTCATCAGAAGAAGATCTTGAATCACCCTGACTAGGGCTATCTCAGTGCTGTGCCGAGGCTGAAAGCCATATTGGAAGGGTTCAAAGATAGAAAGACACTCCAAGCGGTCTATCAGTTGTTCAACCACCACCTTCTCAATAACCTTCCTATAGACCGCGGTGCCTGTAGTTCACTAGAGCATCAGGGTCCAAAGATGGCTTTATTAGAATAGGCCTTACCACAGCCCTTTTCAAGGCCGAAGGAAAGACACCCTCCCTCAAGGACTCATTCACGATCTCCACGAAAATTAAGCCTAGGAACTCAGCACAGCCAGTAATCAGCCACGCTGGACCCACATCCAGATCACAGTTGGTGGGTCACAAACTGGTGACAACTTGGAGGATCTCAGCCTAATATACCAGTCAAAACTCATCCCAGGCTAACAGATCAGGGTCACCATAAGTTCGACTACCCCCCCCCCAGTCCAACCCAGGCTGCTAGAAGAAATACCAGACCTAATGACTTATACTTTGTCAGTGAAAAAACGGCCAAACTCTTCACACCTTTCTGCAGAAATAGCTCCTACAGACTGCAGACAGGGGATTTAACCGTCTGTCTACAGTATGAAAGAGGTGAGCTGGGTGAATTTTTCACTGCAGCAATCGCCCATGACAAAACTTCTGTCTTTTTCAGGTCGACTGCACATTGATATTCAGCACAGATAAGTCTCAATGCCAATCTGTCCTCCAGAGATCCAGGTCTTCACCAGGAATGCTCCAACCTATGCCTCTTAGTCTTTAACCACCATAGCTCATGATAACACCACAGTGAGCCATGACGGAAGGTCAAGGGGCAAATATGGAAAGCTGCAATAGGGTCCAAGGCAGCTGTGAGCTTATATTATAGTAATCTGCATCTTCTCTGAACCTTGTGCACAAGTTAGCAGCATGCCTGACATATCCAGTGCATCCTGGAGTTTGTGAGGCTCAACTTATGTTTAGGATGGCACCAGACAATCTCCACAGAGGGGTTAATAGAACAGAGGATCTGACATTGAAACTCAAGTACAGGATGATCCAACCAAACAACCAGTTTGACCGCAGTTACATCAAGTCCGAGTGAGAAGATTAGATCCAGTGTGTGACCATGCTGATGTATCTCAGAGGTAACTACCTGTGTCAATCTCAGTGAAAACATCAACTGGAGAAGCTCCTATCCAAACCAGGAGGATTCATCATTGAACCAGGCATTGAAGTCCCTAGCACCAATAACCTGGGGGCATCCAATAACTGCTGAGCGATGAAATCCTCCAGCTCCTGCAGGAAAACATTCCCACCACCTTGGGGTTGGTAGATGAGAATGACCCTGCCATTGACCCCTGCAGCACATCTGGCCATCATGCATTCAAGGATCCAAATGTTTTCACTGGGAGTTCAGGAGTCCCGGGTGGATCTAAAATAGACGCCACCCCGGCCTCTGTGATCCCTCCTCAGGTAATGCACCACGTAATACCCAGAATGCACAGATGCCCCCTAGCACAGGGCTAAGCGCCAATGCACAACCAGGTTTCCATGATGCAAATGAGGTCAGCTGAGGAATCAGCAATGAAACTCTCCATTACCGTGGTTTCATTCCTCAGAAATCTCACGTTCAAAGAACATCCTGAAGGGGGCAAGCAGCGCAGGTTGGATGGACTACTTGCTGCCCAATAAAATGTGGCACCCTGGGGAGGAGAACCAGGCATGACTGTCCTCGGTCCTGATTTCATCTCCTCCCCAGGTGTCTCCTAGTCTGAACTACCCCAATCCTACCCCCGCTAACCATACCAGAGACCTCCATTGCGGTAGGTGCTCCTCCTACGTAGGATTCCCAGCAGTGTCTTCGCATCTCTGCTGGGAGAACCAATGGAACCCCAACACAAGGGTGAAGTGACCACAGGCAGTCACTGGAGTAGGTGTAACTCTGCAAATGAAAGTCTATACATATAATCAATAAAAAAGCCTACAGTCCTCCTGCGATTCTGAGAATAAGCATAAAATAATGACACCACACACACACACACCATCCAAATTAGCTCTGACTCTACTATTGTCTATATGTTGTACCTGACCCCACCTGTGTGTGGGTGAGATTATTCCCTGTCTATGTATTGAATCCATGTACTGTATTCTTTCTGGCCCACATGTAGTTGCAGGCCTGTATGCTACCCTGAATATGTACCATGTTTATTGTTTCTGTATTGTAACCTCCCGGGTCGCACCTGAAAATAGGCACTTGTTGTCTAGTGTGCTTACCTGGTTAACAAAAACAAATAAATAAAATAAATCACCATATACGCCGTCAAAACTCACTATCGACAACAAATCTAAAACACACCAACCACACCAGGTTAAAACAAAAACACATCCATACCCTACACACATATACCTATAACAACTAAACTCCCACACCCCCGACAGATCTAACTGGTAAAATAAATAAGTAATAAAACTAACCTGTTTCTTCCAGCAGAAAGAAAGATCTGAGAGGAGGGTGCGGAGACCACAGAACACGTGATTGGGTGATGGGAGGAGTTAAACTTGGATGCAGTTTCTGGAACCTGAGCATCTTCAGTGGAACATGCCACAGCGTGAAGAGTGACCTGAATCCAGATTAAGTAGTCAGAAATTAATCTGTATGCATGCTTAGTCCTGGACCTGGTTTGGGCAAAGACTGCTAACTGCCAAGCCATACCTCACTGGCTGGCTGCCTTTTTACGGCTGCAATGGATGGATCCTGCAGCCATCCTGTGGTAGCTCTACAAACAAGCCACCAAACTGACACAGAATAGTTCCATTTTGGAGTTGCAGTACAATCATTCCACAAATCCCAAAACAGTCCTCACTTCCGCCCCCTCCCCGGTAGGCATGCTAACTGATTGATACGCCCGCTGTGCTCCAAGATATCACCAATGTATCTTCCAGCACCACCAGTTTCTAGCTCCTGGCTAGCTTACTCTCAGCTCCCCTCCCCCAATTTCAAATTCAGAGGGTCACCATTTGTCACCCCTGGAAGGAACAGATCTTATGAACAGGTAATACATGGTCATGGGGCAAACAGTACCTACCACTATCCTGACTCAAGAAGGCATTTTTCCTGCTCTTGTTGAGGCCCTGACCACCTTCACAATGACACCAAAGACTCCAGCAGACTTACATATCACAGCAATGGCAGCCGATACCCATTCCTCACAATGGAGCAGGCTCATCAGCCCACCACGAGGAGCCATGATGGTGCAGGTGGCAGCGCCAACCCTCCTCAGCTGGGCCATGTTGTCAAGTGGCAACACTCTTCCCAGCCTGGCCTACCACTGTAAATCGCCGTGTTTGCTGTCAAACCTGTGATGCCATCAAACCTGTGACATCTGCAACTGTGCTTCCTCTGGGCCACTAGGCAACCCCTATCTTTTCCAATTTTTGCCTCATACTTAAACCCCCTCACCTCTTCCATTTCTTTCATAAGGCTCCTCCTGCAACCAGGATGCCCTATGGGCTGGCAGAGGGTTACAGAGCCTCTTATCTATAGGTCGATGGTTGAAGTCCAGCCCAGGTTGGTAGTGGATAAAACCACTCTCATCCTGTATGTGGAATGAGCTGTGGGGTCTCAGTCATGGTTCTAGTGGACAGATGTTCCCAGAACAAAACCATCACAACTGATAACTGGTAAACTTGTAGACAGTCCCTTATGACAGGCGAAGGACTGAATGGACACAGAGTCTGGCCCACCTCTTATCCACTAGAGGTTACATCTGAACACACAAACATATGAATATGCCAGTAGCTCAAAGCTTTGTGGCCTATCTAGTCTGCTTGGTGCAGGTCCCCCCTCGTGCCTACAGAGGACCTGCCCACTTCAAAAACCTTGACCCTTGGGTCCCCCCCCCCTCTACCATCAGCAACTTTTCCCTTTATTTTGCCCCCTCTCTTGGAGCTATCCACCTTTTTCAGGGAGACCACCTCCTCTGGCAACTCGATCCACTTGGCCACCACCCTCTCAATGAAAAAGTGCCTCCTCATCTCTGTTCTAAATCCTCCCCCTACCAGCTTTAAGCTATGACCTCCAATGGGCTTTTTCACAAAAGGCAGAAGAGGCCCTCAGTTTTCACTCTGTTAATACCTATTTGCAGGTGTTGATCATATCTCCCCCTACCTTCTGTCCTCAAGAGAGAACGTATTCAGCCCCTCGAGCCTCTCCTTCTAGGTGTTGCCCTGCTGACCCCGGATCATCTTGGTCGCTCTTCTCTGGACTGTTTCAATCAAATTTACACCCTTCTTTAGACAAGGGAACCAAAACAGCACACCGTACTCCAGGTGTGGTCTCACCTGCACACCACTACTGAGAGGCACGGGTCCATTTGGTTGGTTTGCAGTATCGCCACTGACCTGTACAGCAGCAGTATGAACTCCACCTTCCTGCTGATAATCCCCCGGTTATGTAGCCCAGCATCTCGTTTGCTTTTGCTGCTGCTGTGCTGCAGTGTGCCAAGTGCTTGAGGTCACTTATCACAATTACCCCCAGGTCCTTTTCTTCTTCTTCTGAATTAGTTATTGGGTTGTTGATGCATGGAACAGCCTTCCTGAGGAGGTGGTAGAGTCAAAAACAGTGGGGGAATTCAAGAATGCATGGGACAGACATAAGGCAATTCTAATGGGGGGGTAGGAGGAAGTAGGCTGTTGGTTAACTAGGATCTGCAGCTTATCCATTAGGTAGGGAAATGGGCAGACTAGGTGGGCCAAGCGGTCCTTATCTGCCGTCAAATTCTATGTTTCTCATCTGCACTGCCCCCATCCACCCAAGCAGTATCTGGTCTCTGGATTCCTCGGCCTGAAGTGCATAATGTTGTCAAATGCCAGACAACTTCTGCAACCTAAACCAGGTCTTCCCAGACTTCCAATTTCCCCTCCTCTGTGTCCCTCCATAGCAAGGTTGAGGCACGCTGATACAGCAGTGTGGGGATGTTTGCACTGTGACCACTTTTTCTGCACCTGTCCAATGGATGGAGGAAGACTTTGGTTGTCACTGTTATCTTTCACAAACTCCAAGCCCCCGGCCCCAACCCTCTGAAAACAAATGGACTATTATAAGGGTTCTATGACTGTGACCAACAGTAATATTTGCTGAATGTGACAGGTAATGCTATCCTTACATTTTCTGACCAGACTCCAACATCATCATGCCACCATTTAGGTGAGGTGTGGTGGACTTAGGATCTGAATCCAACTTTTCGGCAGTATATTAACAGAGCAACTGCAGAACAGATTTTATATCCAAATAAGTTGTCTTTTTACTTAAACCCTATCTAACTCTTTTGCAGGCCCTTCTAACAGCTACATACCAAAGTTAAACACAGAAGGTGCCAACTGATCGTGTTTATGACAGGCAGGGGAATAGTAAGAAATTACAGAAGAGATGAGCATTGTATAAGAAATTTACTCCAGAGGTTAGGGCTTAAAGCTATAAAGAGTCACAATACGTTGCTGATAATCTCATAAGTAGTTTAAAAGGAGGTCAAAAGAACAAAGTTTGCAAAATCTCAAACAATATTAACAATTTTTGATCCTAAATTCACAGGACAAAGATTAATCGCTAAGCTTTACTGTATATCCACCATCGTTATCCACATACCACACTCAGAGGGACTCGGATAAACAGCACTGACATAAAACTTCTGTTCATTTTACTGCCACTGCTGCTGCAAAGCGAGAATCACTCTGTAGTGAGAACATCTGATCCCTAAAATTTCTGGATAAACTCTTAATTGGATTCAGGGTTGAAGTTCCTCAGATCCAGTCTATGGTAAACCAGTTTGTCTCCTCTGCATCCTGTACCTGGACGGGCATCTAACACCGATGGCAACTCCCGTTGTTTTAGTGCACTGCGTATGGATGTTCACAAAGGTGACTTACCATGCTGCCAGAGAGATTGTAGAGCCACTGGACTGTCTCATTGTGATTAATGACTCCATTCATCCCGTCAACGAACAGCATGATCTGGCTAAGAGCTGCAAAAAAATAAATAAAAAAATCAAGATTTAGACTCTAGGTGCAGGCTAATCCTAATCACTGTCTTGAACCTTCTCCTACACCCCTCTTTCTCCACCAGTGATACTTACAGTTTTATTCTCAAGCATTGCTGCTGTCCCCAAATCAGCTCACCAGTCATGCTAGTATATTAATATGCTCAGAGACAGCACCAGTTCTGACGTTTTTTTTTTTTTAAACTAGTCCGACTCTACATGGCGCTTGGGTAAGATGTACATTTACTCACTTTCTCCATGAAAACAGTGAAGATCCCCCTAAGCAGAATCTCTATTTGATGAAAACAGGTTACTCACTTGTAACAGTAGTTCTAGGAGTGGTATTTTTTGTTCATCCACACTCTTTGGCATGTCCCCTTTCACTTTAAATCTTGACGGAAGCCTTCAAGCTGGCTCCTCCCATCCACCCGGGTGGTATATACCCCGGCTCCACCCATGACGCCAGATCTTAGCCCGCTGAAAGCCAGGTTTGTGCATCTGCAGCCGGGGAGGTCGGGTGGGTCCTTGTGGATGAACAACATATACCACTCCTAGAACTACTGTTACAGGTGAGTAACCTGTTTTTCTAGGATCATGGCTATGTTGTTCATCCACACTCTTGGGTAGACTCCTAGCAGTTCTCCGGGAGGAGGGAGGCAAGGCACACACCCCCTACTCAGGGAACTAAGACTGGAGAACTGAGGCCCCAAAACCAGCATCCTGGCGTGACTCAAGGTTGATGTGGCAGTGGGCGATAAAGGTGTTTGCTGACTTCCAGGTAGCAGCCTGTCAGATTTCCTGAATATGGATGTCCCTGGAAGCAGCCAGCGATGCAGTGGTATGGTGGGTAGAATAAGCTCTTATCCCTCTGGGAGGCTCCTTGCCCGCCAACTCATAACACAGACCTATGCATGATGTAATCCATCTTGCAATAGTCCACTTGCTGCAGGTCTGCCAAAAGCGCTTCAGAGTAGGTGACAAACAGCTGGCAAACCTCTCCCGAATTTCTGCCATCCTCTCCTTATAATAGGAGACAGCACGTCACAGGTCCAAAGTATGGAGCCTGTATCCGGCGCCTGAGGTGTAGTTGGGTAGTAAACCGCAGAGCAACACCTGGTTAAGGTGAAACTCTGACACCACCTTCGGAAGGAATTTCGGGTGGGGGCGCAGGACAACCTTGTCCCTGTGGAAGACCAGAAAAGGGGAGTCCACCAAAAGCGCCTGGAGCTCCCCTGTCCTTCTGGCAGACATGATAGCCACCAGGAAGGCCGTCTTCCATGACAAGTGTGACAAGGCACACTTGTGCACGGTTCGAATGGCTTGCCCATGAGCTTTGCCAGTACCAGCAGATGATCCCACGGAGGTGGAAGTTCATGCACCGGAGGGGATATGTGATCCAGGCCTTTGAAAAGCACCTGACTACTGTCTCCTGTGCCAACATCGGCTGACTGTCCCACGCCCGGTAAGCAGAGATGGCTGCCAGGTGCACCCTCAGGGTCGATGACCGTAGACCCCCTCTGGAGAGAGACCAAAGTTAGCAGAGAATGTTAGCCACTCGACAGGACAAAGGGTCCAGGCCCTTGCCCTGACACCAAATGGAAAACCTTTTCCATTTGAAGGCGTAACATTTCCTGGTCGATTCCTTTCTGGATGCCTCCACCTTGGTGTAGACATCCTTGGAAAGACCCAAAGCCTGGAACTCTAGTCGCTCAGGTACCAGGCTGTGAGGTGCAGAGATTGAAGGTCCGGATGGAATACCTTCCCCTGTTTGAGAGATATCAGGTCCAGGCATGCTGGAAGCCGCTCTGGGGGCCTGCAGCTAAGGAGATCTGGATACAAGAACTGGCGGCCAGTATGGGGGACTCAGGATCACCTCGCCTTGTCCCTCACCTGAGGAGCACCTTGTGGATCAAGGAAATGGAGGGAAGGCGAAGAGGCCTGGGGTCCACGGCCTCGAGAAGGTATCCCCTCAGCAGCCCTGCTGGGCGCGGGCGGGAACAGCCTCAGCTTGATGTTGTCCCTGGAGGCAAACAGGTCCACCATCGGTTTGGCCCAGTGGGAGAACAGACTGTAAGCTACCTCTGGATGGAGAAACCACTCATGGGATGTCTTGCCTAAGCGGATGAGAGCATCCGCCAGATGGTTTGAGGCTCCTGCTACATGGATGGCTAGGAGATCTGCCTCGAATCGGCTCACGATTGTCCAGATGTGGAGCGCCTCCCTGCACAGCAGACAGGAGTGCGTGCCGCCCTGTTTGTTGAGAGGTTGTACATTGTTGTGGTATTGTCCGTCTGGACTTGAACCACTTGATCCCGGAGCTAAGGAGCGAAAGCTGACAATGCCAATCTGACTGCTCTGAGCTCCAGCGGGTTGATGTGGCATTGGGACTCCTCAGGAGTCCAGAGCCCGTCGGCCCTTTTGTCCCCATAGGGCTCCCCAGCCCATGAGAGAGGCATTGGTCATAAGGACAACTGTAGGCTCAGGGCGGACAAGCGGGATCCCTTTCTGCAACCAGTCTGGGGTGGTCCACCAGCGAAGAACGCCCACATCTTCTGGGTTACAGTGATCAGCTGGTCGAAGTGACCGTGGTGCTGAGCCCACTGAGCAGCCAGCTCCCATTGGAGGGTGCATGCTGCTTGGGCCCAATGGACCACTGAGGTGCATACCGCCATATAACCCAAAGGCGCAGAAAGTCCCAGGCAGGGCGCAATTGCCCAACCAGAAATGATTGGGCAAAAGAGGAAAGAACCTCTGCCCCGTCTGCTGGAAGCCGAGCTCTGGCTTGACAAGAGTCAAGCTCTGCCCAGATGAAGTCCATCACCTGAGAAGGCATGCAATCTGACTTGGCCTCATTGATCAGGAGGCCAAGTTGGAGCAGATCTGAAGGCCAGGTCCTGGACCTCTCCACCTCCTGTTGGGTGGAACCTGCTAGGAGCCAATCGTCAAGGTAAGGATAAATCCTGACCCCCGACGCCTGAGATGGGCCGCCACCACTGCAATGTATTTAGTGAAGACCCATGGGGCTGATGACAGGCCGAACAGCATGGCTTGGAACTTGTACAAAGTCCCTTCAACCCTGAAGTAGAGGAACTGCGGATGGGACGGATGGATTGGGATGTGCAAGAACGCGTCCTGCAGATCCAGTGAACAGAACCACATGCTTCACTCCAAGGATGGTATGACCTGGGACAGAGTGACCATCAGAAAGGTGCGTGACCTGAGATATTGATTCAGGTTGTGCAGATCCAGAATGGGGCACCAGTCCCCCATCCGCTTGGGCACCAGGAAGTACCTGGAAACAAAGAGGATCCGCCACTGGAGTTACAGCCTCCTTGAGGAGGAGCTGAGCGATGTCGTCTCGGAGAGCTGACTGAGTATGAGCGGATATGCTTTCCTCCCGAGGGGCGCGGGCTCGGCTCGGAGGGTACTGCTCGAATTCCAGATGCAGTCCCTGACCAACCACTTCGAGAACCTACTTGTCCGGGTGACAGAGGGCCAGGCGGAAAGGAAGTGGATGGCTGGCCCCCACAGGAGAACCCAGACCTGGAGTGCAGGAGAGGTATTGGCGGTGCCACCCCATCACTGAGCAGGCTTGGTGGAGGAGTGTCCAGGACCGAACCTCGGCCTCCTTTACGGGCCTGGGCTTGGGCCGGGCGCCAAGCTTCAGCCTGCTGCTATTGCTGCTGTCCTTCTTGAAAACAGGACTGCTGAGCTGCAGGGAAGAATGCTGAAAAGGCTTCCTCTTTTTCTTCTGCTGGTTCTTGCCCAAGAACCCTTGGCAGTAGCGTCCAGGGTGGCAGTGGACTGCTCAATGCGCTAAGGTGACCAGCCACTCCTGGGCCAAACAGATCAGTCCCTAGGAAGGGCACATCAGCTGGTTTGTGCTGAATATCAGCTGGGAAGAAGGAGACCTCAGCCCAGCCCTGCGATGAGAGGTGACTGCGGTTGCCATTGAGCGGGCACAAGAATCCCCAATGTCCAGGCTGTCTCGAAGCTGCTGTTTAGCAACAGCATGGCCCTGATCCTGGACTTGCTTGACCATGGTGTGCATGTCCGTGGAAAGATGTGGGAGGACTTCATCCAAAGACCCTAGAGAAAGCGTGGAAGAAGTGTGCCATGATGACGTCCGAACTGCCATGAAGGTCCAGGAAGAAATACGTGAACCTTCTTGGCTTAATGGTCCAAAGCTTGGACTCTTTATCAGGTCGGTCAGTCAGTATCAGCAGAACTGCCAGTACACCCTGAACACAGAGGCGATCATGAGACTCTCGGCCGATGGGTGCTCTGTGAACCCACAAGGGACCCCATGGGCACCTTGTGCCTTGTAGGTCATGCGGGTAGATGTAGCTGGACAAAGAGGCAGGGCACGCCAGCGTACTGAGATCCAGACCAACAATGGCCTCGGCCACAGGAAAGGCCTCCATCGGGGTATCCCCTCTCTTGAGGATGTCCGTGAGAGGGTACTCCGCCTTTTTCTGGATTGGTGGTTCCAGCATGATCGGTGGAGACACAGTTTTAGGCTGAGCTGGAGGTTTCACCGACTCCGCGGGCAGGAGAACTGACTTGATCAGCTCCGAAGGCGTCGGCTTCGGCCTAGGAGGCGAAAGTCAACTAATGGCTGGGGTAGAAGCCAAAGTCGGCTTGTGCCTGGTCAAGATCAGCTGTTGCCACATGAGGTCCTCGTAGCACCGGAGTTTCCGCCGGAGCCTCTCCCCATCCAAGGAAGACAAGGACGACCGATGGCATCGCCTCTGTTTAGAGTGTTTATGAGTCTTCCTCGGCCTTTCAGTACAGGGGTCTGCGACCTCGATCAAGATGGACAGGCCAATTCGGTCACTCATGAGACACAGGTGGGACGGTGATTTCCTGGGTCGGGACCACTTCTGACTGACCAGACAGCAAAGCTGAAAAGCCAGCAGCCGAAGAAGCAATTTCAACCTAAGTCGAGACCGCATGTTTCTGGGGCTGAGATCTCTCCTGCTCCCAAGAGCATCTCTGTCGGGATGAAGACGATCCCGGATCCTTCTCCCGCTTATGGGATTGAGAGGAGTGTATGTCCGCAGGACCCTCGCCCTTGGTCAAGAGAGACTGGCACAACTCTCAGAAGGAACCCGAGAAGGTGGAGACCAGGTTGAGCAGAACGAAAAAGCTCCGACTAGTTTCTGCAGCCCGAGCTGCTTCCTCTTCGAATGCTTGCATGCGTTCCGACTGCTCGGCCGATCCCGCAGCTGCGGAAACTGCCCACCGAGCCTCCTTGGAATTCACCGGAGGGTTCCGTTTCTCCAGCCTCTCCAACTTCAGGCTTGCAAGATGGTCGTTGAGGCTGTTAGGATGGAAGCGAGACATAAATCACATTTGAAGTGTCATGGTCAAATGGGGATCAATGTGCAACATCTTCTGGCCACAAGGGCACCGACAAAATCCAGGAGAAGACTCATCTTCCATAATAGAACGAATTTGCAATCGCTAATGCGAACAAAGGCGGATTCCGAATAACCCGAAGGTTTGAGAGCCAGGGCCTACAAAATGCATGAGCAGGGAGGCAACATGAATCTTCCAGCGGAAAGGAAGATCTGGCGTCATGGGGCGAGCTGAGGTATATACCACCGAGTGGCTGGGAGGAGCCAGCTTGAAGACTTCCGGCAAGATTTAAAGTGGAATGGGACATGCCAGAGAGTGAGGACGAACAACATATCCACGATCCTAGAACCTTTTATTTCAGAAAGAAATACTTAACATCTATAAGAAAGTCTCTTCAGCAAGTGACAGTGATCAACAGAGCAGAGAGGAAGGTAAAATAGATGCTGAGGGCAAGGTTCTTTCTTATTGTTGGATGACAACTAGAGTTGTAAGGAAAAAACAAGTTACCTATCTGTAGTTGCAGTTCTAGGAGTGGTATATGGTGTACATCCACACTTCTGACAGAATTCCTTTCCTCTTTATATCAGGCCAGAAGGTCTTCTAGCTGGCACCTCCCACCCACCTGAATCATATCCTCCTCAGCAACGCCATGTGACGTCAGATCTGACCCGCTGGAAGCCAAAGCAGCATGCCACTTGCCAGGGGAGTTCGGGTGGGTTGTGTGGATGTACACCATATACCATTCCTAGAACTACAGTTGCAGGAGAGAAACTTGTTTTTCTAGGAGTGTGGATATGATGTACTATCCACACTTCTGGTAGACTCCTAACAGTTCTCCAGGAGAAGGAGGCAAGGAGGCACACACACACCCCCTACTTAGGAGACTGGAGAACTGAGGACTCAGAACCAGCATCCCAGTGTGACTCAAGGTCGATGTGGTAATGGGAGATGAAGGTGTGTGTTGACTCCAGGTAGCAGCCCTGCAAATCTCCTGGATCTAGGTTTATCTGGAAGACACGCATGTTCATGTACAAAATTCTCAACAACCTCCACCCTCACAGTGTCTCCTCTTCTTCATAAGAATTAACCCCACTCGCTCTACTAGGAGCCTGTCCTCCTACCTCTTTTGGGTCCCGTTCTTCCAACACCTCTCTGGGACAGAAATTAGTCTCCTTCAAGGGTCCCTAACTTACTCTACCACCCAACCTAGCGGTCTGCTCCTTCATTGATTCCTTTAAGGCTAATCTGAAAAAATACTTGCTCAATAAATGCCCCTGCAACTGTGCAGGATACGTAGACCACCACTCTCCTCCACTCCCCTTTCTGTCTTACTCACCTCCTTACTATAATCACTCCTCTCCCCATCCCCTATCTATCAGGTTCTGTTTCATCACATAAGTACAGCAAGGCCCTGCTTATTCAGTGTTGTTCATGGATATACACTGTTCAAATGTTTGTTTTTGACATACTGTCCATATGTGTAACATGTTTATGATCTTGTATTATGCAATAAGTGTATTTCTGTTAAAGCTGTATTTTGTTTAACTGTGTATATAACAACCTTTGTCATTAGTGTATCTCTGAAAAAGTTTTATTCTCTGTGACTTGTATATATCCACCTATGTTTTTGACTAACTGAACACGTGAGAAAATGGGTATTTTGCTCACATGCCTTTCCAGTATAAAATAAAAATGAAATGGATAAGACAGCCCTGGAAGCAGCCAATGAGGCAGCAGTATGTCTGGTGGAATGAGCCCTAAGCCCTGCATGAGGCTCCCTAACAGCCAACCCATAGCAGCGGTCAATGCAGAAGACTATCCACCTGCCAATCATCTGTTTAGCTGCCAGTCTGTCAGGTGTGGCTTCAGCATAGGTGACAAACAGCTGGTGAACCTCTTCCCGAACTCCAGCTATGTGCTCCTTATAGTAGGCAAGCGCTTGCCACAGGTCCAAGTATGCAGCTTGTGCTCGGCCTCAGGTATAGCTAGTGAAGTAAACCAGGAGATGGATCACCTGGTTTAAGGTGAAACTCCGAGACCACCTTCAGGAGGAACTTTGGGTTGGGACAAAGGACAACCTTGTCCCTGTGGAAGTCCAGGTAAGGAGACTCCACGAGAGCAACTGGAGCTCACTGATCCTTCTGCTGGATGGGATGGCCACCAAGAAGGTGGTCTTCCATGACAGAGTCGACATCTCACACCTGTGCCTTGGTTACAATGGCTTGCCCATGAGCATTGCCAACACAAGTAACAGGTCCCAAGGTGGTGGTGGTTCATGCACCAGAGGAGAAATGTGGTCAAGGACCTTATGGAAGTGCCTGACCACCTTCTCCTGCACCGTCGTCAGCATACCAGCCCACATCCGGTGTGCAGAGATAGCTGCCAGGTACACACTGAGGGTCATCGACCGAAGTCCCAACTAAGCGAGGGACCACAGGTAGTCGAGGATGCTAGCCACAGGACTGGGGGGGGCAAGCCCCTTGCCCTGGCACTAAATGGAGAATCTCTTCCATTTGAAGGCATAGCACTGAGGAGTCCACTCCTTCAGAGAGGCCTCCACCACATGGAGGACTTCATCAGAGAGAAACTCAGAGCCTGGAACACTGGCAGCTCACGAACCAGGCTGTCAGGTGCAGGAACTGACGGTCAGGGTGGATGACCTTCCCACGAGAGCAGGTCCGGATGAAGTTTGCAGACACCTCAGAGGCCTGCTGCTGGAGGCTGAGGAGATTACAGTACCGAAATTAGCGCAGCCAGTTAAACCACCAGGATCATCCATGCCTTGTCCCTCCAAGCTTTCATCAGGACCTTGTGGATCAGAGAAGGAGGAAGGCATAAAAGAGCCCGGAGTCCAGGGCCTTGTGAAGACATCCCCTGCAGCATTCCCGCTGAGAGGTGGGCACAAACAACCTCAGCTTGGCGTTCTCGGGGGAGGCAAACAGGTCCACCTAAGGGGTGCCCCACTGGGAAAAAAGACTATCCACTACCTCCTGATGAAGGGACCACATGTGAGATGCCTCTCGCACACACAGCTGAGGGTGTCCGCCAGCTGATTGGACACTCTGACCACATTAATGGCCAGCAGGTCAGCCTTGAGTCTGAGCACAAGGGTCCAGATGTGGAGAGCCTCCCTGCACAAAGTTAGAGAGTGCATCTCACCCTGCTTGCTGAGGTAGTACATTGTCGTCATGGTGTCCATTTGGACCTGGACGACCTGACCCCAGAAATGAGGAGCGAAGGCTGTCAGGGCCAGGCAAACAGCTTGAAGCTCCAGCAGGACTCCTCGAGGAACCAGAGGCCCTGGACCCTGTGTTCCCCAGGTGGCACCCCAGCCCATCAGGAGGCATCAGTCATGAGAGTAACCATTGGCTCTGGGTGGACAAATGGGACTCCTTCCTGTAGATGTTTGGGGACCAGCCTCCAATGGATAGCATCCACATCTGCTGGGTTACCATGACCAACTAGCTGAGGTGGCCTGACACTGAGACCAATGAAAGGCTAGTCCACACTGCAGGAAATGCATTAAGCCAGCTGGTCCAATGGACCACTCTGGTGCAGGAGGCCATGAAGCCCAGGAGTCACAGGAAGTCCCTGACAGGGTGCAACTGCCCAACCTGAAATGACTGGGCAAGGAGGAAAGATCCTCTGCCCTGTCCACCAGGAGCCGGGCTCGGCAAGAGTGAGCTCCTGGCCCGATGAAGTGATTCACTTGCAAGGGGATGAGTTCCATCTAGGAGTGGCCTGCAATCAGCCGGTCGTCCAGGTATGGGTACACCCAGACCTCACGGTGCCTCAGGAAGGCTGCCACCACTGCAATGTGTTTGGTGAAGACCCTTGGGTGGAGGCAAGGCAGAAAGAGGCGTGGTCAGGAACTCACAGAGGGTCCCTCCGCGTAGAACAGAAGGAACCACGGTGAGATGGATGGACGGGGACATGGAAGAAGCGTCTCTGAGGTCCAGGGAGCAGAATCATGTTCTATACCAGGAGCGGAATGATCTGGTTCAGAGTGACCATTTTGAAGGTGCGCGACCACAGAAACTTGTTCAAGTTGTGCAGATCCAATATCGGGTGCCAGCCCACTGTCTGTTTGGGAACAGAAAATATCTGGAGACAAACCCTGGATCGGCTAGTGGGTCCAGGACATGAACCACAACCTCCTTTTAGAGGAGCAGGGTGATGTCCTTAGGCTCTGAGGTGGAGGCAGGGTCAGCAAAAGATGCTGCTGGACCTTGATCGCCAGGCTTCTGGTCCACGGAAGTAACCAACTTAGGCCTGGGATGCCAGGACTGCTGGTGGCCAGCTGGGGTCTGGGAGGCTTCACTGCAGGGTCCGGCCCGTCCGGTGGGGCCAAAAGGACTTTTCTCAGGTTTGGAGCCCTTGTCCTTTTGGGCTGAGGTGACAGAGTCAAGGTGGCGTTGGACTTCTCAGTCTTAGTGAGATGACTATTCACCCGTGACCCAAACAAGTCAGTAACCAGGAAGGAACATCCACCAACTTGTGCTGGGTATCTGCCATAAAGGTCAAGATCAACAGCCAAGCCGGTGGCGCTAGCCACAGCCACAGACCTGGCGCAGGAATCACGAAGTCCATGACTGTATGGGCTGTTCGGCCACAGCATGGCCTGGTCCCTGACCTGCTTGACCAACAACTGAAGGTCAACTGGGAGCCAAGGAGCACCTCGTCCAGGGTGCTCAACAAGGCATGAGTGAAGTAGGCAATCATTAAGGCTGAACTAGCCTGCCTGAGGCTGAGAGATGAGGAGGCATACACTTTCTTGGCCACATTATCCAATTTCTTGGATTCCTTGTTGGGAAGTTTGTCAACATCCCCAACATTGCCCATCTGGCAGAACACCGAGTCAGCAACTAAGCCCTCGGTCAAGGGATGCTCAGTGAACCCAGAGAGGAAACTCACAGGGACTGCATACCTACGGGCCGACAGAGTTGGGAAGAAGGCTGGATGTTGCCAGAGCTCCAATGCAGGCCAGAGAGTGACCTCAGTCACCGAGAAGTCATCCTGTTCGAGAATCTCAGTGAGGGGATACTTAGCCCATTTCTGGACAGGCTCCAATTGGATCCCTGTAGCCTCAGAGGTGAGTCAGAGCATGGCCCTGAAAAAAGTGGAATCATGGTCCATGGACAAATCCTCTCCTGATTGGAGGAGGAACCCTCTGTTTCTGAGATTCATTGAAGGCAGTAACCCCCCACCCCGTGTCTCTGCTAACTTTGCAGGGCTCATCAGCATGACTGACAGCCACCGAGGAAGCCCAGGAGCAGTACGGTGTCCTTGGATGGGGATCATTTTCCAGCTGAATCGGTGTGGGTTCCACCCAAATGGGTGGAGAAGCCAGTATCAGTTCGGACCAAGGCAGCAACAACCAAGGGAGTGCTGGGGAAGGAACCAGAACCAGCTTAGGCCCACCACCCAAAGGAGCTGCTTACCACACAGGCTCCTCTTGGCACTGTCATAACTTGTGACAGGAGCCGGTCTGGTTCCTCCCGAAGAAATGGAACAGCAGTGATGCCACTTGCCAGTGCCAAGAGCATGAACACGATTACAGCGAGGGCTACTCAACCTCGAGCTACGGTCCGAGACCTCAACCACTGGACGGCACGGCAGGGAGAGGCGGGTACTGGCGAGGGATGCCTGGGGCCCCCACATGCTTGGCGCCCCTGCGGGTTAGGGCTGATCCGACCCACCCAGGAACTGCAGAGTCAGGACTGGGGTCCTGGAGAGAGGAGGTATCTCCCTTGACCTGTGACAGTGGTGTCGACAGGGTCGAGAAAAATCTTGACCAGCTGGTCAGCCCGTCTCAGCCGACAGGCCCAATAGAACACCATGGGGCCAGTGTCCTGGATAGAAACATCGGCCAAAGCTGATTCATCGAGGAATCTTGACAAAGCAGGGCATGGGAATCCAAGGCCTGAGAGTGTTCATGGTCCCATGACCTGCAATGGGACTTCAACTTTAGCCTTGGAGTCCTTCCTGGATTTTGACCCACAGGAAGGGCCCTTCCCAGGGTAGGAAGGGACTGGCATAAGTGCCGGAATGCCCCAGTAAAGAGGTGCCAAAGCCCAGCAGGACCAGGGCAGACACTGTGGAAGAGCCCACAGCTACCTGGGCAGCAGCTCTCAAAAGCCAGTATTTGTTCAGTGGACCCTGCAGCCACTGAGACTACCCTATGGGTGTCCTTGGACTGAGCAGGAGGATCCCACTTGTCCGGATGACCCAGTAAAGTCTAGTGCACTGGACCTCCAGGGTGGAGGGATGCAGAGTGCAGCACAGGCCACAAGCCTGAGAGTTATATTCCTGGCCCAGGCAGTACACGCACATGGTGTGAGGTCCATGTGTAACATTTTCAGTCCCATACGGACAAAGCTTAAACCGGGCACCGACTTGAATAGTCAAATCCATGGTGCAAAACACGGTAAACCATTAAGCAGCTTGAAGACCAAAGAAGTTTTCATTTTCAAAGCGAAGATAGCACCTACACAAACACAGAGCACTATGGAAGGAACCTGTCTCTTCCAGTGGAAAGGAAGATCTGATGTCACAGGCGTTGCTGAGGAGGATACCACCAGTGTCGGTGGAAGAAGCCAACTGAAGACTCTCCAGCCTGATTTAAAGGGAAGGAATTCTTCAGAAATGTGGATAGTACACCATATCGGCGCCCTAGAAAAGGACTTTGCCATTGGTGTTCTGTATCTACAATCTTATTCTCTGACATTTCAGAGGCCAGTACTACTTATCTCCTTCTCAGACACCCACACCCATCCTCTCCCAATTTATATCCATGACCCTCTACAGCCCTTCTACACACCCCTCATCTTTTCTTTCTTCAAACCCCCAGATCCACCCTTTATTCTTTTCTTTTTTTGTGGTAACCAGGTAAGGCCCACTAGGCAAGATGCCTGTTCCAGGGGCAACCCGAGAGTACTGGGTTGGTTAAATGACTTGCTCAGAGTCACACAGTATACATGTGGAGGTTGTAGGAAACAAACCCAGGTCTGTCGGAGGTACCACACTCATTCACAGCTCGTTGCTCCAACCTCTAGGCTACACTGCCAGCCCCTAAACCCTACCGATCTCTTCTTCCTCATACCCCAATACATCTGCTATGGACTGACAGAATCTATGCCCTTTTGCCACCAAAGTCTCAATGGCTTGTGCATCATCATCATCATCATTCTTTATTTGATATAGCACACATTATCAACTGTGACTCAAGACGCTTTACAGAATTATAAAACATTCAATAAACATCACTGAGATTAACAACAATAAAATTAATAATAGGTCAGCTAACTAATCAGGTAAAAGGCCTGACTGAATCAAAAGTTTTCAGGTCTCATTTAAAAATTGCTAGAGACTGACTCTCTCTTTACATGACGAGGAAGGAGTTCCACAGGGTGGGTGCACTGAAGGAAAATGCACAAGTGCCAGATGTCTTAAGGTGAACCCTAGGAATCTCCAGGAAACACTTGTCAATGGAGCGGAGGGGTCGGACTGAATGGTGAGGGCACACAAGGTCTTTCAGGTAACGGTCCTGACCATGAAGGGCCTTGTAGGTCAACAAACCAACCATGAAGGTGATCCGCCACGTGACTGGCAGCCAGTGCAGACAGCGCAGCACAGGTGTAATATGACATGATCTCAGAAGACCAGTCAACAACCTGACGCGTTGCATTTCTGCACTAGCTGCAGTGACAAAGATCAACCCATGGAAGGACCCTCTCAGCAGCAGGGGAATCCTGGAGGGTGGCTTCATCCAGCATGGAGATAAAGGAACAAAACTTGTGCAAGATCTGCAATTTCAGAGCAAGGGGCTGGGATCATGGGCCCCATATATGGTTCCATGCCCCCTCTGAGTACCATGGGAGGAGCAGGAATGCTCTGCCATATGCGACTCTTGTCCCTCCAAGCTAACAAGAGGCAGTGGCTTAGTTGCTGTAAGCCCTCCCCAGACACTGTGTGTCTCCTGGAGATGGCCCTCAGCTCCCTGCAACGTCAGCTGAGATGCAGCTTAACAGACATAATACCTAGGCCTCATGCATCATGAGCAAATATGCTCCCCATTACGCCTGCTGAAGTGGGTCAAGTTAAAATTGGAGCATCTGGTGCCATTAAGGATCAGCTGATGATGAATTTGCATGCAGTGAACATGCTCAAATCTTGTGTTTTGGACTCCAGCAAAGCAGGTCTGAAGGAACTCAGTTTCCCTTTGGCACTCTGACATCATGATGCATCACTTTCTACAGGACGCACAAACCTGGGTGTCCTAATGTCAAGTTTTGATAAGCCACATGACCTCCAGCAGCTGTCAACGATGCTGGAGATCGAGAACTCTCATGCTGCATACTATCAGACTTTTCTGCTCTGTCTCAAAGGGAAGGACCTGGCTGAAAGGTCCAGAGGTGAATGACCAAAGTGGCTGAGTGCTTGGAGAATGTGAGCTCCAGTAGGAGGGCCAACTGACAGAAACAGGGTTATTTTCATTGGAACAGACTTGGGAGACCTGATTACAGTATTCAAATAGCATTTCTGAAAGGGGCAACAACATCAGATCAAACACAGCTTCTCAAAATATCCAAGAATCAGAGAACAAGAGACATACCATGTCACTGATAGGAAGAACATTCAAGGAAACTATCACGCAGAACTACCTCACCGAACAAGTGGTGGGTATGTGGAACAGAATCTTCCGATAATGCAACTACAGTATCTTTAAAGAGCTGCTGACGCTGCATGGAAAACTTTGGAAAATCTAATATTTAGGTGCAAAGCTATATTTCATGTATATTCAATACATCTCCACTCCCCATTATTTATTACTGAAGAAATTTCCATGTACACAGGAACTTAAGCTCCTAAGGGGTCCTTCTGGCCTTAAGCAATACTCCATACTCCTCACTTAAACTCAAAATTCTCTGCGGTGACATCATAATTTACTGCCATTAGAATAACTGTGATGTCACAGAGTACTGTGACATCAGGTGAGAAGTAAACCATACGAGCTGACGAACTGTCAAGGAACAAAGATCCTGTTTTCACGCATAAGACCCAAGTAATAATGGGAAGTAGAAATACAGAGCAAATGTGAAATGTAAGCTGAACTATGTCCAGATATCATCTTTTTAAGTTCTTCTTGAAGCATCAGCTGGTCTTGATACTTAGATTTGACAGGTACTGTACTTGGGAAGATGGACAGTTCCACTGAGCTGCTGTAGGAAACACCTGACAGACTAATGGTCTTTCTTTCCTAAAACTGTATGTTTGTATATCTCGTCATTGCTAACATATTTCTAGCTTTAGACATTTGTACAAGATTATTTTAGTAAAATGTAATTACAAAGCTAAAACTGCACACCATCTTGGTTAACAGCCAAGCCTGAGAATTTCTGTACACACCATTTCCCCAGCCTCCTGGAATCAGGCCTTGTGACTCAGTCTGAGCTGCAGGATGTCACCCTGTAGTCCCTGTGTGTGTCAACATATTTACGGCAGGAAGTGTTCTGAATCATGGTCTCTTATTTTTATCCAGCAGCAAGTTGTGCATACAGGCTATCTTAGCTGAAGTCTGCTTTTTCCAAAAAAACAAGAATCAGTGAGAAATTTACAAAACTGTATGATGTCTTTCTTATTAAGTGGAATCATCGATACGGCCAGAATAAAGCAACATTTCATTAAAAGAGCTACTGATGCCTCAGGAAAAAAAGTAAAGGTTTCTGACTAGTAAATACAGGTTACTCACCTGTAACAGGAGTTCTAGGAATGGTACATGTTGTTCATCCACACTTTCTGGCAGGTATCCTTGCCGCTTTAACTCTTGCGGAAGGTCTTCAAGCTGGCTCCTCCCACCCACCTGGGTGATAAAAGCTCGGCTCTCTATCATGACGCCAGATCTGCCCGCTGGAGGCTCAGGTTATGCGTCAAGCTGGGAGGTCGGTAGGGAATGTAGGGATGAACAACATATACCATTCCTAGAACTCCTGTTACAGGAGAGTAACCTGTATTTCTAGGGACATGGATATGTTGTTCATCCACACTTTCTGGCAGACTCTAGCAGTTCTCCGGGAGGAGGGAGGCAAGCACTTTTACCCGATACTTACTTGGGAAAGAGAGACTGAAGACAGCCCCAAAACCAGCATCCCGGTGTGACTCGAGGTCGATGTGGTAGTGGGCAATAAAGGTATGTGCCGACTTCCAGGTAGCAGCCCTGCAGATATCCTGGATAGGGACGTCCCTGGAAGCAGCTACCGATGCAGCGGTATGGCGGGTAGAATAAGCTCTTATCCCTCTGGGAGGCTCCATGCCCGCCAACCTGTAGCAGAGCTCTATGCAGGAGGTGATCCATCTGCCTATCATACGCTTTGCTGCAGGTCTGCCAGGTGCGGCTTCAGCGTAGGTGACAAACAGCTGGTGAACCTCCCCAAACTTCAGCCGTCCGCTCCTTATAGTGAGCGAGCACTCGTCTAGGGTCCAAAGTATGGAGCCTATACTCGGCCTCCGAGGTTTGATTGGGGGTAGAACACCGGCAGAGTCAGCACCTGGTTAAGGTGAAACTCCGACACCACCTTCAGAAGGAATTTCGGGTGGGGGCGCAGGACAACCTTGTCCCTGTGGAAGACCAGGTAGGGAGACTTGATGGAAAGTGCCTGGAGCTCTCCCATCCTTCTGGCTGATGTGACAGCCACCAAGAAGGCGGTCTTCCACGACAGGTGTGAAAGATCGCACCTGTGCATTGCTTCGAATGGCTTGCCCATGAGCTTGGCCAATACCAGCAGTAGATCCCACAGAGGTGGAGGTTCTCGCACCGGAGGGGAAATGTGGTCAAGGCCTTTGAAAAATCGCCCGACCACCTTCTCCTGCGCCACCAACTGCTTCCCGGCCCACGCCCGGTAAGCAGAGATGGCTGCCAGGTGCACCTTAAGGGTCGTCGACTGAAGCCCTTGCTGAGAAAGGAACCACAGGTAGTCCATAATGCTTGCCAAGGGGCAGTTGGAAGGGTCCAAGCCCTTCCCCTGACACCAAATGAAAAACCTCTTCCATTTGAAGGCATAGCATTTCCTGGTCGACTCCTTACGGGACGCCTCAACGACGTTGAGGACCTCGTCGGAAAGACCCAAAGCCTGGAACTCTAGCCGCACAGGAACCAGGCCGTCAGGTGCAGAGATTGAAGGTCCAGATGGAATACCTTCCCCTGATTGACTGAAATCAGGTCCGGGCGGGCTGGAAGCCGCCTCAGGAGCCTGGAGCTGAGGCTGAGGAGATCTGGATACCAGAACTGGCAGGGCCAGTCTGGGTCTACCAAATCACCTGCGCCTTGTCCCTCTTCACCTTGAGAAGCACCTTGTGGATCAAGGAAATGGGGAAAGGCGTGAAGAGACTCCAGGGTCCACGGCCTCGAGAAGGCATCCTGCAGCGAGCCCTGCTGAGGCGGGCATGGAACAGACTCAGCCGCATTCTCCCTGGAGGCAAACAGGTCCGCCTGAGGCGTGCCCCAGTGGGAGAAGAGATCTTGTACTACCTCGGCAGGAGAGACCACTTGTGAGACGCAGCCCCTATCCAGCTAAGGGCATCGGCCAGGGTGTTGGAGGCTCCTGCCACGTGAATGGCTAGGAGATCCGCCTCCAGGCTGCGCATGAGGGACCAAATGCGGAGAGCTTCCTTGCATAACAGCATGGAGCGTGTCCCGCCCTGGCGGTTCAGATAGTACATGGTCGTGGTGTTGTCCGTCTGGACCTGAACCACTTGACCCTGTAGAAATGGAGTGAAGGCGGTGAGAGCTAGATGGATCGCTCGGAGCTCCAGCAGGTTGATGTGGCATCGGGACTCCCGAGGGGACCAGAGGCCATGCGCTCGGTGTTCCCCCAGATGGGCACCCCAACCCACCAGAGATGCATCGGTCGAGAGAGAGACCATCGGCTCAGGGCGGACAAACTGGATACCCTCCTGCAGATGTGCTGGAACGATCCACCATTGGAGAGCATTCCACATCTCCTGGGTCACTGTCATGGGCTGGTCCAATGGATCGCAGCGTTGTGACCATTGGCTGGCCAGTCCCCATTGAAGGGGACGCATGTACCAACTGGCCCAACGGACCACGCTAGTGCAGGCCGCCATGAGGCCCAGGAAGTCCCGGGCAGGGCGCAATTGCCCAACCAGAAATGATTGGGCAAAGGAGGAAAGAACCTCGGCCCTGTCACCGGAGCCGTGCTCTGGCTCGCAGAGAGTCGAGCTCTGCCCCGATGAACAGAATCACCTGCTTTGGCACGAGTTCCGACTTGGCCTCGTTGATGAGGAGGCCAACCTGAGAGCAAACCTGGAGGGCCAGATCTCTGGACCACTCCACCTCCTGTCTGGAGGGGGCTGCTATCAGCCAACTGTCCAGGTAGGGGTACACCCGGAACCCTCGGCGCCGCAGGAATGCTGTCACCACTGCCATGCATTTGGTGAAGACCCTGGGAGCTAGGGAGAGGCCAAAGGGCATGGCCCGGAACTCGGATAGGGATCCCTCCGCTCTGAAGCGGAGGAATCTCTGATGGGACGGACGGATTGAGATGTGAAAGAACGCGTCCTGGAGGTCCAGGGAGCAGAACCACATGCCTCATTCCAAGGATGGGATTATCTGAGCCAGAGTGACCATCCTGAAGGTATGAGACCTTAGGAACTTGTTCAGGTCATGCAGGTCGAGAATGGGGCACCAGCCCCGTCCGTTTTGGGACCAGGAAGTACCTGGACACAAACCCCGGGTCTGGAGGAGGATCCGCCACCTTCCTGATTACCTCTTTTGAGGAGCAGGGCAATATCGGCTCGGCGGGCCGACAAGCGGGCTGTGGACCCGTGGCCCCCGAGGGGCGAGTGCTCGAAAGGTGGGGCCTCTCGAACTCCAGAAGCAGGCTTTTCCACCACTTCCAACATCCAGCGGTCCGTGGTGATAACGGACCAGGCAGAAAGGAAGTGGTGGAGCCGCCCCCATGGGGGAACCCTGGGAGTAACGAGGTTGGGGCGGCACCCTCAACCAGTCACTGGGCAGGCTTGGAGGAAGGACCAGCCAGGGGCCTCCTGGGCCTTTACCTCCTTGCTTCCTGTTGGAGGAGCATCGGCTTGGGTTTGGGATGCCAAGGCGAGCCTGCTGGCCCTGTTGCTGGTGCTGCTGGGCCGGTCGAGAAGCAGGGACCAAGGACAAAAGGACTTCTGCTGACGGCGGCCTTTGTCCCTCTGGGCGGAGGTGACCGAGTCCAGAGTGGCACTGGACTCTCGATCCGCTGGGGTGTCCCTCCTCCAGGGCCGAAGAGGTCAGTCCCAAGAAGGGCGACCCCCAACTTGTACTGGGTATCTGCCGTGAAGGTGGATATCCTCCAGCCATGCACTGCGTCGCATGGCCACCGCTGCCGCTACTGACCTGGCACAGGAAATCACCTATGTCCAGAGCAGTCTGAGCTGCTGCTCGCCACTGCCCTACCCTGGTCCCACACCTGGTGGACCGTGGTCTGCAGGTCAGGTGGGAGATGAGGAACAACCTCATCCAGGGAGCCCATGAGGGCATGGGAGAAGTGTGCCATCAGCACGGCCGAGCTGGCCTGTCGGAGGTCGAGGGAGGGCATGGCGTACCTGCGCCCAGCAAAGTCCAGCTTTTGGACTCTTTGTTGGGGCTTATCCACATCCCAGCGTTACGGAGCCGAGAAAGCGCTGTCAGTGACTAACCCCTCAGCAGAGGGTGTTCGAGAAACCGGCAAAGAGCCGGTAGGGACCGCATACTTCCTGGCCATCCTGGCCGAGGGCGCAGGACAGGAAGCAGGCCGCTGCCAAAGCTCCAAGGCTGGGCCGACAATGGCCTCAGCCACCGGAAAGGCCTCTGTGGGAGAATCCCCTCGGTCCAGAATCTCCGTCAGGGGATACTTGGCCCGTTTGGACATGGGCTCGAGCTGCATCCTGGTGGACTCCGAGATGAGTCGAAGCAGACCCAATAAGGACGATGGGCTATCGTCCACTGACTGGCCCCCGGAGGACTCCAGATCGAACTGCCTGGAGAACAGGGAGGAATCGTCATCGGATTCTGAAGAGTCTGTGAAGAGCTGACTCGGCCCTGAGCCACCCTCCACCTGCCGGGGCGGTCGAGAGTGAGGGTGACCGACAACCTGTGGGGCAGGCCGTGACCCGACCGAGAATCCTTGGTCGGTGCCCCAGACTCGGTTGTGGAGGCGGAGGTTCCACCACAATCAGTGGATCAGCTGGTTTCGCAGCAACCGGCCTGGGCGGGCAACTCGACTGGAGCAGTGGTTGCCCCGGGCGTTCAGGCGACAGCCACTTGATGGCAGGGTCGGCAGGCCTGGACAACAGCAATTGCTGCCACATAAGGTCTCGTGGCGCCCGGCGCAGCTTGCGCCGCAGCCTCCTCACACCGAGGGAGGACGCGAGGAAGAATGGCATCGCCGCTTACTCGATAACGAGACCAAGACCGCCAATGTCGGCAGGAGCAGCTGGACCCGAGAAGGTCTGAGACCCGAGACAGCAGGGGGGCCAGGTGGGTCTGGAAAGGGCGGGGACACCCGCTCTTCCGGCTCTGGCACATATCCGGGGACTGCGGCTCAAGGCGCAGTCAGATCTTCGGTATCCACCGGGGAACCGGTGAAGGAGGGTTGTCGGCTTCTCCAGTCGACAGCCCGTCTAACGGATCGAGAAAAATCTCGACTTCGTCGACAGGAGTCTTGGCAGGCTGGCCTGACGGGGGCACCGTGAAGCCAGCGGCCTCAGCCGCAACCACGACCGAAGTCGACGGTCGGCTGTCCGGGGAAGGGGACCTCTCCCGCTCCCACGAACGCTGACAGTGGGACTTACCTTTCGACTCCTTTTTCTTGGGCCGAGAAGAATGTCCCGAAGGCCCCTCTCCTTTTGTGGAAAGGGACTGACAAAGCTCCTTGAACGAAGCCGTATACGAGGAACTCCGAGAGAGCGGGATAAATGCCGCGGCCGAGGAGGAGGAAGATGCGGCCTGGGCCGCCTCCTCCTCGAGGGCGATCATCTGCTCGAGCTGCTCAGCCGAGCCAGCCGCCGTGGACACCGCCCAGGCCTCTTTAGATTTTACCATTGGAAGCGTTCTCGGGGCCGAGCTCAAACGGGCAGCGCGATGCGTCCTGAACGTTGGCGAAAGAGCAGCACAACTCGCAGGCCCGCGGGTCGTGATCTAGGCCTAAGCAGTAGGCCTTGCGTGGAGTGTGGATCCGTCCTGGACATTTTCTGCCCGCAAGGCACTCTCAAAGCCGGAACAGATTTGTCCATCGCAGCCTAGGAAGATGAAGACGAAGTTTAGAAAACTTCAAAACCAATTTCGGATGAACCAAGAGTTAGGATCAGTCTAAGCGCAGAGCGCTAAGGAGGAACCTGAGCTTCAAGCGGTAAGGAAGATCTGGTGTCATGGAGCGGGCGAGAGTTTTACCACCGGGTGGTGGGAGGAGCCAGCTTGAAGACCTTCCGGCAAGAATTAAAGCGGCAAGGATACCTGCCAGAAAGTGTGGATGAACAACATATCCATGTTCCTAGAACTACTTTTCTACTACTGGCAGAAATCTGAAGATCGGAGGACAGAGAAGTACTCTGGGCGAGTACGGTGTTGAGCGCGGCTGGGAGTGGTGTGTAAGTCTTCGTCTACCCGGGTGCCAGCTATTTTCCCTTTTTTTTTTGTTTCCCCGGGAGTTCAGACGTACAATGATGTCCAGCACGAGACGGGCGCACACCCGCCCACAGGACATCTGCCGCAACTCCCATACCCCGTATGTTTGTCTCCACTACTTGGAATCTCCAGCCACCATTAGAGGTCACTTCTACAGTAGCGACGTTACCTCCCTCTCCCAGAAGAGGAGAGGAGAGCAGTCTAGATGCTCAATCCTCTCCTGCCAACCCTGGTGACTAGAGTCCGTTCCAGAACAGGGCATCGGTGTGGCACGAGGTGTGGTGTCCAGCACTTCAACCCTCACCGCCACTGGGCCAGCTCATGGCCCCTTGTTCTTGAACATCTTTTATTTTTTTTTTTTAAAGATGCTACCATCTTATTTACATCCTTGAGGTATCTGAAAATTTTTTATCATACCCCCCCCAGGGAACATACTGAGATCCTCCAGTCTCCTTTCACGTGACTTTTGGTGCAGTCCTTGCGCCATTTTTGTCACCCCTCTCTGAACTGCTTCTGTTCTGTCTGTGTCCTCCCAGAGATGCAGCCTCCAGAACTAGACACAGTACTCTAAATGAAGTCTCACTAATGTTCTATGCAGTGGCATCACCACCTCCTTCCTTCTGCTGACGATAATTCTCCTATGCACCCCAGCATTCCACTGGCTCTCCTCACAGCCTTCTCACATTGTTTTGTAACCTTTAGATCATCAGATATGATTACTCCCAGGTCCCTTTCCTGTTTGGTGGCAGTCAGTACCTCCTCCTCCCCAATCATGTACTCCTCCCTGCATTTCTGTGCCCCAAGTGCATGATCTTGCACTTCTTTGCATTGAATCTTAGCTGCCACCTTGACCGCTCCTCAAGTTTGCTTAGGTCCCTTCTCATTTCTCTACCCCCTGGAGTGTCCACCCTGTTGCAGATCTTTTGTGTCGTCTGCAAACAAACAAACCTTCCTTCCAGCCCCCTGCAATGTCGCTTATGAAGACATTAAAGAGGACTGATCCAAGCACTGAACCCTGCAGGACCCTGCTGGTCATCCCTTCTTCAGATTGAACTCTGTTCACCATCACCCTCTGTGTCCTATCACTCAGCCAATTTTAACCAGTTTTCCACCCTTTGACCCACTACCAGGCTGCCCAGCTTGTTTACTAGCCTCCTATGTGGGACGGTGTTGAAGGCCTTGCTCAAATCCAGGTAGGCCACATCCACTGCCCCTCCCTGATCCACCTCCATAGTCACCCAGTCAAAGAAATCTATCAGATTTGTTTGACGAGATCTTCCTGCTGTGAAGCCATGCTGCCATGGATCCTGTGCTCCATTGGATTTGAGATACACCAGAAACCTTTTTTAGTAGTGATTCCATTAGTTTCCCCACCACCGAGGTCAGGTTGACTGGCCTGCAATCACCAGCCTCCTCCCTACTCCCACTTTTGTGTAGAGGGACTACATTTGCCCTCCTCCAATCCTTTGGTACCACACCTGTTTCCAGAAAACTGTTGAACAGGGCTGCCAGCGGTGCTGTCAACACCTCCCTGAGTTCTCTTAATACTCTGGGATGTATCCTGTCCAGCCCCATCACCTTGTTCACTTTCAGATTAGCAAGTTCCTTTAAGACTCTCTCCTCCTTAAATGTACTGGTGTCCACCTCCCTCCCAGTGGTCCTTCCGTCACCTAACTTTGGTCCTCCTCCCTTCCCCTTCTTCTGTGAATACTAAACAAAAATACTTGTTCAGGATTTCTGCTTTTTCTTCTTGGCCCCCCTCTTCACACTTCCCTACTTCCCTTTTTAGTCTCACAATCTTACTTAGTCTTTTTTCTTTCACTAACGTATCCGAAAAAGTTCTTGTCCACTTCTGTTATTGCCTGGGCTATTTTTTTCTTGTTTAGCCTTTGCACTCTGACTGCTTTCCGCCTCCTCTGCTTTTCCAGATACAATTCGCTGTCTTCTTCTGTCTGTGTTTCTTTGTCCTCCTGAATGCCACCTTTTCTCCCTTACCTTCTCGGCCCTTTTCTTGAGAACAATAGTGTTTTTCCCTTTCTCTTTGTTTTGCTTACTTGCCTAATGAAATAGCTTGTTGGCTCCACTATGGCTCCCTCAAGATTCTCCCACTGTTTCTCCACCCCCCTTTCTCCTTCCCTGATAGTAATTTCTTAAGACATTCCCCATCTTTGCAAAGTCGACCCACCTGAAATCCAGGACCCTTGCTTTCATGTGGTTTGACTCTTCTGTTATTCTCACACTAGCCACACTGCACTGTGATCACTTGATCCCAGATGGCTCCCCACTTTTACATCTGAAATTCTGTCCCTGTTGGGGAGTACCAGGTCCAAAGTCACTCCCTCTCAAGTGGGCCAATATAGGCCTGGTTCTTGAACTCCTTATCCAGTAACTTGTCCAGCTTGTCTTGCATCTTAGCCTTGTAGAACACAGTGTCTGCCACTAACTCTTTAAGTGATGGATGCTCCAAAACCCAGACAGTCCACCGGGGCGGGGCTGCATACTCATGGTCCATATGGCATGGTGGAGACTGGAGAAGCAGATATGTTGTCAGATAGACAGCACTGGGCCCAGAAAAACAGGGAAAACAGGGAAGGCTACCTTCCGGTGAGAAGTCTTATACAAGAATGGTAAGCACCAGGTAAGTCTCTTTTTTTCTGGACCTCCTCCATTGGAGTGTACAAAGCAATGGACATGTGTTATATGACAGTAGCCAAGGAGCACTGGTCCCCCAAAAGAAGACTGTTGGCCAGCTGAATGCCATCCTAATAGCAAGTAGCCAATGAGACAAAGAACACATTTTAATCCAAGTAAGGATAGCAGAGTGCTGACTACTAACCCAGGGCTCGGACAACCCCCCCGGAAGTTCCCACCACAAACAGGAGATGGGGAAATGAAAAGGAGGATGAAAACTAGAGCATCCCCAAGTAGGGAATCTTGGGACACACACCAGATGGACTGTTCAAGTCTTTTTCTGTCCATGAGTCTTCTGTATTTCAAAGTTCAAACTCTGACATTAGAGTTCTTGGTGAAGTGTCCTCCGCTGGCTGTGGAGGTGGGGCTTGCTCAACATGTCGGTTTGCACGGCCCAGCAATGCTGGGGTGGGGCCACAGGATGCATAAACAAGAGTTAGTGCCAAAAGGAACATCCAAGGCCTGGATTCGTCCATTGACATCACCAACTTACTTGGACCCTGGGCAGGTGCTCCTTAGGTCCAGTGCTGCCAGGCTGCCCTCAACTATTGGTGATGGGCCTGATGTCGGTGGCAGGAACCAGATGAGGAAGAACTCAACATCAACTGCCAATGACAATGCCGGCACTGATGCCAAGAACAGGATTGAGAACATGATTGTAACCTTGATCTCTAATGCTGAGATGGCATAGGGGCCTCCGGTTGCCCCATCAGAGAAACCCTGAGCACTGGCCAAAAAGGGCTGCCCAGGGGTTGAGACAGATGGCTAAACTGATCCAGCAGAGGGCTGATAGGGAGCTCAGTTGGCCCAACCCACCCTGCCTGAGATAAGCTGCAGTCTGCACAATAACCTGGGACAGCACAGAATTGTCTCCCTTAATAAACATGTCCTCAACAGAGTCGACTGTCAGAATGACCAGCGTTGACACTTTTGACAGTCCAGATGGACATTCCATAGGAAGATCAATAGGTTTCCTGGGTGACTTGATCACCCAAGAGGGTGACTGAGCATAAGGACCCTCCAGCAGGGTAGAATGTTCATGATCCCTTGACTGACAAAGATCCCAAGACCAGTGTAGACTCTTCTTTTTATGCCTTCAGTGTTGAGACAGGGACTTGCCTTCAAAGGAGTGGAGGGATGGAAAAAAAATTGTTTAAGCTTTTGTTTTCACAAGGAGCAGGGAGATACAACATGTACTCCTTCTCCACCCAGGACTGGAACATCTTCGCTGCCCCTCTCCACCTCTTGGGCTTGCAACTCCACTGTTTACCCTGCAGTCATAGACAGTATGAGCGTTTTAGCTGACTTGCCCAGGAGAACCTGCAGCCTGTGCTCATTGAGTACCTGCGGGTGCACAATCTGGCACCAGGAGCAATAATTTACACCCTGGTTAACACCTGTCTATGTAGACTCCATGTCTATCGATCACAGACACAGGGTACCTGTGCACTATGCACCTCTTGGAACCCAGCTTCTTCTGTTCAATGGCGAATTTGGTGATGAAAGAGCAGAAAGCCAACACTGAGGTGACACAAATGAGTTGAAAACCAAAGCGAACTTCAAAAATAGCTGAAAAAGTCTGAAAACTGGGCAGAATCCTAATTTACTAGCAGAAGTTGTGAAGGAGGTTGGTTCTTTCCCAGAAAAGCAACAATTTGAAAGTATTGTGGGTGGAGTCAGAGAGCCACATGGTTGGATGTCAGGAGGAGTCGAGGTTGAGAACTGCTCTGGTGACTGAGCATGCTCAGTAGATGACTGCTTAAGTGGGTCTGGAATAGATCATTACAATCTGTTTTCAGACACAATTACATTAATACAGATTTAGGTATATTTTCTGTTTCTTTCTCAATTCTTTATTATAAGGACACTTTCCTGAAAAAATCCCTGCCCTGCTGTGTGTACTGATGAATTCATAATACTTTGCTATGACATAATCATTTCTGCTGTTGCAGACTGATGTTATAAACTGAGAATTATGGCATCATGGCCTGGTTTTAACACAGAGGAGCAACCTGTCTCCACCAGTTGGTAAAGTATTGTGAAGAATGACACAATTTGCAAAAAATGGTTCTATTTAAAAATACTAATATATGATAAAAGTTCTTTTAAATATTCGAATAAAAGATGTGGTGGTTCAGCACATGGATGAAAATGGGCTGTTCTGTAGCACACAGCATAACTTCCTAAAAGGCAGATTTAGCTAAACCAACCTGATTGCCTTCTTCAAGAGGGTAACAGAGGAGGCTGATAGGGGCCAGGCAGTGGATGTAGTCTGTTTGGACTTCAGCATGGCCTTTGACTGTGCACCATATATACACTCTGTGTGGTACAACAGTGGACAGTAGAACTAACGAAAAAGATCTAGTAGTAACTGTGGACCGTAACAGTCAGACAAGTAGTGTGATGACACAGTTAAGAAAGCAATGCAATGCTGGTGGTATAGATCAGAAGGGGTTAATGAGCAGGTCAAGGGTCATGATGTTCCGTGCTCAAGACCTGAGTTCAACCACACCAGTGTATTGTGTCAAATTCTCATCACACGCAGTAGTGTAAGGATATTAGAAGAGATCAAGAGGGTTCAGCGCAGGGCCACCAAGCAGCTTAGTTGGCTCAGGAGGCACAGCTACCAAGAGAGACTGGACAAACTCATTTTATTTAGCCTATAAAGAGAGGCTGAAAGGGACATGATCACAGTTTCTGAATACCAAAAGGGATACACAGGGTGTGCAGTATACCCAGATGTTAGAGCTGGTGAGTGTAGGCATAACGAGATGGCATTCCCTCAAACTGAGCATAAGAGCACATAAGGGAAACAGTGGAAAGCATTACTTTACATGGCGGGTAGTTAAGATGTGGAGTAGCCTTCCAGCTCTCTGATCATGTTAAGTGACCACAAGATCCTTGTTAGTTCATCGGTGACTGATGTCCAACAAACAGCTTTCAATATATGTTAATATGTACAGTTACTGTGTCTCCATGGCTGTAAGAGTGCTGTCAAGTTCTTTGAGTGAGAGAAGCTGAGCAGTTCTGATACACAAAAGACTTGACAAGAAACTCTCAACTTCAGGAGTTTAGAACTGTTTGCATAAGACACCCGCTATGTTTATAGGAGTACCTTGAACATTTAGAAATAAACTGACTTCAGTGCTAGAGAGCCGCGCACATGACAGGATGTACTTTTGAGCCACACCAGTAGAGCTCTATTTAAAACAACATTTTTACCTTTCAAAAGTGAAACTTCAGCTTTACACCAGCACCAGTTGATAGATCTTGCTCCACAGATCATCCAGGTACCATTTTCGACCATGAGGAGACCCAAATGAGCAGCGAGCAGCCAGGAACAAAAGCAAGTACAGCCACCAAAACAGGCCCACCAGATTGCACCAGAACAGGTGGGCATCTCCAGCTTGAAGGGCAGGTGACCCCCACCATGGGACACAGTGTTGGAGGCAACAAGATCCATGGATACCAAGACTGAGAAAAGCCTGGATAGTATGGAGCTCAGGATTCCAAAACAAAGAATGCTGCTGTGACAGCAAAATAAGTTGAGACAATCCTTCAAAGGCTTTAGCAAAGTGACAAATGAAACGAGGTATCCCTGGGCCCATTTGGAAACCCTAGAGAATGCACAGAGGACCATGAACATTCAGGCAGTAGTGATCCAGGATGGAGCAGAGGGAGAGAACCTGCTGTCAAACATCAGCACTTGGTTTACAATTACTCTGCCTGAGGAACTGTACTTTGAGCCAGAAAATATTGAAAAAGGTCTATCGGGTCAATTTTCATTAAGCACAAGGAACCAGAGGCACTCCCAGGCCTTTCCTTGTAATAACTACAGGATCGCAGATACGTGACACTCTCCTATCTTGGGCAAGGGCGCACTATCCCCCATTTATGGATGACCATGACATTAAACTTCTTTCAGATTGGCCCTATGCCACCCAGACATGCTGGAAGCTTTTCACCCTCTCTGACACCAATTAAGAGGTCTCGGAGTTGTGTACTCCATATTACTTTCAGAAATAAGACTTTCCAATTTAGCAATCTGGCAGCAAAGAAGTGAGTGGACAAGACAGAGAAGGAATTTCATTGTGAAGAAGGTGCCAGAGTAGTGAGAGGAAGGCTCAGAAGAAGAGGAGTAAGTGCTTATTGATGGATGCTAGGACTTTAAAGTTGGACTACTGTTCTTGTTCATACACGTAGGCACCAGGTCTATGTTGGGCAGTTGATACTGTATTGATGTTATATGCTTTTAAGGACTCAGACTTTCACTGCCTTTGGTTAAGCCCGCTGCTCAGTTTAAATTTGCCTTGTAGCACTCTGGGTTTGTTTGCATCAAAATGGCACTGATTGACTGTGTGGAGATGTGAGCTGCACATTCAGTCAATACCTATAAATTGCCAGGGTCATGACTCCCATTTTCCCACACGACTATTTTACTGTATTCCCTTGTCCTGGGGCCGATTCAGTTAATGTTTATCCTCCGAAATGTTTTGTTGTTTATGTGATGCTGCAAACTCTTGGGCATTTGTTTAGACAACAAGCAGTGAAGGGATTTTTTACTATAATCAAACTTACGTTCTAAATGCGCTCTGTTGAACTGAATTATACTGCATTACACTGTGATGCTAATCTTGTATGCTAATTTGTGGAAGAATGACTAGTCAGAGTCATGTCCCAGCATCTTGTTTTCATACCTTTTATTTGCCAGTTTTCCCATAGTTATTACTTGGCCAAGCTTCTTAAATGAATGGACAGTTTAGTTTTGAAGTTTTGGACTTTTGGTGGCACCCATTTGATGCATCACTTATAAATGATTTGTTTTAACCCGATGCTAATATGTCTGACAAACTAATGTTGTTTCAGTAGTGATGCTATCTTTCATGCCATTAATAGTATAGCTTCTCGGCTATGTTTAATTGATAATACAATAAAAATAAATTAAAGAAATTGTCTAAAAACAGTGTAATGATTTATAAAACATATAATAAATATAAGTAAAAAGCAGTTTTCATTTAGTTCTATGAAGTATGCTCCTGTGCTCCCCCAACTTAGATGTCATAAAACCACTGAGCGATTCTTAATTTGGGTACTTCAAACCTGGTTCTCTTTAAAGTGACCATCCACAGACCTAAAATGGACACACAAGCAGCCAATGGCAGGCTGCTATTTCTAACCCCAATAATTATGCAACAGTCCCTTTCTTTAACAAAACTGATGATACAGCATCCTAACTTTGCACAGAAGAATCTGAAACCACCCAGACTCGATATTACAAACCTCTTAGTATGTAATTCTGGTAGTTGTGATCTGCCTCTGCACCGACTTTGATCAGGCATGTTAACCCTTCTGAATTGACAAATTCTGGAACCAGGTCTTTGTCATCCTGAAAGGAGAAAATATTATTAGGTCATTATTACATTGTTTATAGACTATTAAACTTAATTTCTGTACTACCAACTTAACACCACACAACTCTGATCAAGAATATTATACTTGCGCTGTAGTGCAAATACAGTTAGGGTTGAGTACAGTGTCTCCTGTTAATGTCCTAACTTTGAACCTTAACGTTTGCAGTGTTTGACGAAACTGCCCCAAATTTGGCAAGCATTGGCTAGGTGGCAGGTTCTCAAGATGTGGCAAGTTTTGTGATGAACGCTTATCCGGTTTCTCAGATCAGGATGTGTTGCATCTACAGAAAAAGCTACACTTTCTGCCATTTGTTTACTCTCTCCTATAACTTAGACAGAAGAGAATTTTGTTAAGAAACTTTCAGGGTTAAAGGGGCCTGTACCAAGGTTGTACCTTTCAAAGGCTTCATGAAAAATATTAATTGGCTCCAGAGTTATAAGACTTTGAAATGCTGTTTGAGCATGCTCAATGGGGTTTTAGGAGAACCCTCTGATAAATCATCAACATTTTCTTTCATTGAGTATATTCCTTTCGTAAAATTAGTGTTTTTCCCATTGTGAGCAAAAACTTTGGGTCATGCGCTGCTGCCATCTTGTTTTTTTTTTCCATAACGTAAAAAGATGGGAAATACATACAAATGATGATGTCTCAAAACAAACACCTGAACCTAGGTAAATGGGGCCCATTTGGCTACATTCTGGTGTTTTCTGAAATTCGCACAGAAATACTTTTTCTGGACACCCCCAAATTCTGGTGCCCAGCTTAGCCAGGGGAGCTGTTTTGCAGGTCAGGAGCTACACCCCTGTTCACACAAAGTGTTGCAACAGGAGAATTTTCAGCTTGCACCCAAAACATCACTAATCACATCCCGTCATGGCTATGGGAACTGCTGTGGTGTCCGTTACAATTATATTTCAAGTAAACCCTTCCCTCTGGATCACCAGCCCCCCAACAGACTGCTTGCCACATCAGGGTGCCCACCCCAGTGCCACGAAGAGAATACCGACATTGGGGTGCCCAACCTCAGCCTTGGCCGGTCTCCTGCAAAAACAGAAAACTGCCTGATTTTTTTTTTTTAAATAAGTTAACTATGGTGCTGACCGCAGTTCCGCCTGAATGGCAACCCTGCCCCTCCAGATTGCCTGCCCCCATAAAAAGGTGGTGAAACCAGGATGCCCACCCTCCATGCCACCAAAGATTATTTAGACACTGGGGTGCCCAATCTCCAGTGTTGATCCAGTCCCACTGCAAACAGAACACTGTCCCTCACAGAACATTTTTCCAAGACCAGAAAGAAGAATGGTCCTTCTGCCTATCTCTGACCCCTTCACACCTCCCATCCAGCCCACCCAACCCCCACTCAGAACTCACCACCCACATCCCACCACACTTTTACTCACCAAAAGAGGGTCACCCTTGAATATCCAGTCTCCAAGCCGAAAGACGTCCCTCCTTCAGGAACCGCGACAGTAAATGAGGAACAGGCAAGGGCGGTAATGTATTAATGTTTTGAACTTACACATAATCAAGTCATTTTTAAATATTACCTATTTATTGTCATTTTTGGACCACTCATGAATACGTAGGTGATATTTTTCAATTAGACAAAATGTTTTTGCAGCCACTCCAAAATCACCTCTGTGATTTGGCATTTTTCACCTATTAGTTCTGTGCGCTGTCGCTGCAAAAGACTACTGCTCAGAATGTAGGGTCAAATATTAAACAAAACAACAAAGTTATGTATGTTGAAATGTTCTATGCTTGCTCATAACTTTGGTAATTTTAAATATCTGACTCCAAACTTTCAACAGTGCCATTTTTTCACACCACCTGATGAATGTGACAGGTGCTGTTTTTCAAATCCTGACCGAAACATGTCTTCACACTTGTGGAGTGAAATTACGTTTCCATCAGTATCCTATAAATGCCATATGTCATGTTTATATTAGAAAGTCATAAAATAACTATGTTGAAAATCTGGGGTAAAAAAATAATTTAAGAAATGTGGTGTGCAGAGCTGACCATTGGCCCAGTGGGTAGTGCTTCGTGATTCCATGCCAGTGCGCTGAGTTCAGGTGCATTATCAGTGAGCCAGCTGGATGGGCCGAGACTAAGGAACGATGCTGCCATGCAGCACAACCCCGAACCTGTGAACAGAAGGTTCAGGGTTGGGCCGCGACAGGCCCAAGTACCATATAGTGAAGAAAATGCTTTTCTTGACATAGCTCCCTGAGGGCCCTGCACTTCAACTGATAGATGGACTCTTGGCACTGTGCATCTGTATCTGTAGCTACACAGAGACACGGGGCCAGAGGGCCCTGGGCTTCCACAGCCCACCAGACAGCCCCATGAATTCTATTCATCTGAAACTGCACAGAAGAGCAAGGCCTAGAGGGCCCTGCAATTCTGCAGGCAGATGGATTCTTCCCTCAGCACAGGGCCCAGCCTGTGCAAATGGCATCTGTTCATGTAGGTATCAAACGGACTTGCATGAATGAGGATATGATTCCACTGTCTCAAAAAGAAAGGAAATTCATTGCAAAAAACTGCGGTAATGCACCAGTTAGAGTTCAACTTAACATCACAGCAGTAGAGAAAGTTCAGTTACGTACGAACTTACCGTAACAGTAGATATTAGAGAGAATCTCTTTCATCAGGCCACACTTACAGAACTATAGGTGCCGGGCACTAGGACCACACAGAAACCTTTTTGCTAGCAGTCTTCTAGGGGCTGCCCATGACAATGTCATATGTTGCCGTCCTCACCATATAAATGTGGGTGGCCCAGTGTCCTCCTCAGTTCCCCTGGTGGAGACCATACATAGAGGATCTCCCCCTGGGGAACTGAAGGAGAGCTAGAGGCTCCCACCATTAGACAAGGTGAACCCAGAAGGTAGACCATCCTGGAGAAAGAGACAGGAAGTGAGAAGCCCTGAAGCCAAGGGGGATGGAGGGTGGGACGGCATGGCCTGATGAAAGAGATTCTCTCAAAGATCTACTGTTATGGTAAGTTCTTGTAGCAGCATTATCTTCTTCGAGGATATCTCTTTCTGCTAGGCCACATCCATGAAATGAGTCCTACAGTACTGGACAGAGAGACAGTCTGTGTGGCTGGAGGCTATAGGCGTAAGAGAGGAGGCCTGAAGCACAGCCAGGCCAAAGCCTGCCCTCTCCTGGAGGCAATGTCCAGACTATAGTGTTTAGTGAAAGTGTGGACTGTACTCCAAGTGGCAGCAGAACAGATTTCAGCAGCTGATATATTCCTGAGGCAGGCAACAGAAGTGGCCATGCCTCTGGCTGATGATTGGCCATGAACAACCACAGGCAGTCCCTTACCATACTTCCTCTAACAAATGTAATACAGTTGGCCAACTATTTGGACAGGCACTGTTTAGAAAGTGGTACGCCCTCTTGTGCAGGGCGAAGGAAACAAAAAGCTGCAAAGGACTTCTGCAGCCCCTTGTACCGCTGAACATAATATCTGAGTATTCTATGTATATCTAAGGTATGAAGCAATGCTTCCCCTGGATTGGCATAATCCGGAAAATAAACAGGCAGGTGGATGGTTTGAATCAGGGTAAACACAGACACCACCTTCGGCAAGAACTTGGGGTTGGTACACAATGACACCCTGTCTTTGTGGAAAACCAAATAAGAAGGCCTACACATCAGAGCCTGAAGCTAAAAAAATCTATCGAGCAGAAGTAATGGCAACTAAAAATAACATTTTCCACAACAGAAAGCGTAGCTCACATGTCGTGGACACCTCAGAAGGGGCCAAAGTAAGTTTCTCTAACACAAAATGTAAGTTCCAAAGCAGGACAAACTGGATTGCAGATGGGAGGCTTCAAATGAAGAATACCTCTCAGGAACGTGAGGGACACCTCCAGTTGTGCCACCCTAGTGGCCATCAATGGACACGGGAATGCTGAAATGATAGCCAGGTGCACTTTAACAGAAGAGTATTGCAGTCCAGTGTCTGAGAGGGACAACAAGTACTCCAGAATCTGATTCACTGGACAAGAGAAAGGATCCAAGTGGTGGGAAGTAGCCCACAGGGCAAAGCACTTCCACGTCATGGAATAAGTGGCCCTGGTGGACGGCTTCCTAGCAGTCACCAGGACATCAGCCACCTTTTGGGATACCCCAAATCTAGCCATGGCTATGTATTCAGGAGTCAGGCATGAAGACAGAGTGACTTGAGGTTTGGATGGACCAGGGTGCCCTGCTTCTGTGATAGCAGACCTTTGCACAGGGGTAGGGGAACTGGAGGTTCCACTGCCAACTAACGCAGTAAGGGAACCAGATCTGATGAGGGCAGAAGGAAGTGGCGAGTATCAGAGTTGCTCTTTCCATCTGGAGCATGATCAACATCCTCTGAATTAGAGGGATGCCCAGAGGAAGGCAAGGAACTTTCCTTTCCAGAGAGGGACAACAGGTCTCACCAGAAAACTCCAGGCCTCAGAGTGAGCTAGCAGAAATGCAGCACTTTTGCATTGCATGGGGAAGCAAAAAAGGTCCAGCTCTGGATGACCACACCTGTTGAACAGGTCTTCCACTACCAAGGTCAGGAGCTCCCACTTGTGCATTCTGGACTACGACCTGCTTAGTCGGTCTGCCAAGACATTTTGGGCACCTGGAACATGAACTGTCAACAGTTCTAGACCTTGTTCTAGAGCCCAGTACCAACCCTCATCACTTCTCTGCACAGGGGGTATGAATGAGTTCCCTCTTGCTTGTTTATGTAGTGCCCTACACTGATGTTGCCCATCTGCACCAGCACAGGCCCCGGGGATAGGTAATTCTGGAAGGCTTGCAGACCATAAAGAACAGCCCTCATCTCTAGGAACATTTATGAGGAGAGAACTCTCCACTGCAGTCCACGTACCTTGGGTCTGGTGAGGCCCCAGATGCGCCCCCCCAAGCCCATCCCCGAAGCGTCCACGGTGAGGATCTGAGGAGTGGAAGGGATCAGGAAAGGAACCCCTTTGCGCAAATTGCTGGGTTCCATCCACCACCAAAGTACTTTCTTTACTGGCGTGATTACTAGAACCCTCTGTTCTAGATCATCGGTGTGCTGATCCCATTGGACTAAATGTCCATTGGGGGATCCACATCTGCAGCCTTGCCAGGGGAACCGTGACAATGGCTACCGCCATCAGGTCCAGTAGCCACAGGAATGTCCTGGCTGTGACATACCGGTTGCTGTAAAGGAGCTGGGCCTGCGCAGTCAGACAGTTTGCCCTGTCCTAGGGCAGAAAGGACACTCCCTGGGAAGTGGCAAGTACAGTGCTGATGTACTACAGGGGCTGGCAAGGAGTCAAGACTGACTTGGGCAGATTGACCATGTTCCCTAGAGCATTGAACAGCTGTCTGGTACACGCTAGGGTGTGAGACAGTTGCTCCTGGGACTGAGCTTTGAGCAACCAGTCATCCAGATAGAGTAAGACATACAGCCCTCCCTCCCTCCTGAGGGCTGCTGCCCTGCCGTTAAGCATTTGGTAAGACCTGTGGTGCAGATAACAAGCCAAAGGGCAATACCTGAATTACTAGTGCTCCTCTGAAACAGGAACCTGGGGTACTTCCTGTGGGGGTGCAAACTCTGATATGAGGTATCGTCCTGCATGTCTAGCTCATTCACTTCAGAGCAGCTCTTTGAGAATTCCCACCCCCCTTCTGCCCTGTATACTCTTAACACTGCTTCCTGGGCATTTCAAGCAAACTGAAGTCATAATCGCCATACCACAATCAAATGGGAATACCACTTGAACCATAAGTGCTACACACAAAAGTATGAGTGGCAAACTTGTTCAGCACAAAACTACCTTTCTAATGGTGCTATGCAATGAATTCTAAGAAATTCCATTTTTTTCTATACTAGCCGAAATAACAAAAAGTTTTTTTAAATAAAAAAGACAACAAACAATTTTTGGGGAAAACATGTAACATATCAATACCAAATTAAGTACCAGTACATTAGAAGCAGTTACAAAAGTAATTTTGTACTAAAAAAGCAATATTTCTAATATAAAACATTTATTTATTTGACTTTTTATTCAAGGTACTTTGGTGAGGCTTGAGGAACAAAAGTCAACCATACACACCACACCATAAACAAATGCGAATACCTCCTAAACTATAAGTGATACGAAGTATGAGCAGCAAAGTTATTCAGCACAAAATTACCTTTCTAACAGTGCTATGCAATCAATTCTAAGGAATTCGGTTTGTTTTTAATATTTTGGTAAAAAACTACTGACTTGCTGAAATGTTTCCATGTCTGAGTGAAAGCCAGCTGAGTACATCTACAGTCATTATTGGCCTGAGTGGCTATGTTTTCAGATGCCACCTACAGGTGTATCCAGGCGTGAACGAGCTAGGGAACATATCCAGTCTCCCTTTTACAGTAGGGGCAGCAGGCCTTGCAAGGTAACCATCATGAACTTGTACTGAATATAGAAGTTCAGATTTCTCAGGTCCAGGATGCGCCTCAAATGTCCAGTGGATTTGGGCACTAGAAAGAAGTGTGAATAGAAACCTCTGTTCCTCTGATCCCCAGGAACTGGTTCTACAGCCCTCTTCTGCAACAGCATGCAAACGTCCTCCAGTAGTACTGGTATGCTGTCTGGAGGGTAGCTTGAGTGAATTGGAGGGAGGTCTGAAGGCAACTCCAGAAGTTCTAGAATGTGGCCTTGCTCTATGAGCTGCAGGACCCAAGCATCTGTTGTGTACCCCCTCCACCTGTCCAGATGGATGGAGAAGCAACCCCCTACCGCCACCTCCTAGAGTACTGAAGAATGGGGGTGGGGGTCTAGTAAGGAGTCATGCTGAAGCAGAACCGGCATCAAGGGCCGCACCTCCACCTCTATGGGCTTTTCCCATGGTGGAGGTAGGGGCAGGCAAGACTGCACCTGTTCTGCGCTTGCCCTGCTGTCGGGCTCCTGACTTGGGTCTGTGGATGGCACAATGAAAGGGCACCCTCTGCCCACTTTTTGGCTGAGTGTGGTAAAATGAGGGGACTGCCCGTAGAGTCCTTCCTGAGACCTGTCGGTCAAACAGTATATCCTGCACATCTGCCCCAATGAGGTATTACCTCTGAAGAGGCATTTAGGATGGACTGCTGGACATCACTAGCAAATCCTGACACACTGAGCCAAGAATGCTGTTTGAGGCAGATGCCAGCCATAGCTGCTCTGGCCGAGGCATCTGAGATGTCATAGGCAGACCTCAAGAGGTGCTTACTTATATCAGCCCCAGTATGGAGGGCCTTAAGCATCTCCTATTTCTGGGGACCCTCTGAAAGGGCCTGAGCTGCAGCTTTGGCCTTTTTCCAGAAAGTGTTCTGGAATTTACCATATGGGCCTGGGGTCCAATGTGGCAGAGGTAAAGGTCCTCTTGACCATGAGGTCCAGTTTCCTTGACTCCTTATCTGAGGGAAGAGAACTGAGGTGTTGGGGTCTCTTAGACCTATCATGGGCTGTATTTATCACCACTGAATCAGCCTGAGGTTGCCCTGCCAAAAAAAGGCTTCCCTGAGGGAGCCTGGTACAGTTTGTCTGCCTTTCTGGGCATGGCAGGAATTGAGCTTGGCTTGTACCAGGTAGTCATGTTAGCATCCTCTTGTGCAGCCAGTAGGGGAGGAATAATAAGAGAGGGATAATCTTGTAGTTCCAGGAACTCAACCAGGTTTCTCCTGGCAATATCTTGCTCCTCAGCATTGAACCACATTGCTGTTTGGAGCTGCTTCATCACTGAGATGAAGGAGGGGTCTTCAGGAGGGGACCTCAGAGTATACCTTGTGAAGTCCTCACTCCCAGAGGAGGCAGTGGAGTTAGACCTAGGAGGACTCCTATCCATATCTTCCTCCTCCTCTTCCTATGGGATGAGGTCAGGAATATATTCCAGATCCTCATCGACGAGCTCTGAGTGCGGTTAGGAAGGCAACTAGGCGTTGACGCCCTGGAGTGAACTGGGTGTGTCGACATGGTGGGTGAGCAGTGGGACTGGTCTAGTAAGCCCTGGTGTCATCGGGCCCAAAGGAGGAGCAAGGCGCTGAATTATCTCCATAACGGAGAAGATCATCATCTGGACGTCAACGGTGGTTGGCGTTGCCAGGAAGCCCTGTGGCATCAACAGGGGAGGCTGGATCCCTGGCGCCGATGGAACATCCTGAGGCATCGACGGGGGAGGCAGAAACCTCAACATTGACTGGCTGTCCCTGACCAAAGAAGGTCAGATGGAACTCATTGCTAGTCGCTCTTGAGGAAACTGAGGTCTAAGCAGCAGGAGTTGCAGCACTGGCGGGGGGGGGTCAAAAGATCCAATGTCAACTACCTGTCGCCAACCGTGGAAGGTCCAGCAGAAATCACTGCCAAAGCGACCTGGGGTAGTGAGGGTCTGGGCAGCAAGAGGTGCCACCATCAAGCGGACAATGATGTTGCAGCAGCTGGCACCCAGAGCAGTGACCAGAGTGTACCAGGGGACTTGACTTTGCTCTTCTCCCTCTCCCAGTACTTGTGTTTCCCAGAAGATTTATCCTGAGCCTTTGAAGAATGAGAGCCCTTAGACGGTACCAGTGACGTGGAGGAACTTCTCGCTTGGAGCTGCCTCTCCATTCTGACCACCTTCTGTTCAAGGAGGAAAGACTGCAGATCTTTCTGATGGTGCCACTGTGTAGCCTAGTTGAAGCCATAGCAGATCTTGCAGGCCTTAACGGTGTGAGCCTCACCAAGACAGTGGACACAGGTGTCATGGTCATCGTATTGTTATTTTCACACCGGACTCGCAATATTAGAAGAGTTTTGCAGAGTCAGTCGACATATATTAATGACATGAATCACTTTAAAATAAAGTGAATTACTGGGGTTAGAAAAATAAAAAGTAAGAAATTTGAAGATTTGGCAGTCAACTGAAGTGGCAGTGTCTCCATAGAAGTCAGACATGGACAGTCGACAGCAGGAAAGAATTGGCGCGGGGCCGGCCACATTTATATGGTGACCACATGAAAATATTTTTGCTAGCAGTCTTCTAGTGGTCGCCCACATGACAATGTCATACATTGACGTTCACACCATATAAACGTGGGCGGCCCCTAGAAGACTGATAGCAAAAAGGTTTTCATGTGGTCCTAGTGCCTGACAGCTATAGTTCCAAAAGTGTGGCCTGATAAAAGAGGTGTTCCTTGAAGAAGATATGTGGGTTTCAAACCCTAACTCCCCACTCCCAAGCAGCAAAAGAACAAGACCACACAAACAACCACAGACTGCAATCCTCAGATAAGACAAACAACATACAACTATTTCTAGATGTCACAAACGCAGTAGCACTGATGGACTACATTTGTGCATCTGTGTTTCTGCACCGAACTGTGCAGATCTTACAGCATGCATGAGTACCTGTAGCTGCAGAAGTACTGTTGCAATTTGGGTATCATGGCTTTCTATATGCAGCTGCATAGTGCAGGCCCCACAGGGCTTGTGATTCTGCTGACAGAAGTAGTGTTACAATTTGAGTATCATGACTTTTGTGGGGGCTGCTCTTCTACAGCCAGAGAGTGTGTATATCTTACACCCGTGGATGCAGAAGCAAGAGGTGTGCATATGTCTTACAGTGTGCATGAGTACCTGTGCTTCTACAGCCAAAAGAACTCTTGCAATTTGGGTATTGTAGATTTGTATCTGTGGCTGCAGGGCCCTGTACTTTGCAGACAAAGTATTGTTGTGATTTGAGTATTGTGGATTTCTATCTGCAGCCAGGTAAATCATTTATTTCAGTGGTAGGTGAGTCATCAGAGCTTAGTTACACTTTATGTTGGTCACAGAAACTCTGTTGGCATTACCTGCATAGAGCGTGTCGATATTAAGGTAACACTAACACTGCATCCCATGATCATTCGCCTCTGAGGCGCGGAAGATCAGAAGGCTGTGGGTTCAGTTCCCACATCTGGCTCTTGGGTTAATATCCCAGTACTGACACTGTAGTGCAGCATGAGAGGGGTGCTGCACTTCTGAGGTACCGTCTTTCGGATGAGACGTTAAACCGAGGTCCCATCTGCCTGGATTGGTGGTAGTTCAGGTGGATGTTAAAGATCCCATGGCACTTATTGAAAAAGAGTAGGGGAATTTCCCCGGTGTCCTAGCTAAATTTCCCTCATTCACTAAAAATATACCACCAACAACTTAATCTGGTTCAAGGTCAGTCGGCATTCATCTGTATCCCTCCCGGGTCGTGCCTGAAAATAGGCAGGATTTGTCTAGTGCACTTACCCGGTCAACAAAAGCTAAATAAATAAAATAAATAAAATTCAAACCTGAGGAATACCACAACACAGACTCACCACGAGTCCAGGAACTTTTACCCTCATTTTCCTTTTCCCTACTTTGCAAATTTTGTGCTCTAACCACAATAAACTCATTAACGCAATTTTATGTATGTATTTATATATTTTATAAGTCTCACCAGGAAAGATATACTAAACATGAACAGCTCATTTCCAGATGTAGTAGTAGTTAATTTTGACAGATGCAGAACTTACTGCACAGGAAGCAGTGCCAGACAGTAGCAGATTACCACTACCCAGGCTGTTAAGGTGCAAGCTAACAAAAACAGTGCAGTACGTAGGCTTTGGAGCAGAATATTATGTATGTACGATACATGCTGGCTTAATAAAACATATCAGAAATATATTTATGAGATGCACTTTTTTCCATGAACAGTTTATAATTTTCTCCAACATAGTGTAATACAAAGGAGAAGAAACTGGAACTAACCAGAAAAAAATACGGACACAGAATTCACTATGATGCACAAGGGTCCTCCACTGTAAAAAGTATTTTTCCAAGGAACAGGCGGCTAACAAATGTGAAGCCAGCGCCAACTATTCAAAAAACGGAACAGAGCAGCAACAAAAGAATAGGGCAGCACGCTTGGAAAAAGCGTCACAGAGATGTAAAATGTTGGCTGTTTACGCAGAAGAGGGAATGCTGCTATGTACTGTTTGCCTAGTTTTATTAAACAGTTTTAACTAGACCAAGCATTCACAGTCTGTTTTCGCTGCACTGCTGAGCTGCCCTATTCATTTGTTGCTGCTCTCCTCCACTGTAACATGTTGGTCTCTGCATTAATAACATAGATATTAATGGAGTATGATATACTGTATGTGTTGTACTTGACCTCTGACCTCATGGTGAGGGTTAACAGAGGTCAAGTACAACAAATTAACCCTTCCACACTGGCATCATTTTTAAAACGCTTCCAAAAATGTTTTACTTTCCGTGTTGGAGCTTGAGTTCTCAGAGTGTCCAGATTGCACTTCAAACACTGTGTTGCCCAAACAGTTCCTCAGGCATGACTGCAGTACTGCGAAGCACTGCGGTTCTACAATACATGCCAGGATACTCTTTGATCGGGCACGGCAACGGATTAGGGATAAACTGCACCACTTGGTTTAGGAGTTTATTATGAGCTCCAAGACGTGAGTATATCTTTTTCTAATTTCGCAGTCCAAAAAAGAGAACAAAGCATTAACATGGTTGACTTAAACCGTGTTATAGAATAGATCGTCATCCAACCCTGTTGTTAACACGGTTAAAAGCAACTGTGTTAGCTAAAACTGTGCAAAGCCTGGCTCAAACACGGTTTCAGCATGGTTTTGGAGCATGGACTGTAGCACAGTTATATCATGCTACAATCTGGACATAAGCCCTTTGAAACATTTTAACAGAGTTTAAAAATTACAGTGTGGACAGGGCCTAAGACAGTCCTGATATCTTCTATTAGGCCAGCACATACTGGATGTTTATAACACTGTGTTGTATTTCATGTACAGTTAAAACCCATGCAGCATTTAAACATATTTGGCATTTCATTATTTTTTTGAAAATGTTAAGAGCAATTGGCTAATGAGGTGTAAGTATGACATCTTTAAGTAGTAAAATAGTGATACTGTCTCAGTGTGAATCATTAACTTGCCCAACCCCTCCTCTATATCACTAGGTTTATATACAGTTTATGTTCTATGGATATTCAACTAAAGGCTTGCACCACATGATAACCCTCTCTTGGTATCAGCTGGGGGCAGGCATGGCCGAGGAGCCCTCCGTCTGGGATTATGATGGACTGCTCGTCAGAGTGCCCCATCCAATCAGTACCAACTGTACTTATTCGAACCTTCTGCCGAGCTCAACTCCGATCTCCGCCTGACAGAAAATATCACACTGCACAATGGTTTAAGCAGTGGTCACACATTACTCACATGCATTTCTGCTAGACAGAAGCACAATCCCCAGTCACTCTCCTTGTAAGCACTGTACAGGCAGATTTGATCCTGACCCTGCATACGAGTCATGACCATAGGGTCTCTTAGTAAAGCTGAACCCACCTCTTCACAACAGGACCCTTCCAATTCCTTTTTCACATACCAGTGGGTGAAGATCTACCTCGGTGCAGATCCTGTTCTACTCATAACTTGATAAGTTATCCCAGTATGCTATTAGCTTTTGTGCTTCACACATATTTGGCACGCAGCACCTGGTCAGCTAGTGTTGCAGAAGACATCAATACTGTAGGTACAACACACTATGACTTCAGTTTGCTGATGGGCATCCATGGTCCCCTGGTACTGAGGGCAGTTGCCCTATGCCAGATCAGTCGAAACATTCAAACACCTTAAGGGCATTAACAAGGTGAAAGAGTCTAACATGTTTAAATATAAGAAAAATAGCAGGACAAGAGGACACAGCATGAGACTAGAGGAGGCCAATTAAGGAGATGTGAGAAATTCTTTTCCCACAGAAAGGTGGTGGATGCATGGGCAGCCTCACCTCAGGAAGTGGTGGCTATGAATACAATGCAGGGCTTCAAACAGGCATGGGATAGGCATAATGGAGCAATACAGATGAGTATGAATAGATAGGCCATTGACAGAGCAAGGCGATGGCACATTTATAAGGTAGAAAGAAATGGGCAGACTGGATGGGCCTTCGCGGTCCTTATCTGCCGTCAACTTCTATGTTCTATGTTTCTCCTGAAGCCCAGAGTCAACCTTGTACTAGGCGCCTCAGATCAGCTGCTCCTTACTTACTGACAGGTGTGATGGTGCAGCACTGCAGCGCGTGCTCCACTGCTTGCTGGCAGTATCTGGTAATCACCCAAGCCCCTCTGCCAGAAAATGAAACTCCGATACCAATCCCAGCTTGGGATCTCCTGTCACACAATGTAGGCATGTCTCCTACCTATGTCAGCAGCTGTGTCTCTCTCTCACCAGATCTCCCCCATCAGCAGCTCAGCAGGAAGCATTTCTGGGGCACATGACTGTAAATGCACCCAGAGGTGACACCCCCCTCTTCAGCAGTACCTGTCCTGGGCTGCAAAGACCTACCTAGAGAGGAGGCCCCTTAGGGTTTCAAACCCTACGTGGTCTCCACACACTCCCCAGAATTTACACCTGTCTACATTAAATAACCACAGATCCTTCCTGGGATTTGCGCCACTGTGTTGGGCCTGTTTCTGTAGGTTACCGGGTACTGTCCATCAAGGTGATTTGGTCTCAATGTCTGAACCCATCAACAGCTAAGAGGTGTGATGTCCTTGCCACTCAGGGCACAAAGTAAGATTTAGGTACCTCATGGGCACCCTGGCACCCTTCTTTCTATCAATAAGCTAAGTGCACCTTAATGGATGAGTTCTGGGGACCGAGTCAGACAGAGACAGAAGGTAATCCAGTACAATATTGACAGGACATATAATGGATCCACTGAACTGGAAGCACACCATCTGGAGAAGTGCTCATTTCAAAGAGTAGTTGCGCTTTTAGCGGCTTTCTAGCCACATGAGCAAGACATCATCCACCTGTGGTGAAACCTCAAACCTGGCAATGGCTACAGTACTGTCTTCAGGGGTCTGGCATGCAGATGCAGGAATCAGGAGTTCGGATAGACAAGGGACCTCTGAGACCGTGACAGCAGACCCCTGACAGAGGGGGAGTGAACAGGAGGCTCCACTGCCAGATGCTGCAGAAGTGGAAAACAAATCTGGCAACCAGTATTAGGGTGGAATGTTCCTCCGCTGCTTAAACTGAACCTCTGAATGAGAAGGATAGAAGTGAAGGTGTAAAGGAACCTTCCTTTCTAGGAGAGGGAGAGCACGTCTCACTAAAACTCTATGCCCTGGAACAAGTGAGCAGAAACATGGCAGTTCTGTGTTGTGTGGGACACAGAAAGGTCCAGCTCTGGACAACCCCATTTTGTGAAGGTAATTTACCATGGAGGTCAGAAGTTCTCATTTGTGTACCAGGACTGAGACCAGCTAAGCCTATGTGCAAGGCATTTTGAACACCTGGGAGAAACACAGCTGACAGCCCAGTACCATACTCTCATCGCTTCCTGCAGAGAGGATGAGTGCCCCTTGCTTGTTTATGTAGTCCATGACACTGACATTGTCTGTCTGAATCTGCAAGGGACAGGTGCTGAGATGCTCTTGAAAACATGGAGACCAAGCGGACAGCCCTCATCTCCACAATATTGATATAGATATCAGACTCCTGATTGGTCCATGATCCTTGAGTCTGAAAAGACCACAGATGGGTACCCAGCAGAACCCTGAAGCATCCATTATGAGGATCTGCCCAGGAGTCAGAGGAAAAAATGGAATGCCATGTAACAAGTTCTAGCAGTCCATCCACCATATTAGACCACCGTAGAGGAAATAGGACGGGACCATTTGTTCAAGCTTGTCCGTCAGCTGATCCTATTGTACCTGAAGAGTCCAATGCAGTATGCTCATACCGAGATGGGTAAAGAGAACCATGATGATAGCTGCAGCCATCAGCCCCAGCAGATGTAACATCCTCTGGGCTGACACATGACTTCACTCTATCAGCTGGGTTTGGCCAACAAGGACCTCTGCCCTGTCTGTAGGCAGGAAGGCACTGCCCACCACAGTGTCCAGTACCACACCAATATATTGAACGCACAGACAAAAATGAGTAAAGATTTTGGTAAGTTCACCACAACACCCAGTTCCTTGAACAACTGTCTCGTTCTGAACAATATATACAGAATCACTTCCCTGGACGGGGCATTCAGAAGCCAGTCATTCAGATATGGGAAGACATAAAGCTCTTCCCTCTGGCGGGCCACTGCCACAAACTACTAAGGATTTGGTAAATACCTGGGTGCCAAGGATATGCCAAAGGGCAAGACTCAAAACTGATAATGGCTGCCCTCCAACCTGAAGGGAGGTACTGCCTGTGGCACTTAAATTCTGTTATGGAGATATGAATCCTTCATACCCAGGGCACAAAGCCAATCCCCCTTTGCAGCAGGGTGATAACAGCCTGAAGAGACATCATCCAAAATGTTCTGTATTCAATTAACAGGTTTAGGTCTCTCACATCCAGCAGTGGCAACAGATCTCCCATCTACTTGGGAACCACACGACGCATGAGGTGGAATAGAAACCTTTAATACTTTCTTGGGGAAGAATGAGTTTGATAGCCCACTTGCGTGAAGTGGCTGAACCTCCTCTAGAAGAACAAGTGGCAGAGGATAAACTGGAGGTAGACAGCAACACCATGACCCCTTTTCCAATTTCAGGACCATTCCTCCATTGTGACCTCCCCTCCACTTTTGCAGATGAAGGAAGAGACATTCCCATTCCCCCAGAGGTAACAGTGGAGGAGGAAGTGAAGAGTCAGAAGGTACCAGTGGTGGCACAGCATGCTTCCTTGACTGACACTTTTGGTTGCCTCTGCATGGCCACCAGGAGGGGACCACCGCTCCATTTGTGCATGGGCTGCTGATACAAGCATGGCTACCACAGGCAGCAGGCCTGCAACACAAAAGCCGCACGATGCCCCATGGTGAGAGCTGAAGGGTCAGAGATCTGAGTGACCTTAAAGTCATTCTGGAGGATTGATGCTCACATAGAGCATTTTCAGCATTACTCCCAAACAGCCTGGAACCTCTAGCAGGGGCATTCAGCTCAACTTATTGCACATCAGTAACAAATCCAGCTACCCGAAACCAGAATGATCTCCAAAGGCATATGCCAGTGGCAGCAACCCTGGCAGAAGCATCATATATGAAGTCTAACAGATGCTTTCCAGTAGCCACACAGCTGAGGCAGCTTTATGCAAGTCAGTCTTGGTAGGACCACCACGTAGAGCCTGAATGGTAGACACAGCAGATTTCCATAGGCTATTTTGATATCTAATCACGTACTGCTTATTGCCTGATAGCTGGCAATTCTTGACCTAAGGATGTAGAGTCTTAAATTATCACCCATAACATCCAGCATCCTGTTTTGTTTTGTTTTGGTCAGAAGGCAAAGTGCTCATGTGTCTAGGGGCTCTAGGTGATCATGAGCAGCCATGATAACCACAGAATCTGTTTCAGGCTGGGAAGGCTTAACACATGGAGCAGGGTACTACTTGGCAGCCTTTCTAGGTACTGCAGGCAAGGCATTAGGCTTATGCCAAGCAGCAAAGGTAGCATCGTCTAAGGCAGGATATATAGAAGGAATCACAATGGAGGGCACAGTGGGAACCTCCAAAAACTCCGGTAAATTTTTCTTAATGGAGTCTTCCCCCTCAGCTTTAAATCCAATGACATCCTGGATTTGTCTGGGAAAAGCCTGAAAAGAGGGATCTTCAGGAGGAGCTCTGGCGGTATACACCACATAGTTCTTACTGCATGAGGAGGGGGCTGAACTAGAAAGCAAATCCCCCAACAGGGATCACTGCCCCTTTCATCATCCTCGAAATCCTCCTCCATATTAAGGAGATCAGGATCATATTCTACCTTGTCGTCATCTGGGACGATGACGGGAGAAAATCAATGGAGGCAGCGGCCACAATGGAGGAAAGACAGGCGTGCTTCTGGATCCCACCAATGCTAACAGTGCCAACGGGAGAGGCCCAGTTGCCATTATCGTTAGCAGAAACGATAGTACCAGGCATAATAGTTCAGAGAATGACACCAGCACAACCTAGGAATCAAAAGCACCCTGTAAAAAGGCTCAGGACAACCAACGTTGAAGAGGCAGAACCCAACGGCGGGGGCTGCATACCGCCCACAGAAGGTACAGCATCACCACAGTCAGTCCCCAACCCTGATCTTGGTGTCTTATCAGATAGACGATGGGGCTGTAGTCATTACTGCCATAGCAGATGAGAACAAGTGCTTACCCTCCTTCAATGGAGACCTCAACCTCACTGGCAAAACATGAGCTTTATCCTTATGCTTGTTGTGATGGGTGGAAGAGCAGGACAATGACTTATTCTTGTGTTTTTCCTTCACCTTTGACAACCATGGCAGCAATAGCTGCAACTGAATGCCAGGGAGTCCCCTTCCCAGAAGCAGTCAACCTAGACTGAGAAACCAGCTTGGAGCCTGTGACCTTGACTTGAGCCTCCATGGTCTTAACAGCAATGAAGGTTTCCAGAGCCTTCCTTTGCAATCTCCTTCTGGCCTGGTTGAATTTCTGGTAGATCTTGCAGGCCCCAACATTATGGGACAGGCCCAAACAGCAAACAAGAACTGTGTGAATGTCATCCTTGTAGATATTGTAACTGCAGGTACAAAACCTAAATAAAGGTTCTTTCAATGGTGGCATAAAGGACAACGTCAACTGGTTAAATTAAAGTTTTGAAAAATAATAGTCGAAGAAAATGATGGTGTTGTTTCTCTGTGAGGTCAATGAGCTCAGCGGTGGGAGAAAGCACTGAGGAGGAGGAATGGGGCCATTCACGGTTATATCAGCATTGGCGTTGCATGTCACTGTGGGTGGCCATAGCTAGCAAAAGTTTCCATGTGGTCCTGGCGCCAGTGGCTTACAGTTCCATAGATGTGGCCCAATGGAGTAGACATCCTCAATGAAGATCCCCATTTCATGGTAATGTACTGAAAACTGGGAGCCTAGATGCAGGACATATATGAAACATTACCCGAATGGTGGTTACAAATTGTGCTTTTTTTTTTTTTTTTTTTTTATAAAACTCACCCCTAACATGTAAGGGGCTCTTTATGAGTAAACTATCTGAAAATAATATTACCTTTAGAAAATAAGTCAGCTGTTACTTTTTATATATGAAGTGCTTATTCTCTTCCATTTTGTTAATTGGGAAATGTTTTACCTGACAGTACTAGGTGTGTTGTGTGGAACAGACTCAACCTGGAGACTGATGTATCTTGTTTTATTCACCATCATACCTCATCAGCATTTTGACCTCACTGATTATGACACCATGAGTGCCCTAGAACCACTCACCTTCTGCCAGATTGGTCATCAGTGATGTCACAGTGAGTATGGTCACAGTGCTGATGACATTTAAAAGGGTATGGCAGTAGACACGGTATGTCAACTTCCAGGCAGAGGGCTGTTCTATGAGTCACGCCTAATGCTATCAGGCAGCACACCTTATTAACAAAAACAAACAGAAAATCTAGAAATAAAAAGTAACAACTGGCTACTTTAAAAAATGAATAACTTTTTGTCTGCTGTTTGTGCCACTACTAGCATTTCAATGCCAAAAAGACAATTTCCATGACTTTGGCACTAAACAGAGGATAGTCAGGGCCCAAACAATAACAACAAAAAAAAAAACTCAAGAGTCCCTTGCGCTTGTAGGAAAAAGTGGTGCAAGCCTCCCTTAAAGGAGGGGCTTATGCTCCCATTTTAGGCATCCCCCCCCCCAAGCTAGGGAATGTTTTAGTGCTCTGGGGATATTGGCTGCTGGACGCCTCAAGGTAGCAGCAGAGGTAGGTTTGTGGAGTATACAAGGAGCAGACAAAGTTTGGGCCTTTCCAGCCTGGGCATTAGGCCAGGGATGGAGGAGGGTGGCTGGAGGGCACAATTAGGTGGGCCAGTAAGGGAGCTCAGCAGTTGGGGTGGGCCAGTTGGGGAACCCCGCTTTCACAGAGTTATGGCAATGAGGAGCTGGGGTAATGGAGCTCTGTGGGGAAATATGGTTATCTAGGTCCTGTATCGTTGGGGGCAGGGAAGTAGGTGGCCAGGAGAGGTAGGAGCACTAGAGACCCCTTCTAGTGTGTATTCCTGGGCAGCCAGGACTGTGAGGGACAGTGGCACAGGAGGAAGCTGGTGGCAGTGGCTCTCCCTCATACCAGTATGGCAGAGGCGGCCTGGGGACAGAGGGCAGGGGCCTTTCACCCAAATATGGGGCCTGCTTGTAGGGGCAGGTCCCGGGGTGCCGGCATTAAGGCCAGGTGGGTCGCAGGTTGTAAAGACAGGCCTTGGAGGGTGGCCCTCAGCTGAAGCTTAACGCAAGCCCAGGAGGTGCTGAGGGGATGTGGGCATGGCAGTGATCCTGCCCCTTCCCCCAGAAGGAAAACTGTCAGCTGGAAGCAGAGCAGATTTGGGCCACTATTTCTGTGAAGGCAGGCTGTTCGGAGGGACCTGGGTGGTGGCAGTGCCCAGGGGATCTACAGTGGCAGGACAGCAAGAAGCAGAGGCTAGAGTATGGGAATAGGGCTGGGTTTTGGGGCCGCTGCACCGGTGGAGCCATGAAGATGACAGGCTGAGTGAAATGAGGGGGTAGGTGCTGACAGGGTAGCACCAACACAGAGCCACGCTCGAGTGGGTTACGGGACCTGGGTCGTGGGGAAAAAATCCTGGCACCTCTTGTGGCATGGACCAGCGCCCAGGGGTCCAGCTGCTGAAAGCAGCCCACTTTCTCACGCTCGAGTTGGGGACCACCATGCCAGAGTAAGAGGATAAACCAGCAATAAAGAGAAAAGTCTTGGCCTACCAGATCCAGACAGCCAGGAGATTGAGGGATCTGAGTCGGGAGGTCCTTAGGTAAAGCATCCAAGATAGAGAGAGAGAGAGTAGAAGAATCCTTGCTTGTTTACTGCCTTGAAACCATCGTGTTCACTGCTCTAAATGTCCAGCCATTATGTTTAGCAAAAAGGTCTGATTAGCCCCATGGAGCTGCTTTATTTGTTTGGATGAAGTATGTGACCCCTGTATTGCTGAGATCATCTGCTATGCATGAGCTAAATAAAGAAGCTAGTTGGGAGAAGAATAGCAGTGATGTACTTTATTTAAATTGAAGTGGGGAGGTAACGTGCAGGGATGCGAGGGGTTTTACAGGACAGGTAGCGCTATTGGGTAGGAAGTCTTTCCCGGATTATAACCAAAAAACTAAAGCCCAGTGGGAGCAGGACCTTGGAAGAACAATTCAGGAGGAAAATTGTCTCATGATGCTGCAGCTCCATAGAGGTATACTAATCTGTAATAGATATCAGGAGTCCTTCTTTTGTTTTTCTACTTATATTTTTTATCCACTCCTGCTGTCCTTCCAATCACCACTCCTTCCGTCCTACAAGGTAGCGACCCCCACCTCTGCCAACCAGCTTGGTCTGCCCCTAGAGTGCCACACTGCTATTGGGGCCCTTTTGATAGCTGGATTACCCTCCCCGGGCAGGGCGAGGAGAGGATCCCTTCCCCTCCCTTCCCGCGGCAGCTGCACATTGGGGTCTGCCTCTGGCAGAGGGTAGTAAGGCGGCTCAGGACTTCATCCAGGCGACCAGAGGGCATTTTCCTCCAGTAGTTTTTCCCCCCAAACCCGCCCTCTGAGACGCCCGGCGCAGAGAGTCTGCATGCTGGAGCACACTCCTCCCAAGCCACGCACCATGTCCCCTCCCTGGCTCTGGCAGACGGAGCCATCGCGGCCTCTCGAGAGTCGGTGCATCCACAGACCTCCTCAGGACATCAGGTGCTCCAACGCCCCCTGGCATCCCACCCCGAGGGAGGAGAGCATCTGTTGGGACACTCCATCCTCCCTTCCCCAGTCGACCCCGACGACCCGGGTCCATTCCCGAACCCGAGTCGCCGGCATAGCGAGAGGTGTGGCATCCAGCGCCTCAACCCTCAGCGCCACTGAGCCGGCCCTATCAGGAGTCCTTCTATAAATTCCTGCATAGATTATACTGCCCTCCTGTAATGGTGAATACATTTTATCCTGCAGTCTCCCCCATCTGTGGGAGGAATATGGCTGACTGGGGCACCTACATTCATTATTTCTGGATGTGTCCAGTGCTGCAGAATTTCTGGGAAGACAATGCGCTGGAGGTGGGGACTCTGCTGGGCAAGAGACTTCCGATGGACCCCCTGACCCTGTTGTTTGGCATACAGGATGGGAGGGAGGAGGGCCGAGACCTCTTGCCCAGCTGGGTTCGGGTGCTGCTGGCTTTAGCCAGACAATGCACATTGAACACCTGGGTCTCAACCGTGGCACCAATGATGCAGCAGTGGAGATCATTAGCTATCCAGAAGCCAGTGCTGGAATGCTTGTCCTACCTGACCAGAGATAGGGAGCGGGAAGTTTCTGCAAGGCTGGGGACCCTTGTGAACTCGCTGACACCAGGAGGCACAGGCCTTGAGAGAGGGACTTAATGAATGGCTAGACTAGGGATTAGGAATGAATTCACACTTGCTCAAAGAGCGGGGCTACATGCCCTGTATCCATTCAGTAACTATGGAATAATAAGTTATGACACGGCAAATGGATTCACAATGATTAATATAATGTTTTCAGACTTTAGACCCTGTCGCTAACCACTGTCACCTATAATTTTTTTTATTGTTTATCAGAAATTGGATCAGACCTATACTAAATGTTACTTGTTTGTTGTTGTTTGCCGATTGGGATGTCATAGCCTCATAAAGAAAAATGAAATGTTGGTGTTTTATCTGTTGTGTGTCAGTGCTTATAAAGTTTTAATAAAAATATTTTGCAAAAAAAAAAAAAAAAAACTGAAGGGGGGGGAGCTATTGAAATGGAAACCTTTCTCCCCTTCCTTTGCAACTAAATTAATTTCTCATAAGTTTGATTCCAAATGAAATTTCCACCCGCCTTGGTGGGACTGAGGACTCTGGGGTTCAAGAGAGTCAGGAGACATGCAGTGTGGAGTTCCTGGTCCAGTACACCAGCATCGGGAGAATCCAGGTTCTATGGGTAAATTTGAGAGTGCACAGGTGATTGAAGATGCCAGTAAGGTAGCCCATCTTTTCCTGCCTTGTATGGGAGTGCTGCTTGTCTCAGTGACTTAGCGCTGAAGTGTCTCCTTCCAATGTCCTCGGAAGATTCAAGTACATATGCCCCTAGACGGAGGCTCGGGGTTACACTGTGGGGCTCATCCAGGTTGTCCCCGAACCCAGAAATGCCGTCAGATCCAGAGTCTGCCGTCCGGTGTGTTGTCAGGCTTCCGGCCTGGTTGAGCCCTGCTGCGCAGCAAAAATAGCTGTGGGAGTAGGCCTGGAGCAGGCGTAAGCCTCAGCCTGCTGGTGTGGTGTGAGCGTGTGACCTGCTAGTCATGTGACCCTCAATAAGCAGGGTTCTGACAGGAGGATGGCCGAGAAGGAGCTATAGCAGCTGCAACAAGAAGCGCCATCTTGGTTGAATCGGAAAGAGTGGAGCTGACAGAGTATGGTGACAAGGAGAACAGGAGAACAAACCCAGTGAGAGAAAGAGAATAGAAAATATTTTTCCTGTGACATCCACCATCAGGCAAGTGAACTGGGCTGCCAAATAAAGTAAATGGACAACTGAACCAACTGGTTAAGAGATTCTTAGCTGTGGGCACTGGGAGGGTTGGAGACTTAAACAGGCATCCACCATGGACTGGCAGAGTGTTGTGGCTGGCGGAATGAAGAAGGACCCAAAGTAACCTCCCAAGAGGAACCCTAGCCACGCTTCCTGCCTCACTACTCTCCTGGATCTGGAAAGCTGGGGAAAAGGAGAGAAAATTAACGCTGCGTGAGGTGTGGGTTAGGGGAAGGAATTGCCAGGTCGCCTGTATGCCCACACTGTATAGGCATGCCGCCAGTCCCAAATTTGGGGATGCTCCTCCCAGTTCCACTGCCAGTCCCTTTGTGCTGTGGTCACCAGCTAGGGGGATTCAGGAGGGTTTGAGAGACTGTCCCTGGGAGAAAGCACTTGTGCCCAGGTGGATGAGACCAGAAGCGAATCCACAGCTGTGATTGTGGAGGTTGTAGAGGAGGAAGTGCAGGAGCAGAAGTTAGAAGGTGATGGGAGCACAGCCATCCGCCTCGCCTCCCGCCACCAGCTACCGGCAATCCCCATGGCAGAGGGGTGGGGTCTCAGACAGCTGGTTGGAGATCATCCAGGGCCTGGGGATCTTCGCCACGGCCCCTGTCTGGCAGTAGCCTACGGGCCCTGTCGACTAAGTCAGAGGCTACCCAGGAGCCAGGTTTAGAATCAAGCCTACCACTTTCAGTGATGTCAGCCAAATGGCCGCAGGCTGAATCAAGCACTCCATCTATACCGGACCATTATTAGCAACAATCAGCAAAATAACTAACGATATTCAGGAAACATTGGTAGGAGCAATTGTAGGATGCCGAGAGGTCAGCATAGTAGACCTTTATCTCCCGATGGTTTGCCAGGCGTGTCGATGCGGGGTGTCTGACAGTGATTGCTCGCAACTCTCCACGCATCGTGGCAGGCCCACAGAAGGGCCCTGTGACAATAAGTCTCCACAAGAAGATGATCTCATACTTGTGGAGCTGAGGGACTTCAGAAATGAGACCAGAGCCACCATGGCTGCCCTCCGAACAGACATAGCCAAGACAGAAAAAAGGCTTGACACCCAGGAGGAGCAGTTGACAAAATCGGATTCCAGGACTGATGCACTGGAGGGAGCCGTGGTGCAGCTTCAACAATCTCTCACACAGCTGCAGGACAGGGTGGAAGATGCAGAGGCCCACAACAGAAGGAACAATCTCTGCCTCTCTGGTTTCCCAGAGGGGAAGTGGGTGAGGACCCGATACAGTTCCTCCAGACTTTTTTTCAAAAAGCCTTGGACTTGCCAACAGACAGGGTACTAGAAACAGACTGTGCACACCAGTCACTGGGCCTCTGACTTGACCTCACCATCAGCAAGGCCCCAAGCGCTGATACTGCATTTCCTGCGCTACCAGGACAAGGAGCAGATTCTTCATAAAGCTTGGCAGAAGGGGTCCATTTTCTACAACACCCAGTGAATTTATGTGGATGATTATCCGCCTTGATGGCAGCCCGGGCAGAGCTTACACTCCATCATGAAGAGACTGCGCCAAGAGAAGATAAAGTTCAAGACCCCGTGATCCTTCCAGGATGGTGATTTATTTTCCACATGGCCTCAAGACTTTGAATCGGCAGTGGAGGTGGCCACTGAACTAACAAAAGAAACCTCCAGGTCATAGTCTTGGCCCCATTCCAATCAGCCAAAATCCTTGGCCTCAAAGCTGGCTCAGCAACTGTGGCAGCAGGTGCCACCTCATGAGCAGAGACACCTAGATGAAGCAGCCACCATTCAAAAGATAGTGGCTGAACTGCGTAGATCATTCCCAGGGTGCCAGCACAAAGACTTCCTCCCAAACTACACTGGACTGAAACTCCTCAACTCTGGTGCTCAGGCAAGCCTGTGATGTTTCCTACTCGGTTGCCAGGAATGGGTATTCTGATGTCTTGAGTGATTTGCACACTTTGCCATGTTTGTCTCCTTCTCTTGGTGTGTGCGTTCTGTCCTCCGAGCCGGTAACAGTAGTACATTTAATTAACATTCTAAATAATGAGGTTAACTTTAAAACAAGGTGCCGGTCGGAGCGTGGGATGCATGAGTCACCCTGAGGTGTAGCAGGTGTGATGGTGGGGTGAGATTTGAAGAGCTCGGACATCTTTAGGCCGGGTAGGGAGATGAGGGGCTACAGGGAATAGCCTAACTTGGGCACCATGGCAGAAATTGTTAGAGGGCCACCAGGAGAAAGGGTGGTTGAGCTGGGCTTTAAAAGTGTTTTATTTTTCTTCTCTCCTAGGTTATAATTAACAGTAATAAGGTGATCGTGCATGACAGTCTTGTTTGGGCCTGGTAGCCTGCGGGAGTGGGCTGGCACACTAGGCTCCAGGGTAAGGACGGAGCCCTTGCCTGGGGCCCATCTCAGCACATTTGGCCAGGCTGGATCTTTACTTCCCAGGGCGCTTACTGGGAGATGGGTTGCTCCCTCCTCTTCCTCAAATGGTGAAGTGTGGAGAGGCCCCACAGGAAACACCTGTCAGCAGGTTGAGTGCGTCTGGGGAGGCTTCCCTAGGACTTACCAGGTAATACTGACTAATATACCTGCTTAGCCAGGGGGCAACATCTCCGGATACCCAACATGATTTACTTTGCACTAATGCCCCCTTAGCTGCCTGGCTTAATCCACTCAGAGCTCCCTGAATCTGGGTCTCAGACGCAAGAGTTCTCTCTAAGGAGCCCTTCCTTATACGAGCCTGCAGACTCCTAATCTTAAAATCATACTGCTGTAATGCATTCATCCATTTCAAGACACTTCCGTCTGATGAGACGGGGTGGGGTGCGCACTTCCTAATCCCATATATGGAGGCCCTAATAATCTTGGTTGTTACCTTGATTGTTCACTCCAAGTTTGAGTCGAACCTATGGAAGTAACCATTTTGGTTACCAGGGCAGGGAGGGTGGGGTTAGCTCACCCACATGCCCATGATTTTAAGAAGTTTTTCCTCTTGTACAAAAGTTACAGTTGTTATACAACATTCAGTGTACAGTTTTAGATGTTAGGATTAATGTACATAGTTATAGTAGTGTAACCCCTTGTTACCGGGGTTACTAGAACTCAGTAAGACCTAGTGGTAGGCAGGAAGACAGCTTGTGAAACTCCAGTTAAATGGGTTTCACACTGTCTCACTCTGTTCTCGGTCTCAGCTGAGACTGAGGGATGACATCACCAATAGAACTATCGCAGCTGCATGAGCCACATTGGAATCTGCAGCAGAGGGAGTTAGTTAGAACGTTGGGAGTTTTGAAGTCAGTCTTCAGTCAGTCTTCAGTGAGTGTGTGTGAAGTTGGGAGCTTGCTGAGAAAGCAGCTCAGTGAAGGCTCTAGGAGCCTCAGCCCTGACAGAGGGCTACTTTTAAGTAAAAGGGTGTGTGTCTCCACCTTAAATAGAGACACAGACGATTACTGACGTGGTGGAGACCGCTGTTTTCGGTCTCAGGCCCTGGGGCAGGAAAGGTTTCCTGCAGATTCTGGGGCAATCCCTAGTACTGCTTGTGAAGGAAAAGCTGCCTATGTGTTCCAGTGTTTATTTGGGAGAACAAGATTTGTGAGTCGCCTGTGGGGCACCTGCAACGTGAGGGTGAGTGTCTGCTCTTGCTAAAGGGCCTATGTTTTTACCCTGGGACTTGTGTGACAATGTGGGATTGAACTACTAAATATTGGGAAGCCTAGAGTAATGAGCTAGCAAAGTAAAAGCAGGTTCAAGTCCAGAGCTTGTTGGGATGCAAATGATATGCAGAGGAG